>OX419717.1:56165517-57365517 GCA_948474765.1 Patella depressa
ATAGCACTGTTTAGATTAAAACCGATCATCATTGAATCACAAAATCCCCACATTTATCACATGTCTTGTGTTTATAGTGCACTTTACATGTACATTGTAAGCCTAGTACATGTGATGTAAGTTCCAATAACCAATTCGGACGGGAAAACAGAACCGCACCTTATTCTATAAAGAGATCAGTAAAAGTAGACATGAGTATATTTCAACGACAGATTCTATTGTTTTGTTAAATAAATAAACATGTTTGATTGTTGTCATGCTATTAAGATGTGATGTAATTGAAGAATAGCAATTGTGGAGACATTTAATAGTTGGTTGACAGCTACCCCTGAAAGATTTTAATGTTAGCTGTTGTAAGCATAAGATCCAACTTAAATAAACCACCAAGAGGAAATTCCAAAGATGTTAAATAAAAATTGATGAGACTTTTACATCAATTATGTACATCGTCAGAAGACACATAGTTTTGGTTTTAAGTTTACATAGTGGGTCACCCCTTACTGAGTTAGATTTGAATATTTTGGACAATTTTCTTGTCTATTGTAACAATTTTCATTCTTGGTTTAAGCAATAGTTTAATATCTGATATATTGTTCAAGATATTACTTGATTTACATGTACATGTAGGGTAAACTCTGAGTCAGACTTGATGCAACAGTAGTAGTGGGGGTTGTACTCCAGCAAATTTCCACCTGATTTAATATCACAAATACACAAGTTCACCTCAGTTTCTTGCATCAAAACAACTACATGAAGATGCCCTTTTCTTGCCAGGACTGAGGAATTTTCTCAACCGAGTCTGAGACCTCTAGGTTAGGGAGACAGTGCAATATACTCACTAAGCATAAGCAACGATGGAACCCAATGTTGCCTTGCCTGCAACGATGGAACCCAATGTTGCCTTGCCTGCAAGATAAAACATAACACATTTTAAGTCGATTTTACGTTTTATGTGTTGATTAATAAATTTGGGTTATCTGTAGTTATAATGTGCATGTAGTTATAATTTTATTATGAACATAATTATCTTGCCTACAAGAGTTGAGATGTATATTTGTTACAAGTTGCATTCTTTGTACATGTATAGTATATGATATAAGATATTATATACAGCAGGAAGTAGGATATTGATAATATCAGATTTCCCCCATATATCATACTTTACACATGTATTATTGAGAGTCATGAACATTAAAACATGTCTAGATTATTAATCATATTATTAGTAAGTATTCAAAAAAAAGTGCAGAAGAATGATGTATATATTTATAAGAAATGTTAATTTATACATAAACATGTCAAATGAACATTTTTTCTTACATATACATTGTATTATATATGCCCACTTGTGGAATGTCCATAATTAAACATTATATGTGTCAGAGTTATTCACAGAATTTTATTTTAAAAAAAATTGGAGAGATTGTTCAGCGAGTCATAAGGAATAAACATATCAAAATTTAAAATTTTTCGATTACCCCCGTCTTCCATTAGCCCAGGTTAGGTTCAATAGAGTAGGAGTTACCTTATACTCTCATACTTACATGAACTTAGTAAGATTGTTCATTAGAGCTTAATTTGGATTATAAATTTCAATCACAATGTGAATTTGTTATTATGAGGAAGATGTAATTTTTTAATGGATTTCGGGCATAAGGTGGAATGTTATTAAAAACTAGAATTTTGAATTAGCTTTTGAAAAAGTACAGGTACATGTATATGTTATTTCTTCCAGACTTTATGATTGTTTGTTACACAGTTGTCTGTATAGAAGATTGCCTTAAAACACAAGTAAAGCCAATAACCAAGTGATCTTTTGCAATTTTTAATTCTCTTCAGATTGAACATTTGTTTTTCTGACAAATGTAAGCACTTGATGTATACCTATGATATGATTTCCATTTTAGTTTCCATTGGTCGAAATCAGCCCCTCAAACCAGAGAAACCTAAATGGAAGAGTGATGTTGCATTAACTGATGGCCAATTGAGAAGTAAGAGAGATGAATTTTGGGACACAGCACCAGCTTTTGAAGGCAGAAAAGAAATTTGGGATGCACTGAAAGCAGCAGCCTATGCTCTGGAAACCGGAGACCATGCTATGGCTCAAGCTATAGTAGATGGGGCCAACATATCATTACCACATGGTAAGTATTTCAAAAGTAACTAAACAGAAGGGTATATGTAGTGGAAATCAAAAAAGATTTTATCTGAGCATTCTAAAAAAGAGTTAGTGTCATAGTGGGCGTGGGTGGGTACTTGAGTTGTTTAACATGTGCACTTAAGATAATAAGGTCTGTCATTGAATCAATTGGTGTAGTTTCAACCCCAAGATAACAAGGAGTATCGCCACCTGCCCAATCTTGTGGGTTTCCTCTCACTGCTAAAAAAAAAACCTTACATGGAAGCGAATTATTGAAGTAAAAAATTTAGACCATATGTTATTCCCGAAAATGACATAGTTTGTGTTGAGTGGACTTTAAAGTTAAACCTCATTTCTCTCTCTCTCTCTTTCTTGCATAGACCTCCTCTTGATTAAATTTCCATTATTTGAAAACAGACTTTAGCAGAATGTGGTACATTGTAAATGTACCGTAAATTGAAAATATTCATTGTTTATTGAAAACAGAAAAATATATGATTGTGCTATTCATCTTCCAGGAGCCACAGTGGCTCAGTGAGGTCTCTTGGTTTTGGCCGAGAAAGTTCATCATGATTTTCCAGCATGGTTTCCCCACATGTCCGTGGTGCAGGACAGAAGGCCTGGCAAGTGCAGTGTCAAATCAAGGTCCCATGTACACTCTGACATGCATGTAAAATAATTTGAAATAAGAGTAGGCCACATCACAGCTGTCTGGGAAAAATTTTCTTTATAGCACACTGCATGGCGAACGTCCATCTTCATGATTAGATCGGTCTTTGCAGTAAAATAGAACGTATAACCCCATTTCATTACATTTCTATTGATCTTGTAGGTACATTAATGGATTGTTATGATGAGTTAGGTAACCGTTATCAGCTGCCTGTTTATGTGTTAAGTGCTCCAACAAATCTGATCGATGAAATGAGTGAAAGTGACACTGGACAGGAAACTGATGCGAATTCCTCGCCAGGAGTAGAAATACCCTTAAAATTCAGACTTTCCAACACAAACAAAGATTTAAAACTTTATGTGCGGACAACTGATACTGTGTTGAAAATCAAAAAAAGGATTTTTGAAGAAGAAGGAATCGAAATGATAAAACAAAGATGGTACTTTGCCGGAAAGCTACTGAACGATAAGTTACGTTTGGAAGATGCCAAGATTCCCAAAGGAAATGTTGTTCAAGTGATAGTGACTCAAGCGGAAGCTTCAAGCTGAAATGTGATAAAATCTATTTATTTATTCCTTAACCAGTGTCTTTTCCTCCCTTCAATTTTTTTTTTGAAATATTCATGTTGTGTCAATAAATGTCTCATTGAAAGAATTGGTATTAGCTGTCAAAAATGCAGTAGTTGATTCTTCACTTAGGGGAAGTTGATTTCCAATATGGGAATTCTGCTCATTGAACTTTTAGTCATGAAATACATGTTGATGTCATTCCACAAAGCAGGTTCTCAGGATTGAACAAATTTGAATCCTCTGCTGATTCATGTTTATGTTCTATTAAGTTTGTTTGTGCAAAGCCTATGTGCATTTGGGTAAAAGAGACGAACCAGATATTCTGTATTAAGCATTGTGCTGCTAAACTGCATGTAAGAACTACCACAAATTCTGTTGACAAGGATTAGGGTTCCTCAACGAAACTATGTTTTTCTTTTAGAGTACCCTGGTCCTTCATCTGCTGAAGTACTCTGCACAAAATTGAATTATTGATTTAAATAATTTGTTATACAGTGTTTGTTAGTCCCAAAATGACCTATTGTATTTGGTGGAAGTTTATAAACCTTAGATCTATTCCTTAAGGCCAACTCAGTATTCAGCAATGTCACTGAGAAGTAAATAAGGTTAGGGCATGTAATT
The DNA here is from genome assembly GCA_948474765.1 of Patella depressa. Classification (NCBI taxonomy): domain Eukaryota; kingdom Metazoa; phylum Mollusca; class Gastropoda; family Patellidae; genus Patella; species Patella depressa. The sequence continues at coordinate 56,169,518 of OX419717.1, forward strand.
ATTGGTGAGATTGTAGGTTATGGTTAGGGCAAGCATTAGTGCTGGATCCATAGTTAGGGTTGGGATGAGTGCTAACCTCGTTTACACCTCGTGACCTTTGACCGAACTAGGAGCTGGTCTAATAGATCTAACCGATCACGTAGGTACTGTACATCAAATCCATAGACCTTTAGTTTGTTTATTATAATAATAGATACTGTGCAGTTATTATATTGTGTTTTATAGTATACTTAATCAAGTACATAATACTATTCCATGGATGCATTTGAATCATCTTAAAAATCCTAAAATATCTAAAATGTGTTTGTTCATTAAAGATTTAAAGTTGTGTTCTGCGAAACAAATTATTATGAAATGAACCTACTATATGTATTGAAAAAATAAAAAGTAATGGCATATCTATACAGGGTGGGGTGGTGTTTTGTGTGAGGTTTTGAGATCATTAAATTAAGGCTCATTTTATGCATATAATTGAATAACTTGTATACTTTTAGTAGTCACTAATTAATAATTCATACCTTCAACATGCTTAAAGGCACCATGAATTATCTACATGTGTGCGAAATGGGAGAGGAATCTGCCAATCCATTGCAGAGGTGCAGATAAATTGAGATTCATTAAGGGCTGTACACACTATAGCCTACAGTTTTTTGCATGGAGTTGAGCATACCAATTCCTAAATGCCTTACTCAGGTGATTCTTGAGGATTTTTTGAATATATTATTACATTCAATTCCTGAATGAAAGTGATAACACCTCTTTAAGATCAAAAGCCAAAAATCACTCATTTTGTTAATAAAGTACAATTTGTACAAATTACTTGCTGAAAAGTGTATGCTGTTTGAAGATATTTATGCTTGATTATACTTGCACATGTAAATGCACAAATAAAAATTTCAGCCTAAGCTTCTCATACTAGCATCTGCATAAATGTCATTTTCAGAGGTGTTTAAATCCTGCATGCAAATTCTTATAATGTGAATTTTTATGACCAATTATTTTTGGCAATTTGTAAATTTTATACAGAACTGCATTTGTGTCCCTTGTGTACATATTACTATTATTATGGACCAATTTTGTTCACTGTCATTAAGTGCTCAACGCTTGAACTGACTATTGTGTGAACATGAACATTGTTTATTGCTGTACCATTCTTATTCTCTAGCTTGTGATCATTGGAAGCCTTCATCAATCTCTTTATTTTTGTTCAAACAAAAAAATTAATCCGACACAAGTAAATTTTTTTCTGGAGGCCTAATGTCACTTTGTATTTTTATCATTCTTGAAAAATTGTTGCTTTTCATGTACATGTATTTAAAGAACAGAAAAAAATATACTGTATTAAAAACTTTTAATAATGGAGGCATTATACTTCTAACAACAACAACAATCCCACATTCTATGAGGCTATTGATAAAAAAATATTATTTAAATACACATTGTAATACACTTTGTTTTTATACGCCCACATTTTCATGTGGACGTATATTGTCGTCGCCCCTGTTTGTCCGTCCGTCCGTCCGTCCGGACGTCCGTCCGTCCACAATTGTTTGTGAACAGTCTACAGGTCACAATTTTTATCCGATTTCAATGAAACTTAAAATATAGGTTTATCACCCTAAGATCTCGGTTCCTTTCGATATTGGCATGTATCGGACCGTAACTTCATGGGTTATGGCCCCTGATTGTACGAAAAATCACGTTTTTTAGCTTGTGAACAGTGTAGAGGTCACAATTTTGAACCGATTTGGATGAAACTTGAAATGCATGTTTATAAACCTAAGATCTTGGTTCCTTTCGATATTTGCGCCAATTGGATCGTAACTTCCTGAATTATGGCCCCTGATTGTCCGAAAAATCGCCCTTTTTAGCTTGTGGTCCCTCTGGAGGTCAAAATTGTTATCCGATTTAAAAAACCGTCTGATTATATCATCGTTACATGGTTATGAAGGTTGAGTTCGAATTTCGTGAAAATCGGACCAAAATTGACGGACAAAATGGCCGCCATTTGTACGCGAATAGTGTGAAAATATGTTATATCAAGGTTGTGAACAGTGTAGAGGTCACAATTTTGAACCGATTTGGATGAAACTTGAAATGCATGTTTATAACCCAAAGATCTTGGTTCCTTTCGATATTTGCGCCCATCGGATCGTAACTTCCTGAATTATGGCCCCTGATTGTCCGAAAAATTGCCCTTTTTAGCTTGTGGTTCCTCTGGAGGTCAAAATTGTTATCCGATTTAAAAAAACGTTTGATTATATCACCGTTCCATGGTTATGAAGGTCGAATTCGAATTTCGTGAAAATCGGACCAAAATTGATGGACAAAATGGCCGCCGTTTGTACGCGAATAGTGTGAAAATATGTTATATCAAGGTTGTGGACCTTATAGAGGTCACAATTTCGAACCAATTTTGATGAAACTTGACATGTATGTTTATAACCCAAAGATCTTGGTTCCTTTCGATATTTGCGCCCATCGGATTGTAACTTCCTGAATTATGGCCCCTGATTGTCCAAAAAATCGCCCGTTTTAGCTTGTGGTCCCTCTGGAGGTCAAAATTGTTATCCGATTTAAAAAAACGTTTGATTATATCATCGTTACATGGTTATGAAGGTTGAATTCGAATTTCGTGAAAATCGGACCAAAATTGACGGACAAAATGGCCGCCGTTTGTACGCGAATAGTGTGAAAATATGTTATATCAAGGTTGTGGACCTTATAGAGGTCACAATTTTGAATCGATTTTGATGAAACTTGACATGTATGTTTATAACAGATCTTGGTTCCTTTCGATATTTGCGCCCATCGGGTCATTACTTCCTGAATTATGTCCCCTGATTGTACGAAAAATCACCCTTTTTAGCTTGTTGTGCCTCTGGAGGTCACAATTATTATCTGATTTTCTGATAATTCCTTAATATGCGACAACTCTTGTTGACTGCCCGGACGATTTGGCTGCTGTGTGGGCGTATGTTTCGTTGCCTGGCAACCTATTTTCTTTTATTTACTCGTTCGAAAGGATCAATTGATGACATGGCTCAATGATAGGCACATACATGTAGAATGTGGTGGGATTACTATAACATTTGATAATTTGTGTGTTCACATCTTTATAGATTTATAAATATAATTAATATTGTGATATTTGTCTTTTTGTTCTCAGAACATTATCATTCTGATTCTGATAAACATGGGAATTGTTGTTATTAATTAAACCTTTAAATAAAGGACCAAATGTGCAATTAAATGGTACATTTTACATTTGAATTAGAAAGGGTGTTCTTTCAATCAAGTTTAAAGATCAAAATACGAAGTTAACTGTTTTCAATAGAGCCCACAATAGTTGTTTATTGAACATGGCCCACAAGTGCTGATGCACTAAAAAAGTCCATTTTTGAACTGTTAAATAGAATGGTAGTTATTGTGTGACCCTTGCCATATTTATATTCACTGAGGATATTTTATCTGATAGTACATGTAAGTGCTCCGACAATTTGTGTAAGAGTAAACGGAAAAGTTCACAGAAGAAAAATGTGTTATTCCTCATGTATTTCAAGCTAAAACAGTTAACATTCAGTTCCAATGAAAGAGCATTAATTATTAAGTTATATCAGAATTCGAAATATAAAAAACAGTTTTTGGTCTTTAAAGATCACTAGATATATAGTTTAAGAGTATTTATTGATTTTTGAAATCCCAAAAGGTGCGGCTCTGAAAATTAGATAACAGTTTAAATGTTTCATTTATTTCTTTTTTTCTGATTTTTATACGCCGACATGTGGGCGCTCTAGAGTAGGGATGGCCAACCCTAGCGCTTGCACCAAACATTGGGCATTAGATGTCTATACATGTAAGTAATGCATTACATCCCTGTGTTAATAATAACATAAAACAGTAAGCCTACTTATTATTTTTAGCTATTTTATTATTTCGTGGATGTCCTTTTTTTAAATGTTGTTTTTATATTTAATAATTTTATCATGTAAAAATGCTTATTATGTCCATCAACATATATTTACCAGAAGTAGGTAGTAGTGCAAGACTTGTATAGCACATTTGAATTTGTGTGTGAACAAATTAGGGCATGGCATGTAAAAGGTCAGCCTCTCCTGCTCTAGAGGCTAATGGTATCACTAACTTAAAATTTATACACAGTGTTTATATGTTCATTATATTGATTTTCAAAAATTGCTGATAATTACTATCAGAGTTGTTGCTCTTTATCAATTTTGAAAATCTTGACTTGAAATTTATACACAGTTTTTATACGCCCACATTGAAATGTGGTCGTATATTGTCGTCGCCCCCGTCCGTCCGTCGGTCCGTCGGTCCGTCCGTCCGTCCGTCCGTCCGTCCGTCGGTCCGGCGTCCACAATTGCTTGTGGACGCTCTAGAGGCTAAAGTTAATATCCGATTGAGTTTAAATTTATACACAGTGTTTAAGGTCATGAGACGAAGAAGCCTATTGTTTTTCAGCGATTTCTGATAATTAGTGCCAGAGTTATGGCCCTTGATCACTTCAAAAAATCTTGTGAACGCCCTGAAAGCCAAAGTTAATATCCGATTGACTTTAAATTTATACACAGTGTTTAAGGTCATAAGACGAAGAAGCCTATCGATTTTCAGCGATTTCCGATAATTAGTGCCAGAGTTATGGCCCTTGATCACTTCAAAAAATCTTGTGGACGCTCTAAAAGCCAAAGTTAATATCCGATAGACTTTAAATTTATACACAGTGTTTAAGGTCATAAGACGAAGAAGCCTATTGATTTTCAGCGATTTCGGATAATTAGTGCCAGAGTTATGGCCCTTGATCACTTCAAAAAATCTTGTGGATGCTCTAAAAGCCAAAGTTAATATCCGATTGACTTTAGATTTATACACAGTGTTTAAGGTCATAAGACGAAGAATCCTATTGATTTTCAGCAATTTCCGATAATTAGTGCCAGAGTTATGGCCCTTGATCACTTCAAAAAATCTTGTGAACGCCCTGAAAGCCAAAGTTAATATCCGATTGACTTTAAATTTATACACAGTGTTTAAGGTCATAAGACGAAGAAGCCTATTGATTTTCAGCGATTTCCGATAATTAGTGCCAAAGTTATCTCCCTTGATCACTTCAAAAAATCTTGTGGACGCTCTAAAAGCCAAAGTTAATATCCGATTGACTTTAAATTTATACACATTGTTTAAGGTCATAAGACGAAGAAGCCTATCGATTTGCATCAATTTCCGATAATTAGTGCCAGAGTTATGGCCCTTGATCAGATCAAAAAATCCTGTGGATGCTCTAGAGGCCAAAGTTAATATCCGATTGACTTTAAATTTACACACACTGTTTAAGGTCCTGAGACGAAAAAGCTTACTGATTTTCATCGATTTGAAATAATTACTTCCAGAGTTATCTCCCTTGATCACTTCGAAAAACCTTGTGGCGCTGTAGATGCCAAACTTATAAATCATCCAATTGACTTCAGATTGATACACAGAGTTTAAGGTGTTCAAACGAACAAGTATTTTGATTTTCAATGAATTTTGATAACTGAACAGCTAAATCCATGATGTTAAATGTTTCCTATGCTAATTGTTACCTTGGGGCAAAACTTTATAAAAAGCAAACAAATTCTAATGATTTTCAGATAATTACATAATGAGTTGTTACTCAGATTTTAGTGTATTACAAATGTTTTATTACCAAAAAAAAAGTAAAAATATGCGACAACCCTTGTTGACTGCCCGGACGATTTAGCTGCTGTGGGCGTATGTTTCGTTGCCTGGCAACCTATCTTTATATTCATCAAACTATTTATTTTCAACAATTTCCAATAATTGCTGTTAGAGTTATGGCCCTTTATCATTTTGAAATGATAGAGCCTGGTCCCAACCTCTGGGTCTCAACCCCAGACAGCTAACTCAAACAGCTAAAGTTATCATCTGTATACTCTACATTGTAATCTAACAAACGGAAATCTCTCCGTGACAGTTCTATTTATATCATACCATTAGATCCATTCTTAATACAGATGGACAAAATGAAGCCCTCTATTTCAGCATAGGCAATTCAATTGGGCAATAGGTCCATGTGACATGAACACTATACTCAAATGTGAATGTAGTACAACACGAAGAATAACCTGATATGTAAATGATATCTGATATTAATGAGATTAGGATGATTTAATATGAATATCAAGTAACAAGATCTTATGTATGTTAGTTAAAGATTAATCTGTATATTAAGTGTAAGATGTCATCCCTTGTAACATGTCATACATCATGTATCTTTAAATAAATTGTCTGTTTGACACTGTAAATATTTTGATTTTATTCCAGAAACAAATGTTAAACGCTGTATATTTTTATTATATTTCTGTATCATGCTACATCTTTTGTTATGTTACTAATCCTTTTTCTGATGAATTATGCCATCATAATTATAGTGTTCAATAGTTCCAACACATTTCCCCATCATCACCCTTACCCTTACATGTTGCATCCAAGGTTTTGATTATATACATTTGACTCTGAGCATAGGAATACAAAATATTTTGATGTTAGTAGTGTTAGATTGGTCAGAAAGTATCGGTATCTCAAGTTTTAGACAGAAAGATTATATCTGCAAATTCACACATATTTTTCTTTCCACCACAATGTAATGTGGTTTCATACTGTCAAACAAATTCATAGATATTTTTAACTCAGTTTAATCCTATAGCCATGATTACCACTGGCATGCACAAGGGGAGGTGAGGGGTGGGGCAGCCTCAGACATAATTTTAAGAAGGAGTATCTATTCAGAGGTGAAATCATACTAGAATTTATCGATGTCATACAAGCTGCTCTTCCATACATAATTTGAATAAAAAGTATATTTCACATGTTTTTATATTATTGAAAAGTTACCTAACCTATGCATGCCACTGACGATGGCACATGGACTTTTTATTTACAAAAACAGTATTGTGTTTTTTGGAAGATAACAAAATATTTGTTGCTATGTCATCTCACGTCTGGTGTTATGTATCGTCAACATTAGTGAAATGAACAAGCTATTAATTTTGGCTTCTGACCTGTCTTCTGTTGACAGGTATATATTTTACAAGTTATCATATCTCTTCTGCTGGAAAAAATGCTGATTGAAGATTCATCATGTTAAATAATTTTACATGCACACTGTACCTCTGATAAAATGTACTTAATTTTATGTAAGCTTATTTGTTGCCTTTTTGTTGTTTTCTATTCAATATAGCTTGTTATATCTATCTCAGATCACTCCTTTTATATAAAGAGGATTTTATGATTTTAAATGTCTGACATGTAATATGTAATATAAAATGACTCATTTATATATAATATGAAGAACTATAAAAAAAACATTAAGAAAAAATGACCAATGTTTTTTTGATAAAATTTTTGCTTGTGCGTCATTTGACACTCTCTCCAAATTCTTGATATAAAATGGCTGATGGCCTGGATTATTGATTAATGAAATCAGGAAACAAATGCACCACAGTAATTGATGGTTTTGTGGTTACTCAATTTAACCTAAGGAGCGGGAAGAAGGGGACAACACATACATATCTGTGACGTATGGTTGCACAAAACATAATTATGGCACAATTTTTGCAGATTACATATGTGTGAAGTACAGATGCACAAAATATTATTAAGGCACAATTTTAGCAGATTACATAGCTATATCCCTATAATAAAGGAAGCCAATAAGACAGTTCTATAATTTCATGCAAAATAATGTCCTTTGGCTTCCTCCTACGTGCAAGCGAATTATTGAAATAAATAACCTAGTTTGTGTGGAGTGAAGTTGCCCCCCCCCTCTCTCTCTCTCTCTCTCTTTAAGCTATTACTGACCTATCAAGTTAATTGTAGCTAGTGTTTTGTAAGATCTTATAGATGTAAAACATGAGAGTCAGTATTGAAATAATAAGTCTCACCCCACCCCCCCACCCCCCACCCCCGCCTCCCAGTGATAGCATTAAAGGTGGTATCCCGCACAATAATAACAATGAAAAGCAGTTATGTAGAATTTTTAGTAAGAGTAACCTCCCTTTAGTCTTCAATCCGAAATTTTTTGATGAAGCATGTTATTAGTAGACACCAATATTTACAATAAAAATAAAAACGAATGTTTACTCACGTTTAGCAAATTTAGTTTTCTTATGCAGTAATTGCAATAATAATCGACATAAAGAGCAAAAGGGGTGTGATCTGTAAAAATAAGAGTTATCCCCCTTTAATGTCCGGGCCCCGATTTATTCTCCGTCTTATCAAGTTCAACTTGTCATATGGTAAAAATCAAATGTTCCACTACTTATAACGTCTGTCCAGTTGGTATAGACACAGTAGTAGATTATTCTAAGGACTTCCTTTCAGCAGACTTTGTCGTGATTTGATGACAAACAAGATACATAACTCCCTTAATTTCCAATTAAACCTACTATACCCCAAACTGCACATAGCTTAACATTAATAAACCTATTACCATTTAAATAAAGGTGAAACCTTACCGCATAATGATTTGATAAAACCTATACGAAATTTTTGCCCATTTTAAAATGGCCGATGAACCAGAATTAGAGAAAAAAAAATGTTTGGTAAGATAAGATTATGATTTCAGGGTTCCACTCTTCACTATTTGTAACATAATTATTTATCCATTCTAACTGTGATGATATTTGTAGAAATGGGGTTGGAATGGCCTAGTGGTCTAGAGTGCCGCGCTTCGACCTCTAGCTGGCCGGTCACCTCTGGCTTGCGGCTGTGGTTTCGACCCCTGGTGTGAGTGTATGTGGCATGGAGATAGGGGTGCCTTCTCAACCTCGTGGGTTTCCTCCGGGCACTCTGGTTTCCTCCCACTGCTAAAGACCCCTACGCGTAAGCGAATTATTGAAATAAAATTAAACCATATGTTAGTCCCGAAATGACCTAGTTGTGTCGAGTGGACGTTTAACCCAATTTCTCTCACTCTCTCTCTATTTGTAGAAAATTTGGCAATTGAACCTAACTTTACTTGTGCAAAGCCTGGAATAGTGCATATGGGTACCAGACCAAATCCATCGATGAAAATTGACTGTATCGTGACATACTTAGGTAGCTAAAGGCGGACGTTGATCCCGTTTATTATTATGGCAAGGTTTTTCTTTTGAACTGAGAACCTTATAATTTTTCTTTATTTTTGCAGATAATATGGCAATTTTTAACCATTAGACTTTCTTAGCAACCGCATTTTGCTCTTTTTAAAGCGGTAATTTCATATTTTTAATTTATATTTTTAAAATATATTAAAGGGACAGTCCCGATAAGAACAGAGTCTCAAAAATTAAAGTCCGAGAGTTTATGAAATTTGTGGACCAAAATATAAAGGCGTGGTGTATTTATCTTGTCTCAAAATTTCAGCTCAAAATATTTAGTCGTTTGGACGTGAACGTCAACACTGCTTATCCGGACACGTAACCCTTTTAAGATTTCGGGTCAATTTTTTCATTGGGTGACCTGATAATCGATTCACATTTCTTAAGAGGTCTATACAGTGAATGACCCATGTACTGTACTTGATAAAAAAAAGGTAAATTTCACCTACATATTATTTTTTTAGAAAAAAGTCTGGTTTTATCCAGATACTGTATGATAGAACGGTCTCCATTTCCAGATGAAAACTGTCAGATTTAAGTTATTTAAAAGCGTATCATAAATATCGTGTTAGTTGGTCGGCCTTAGGTAATGGGTTTTAAGGGATTTTAACACAAAATTAAGCAGTTTTATTCCTCAGAAAGTTATCGGGATTGGCCCTTTAAAATAAAGTCTTAAAATAGATGATAACTATAAACAGTCTACCTTGTTAAAGAATAATCCTATTAATCCTATAATAATTCACTATTGCCAGTTGTAAAATGGGCAAAAGTGTCATTTTCAACTTCAAATTCAAACGATAGCTATTGCATGGGGGGAGTAGAAAAACGTGGTAGGTAATTGTGTTATTTTTTCCGGTGTTAGTGATTTCTAAGAGTGGGAAATAATGCCTATGATGTAAATAGTGAGTTGACAACCTATTGAGCAAAAGACAAAGAAAAAATTATCGCTTTTTAAAGCATGTCCGCTAATATTCGCCGTGTTTAGGACAAACTGGCGAATATATGTATCGCCGGTAAGTTTAAAAAGTATTCGTTTCATGACCCACGAGACCTTTGGCTAACTAATCAGTTATGTTCGGCGAAATATGCGAGGGTAACTCTGGAACGGAAGGTCAAAGAACGCTGAACAGTGCATAGGGGTTTTCCGTCCTCTCATGAGTCCAATGCTTTACACTAAACTTGAAGAATACGGGCATTTCTAGTTTTGCTACCCTAACTATTGTAGCAATATAGACAAGGAATGGGGAGATAAGATATAGTTTTATGTTTCTAAACATATTCACATATATGCTGGTGTGTACTGAATTCAACTAACATTTGAAGGACATATTGGTATATGAAAATGGGTTATGGAAACAAGACATACTGGTTCTTTGTTTCAACAACATGATAACAGATATCTCATGCGCAATTTCTACAGTAAATTTCCATAACCATATAAGGGTGGGTTATTGCACCATTTGGCTTAAATTAACCAATCTCTCTAATTATTTACATCATGTTTGACCAATTAGATAATTGAATGTCCAAAACCAGTTGATATAAAATTATGATACTTGCGCGAATTCGTCAGACGACATTTAGATTCCAGACTTCGATTGGGTTCCAGAGGGTTACCATCTAAGAGTCCTAGACACCGCGAGGTGTCTAGGTTGAGAAGAGTTTAGTTAGCATTGACTGTAATTGTAATATGCTTGTATGTATACCTATGCTACATAAAAGGTAAAAACGAACTGTTGCATTGTTATAACTGAAGAAGACAAACGTCTTAAGAAACCAGTAAGAAGAAACACACAACGTGAAAGAGAAGAAAAGACGATCTGAGATAAATCCTAGACGATCACAAGGCTAACGGTAATATGTAGCAAAAACAAGATGCATGGGTCATACGTAGGATGTGGCGACCGGACCGGTTACCACCGCTCTCCGCGTCAGACAAAAAAAGACCCATGGTGCTACACTATCAGCGAGCCCTAATATAAAACTAATTTTACTTTTCTTTTAATTGAATACCGCGAATTTGTACTGAGTTAACTATGGATTTAAGAATGTTGTCTGGACACCGATTATTATTTGTGAATGCAGCTGCAACAGTCTGATTGGATGGTTGGAATTCAGAGTGGGATTTCGGTTACAAAGCCATTGGATACTTTTGGAGTCGCTTACAAGGGCTATACACGGACAAGAATAGCTGAAAACGCATTTGCGGTTGTTAAATTTTCAAAATTTTCTGCTGGAGGAAAAGACCCCCAAACCCAGCGACAATTGATTGGTTGTTTGGAATTAGGGTCAGTCAAGTAGGCTATATAGGACCAAATTGAAGTTGATGTATTCACAGGCGGTATAGCAGGAAAACGTGTTTGCTGCAGTTAAATTTATTGGAATTCGGGTGAGCCACCTTTAATATGCTGTATTAGACAACTTTGACATTGCTTTGTTCACGGCTTTAATCGCAAGAAAACGTGTTTGCAGCCGTCAAATATTCCAAAATGTCCCTTTTGGGGGGGGGGGGGGGGTAAGGGCCAAGGGCCATACAATGTAAGCCCCGCTTCTTCGTCTCTCGAGGCAGACTGGCACTGCTCACTATAAACCCGAAATTTTTTCGGGCATTTCGGGTTCTGCCCCCTAATTGTCATCGATCCCGTACGCTTATGACGACGAAATATGGCAACAATTATTTGCTATCGATGCCAATATAGGGCAAGAGTTTGTATTCATGAACATTTTAATTATGTTGTTTTCCTAATATATTGTGTATTTACAATATAAATTGTCAAGATTTTAACTTTTACACAAACGCCCATAACCCCTTCACAATCTTTGCCCGCCTGAGCTAAATAGTTTGTCATAATAATATTATAATGCTACAGCCATACAATATTTGTGACCCCGTCAGCTTAGTTTGTTAAACACGTACACCGAAAGTAATTTAGCTAATTAAAAATGACACCCATCCACTGTTAATGGACGATAAAAATTTTACCTTACTACTCACGGTGAATGGAACATGAAATTAATAACTTAAGCGATGACACAAATGAAACATTTGACAAATGTCATCTGTGCACTATTATACTGTCGGATAGGCAGACACAATGATGTTCCCATATATCATCCGACTTTCATATTTAATAACGTAACAAATTTTATTTTATATTGTGTTCACGAAAATAATTGGTCATAATAAGACATTTAAATTCATACCCAGGTATTGCCTGAATTAAAATAGATCTTCTCTCTCATTCGAACGATCAAACACTGTCTGGTCGCACATTATTGGATATGCAGACTTCCTACAAGTAGACGGCGTTAGTTGGAAAATAAAGTGAATATAGAATATATAGGTGAGTAACTAAATGTCTTCATATCTGATTCTATTAAAGGCACAACAAACATAAATCTCAAATCTCAAATAAAGGTGGCGAAATTTCTGATATGATTAAGCATGGTCTTGAACACAATTCTTTTCCAAGAGACCTTTTATTGTTTATTAATTCCATATTTTGTTTTAACTCGACACACTATAATACAGGGCCGTATCTAGCGGGGGTGCAAGGGGTACATTGCACCCCTATAAAAAATAGGCGCCCCCTCAAAACTGTGGCAACCCCTCAATTATAAAACAATACACGTGGTTAAGGCACTGATCAATCGATCGGTTTTAAGGGCGCTCACACTCTTATATCACCTATGTGTAGGCTATGGGGCGCCACTACAGACGCGGATCCAAGGGGTGGGCACTAAGAGCAACTGCCTCTCCTAAAAAGTCTGCCGCCTGTGTCAAAAAATTGTCCATATAAAATACAAAGAATGGCGTTATTTTTCAAAATTTTCTGAGGGTTGGACCCCAGACATGGGTGCCCCCCCCCCCCCGAGGCGAAATACCCCTCCTATCACCCCTTCCTGGGTCAGCGGCTGTCCAACCACATGACATTAAAGGGTTCTTTTGGTCGCCCTATCCATATTTGATAGGGCCTTATCTGGCGGCGCCCCCAAATGATATTGTTAGAGATTCTCGTTTTGGTCGCCCTATGCACATGTCCTTATTGGTGTTTCGACTAGTCCTACTTTAGAGGACCAGAAGTTTCTTACTCTGGTGTGTTTAACATCAAATGAGAAATAGCGACACCAAAATTGACACACGGGATTGCGGCTCCAAGTGCGTCGAAAACGGGTTTGCGGCATCATTGTTATAGAAATGAAGGTTTACTTTTCTGCACCAACCTGACTAATGAAGGTCGGATTTTATTTTGTGTTTAAAGCAGAGTTATCAGGGATAGGTCTAAAACATTTTTTTTAAAAATTTATTACAAGTGAAATATCAATTTGATTGAGTATGGATATAAATATACATGCCTCGTTGCAAAAATAATTGTAGTAGGTTAGCGTAACCTATTCTCTTTTATAGGCCTATTAATCAATCCATCAATGTCTCGTGTTGCATTTATTCACGCTTTAAACTATTTTTGTTTATCACCATACTTATTATAGAAATATCTCTTGAGAAAGTGACATGTCGCCGAGATGTATTATTAAAGACTTATTTATCAAAAAAAAAATACTTTAGATCACAAATGAACCTTCAATGTGTTTAAGCCTTCTATGGTTTGATCAGATCCTTTCTGAGAAACAACATATTGTTTATCTTTGCGTCGTAGTAGTTCTATGAAAACTAAGAAAACAAAAATAGGCAGTATTCATTTAATTGTTAGTAAAAGAATGTTAAATTTAAAGTACTGAGCTCCCATGAATGAATTATCCGAACTCTTGGTTATATAATTTAGAAGTTCTTAAAGCAATGATGGAGTAAAGTGTCTAGTCTGCATGTACTGCTCTTTCTCTTATTAGCTAACGTAATAACCAGGCAAGTTTATTACATTCAACAGTTCTAAGAACAACCGATGCAACCTTTAATGTATTTGTAGATTTTATGTATTTTTGTATAGTATACAGATCCGTGTCCTTGAGGGGCAGATATGGGTACATATGAACTGTGAGCAGACATCCGCACATTTCAACTGTCATTGATAAATGAAAATAAATCCATAAATAAAATCTATTTCTATTCTATATCAAAAAATAAATGACTGATTACTGATTATATTAAGAGAGAAATGAAATGAATGAAATGAGAGGCCCGTAGCTAGCAAGGGGGTAAGGGGGCAGCTGCCCCCCCCCACCGGAAATCATCTGCGATTGGACGCAATATGAAGTCAAGACCCATAAAGCCGAGTGACAGTGTGAAAGGGTGGCCACGTCGAGATTGGCGCGGCACCCAACCAATGTCACTTGGTTTTATGGGGGCCTCGCCAAACATGTAGTTATTGAAAAGGGGTGGTCTATGGGGGGTGGGGCCTTATCCCGGAGGGGCGCCCATAATGACATGATTTGTGGGACGCCCTATATTTACAATCTGTCGGGCCGCAAATAATGCAATATGCCGAGTCAGATTGGTCGATCAAGCCAATGGGACTTGATCAATGGGAGGCCCAAAACGGCGTGATTGGTGGGCCGCCCACAACGAGATCATGGGCACTCATGGTATAATTGGCGGGGCGCCCGAGTGAGATATGATGATCTAATAAAAATTAAAAGACGGACATACGCCATACTACGGAGGACCATTAGGGCCACCAAATGAAAAAATCCAATTATCTTGTAAATACAGGAAACGGAAAAGCCCATGATTACTCTATTTCATGGTCACCATACACTGATTTATCGAATAGCTAATCCAACGCCGAATCGGTACATTCCTGTCATGCTCCCAATAATATCATTCGTTGTTTTCATGCCTCCAAATGAAATGGGGTTTAACGTCTTAATGTACTGTTCCGGCCTACTCTTATATCGAATTCCAACTGCCAAGGAATTTCTTACGTGTACACCAATGTAAACAATGCACTTCGGTTTTTCGTCCCATCCAAATGACTAGACAGCTGTCCTTGTCAAGCCCTCCGTCACGCGCCACTGACAGGGAAACCCAAGCCAGTAAATTTCGATTAACTTTATCTGTCAACACCGCGTCCTCCAGGCTAGCGAACCAGTGTGTTACTGACTTAGCCACTGTGGTTCTAGAAATTTATGTCATATAATATATTTTCTTATGACCCACTAATGTATAAAAAATGTTGTTTAACATAAATATGTAAATAGATGCTTCAAATAGATGTGGTCGTAAACCACACAAATCCATGTCCTTGTGAGAATAATAAAAACTATTTAATTTTGGGGGATAAAATAATTTGATTTGAATGAATAAAGTATTAATAAATATGCTATCCTATTATGTGCAATTATAACATATTATTAGCATTGATATAGTGCATTGGTCTTTTTACCGTTTAAAGAACGTAAAATTGTAATCGATCAAAAGAGATTTCGATTTTTCACCCTAATTAAAATTACGTAACAGATCACGTCTATGGTGGCCTATCATTATCATTCAGGATTTAACAAAATTTCTTTAAAAACCTAAATAAAATGAAAAGCAAAGTCAAAATTAAAAGTAAATTAAAAGCAAAAATTAAATCAAAAGCAAAAATTAAATCAAAAGTCAAAATTAAATCAAAAGTAAAAATTAAAGCAAAAGTTAAATCAAAAGTAAAAATAAAATCAAAAGCAAAATTAGAAATAAAAGTAAAATCAAAATGTAAATTAAAATCAAAACACAAATTAAAAGTAAAAGTAAAACCAAAATGTAAATTAAAATCAAAACACAAATGAAAACTAAAATCATTTTTAAAAGTAATTTAAAATGTAAAACAAAAATAAAAGTGAAAAGCAAAACAAAAATATTTGTCGGCCTATCGTTATCATTCAACATTTTTTTTTTTTTCACGCAAAAGTAAAATGAAAAAATATTGGTCGGCCTATCGTTATCATTCAACGTCCTTGACCCCAATCGGTAACCGTCGCTTATTTCCGATCGCCTTGTCTCGACGATTTGTTCTCCCGCTGTACAAATAAAACTGAATCAGAACAGTATTTCCTTATGGGGTGTGAAACGTATAAAGATTTGAGAAAGCAATATATATCCAACCGTAAACGTTGCTGATTAAACCTTTATCTTTTATTAATCTCTTCAATCATCAAGCATCATAGCCCCAAGTGTTGCAGAATTTGTGATTTATATGTCCACCTAATATTAGGCGATATTACCCGTATCTATTTTATGCGCGCATGTTTGGTTTTATTTTTTGTTTGTTTATTGTTGGTTTTTTTTTGGGGGGGGGGGGCGTATTGTCCTTTTTATTATTTTCTATATATAGGCATATTGTATGTATAGCTTGTATTGTCTGTCTGTAAATTGATGCCCGTGTATAATTTTTTCATCTTTAATGGCCGCCCTAAAAGTGCGTTCCGACGCAATCAAATTCTGGTTTGTTCTTTTCTATTCAATATACATTCGTCAGTGTAATGGTAGACGTTACTGATTCCCTCTACACTACCGCCGCTTTTGGATGGGTGGCCCTCGAGACGCATCTATACCCAAGGTCAGGTTGTCACTATGAATTTTTTCGGAGAGAAGAAGCACTGCGACGCCCACGTGAGTTTTTTCGGAGAGAAGAAGCACTCCGACGCCCACGTTGGGCAAACAATGTGACAAGATAGCCCGTCAAGAACCGAACCCGCTAATCCAGGCAAAGAGAGAGAAATGTGGTTTAACGTTCACTCAAAAC
Organism: Patella depressa; assembly: GCA_948474765.1. Lineage (NCBI taxonomy): Eukaryota > Metazoa > Mollusca > Gastropoda > Patellidae > Patella > Patella depressa. The sequence continues at coordinate 56,186,355 of OX419717.1, forward strand.
AAAGTATAGGTCATTTCGGTACTGACAATGACATATAGTTTAATTTTATTTCAATAATTCGCTTGTGCGTAGGGGTCATTAGTAGTGGGTAGAAACCGGAGTACTCGGAGAAAACCCACGAGGTTTGACAGGCGACCCTACTCCTTACCACGTACTTCTTTTACAGCATGATGAGAGTTATCGTCCAAGATCCCCAAATAGTGCCAGTCTAGTGCCTAGGTCTTAGCCTACAAGAACAACTGCCTAAAGCGAGTAAAGTCGCTCGACAGTCGCTGTGCTATTAAAAAAAGTTAATGTCGAAGATTTTTAATAAGTTTATACCCGTTTAAAAAGTTTATACCCGTTTACCATAGAATCAAATCATCTACAGATTTGCAAGGCCCCCCTCCCCACTACTCACCTCATCCAGCATGCAGACGGACAGACAGGAAAAATATAAAAATTCCGAGAAAACCCATCAAAAATAATTATTAAATTCCAGTTTTTATCATGGTTCAAATCACATCAAATATACACTTTTGTGTTCTAGGATACACATAGATTCATAAAAACGCTATGGTACACCATTTTGACGTCTAAAAGTAGCAAAATAGATCGTAAAATGATAACGATGTTATACGGACTTTTTCCGTATGAAAGAAATTCGATACGTGCTGCTGTATCCGTGTGCCGTAACACGTATGAGAAATGCACACACATTGATGATGTCACAAGCAAAATCGGTACGAATACGTGATACGGACCAGACATTTATACCTGCCAAAAGTCTCCAGTGTTTGCCCAACGTGTGCCGTAACACGTATGAGAAATGCACACACGTTGATGATGTCACAAGCAAAATCGATACGGATACGTGATACGGACCAGAAATTTATACTTGCCAAAAGTCTCTAGTGTTTGCCCAACGTGGGCGTCAGAGTGTTTCTTCTCTCCGAAAATACTTATAGCGACAACCTGACCTTGGGTATAGCTGCGTCTCGAGGGCCACCCATCCAAAAGCGGCGGTAGTGTAGAGGGAATCAGTACTTAACGTCTACCATTACACTAACGAATGTGTAAACGTGTGTATAGAATAGAAAAGAACCGAATTTGATAGCATCGGAACGCCTTTTAGGGAGACCATATACAATATGTAAAGATGAAAAAGTTATACTCGTGTACCAATTTACAGACAGACATTACAAACTATACATACAATATATCGAATATGGGAATAAAAACAGGACAAAAAATAAAAAAAACAACATGCGCGTATAAAATAGATACGGGTAATATAGCAATAACCCCCCCCCCCAAAAAAAAAAACCAAAACAATAAACAAAACAAAAAAACAAAAAAAAAACAAAAATGCGCGCATAAAATAGATACGGGTACAGTGTAATATAGCCTAATATTAAGTGGACATATAAATCACAAATTCTGCAACACTTTGGGCTATGATGCTTGATGGATTGAAGAGATTATTAAAAGAAAAAGGTTTAATCGGTAACGTTTATGGTTGGATATATATATATTGCTTTCTCAAATCTTTATACGTTTCACACCCCATAAGGAAATACTGTTCTGATTCAGTTTTATTTGTACAGCGGGAGAACAAATCATCGAGTCAAGGCGATCGGAAATAAGCGACGGTTACCGATTGGGGTCAAGGAATGATAACGATAGGCCGACAAATATTTTTGTTTTGCTTTTCACTTTTACTTTTGTTTTACATTTCAAATGACTTTTAAAAATGATTTTAGTTTTCATTTGTGTTTTGATTTTAATTTACCTTTTGGTTTTACTTTTACTTTTAATTTGTGTTTTGATTTTAATTTACATTTTGATTTTACTTTCATTTCTAATTTTGCTTTTGATTTAATTTTTACTTTTGATTTAACTTTTGCTTTAATTTTTACTTTTGATTTAATTTTGACTTTTGATTTAACTTTTGCTTTTGATTTATTTTTTGCTTTTAATTTTGACTTTGCTTTTCATTTTATTTAGGTTTTTAAAGAAATTTTGTTAAATCCTGAATGATAACGATAGGCCACCCATACCATGCACGTCTCTTGAATCGACGGTAGAATATACGCTTTGGGCGTTTGATAAACTGAACCAGAGGTTGCCATGCATTTAGCAAGAGATGGATAGAATCGGATGTCATAACCACGATATGTTGGATATAAACATATATTTTAATTTTCAACAAGATCCTGGTTTTTGTCTGATTTTGATGAAACGTAACATATTATTATAAATCTGGTTTCACGAAAATCATTTTTATTTAACTCATTCTCTGTCTATCTGATCTCTTATAAAATGTGGGCGTACCTTGCACGGTAACCGCTCGTTCAAAGAGCCTTCAACTTGATTGCGGACAATTTGTGTTGTACGCTATTGTTAAACAACATCAGAGAAACCAGAAAGAATAACATATTTAGCCGCACATCAAAATGACAAAATAACCTTTCTATAAAATAAATGTTCACAAGATTATAAATCTGTCAGGTGTGGCCGTTTGTTCGTTTCGTCTTTGCATCCTTTTCTTATCTAAAATCTCTATTTGTGTCTTCAAATTTAAGGTTTGATATTTTTGTCAGTTTCATAAACTAACAAAACAAAACTGTTATGACTACGTATAACATGTGTTTGTACAGTAAGCACTAAGCAGTCAAAATAACTGTCCAATTTTTGTTGTAAATTTCTGCCATATATTGAAGTGTCATTTCCGAAAACAAAATAGAACAGCAGCCTACAAAGATGACAAAGTAGAAATCATAATACTTGCTGGACTATGCATACTAGATAACTTTTAAACGCCATGAAGTGTAAGATAATATGATGCTAAGGACTCACACAATTATAACGTGCTAAATAATAGGACTCACGCCATAACAATAACATACTAGATAATAGGACTCGCAACATAACGCACTAGATAATAGGACGCACAACATAACACACTACCTAATAGGACGCACAGCATAACGTACTAGATAATAGGACGCACACCATAACGTGCTAGGTAATAATTAGGACGCACAAAATAACGTAATATAACATGCTAGATATTAGAACGTAAATCATAGATTAAAGGAGGTACTCCATAACGTACTAGATAATGGGACGCGCACCATATAATCGTACCAACGATGATTATGATGCCATAAAGTGCAAGGTAATGGCATTCACAGCATAACGCACTAGATAATAGGACGTATACCATAACACGCTAGCTAATAGGACGTACACCATAACGAACTAGATAATAATAATGCGCGCCATATCAAACCAGAAGAAGTGTAAGGTAATAATAACCTTGATTGCCAAGATATGATGCACAGCACAAACTTAGCTATTATTAACATTACGTGCTAAGTAAATGGTGTTCATACAATAAATGAAATAGTCCTACTTTTCAGCATACTCCATGCAATATCATGCGCTATGATAGAAATTTTGCTTGGAAAGCGGCGCTACGGTTTACTCTTATTTCGTATTCCAACATACCAATGTGTACGTCCGATACACATTGTACTTTCTCTAGCAGTTTCATTATAAAAAAAAACAAAACCATATATAAGCCAGTAAATCATACGGTTGACAGAGCATAGGAAGAAAAAAAAATATGTTTCTATATATGTCCCTTTCGTTAAATTATTTAAATACAAAACTGGAAGAAAAAGTTAATGAACTTGATGGATTATAAAGTAACGTCTCTGTGATGTATTATGTACATAAATTATACTAAACCTACTTAACCCTTTACGTGGGCGTTTTATAATCCTTTAATAGTAGGAAAGTTTTATGAATGATCATATCGATAGCACTGCTACCCAGGTAAGAATGTTTTTGGTTAGAAAAATTAATTCTTTATACTGTGGAAGATTTGAGCAGATCTTAAACACAGATCCATCTACCTTTCTATGTCGTAAATTTCCTAACAAAGCGATGCATTTCTTGGTTCCGTCGAAATGATTGAATAATCTATATGTTTACAACAGAAGCCGCATATTAACGTCAAATAATAATATATTGGTATATCAAAAGACTTCTTGAGAGGGAAGTGTGATGGATGACCGAATAATCTATGCGTGCATAGTCTCTAGTGTTAAGTGATATGGTTTCGATCCACAGCCTGTATGCCACAAGCAGGCGCGTGCCCCCCCACCCTCAGCCCCAGTGACATAGTTAATTTTCATTTTCGTTTGCTTTGTCACTGTTGTAGTTCACATACTATCTGCCCTTTAATAGATGGTATAAACATGTTTTTAGCATTGTCTCCGCCCAAACAATCCAACTTTGTAACATATTACCCTTTTCTCCAATGTGTGCCCCACCCCTCGCCAAAATCCTGGATCTGGGCCTGACAAGGAATAGGTTTCCTTTCCAACGCCGAAAGTTTTTCTACGTTTTCCCACTGCTAAAGGCACTTATACACGCAGGCGAATAATGGAACCATGTTAGTTCCGAAATTACTTAATTTTTCTTCGAGTCGATGCAAATATCAATTCTCTATCTCTTAAATGGAATAAGTGGGGGGGGGGGGGTAGCGCCCACACTGCACAAACTGTAGATCATTTCGGGACAAACATGTGGTTTAGTTTTATTTCAATAATTCGCTTGCGCGTAGGGGTCTTTAGCAGTGGGTGGAAACCGGAAGACCAGGAGAAAACCAACACGGTTGGACAGGCGACTATACTCTTTGTCATGTACAACCGGGAAATCGGTACAGGACAAAGAGTCGTTCGGGCGCCCTGTGTACATATTGCAGGCGCGGATCCAGAGGGGGGGGGGGGGGGGGGGCAGGGGGGGGGACCCCCCCCCCCCCTGCTCAGGTTTGAAAATTTTTTTATGCGATTTTATTGGCGATTTAGACCTGTAATTTTGGAATTTACCTTCCGGAAATACGTCAGAATGAACCAAATTGAATCTAATTTACCAAATTACCCCCCGTTAATCGGTTGAGCGCAATTAGTTAAGCAATTATCAAACATAGACACCCCCCCCCCTGCAAAAAATCATGGATCCGCGCCTGTATTGGCGTACACGTAAAAGATCCCGAGGCCGCTGGAAATAGATATAAGCATAGGCTGCAGCGCTGCTCACTTGCAAAAGTTTCCCCCATAAAACACTATATGGCACTCACCGTGCAAGTTCTTCTGGATTTTCCGGTGTGGATCCCCTTGTCCTTTATGCACGATGAAGAAGGGACAAAAAATCAATGTCCCATGTACACGTTGAGGTACGCGTAAGATAACCTGTGCCCGTCTTCATCATCAAGGTTATTGTAGAAAAGTGTGACGCTAAACCCACTTTATTTCTTCTAACACCAATGTTTAGGAAGTTACTTTTTTAATTTTAAAAAACCGCTATTTGTTGGGTACTAAAATTAGATATTAATCCTCAGTATTCTTTTATGGGTGATATTCTTAACCAGTCTCGATATCGAAGCTCATTTCGTCCTGTCGTAAACTATGGAAATGTCCTGGCCTCGAGAATGAATAGCTCTAAAAATGTAAATACCGCTCCAGCAACCGCCTTTTAACATGTAGCACCGTTGACAAATTCAAGTGATACTTGTTTCTATTTCCTCAGTGTAATTTTCGGCAATTATAATTTCTTTTTAAAATATTTATCTAATTAAACATCTCATAAAATATTTTATAATTAACATAATTTCAGAACTGTGTTTATCATAAGGGCTATACAAAACAGTATTGAGTTGAGAGCCGTCAGTGTACACTGATTGTAACCATCATAGGCCTACTGGTTGTTCGAGACTCACCATTTTTAAATTTTATCATCAAATGGCCTAAATATAGACTTGCAAAAAACCCCGTCAAGTGGGCTACTATGACTAAAACCATGAAGTTAGCCATTAAGTTAAACCGGATATCGCGCCAAATCCCGATATCGGGTACATTTGGACCGGGGTATAATGTGAGGTGCTATCTACACCGACGAACTTTACAAATACCAATGTCGTTAATTCAAGTAAACAAAATCGTGATCACTTCATTTTCGTTTACTAACAAAAACACAAATTGTTACCTTTAACTTAACCCGTGCTCCGTATCATGACTTTCATATAAAAATGGCCAATAAAACCTTTAGAATACATGGTTTCACTAAACGTTTCTGCCTTCTCATGATAGGGATGTATGGAACTCAGACGACATTAATGCAGATTCATCAAGACACAACAATTCTAATAATGAATGTTTGTAGACATTTATTTGAAAGTTATTTCTGTTTCTACACGATTTTAGTAAATTTATCAATAAAGCTGTCTATGATTACAATACGGAGACAATAATTGTTATCACATATTAGTATATTTACTCATGAAAGTCAGCAATGTTTAGAACAAGCTAAACGAACATCCGCTCGTGAAACCCACTTCAACTTGGATGACGCCTAAATAATTCTCTATAAATGTTTTTAAAAATGCCCGGATTCAGACAAAGACAATGTATTTTTACGTGTGGATTTCAGAACCGTTTTGAAAATAGATTTTGCGGTTTGAAGAATAAGTAGACACACATCAGAATACCCAGAATAAGAAAGTAGCCAAGCCTGCTTTGTCGTTATTTAGGCTCTTTAGGAATTACTCACACGCTTCAATTGAGCCAGTCACACAACATAAGTGCTTTTAGTTCAATAACAACTCCACATCAGATTTCATTTATTCAATATCCATGTTATATTTTCAGAATAGATTGAGAAAGATACCAGATTACAATTTGAAAATGAAGTCGGGAGTGATTCTAGTCGCATTTTTAGTTTGTGTGTATCATGTAACCTGTGCTCCCGTGCCATCAAATGCCGATACACCTGCAACTTCATTACAAGGTAAGATATCAGAACAGCGTTAAATTGACTGTTGTCAATATGACTGTTAGCTGGATTAACGATTTGTCAACAAACATATCATAACCCTTTTGTTACGGTGAACCACATCTCGACGAACCATGATCCTGACGCTTTGTTATTTAAATTTGTAAGATTACGTGTTGTGCCAGAAAATACATTAAAATTGTCTAATGTTGCGGTTGACTCATTACAAAACAAAAAAGTCCCTGGACATGATATTTCTGACAAGGCCAATGCTCAAACGCATACATATATATATATATATCGGTTATCTGGGAATAGTTGTCAGCCACCGACTTCTGTCACACGAGTATAATTAATAGCACCATTAAATTAACTATTAAGTTCAAAATTAGCTAATCATCATATGGCGGCTATAAATCAAGTTATTTTAAGAAGAAATTAAAGTCATCTATATCAATTCAATGACAAGAATTGACAGAAATGCATGAACGGGTGATAGAAAACAAATTCCTATCTCTTAATGACAAACTGTAATTTGGCGTTTGGTATATTGCATTTATATTTTTTGTTCGTTCGGTGATCATTTTTAACAGTTTACGACCCAGTGTTACACCAATCCATTCCAATTATTAAGTCATTTTGAAAGGTTCAATATCAATGCATACTTGCGATAACAGCATATAATTTACCTATAACACAGACTAAGGTATATTTCAGTAAGAAATCATTCTTTGTTGCAAATAATATTCATTGTAAAAGAGACACTTCTTTCATATATAAATCGACTTCTCCAAAATGACAGGAACTAATCAGATTTGTGTGCGAGACTACAATAATGCCTGCTCATAAAATGCTTTCATCTGTTCAGACTCAAGTTAATTAATTTCCATATTTTAATGTGACAGGAGAGTTTCACTCAGATATTACCTTTTGACCTTTTATAGTGTATAAACTGAATCGAGTTTCGTCATATCCGTCAGATTTCTGAAGTTATGTCTGACTTCCAGGTCGAGTTACTGTGCATAAATATAATTAATAAATATACACCCATAAACCTATGTCACTGTAACACGCTTAAATTTGTTGGAGTCGAGTCTAAGAAATTAAATGAAATGGGGTTTAACATCCTACTTTTCTCTTCAGAGTGGGCGTCTGACGCACTTAGTCACCGCCCCCCCTCCCCCCGAGTTCAAAACATAAATTGGATATTTTAAATTCTTATTTCTAAAATATACTGTAGAAGGCAGCCAAAGGGGACGTTTGTTGAGTTTTTATCCATTCCATACATTCTCTTTTTGGTTCCTGATTTAGATAGAAAATTACCACACCCACTCCATCTGTATGTCCGATGGTCAATCGCGTCGTCCCATGGCGTGTTTGTTCAGTCTCTTTATTCTTAGTCAATTTTAACGGCAGTTGCCGAGGTGCATTGCTGTTTCATTAAAATTCCACAATGTGATATCGGTTCAGATTTTAGATTGTGTTTATATTATAAGTGAAATAAACTGGGTTCTTCAACGTCCCACTACTTTCCGGCACAGAGACGTGCAGTGTACATGTACCTTGAATTTACAGACAGCTCCCATTTACACGTTTCATAGAAATAGCATTATAATTGAACTTCTATACCGATATTAAGGGTGGCTAGGACCCCACATCTCGATAATGCATTATGATATGATGGACATTTAATTTCAGTAAAAAATCATTTCATAGGATGTGATGACTCGACTTGATGGAATAAACAGTCCCCAGTCGAATTTTGGTGTACTGGACCCCGTTGCAAAAAAATGGAAAATTCTTTAAAATATGATTTCCTAATTTTCCCCTTTTATTCTATACAAATTGAAATATGTAAATATTCTAGCGGTGGACCCCGTTTGTTTGATTGTTGGGTCTCTGTGCTTTACTCGTCAACTGGGAAACGAACTGTAAGAGGCAAGTCAGTCATTCATTCTATTTGGACATTTGCAATTGATCAATATTCTCTAGATACTTTAACCAGAAAATGTAAATATACTTAGATACTGAGCGCCATAGAAAACGCATCACTTAGTTTTTCGTATAACAAAATGATCCTGTAAACATATCTTATTTATTTTGCTTCTTATTGTGAACAATATTCAAATGGGAACACATCAATAACAACATATTTGTACACTTATGGATGTTTAATCTGTAATCAACGGTACAAAGTCAGAGGGGTCAAAACCAAAAATACGACAAAGATGGTTAATTGTCAGTAGCGCGTGTGTCCTCCACTGGCTCTTACACACGCTGTGTAGCACAATTAACCATCTTTGTGGTACTTTTGGTTTTGACCCCTCTGACTTTGTGCCGTTGATTACAGATTAAACATCCATAAGTGTACAAATATGTTGTTATTGATATGTTCCCATTTGAATATTGTTCACGATAAGAAGCAAAATAAATAAGATATTTTTACAGGATCATTTTGTTATACGAAAAACTAAGTGATGCGTTTTCTACGGCGCTCAGTATATGTAGTGACTATATAAATTCAGATAACTGACTAATGTTGCCTCTTTCGTCGTTTCCTAGGTGACGCACTACCGAGGTTAGAGGTGGTAGAAGTGACAGATCCACCAACGATGGCTCAAGCAACTCCTGCCGTAGAAAAACAACAGTTTGTGCTACCCAATGAGAATAGCTTTATTAAATTTCCTATACATGTTGAAGTAGACTTGGATCTGTTAAAACAAGGATTATAGTTATGAAGGTGTGTCATGTTTCTAAAACCATGTTGTTGATCCCTTTATAAAGTGTGCGACAAGAGACAAGGCATAGTGAAAGAACCCAAGACAGTTCGAATCCAAAATAAGAGTATCTGTAGGCTTGCTGTTCTGGCAAAATTTCCCTCAAAGCACACCGTATGGTCCGTATGGCGTACGGCCGTCTTTATTATCCCAGAACCCCATTTCATTTGTATTGCTTTATAAAGTTCGCATCGGGCTTTAAATTATGTTGATATATTATACTGTTCTCACCACTCTCCCATTTCCGTATCAAGGTGACAGTTTAAGGTCAGCATTATGGTAACAATAACAATATTAAAAATCAAAAGGGACAAACTGGATAGCTATAATGGGTCCTCGGACTAGACAGGTTCTTTCGGAACCAATTGCAGTGGAGAACAGGTGATTTATATATCGGTAACAGATGGAGCTTTGAGAATGAAAAACGAAACTAGCTTGATTCAACTTTCCCACACCACACTCATATTATATCATTTTTCTCGGATTTACACCGTTATATTTTTCACTGGATGCAAAGATAAATGTACGTCATGTATTTTCATGGCCGACGATTCTAGGCCTAGTCCGGCCCTTAAAATCAGATATCGGCTTTATTTATTTCGCACATGATAATGATCTTTGTGTAAAGAATTAAAAAATAATTGTCTTATATTGTTATGAATTACAGTTAATATATATCCTGGTTTCTTTCTTGCAGGTGTTCAAGAAACAGCAGAAGGGCACCTTTCATTCCCCATGGTTTTTACATTGGAATTACCGCCATATTTGGAGTTATGCAACAAAAAATATAAATTAAGTATCAAAATTCCATCAAGTGGACTAAGCATTTCTAAATAAGAAAGGAAGAAATATGATTAATTTAATTATCTTACAATCAGTTTAAATCATTTTTTATTTGTGTGTAAGGTTAGGCCTATATCTTAGTTGTGTAAATAAGTATGGTATTATTCTTGTGTGATCTATTGTCAACATGAATGAAATATTTTTGCCAACTATGAAAAAAAAAATCAAACTACATTGTTAAAATGTCAATTGGTTCTGTTATTTTGGCAAAGAAGCACCGACATCTCGAGATATTTTAATATCTCTCTCCCGAATATTGCTGTATCTCTCTCAAATAATTGTTATTGTTGCACCACCATAATGTATCTCGAATATTGTTACGTCACTATAATATATCTTGAATATTGTTACGTCACTATAACATATCTTGAATATTAAATTCTTTGAACATATCTAAGATAATATAGATATTTTAAAAAAGAATGTTTAGTATATTACAAAGCTAATGTATTTGAATTTAAGATAATTATAGAATTGTATTGTTTCTAAATGGTTTTATGGAGGGGGCTAGAATGGTTTTGATTCTCGGTATGTAAATAAATGGAAAATCACAGTATTTGGATTAAATACGTATTTTTTTGTTATGTTGATATTGTTTGTAGTAAACTGGTGAACACATCAAAGACAAAACAAAGGGGGTGTGGTGATTAACATACAGTAGGTCATTTCTTGTCTAATACGGTGCGGGGGGGGGGGGGGTGTCTGACGGGTATGCTTTAGATTATAAGGTCTTACATTGAGTCAAGTGGCGTGGTCTCGGTCCTACTATACTTGTATGTGATAAAGAGTCGGTCGCCTGTCCAATCTCGTGGCTTTTCGTCGGGTCCTCCGCTTTCCTCCCACTGCTAAAGACCCCTATACGCAAACGAATTGTTGAAATAAAATTGAATATGTTAGTCCCGAAATGACCTACTTCTTCGCCACGTTCAAATTACAAAAGAACAGACTAATGATTGGACATAATTTATACAAACCATTTGATTTACGACGGTACACGTGAGACCCCAACTCATCCACTAGCGCATCGCATGTTTACAGTTTATTGTGGTGACATGGTCACGAATGAGAGGGCAACTGTTTCTTTTTTAAAGTAAGAAATTACTAACATTATACAACGTGAAATGTACCAGGAAAATTAATGACCTTTATTTAATATAAATCTGACAATTTAAACGATGATTGTGATTTGATCAAGACCAGGTTATAATAAGTGGTTGTAATAGATCTGAATGAAGTCTTTCAATGTGTAACGCCTGAAATCAATATAAACATTAATTAATATAAATGAAGTATATTATAAAATGAAGGAACTATCTATTATAGTACATTGTAGGCTTAAGTAAATTGTCAGCTAATGACCTCCATCGTGAACGCGTGACCCTATATGCGCATTTTGGTCTATGAGATCATGCACTTTTTTTTGACACAAATTGCTTCTTGCCCGTGTTACAACTACAATATTTACGTATATCAAAACCGTAATTTCTTTCTTTTTCAATCATTTTTGTCACCCAGTTAAAAAAATCAACGTGCTTCGTAAGTTTCAATTTGGGTAAAAACTGAAAGCCGTTTTCAGATCAGGTTGATGAGTCAACAACACTTTTTAATGTGATATATGTTAATATTAATTCAAAAAATCCCAAGAATCTTTCCAAAATGTTGGCAGGTTTTTTAATAGAAACAGTTGCTACCTTTCGCTTGACTTACTGAATATTCAACATCCACGTCCTACGGAATAATGATTGAAATCACTTGGTCTCGAGAATTACAAAGATATGAATTCAATACAAAGATGGTACAATCTGTTAAAAGAAAGCAAAGTTATACCTTTGTTTGAGCGTTATAAGTATGGGCCATTTCAGCACCATTAACCATTACTCTAGCAGGGTTTTCTGGTATACCATAAACATCGACTGATCCAAGTGTCATGGTGGTTTGGTAACCAGATTTAGTGGGTGTTCCAGTCAATTTACTCTGGTAATAAACATAACATATAATAGAAATATAAATATTACTTGTCTAGTATAAATGCATGATCTCGACCTATAGTAATCTATCTAGATCAAGAGGCAAATACAGGAATGATTAAATACGGTACATGGTGTTGGTCATAGAGAGACGTTTATTTGCCAAGAACCAAGTCCTTTGGAGACTAACAAATGATGTTTCTAGATCAAGAGGCAAATACAGGAATGATTAAATACGGTACACGGTGTTGGTCATAGAGAGACGTTTATTTGCCAAGAACCAAGTCCTTTGGAGACTAACAAATGATGTTTCTTTGTTTGAACGATTCGCTTATAAATAATTGTTTGTGATAAGCTATATATACACAGTACAGTAATGGCACTTAGTAAGTGTTTGAAGTTATAATACAGAAGAATTCCTTTTAATGTTGATTTATTGTTGCGTCGTAACTGATTAAGCCCTTGAGGTATACAGGTGCATAGAAACAAAACAGTGCACACAGTACAGAAATAGCCCAAATGTCCTAAAAAAAAATACGAAACTGCTAGCTACGCGACCTTATAACGGGTAATCAGTTAAGTGCCCGATTGGTGCAGAGAAGCAGGATGTCAAACTCATTTCACCTCATTCCCCATTGACTACCAAAGACAAGTCAGGGTTATTCATTGAGACAACACTATCTAAACAAAATGTCGAATGCACCAGGATGGTGAATAGATCCAGATAAAAATAGTACTTACCCCACTTAGCTTGAAATCTATTATGTTATAGTGACCTCCTGAGATAGAATCTGTAAATATTCAAATAATATAATAAAACTGACAAGTTTAAACGCTTTTAACATTTCAAGTTTCATACATGTCAAAGTTACACATCTTTACAACACATTATATATTCATAGATATCTCGATGTCAATCTAATTACATTTTAATTACGTTTCATTTTATATCCATGTTGTTCTACATTAGCATATTTTCTTCTAAGATGGTATCCTGACCACGCGAACTTATTGAGAAATCAAATTATCTGTGTTGGTATACACGACTTTTTCTTGTGGTGAACTATTGACATTTTACGACCCAAGATTATTACAAAGTTGGGGGGTTGGGGTGGCCTAGTGGTCTAGAGTGCCGCGCTTCGACCTCTAGCTGGCCGGTCACCTCTGGCTTGCGGCTGTGGTTTCGAGCCCCGGTGTGAGCGTATTGTGCATGGAGATAGGGGCGCCTGCTCAACCTCGTGGGTTTCCTCCGGGCACTCCGGTTTCCTCCCACTGCTAAAGACCCCTACGCGCGAGCGAATTATTGAAATAAAATTAAACCATATGTTAGTCCCGAAATGACCTAGTTGTGTTGAGTGGACGTTAAACCCCATTTCTCTCTCTCTCTCTCTCTATTACAAAGTTATGTTTAGACCAAGGATTCTGCTTGTAAAACAATGATGATATTTGTTAACAGTTACAGATCAGCACAGTCAAAGGTTGTCCGATAAATGCCAGCCAATAAAATTTCTCATGTGACTGATCTTTAATTACTTCGTTTCTGCATTAAATCTACTGTTGATTTATTTGTATTTACATAGTGATTGTTGAGTGGAGGTAGCTATTTTTTTTATATTTTACCTAAAGAATCGCCGTCATCCCAGAATAGTGTTCCCTCGGCTGTCTGAGTTGAAGTTGGCGCTACAATCAAACCAAAGTTTTTCTTACGACTGAAATTTAAACATAAACTGTAGGTTAGTTTATACGACTAGGAGAGATAGACATTATCATTTTTATTTCCATTTCTATTTCCAGGGTGGGATATCACAAGTAAAAGACCGATGAAATTTCAATTGAACATAATTTTTGTAAATATTGAACGGATTTCAGTCATTTTTGGATTCATCTTTTACATTATTGTAGGTTTTTTTTTTATTTTAAACAGATATTGATTGAGTGGGGGGGGGGGGGGGCGGAGAACAGCCAAAATGTTGGTGTCAAACCCATATCCCTATATTTGTAGTTAGCAAGGGATATAATAACGCTATGAGACTTCAAACAAATGACTCTTTAATCCAAACCTGAACATTGTAAGAGGGTGAAATCTACATTACCTAGCTGTGGTAGTAACATCTGGTTCTTGAACAGGAATAATGGTTCCACCTCTAATATGAAGATTTATTTTATCTATCGGTGCTTGTAAAGTTACTTTCTTTCCAGTTGACGCGATTTCACCACCATCGTAGAAATCAAACCATCGATCGTTCGGGAAATAAGCTTCTACTTGCTGACCACCCTTTTAGTACAAAATACATATAAAAATGTCGTAGAAAGGAGTTCACAAGTTGGGACCTATGCCCACCATAAATTGACCAAAGGTCCATCTATAAAACGTGGTCATCCTCATAACCAGTATTAAAAGCCAAAACATACACGAGGAACTAATTTGATACAATATTCGTATGTAACGACTACAATACTTTTGGTGAGCGATTACAGAATTTGCCCACCATTACTCGTGTTAGCTGCACGTGAAGTAGAGATAATGTCACTAACCGGTGGACATATCCTGTGACGGACATATCCTGTCAGCAAATCGTATGAAACGGAATCAGATGTTTTAATACGTACCTGTGTGACTACAGGTGAAACCAAGAGACCATCTCTCCACATGAATTGATCATCAATGGTTAAGGCAGTTTGATCTGTCGGGTATCTGATGAAGAAAAACCGAACAAATATAACAAACACACCAAGTACAACAGTCAGGGAGATAGAAAATCTGGTGGACTAAAAATGAGATAAAAGCTCCAATGAAAGTGTGGTAGGATACTTCCGGTGCTAAGTAAATCCTAGAGACACTGAGTGAGCCAAGGGGGTTTCCCTTGACAAAGTCATTTGGGAGCATTGTTGAATTTGAAATATTTTAACGTTGTCGTTGAAACTGGATGGGAAATTGATCTGCTAATTTTTGACTGCCTCGGCAATTCACAGTTGAATCATTGATAATGTCTGTTGTGAGATTCCAATAGGAATAGGATTATCAGGAAATTCTGGCATGATGAACCGGACAAAATAACTGTTACATAAGAATATCCGCCAGACTGCGCAATTTGGTAGGTTTAGCTATCTAGATGGAATCAGGCGAATTCATAATTATTACTACTATTCGTGTGTATTTCTCATCAATTACATATTGAAGTTATCATGGCTTCTTTAGTTTTGGAACAAACGAGACTGGTCGTGCGCCTAGAATTGACTTACTTGAAGAATAGGGGCCTGGCTACACCCTGCCCTGTGGTATGACTGAGATATAATGACGTATACAGGTATGGTAAGATGCGATATCTAAGTAATAAGGTTTTCTTAATATTGGCTTGAGTTGTACTAGTAAAATCTGGTGACATGGGATCTTGATGCTGAAATAAAGACACATTTCATATAACAGTGACTTAACGGCTGTTTCAACAAGTTCACATCCAAGACCCTGCTGCCAAAACATTTTTTTAATATTAAGAACCGGATAAAAGTACACACCATAACGTATCAGAGACTGATGAAAACCGTTCTGTTCACCAGACCAGATCAAATAACCCATGATACAGTTTCCATTTCGACTTTTGCTCGGATATTAGTAGGTGACTTAAATGTAGAATAGAATTTGCCCACACACCGTCAGTCTGGCTTATTCAAACCACATATTCTTTTATTTTAATGGGGATTTTTCGTCATGTAGGAACTATATTACATTAAGGTTTAACAACATGTCAAAGAAGCTCAGTTGACTTTAACTGGCGCCCCATCTGGCCAAGAGATAACCGGATTTCAAAAAAAAAGGTTCTTAATTATAATCATAGTTATTTACTGTAAGCTTCAAAGATAATAGAAAACTCAATAGAAAATAAAAACTTCTTCATATATAGTTCCCGTGTGCGTAATGAAATCCTGCACCGTCAATCTTTTAGCTCTTCTGTACCATGGATGCTTTCAATGATTTAGGCGATCATTACGGGGGCAGTAGACTTTTTAGCGGAACATTATTGATGAACAGATTAATTGGCAGCTTTTATTTTATATTTACCGGTCCTTTATTATCTCTGTGATTTCTCATAAAAGGATAAAATGTAGCAAGTTGAAACCATCTTGTACATAATTCGTCCGTGGTTGTTCCAAAAAATCCACATGTATCACATCCAACAAATGGTATCCCGAACATATTAAAATTCAAAATTTCTGAAACGAAATAAAAGAACATCTTCAAGGAAAAGACTTTTTTAGTTTTGTAAACTGTTTTTGTAAACTGGATTTCTTAGTTTTGACAGCATAAGGTATAAGTTAGAGTAAATGGTTCATCTCATCAAACGGGAAGTGTTAGCTTGGTTTCGCCCATTTTAGATTGTACAGCAATGGTTATCAACAACATAAAAAGTTACTACTCTATTAGTATAGCAAATACAGAATATGCAATATGCGTCACCTGGAATAGAGATTTTAAGATCATACCAGTCTGAATTGTTATCACCTTCCCAATGAGCTACATATTTTCCACTACTCACAAACGTTGATCGTGACAATACAAACGGTCGTTTCTTTCTGATGTTAGTCAAAAGCCTGTAATATATAATATAAACTTGGTGAAATATCACAAAGGACAATTTTCGCCTTGAGGAATCCCAATTTTATCTACAACCACTCCTATATAATGGAATAAAATAAAATAATGATTATGTTCAATTGATTAAATAGCTTACTCATTAGTTGCTATTCCTTCAAAATGGCCATACATATTATGAAGATCATAGTGCATTCCCAGGTACTGTTTAGCAGAAGGACAGATTGTTTTATCTCGAAGATTTCCACCTGCCATAACTGAAATAAGTTATGAATATACAGAATTAAGTGATATAAATTAATGTTGACGCAACACGACACAAGACAGACATTTACCAATCCAATCTTTGGAATAAGCAATATACATGTCTGATAACGAGTAGAGAATCGTAATCTTACTCGGTAATAAACAATAATTAAATCAACAACAACCATGAACTCTACTACCGTAAATGTTAGGCACAAGGAGTTAAAATCCAATGTCAGTAACTTGTAGCCACTATTGCATGTCATGCAATGACTCGAAGTTACGGCTCATTTGACGGACATTTTGCAGTTGGAGACCATGAGAGTGACGACGTCCGAAAGATATGTACTTGAGGGTTACCATGCTGAAACGTTTGATGTGACTAGCGAGGAGCACGATATATGATTATTCTGTGTTCTGGATTCTTACAGAGTAGCGAAACAAGATAAGACGGTAAATCGTCCAGTAAACTATTACCGTAGAATATTCCGGAAAGAATCAGAGTGGACACCGGTATCTCAATTAATTTCGACTACAAATTATTTCCAGGCAGGCTAGACAATCTCAATTTTGGAGATTAAAGGCCCCTGTGCGATAAGCTGTCTAGTGTATCATGTCAAATTGTCTTAATTCTGCCATGTCTCTCAACATTCTCTTTGTAGTCCGGTCGCCAAATCCAATTTTTCGAGTGAATCTGGAAATTATATGCAAAGTTTTTTTATGATTGATGTTAGTAGTCCTAGGGTGTCCTCTTTCAGAATCTGTCGGGTGGACCTCGGTCACCCTTGAGCGTTTCGAGAAATTCAAGATGGCGTCCAAGACGGCCGCCACATCAAATAATCCACTATATCTCCATGAGTATTTATTCTAGGATGATAATTGTGGTGTCTAACCGAATGTTTCTTGGGTCAAGGAATACACCGAACTCATTTATTATGTTGTGGGGTGATTAGATGATAGTAAAATCAAACATGCCAGACAATATGTCCCTTTAACTCGTTAGCGGCGTTTGGGGGCGATTCTGCCGGAGTACTGTCACACTGGTTGCAGACTAATTTATTGTGGTGGTTAAATTTCATGAGAACAACTATTGAGCTAATTTCGAAAGATTAGATACCACTTTACCTTTTGACACCAATTCTAGGCCTAACGGTACCAATATGTATTGTATCCATTAAAATACATGTTTAATTACCTGGTGTAAATGGAGGGTTATCATATCTATTATTTGTACAACCTTTAGTAGAACCCACAACAAAATTAGACGGTTCATTCATATCCTGTAATTTGGAGAAAGTATGGGTTAAAATAACATTATGTGGGCAGTAAATATAACAATTAATGGTAACTGTTGATGAGAAGTTTTCGTAATTAAAAATGTCAGTGACCATAACCATACCGTCAAAGTAATTTGAGGGAGGCGGGAATGGGGTATTTGTTGAATTTATACATTTCGAGGACGGGATTCGCGCCCTCTATACCAAATTAAGGAATTGTTGGTATACTAATAAATCAAGTCACTGAATGAAATGCACTGGTTTAGACTTACTAAATATTAAATGGTTTTCAAGGAGTTCAATGTATGGCAATTAATTTTCACGAAGAAGGCCAGTGCTTAAAGTTTCCAATATGATATTATTCAAGAGTTGGGAAAATTTGTTTTCTTGATGATTTTATATGATATAGGGCATAATACTTACAATCCAGATACCGTCATATGGAATTTGATCATGAAATCGTTTACCCTGCCTTTCCCACCAAACCTCTGCTTTAGGATTAGTGAAATCAGGATATGTTGTTTCACCTGGCCATACCTAAATTTAGAAATAAATATACTAAAACAATACATAAAAGAACTTTTCTCGATATATTTAAAACACAAATATATATTAAGATACATTGTAACATGCTTCAGTGTAAACCCTGCGTTTTGATTGGTCAATTAGACACCGTCTATTGGACAATAACACCCTTCTGTTTTAGTAATGTCTTTTAAAATCCTAAAAAAGCATGTTACAATGTCGATAAACACTTCCTGTTTCGCATTTAGAGGGGTGTTATTGTCCAATAGACATGTCCTGAGATTTTACATTATAACCCTCGACGCTACGCGTCTCGGGTCCTAATGATCTCAGGACATGTCTATTGGACAATAAGACCCCTCTAAATGCGAAACAGGAAGTGTTTATCTCCTAACTATATGATTATACAAAAGCTCAAGAATATCCTAAATTAAACAAAAGATGTCATTTTCCAGTCATTCCAATACCGCCCCAATGGCACTTAGATTTAAAAAACTGGTTTCAATTTATAATTAGTATAGGGTGGGGTTTAATATCTGGTCCAACGTATACTTCAGTCATGTGAGGACTATAGCATGTGGCCATATAACGAAGTCGTTGCATTTGAAATGCGCGAGGTTTCAGGCTAAACAAAATCTTGGCTTAAAATGTCATGCTTTTATGACTCGAATTCTCTTAATTTATTTAGAAAAACAAACAAAACTTACAGTTCCAACTAAATTATTTCCGTCAGCATCTTTAATAAATATATCATCTTGAACACCCTCATCATATGATGCATAGTTTGTGGCTGTTGAGCTTATACCAGGATCCTATATTATAAAATATATTTCTACAAAATTTATTTCAGAATTGTTTCTTTTTGAACTATACTTAAAGAACTCAAAATTACAAACTTGAAAAAGGTCGCGTTCTCACAGCTTTGTAGGTCAGATCGCAGAACCTTGTTTTGAATCGTTGAACATCGGTAGGCGTCTTGGTCTCATGACCTTGTATACCGTGTATAGATTTAAAGTGATCAAGGACCATAACTCTGACAGTATTTATCGGAAATTGTTGAATACGGTGGGCTTCTTTGTCACTTAACCGTAAACACCGTGTATGAATTTAATGTTAATCTGATACTAACTTAAGCATTTTATTAGTGGGTCAACAAGATTATTCAATGATCAAGGGAAATAACTCTGTCAATAATTCGGAAATCATTGAAAATGACCGTAAATACCGATATTAACCTTGTTCTAGAGCGCCCATTAAAACAATGGACACACAGACGGGGGCGACGGCAATATACCACCAGATGTCAATGTGGGTGTATAAAAAGTGAAACAAAACCTTTCTCATCAAAATCATAACAGACAGACAGACGGGGGCGACGGCAATATACCACCAGATGTCAATGTGGGTGTATAAATAGTGAAATAAAACATTTCTTACCAAAATCATAACATATTTCTGATCATGATCGTGAAGATCTTTAACAATAGCTGGTAATTCTCCATATGTATTAGTGTCATACGACCAATCTCTATGTTCAGTCATATAATCTATATCATTCCATTGTGTGTCCTGAAATTAATTTACATCAACATTGACAGAAAACGGTTGTGTTACATACATATTTGCCGGATTCGGTCAATCAATAGTAAGTGCTTTAGCTTCATAAAAAAGGCCTCCCTGCAAACTCCGATCAAATGGAAAGGATATCCATCCCCTACTTTGCACAAGACACTCATCTCTACCGTTGCGCAAGACACACATCACTACCGTTACATTTAAAATTGTAGACAATCATCAATCGTACACTAACTCATCAGTTACTCATTTATGGTATAGAATTCTGACATAATTCACCACAAAACACAATTGACTCTAATCAGATTGTGAAACCGGTGTTTTTCAAGACTATTTATTTTGAGTGATATATTTAGTCAACTTACAAACGGTATGCCGTTATCTCGTAATCTTTTAATAACTTCTCGCATGCTAGCACTACCACCATAACCCCAACGGCAGTTGTGGAAACCCAAAGACCAATATGGCGGCAACATTGGCTTACCAATAACTTCTAAATATTGTTCGATGACCTGATTTGGACTTGGACCAGTGAAGATGTAAAAATCTAAGATTCCTCCAATGGTTTTATAACGCAATGTAACGGGAGTAGTTGGAGACAATGTAACTTCTGTAAACACCAAAATTAAGGTATGTTATAAATTAATTTCGTCTATGATTTAATATAACATACATGTAAAATCAACAAGTTATTTGGCAGAATTTATATCAAGATATGCAGCTTGCATATGTAAACCCCTAAGAGCCATCTTTTTTTCTTAATTGGAAATTTTGACCTTGATTTATGAGAAAGAGCAGTTCGTGACAATATTACGATTTACTATACATTATAAAAACATTAGCTTCGTTGATAATTCCTTTCGGAAAATAATGACACTAACAGTATAATCTCCATTTATATTCTTTCCTTATTTTATAAAATAAAACCATTAGACAACATTCGCAAAATAGTTTAAATATCAAATGGACTGTTCGCCGTGTACAAAATACACGACACACAGTGGTAACAGGTGTCCGGGAGAGTAAGCTTGCCTGGTGCCACACCCACTATAGCTGCATCCAAACTATAAGACGATGCGTTAGTCCAGACGTTCGCAATTCTCCCTGGAATCAACCCAAATCTCCAAATAACCAACATTTCGCTGTATGACTAGTTTCCTAAGAAAAACTTTGTCAGGCAAAACAGTGTCATCTTCACAATTGACTACAACTAAGATTTCTTGGGTTTGAGGTAATATAGACAATAAAGTTGACGAACACATTTGGATTACCATAGTCTAGGCAAACAATGCAATCTAGTCTAAAATATAAAACATGTGTCCTATACAGCAACACGGTTCCTCCGTAGGCCAAGTCGAGTAAAACGAGCATGTTTGAAAAGTAATCTGACTTTCGACAGGATTCCATCTCAGGAACTACCATGGGAGCCACAACAAGCTTGAAAAACAACCTCTTAAATATCTGATCTACAGAGCATTCACAAGGTCTCAGTTGTAGGGACAGTAACTTTGTGAAAGATAGAAACCCGACTGAAAATTTACATAGGGATCATCCTTGCGACTAGCCAAATAATAGACCCCAAAGTTTGAAACAACACACCAAACACTCTGACCTGAATAGCGTGTGCAAGGCGTCGGTGACAGGGTAGTATCTATGCGAAAAAAAAATTGCGCGACTCTGGATTGGGTTTAGACAAAGAACCCCAGTAAGACTGAAATGCTCCTTTATTAAAATTCGGAGTAGAACCATAAATATACAATCTTTCCACAACTCTTTAAATAATAAATAATGGAAATCTTGCCATACAATACAAATTTCTTACCCATTGCGTTGCTGTTTAGTAAGAAAACTCCATAAGCGTTACCATCATTTTCCATTGCCAAGAAGAATGGATGTGACCCATAAAGATTTACATTGTCCTGTTTAAAAAATAATATGCTAGCTGATTGTTGTAAAGTGCTTGTAAAATCTTAATTTAGCTCCTTAGAAACTTCAGAAGTGCCATTGCCGACTTTTATATATATTTTATTCAATTTTTAGGAAATTCAATACAGCCCTATCGCTGTAAATAAGCAAACTACCAACTGATATTAAACTAGTTTCAGCAATGCAGATGTTCCCCGTATCATTCACGCAATGAGAACCAGAGAATCGACAAATCGAATTGATACCTTACCAGAAAATAATCATCACCGACCTAAGTTAACAAAGTAATCATATTCAAATACATTTTTGAAACCCACATTTATCTAAATAGCTATTCTGTCGTGTTAAGGCATTGTCTCTTTAAAATTTTGTAATATATTGTATTTACCGATGGTGGTATGTCACGTGCCCACATGCCAAGTTTTCTATGTTGTTTAGGATCCAACCAAAACTGTCCACGATGTTCACCCAATCCATAGATATATGATGTCGGTAGTGATGTAGCTATGTCTATATACTGGTCAGCATAAGTCAGTGGTCCAATACTCGTATCAAATCTGTTAAACGATAACAACCATATAAAATGATTATAAACCAGTGCGATAGTATATCGGAAAGGGGACACGGCGGCAATGCCACCATCTTGGAATTACGACGTCAATGCTGAAATCTTGGAATTGTGACGCTATTGAAGTTCGGTAATCATGCAACGAGCAATTGTCCAAGAAACAAGGCAACACGTATGCCACGATTCGTACTTAAATCATCTTCGGTATGCCTAGTTGCATTGTCCCATTCATCTCATAGCACAAGCTGCTTTATTTTGGTGAAGGTAAACCACGACGCCAAGACTGGAACGCAGTCAGTTTTTGATTGGTTCGTAGAATCAACCTACACGTGGGCAAAAGATGAGGAGCTTCGCGCGTAAGAAGAAGAAGAACAAAACGAAAACAAGATGAATCGGCTTTGGGCTTAGTTCCTGGGTCATAATTAAAAGAAGATAAATGTCTGTCGTAAGTATTGTAAACGGTTTAAAAGAACTACGACTGAAATGGGGTATTATTTTGACGAAACAGATCATACCTAACTGCCTTATTATGTTATTGTGACGGGCTTTGCCACTGACTTTAATATTTTGAGAATTTTTTGTGTTCATGTTAAGCAGGCAGATGGTACTGTGCTATAATTATGTTCCCAACACCTCGGTGAGACTCAATGACAAATTACTTCACTCCAGTAATTCTGAACCACAATCAAAATATAACCTAGAATAGCCAAGAACCAAAACACCAAAGGTGGCATGTTGTAAATATTGTGAAGCAAAAACCAAATCTACAAAATTGACTAGAAGTGACACGATAACATTCTTCCGTATTAGCAACTAATACCAACTAAGAAACCCCAACAAGTTCTAAAAATAGAAATCAAAAGCTCCTGCGTATGCAAAGCTCTAATAAAATTTTAATGGCCCCATAAAGGCGTCTGTAACATTAATTTTCCAAAGTTGTCACTCTACAATAGACAATAATAGCCCTTAAATAATTTGGCTTGCTATCCCACATAACAATGAAACATGGGAATATGGAACCCAATTTAAAACTTTCAAACAATTACCATTACTGAAGGAATAACTGAACTTGAAATTTTATATAGCCTAGATTCTGACGAATTTCAATTTGTTGTAAATCGCATGGGAACAAATTTCTTGGATTCAAGGTACAAATGTTCCACGTAGTTACACTGATAGTTCACCGTACGTTTAAACCGGCATTTTAACCATATTGTATCATGTAAGTTTACTCACAAAATGGC
Organism: Patella depressa; assembly: GCA_948474765.1. Lineage (NCBI taxonomy): Eukaryota > Metazoa > Mollusca > Gastropoda > Patellidae > Patella > Patella depressa. Next base: position 56,210,716 of record OX419717.1, read on the forward strand.
CCCTGATGATTTCCGCTTGACCACAATCCCGAACTGTTTCTCCACAATTTGGATATCATACTCAGCCGTGTCACCTGCATCGTTACTTGGAACCGGTGTAGTTATAGGGACTTCAAATCTTTTATTATTAGGATCAGTGATCTTCAAACAAAAAAAAACATAGAAAAAAATTACAAATAATTAGTAAAGGATATTGTTTTCTTTGTATACCATGCGATGCTCGAGATAGGCAATCCCTGGTCAATTAACTGAATGGAATGGATGGGATTCAACGTTCTAGGTTTCTGCACCAACTGTTTCCTTTCGCCCTAGCACCCAACTCCAAGCACTTTTAAAATGTCGACAAAGAGAATCAAGGCTTCGATACTCATGAAGGCCTACAATCACTGTCCTTATTTAAAGTTCACAGGTTAGATGATATTCTAGCGTCAGTGGTTACGGATCGAAATGGATTCTCGGCTCCATTTTATAACAGAAAGTGGTGGCAACTTGAGACAAATTGGCTGATTTGAATAATCTTTGAAACTTTATAAGATGATCGTAAATACATCTAATACTTAGTTAATTATTCTCGAAATTTGTACCTTTGATTAATTACAGCTAAATGTGATTAAATGATATTTCACGTTTTACCATGTTCAACTTATAATTTAGTTCTTCTATAGACGCAAGAGTACCTTAAAATGCAATCTTTTCGGTGTCTCACTGTAAATATCCAGCTTCAAATTATTGACTGGGTTAGCCCAATGACCTGCTTTGATGATGCTTATTGTGGCTGATGACTTATCGGCAGATATGCTGTCAACCTTGTAACCGATGTCTTTATCTTCAACGTAATAACAGTAGGGTACTCCAGGTGTAGACGAGGCTTGCCAACAGCAACCCCTGCTCTCGCAACCACCCTTTGTTGATCCTGGCTCGGGATAACAATCCACCCGACGGTCTTCAGGTGTAGTAGCACACTTAGGGTCCACATTTACTGGAGCCCGAGTTATCTGCCCAGTTGCTCCCCCAGATGGCTTGAAACACCATGGTATATTGTGAATTCCACCAGGGGGTTCGAGCCAACAACATCCTGAAATTATAGGAAATATATAGGAAAGATATTTGAATTTTGCGAAAGAAAAACATAGACGGCAAGTAATAGACGGCATACAATCGTAAACACAGACAAGTCATAGACATGAACTTACCAGTAGACACCATTGAATGTTCAATTGGGATCATGTGGTTTTTCACATTTTCTTTTAATATGCTGTACAAAATTTCGCGGCACGCTTGGGAAGTGTTTGCGGCACACTGGTTGAGAACCACATGATTATGCTATTACACACATATCATACATGAAAATCCTCGAACTTACAAATTACATTTGTCAACATGTAATCTTTTTGGTTAACAGCTCAAAAAGACCACTAAACTCTCAAAATCATTTACTAATTGCATTATTTTTGTTAATTTAGTGTCGTGTAAGTGTCCCCATTAGCCACAAAAGAATAAATATGGGACCACCTTTGTCGACTGTCAGAACGACATAGCTGTAGTGGTTCGTGTTTTGTTGCGTGGCAACCTTACTCTATAATGGATCTCACCAAGATACTAACAAATGTCTGATAACATATATAATCAACTACACTTTAAATTAAGGACCCAACAATTCATACGAAAAGGGCCTCACTGATAACCTAATTCTGGAATGTAATTGGTCATGAAATAGGCTAGATGGACAGAGTAATAATAATGTTGGGCGGAATTTTGCATAATGATTGACATCTCAACCGCTTCACCTATTCACGTATCCTGTCGCTTCTGGTCAGTGAAAATGGACTAATGTAACCTGTAGCTCGGCAACCCCCATTAAAAACACCCAACCCGTATAGGTGGCATACACGATATAATATTATATTGCATCTTGAACTATCCATACAACTTGTGATCAGGCTCCCTGTCACAGAAATGTAGGTTTGCATTCATCCTGATATTTAAATATTTTTTGGCCATGTTGCAAATTTTATACTTGTCGTCAACCACCTCCTCTGTCTGTGCTGTTTATCAGAGGCGGATCCAGTGAAAGTGCCTTTTTTCAGACCCAAATATGCCCTCTCCGAACGTTTACTTAGACGAAAATATCAGCCAAATAGCTCTTGGAATGTCTACAGATGCAAGGAAATGACGGATAAATGTCTTGGGGGACCCCCTCCCCCTGTCTCAATCCCCCGCAGCGTTGTGCTCCGTCTCCGCGGTAAGTGCCTTCATTTGACGCCCCCCCCCCTTTTTTTTCAAAATTCCTAGATCCGCCTCTGGTTTATGTATTGTTTGTTGCACGTTTACCGCGCAGTTATCAGGTAACTTATCTTGCTAGTTTCTTCTGACTTTTTATTTTGCGTAAATGCAGATTGTATAATAAGATAAAGGTCTTATTTCGGTTCGTTGTGTAATGAACAACGGTATTTAAAATCGAAATAAAATTGTGACCTCTGAAGAGTCCATAACACGTTAATGGGACAATTCAAATGGGCAATAATACAGCAAGTTGTCCGAGACCTACCAAATCAAATTTGGAGGTCCACAAAATTAGTATTGGTAAATATTTTAATTTTTTTCGTTTTTATCTAAATGAAATGAAATGGCGTTTAACGTTCTACTGTTCTGCTGCGGTTGGGTTCATGCAGACGGCGTTTTCGTAGAAGAATGTCCATTAAACGATTGGACCTTGTATTGCAGTGAAACATTTCTAGTACACGAGAAAAGAGGAACGACACACCTGCACCCCTTCTGTAGTATTACTCGATATTCAAATGTAGAATAATTGATATATATTTAATTTTGTTTGTACATATAAATTAGCTTTATATCAATGGCCATATTTGTGATGAATCCCGTGATTCAGGTTGTTCCTACCAAATGATGAAGAATTGATTTTATCTTGATTATTTGACTCACCTCTATCTAGACAACCTTGTTGACTGGAACCACTTTCCGGATAACAATCTATTCGCTGGTTTTGATCTATTTGACATGCATCATCTCTTTGGTTGCGTGTTAAGTCTAAACTGGTAACACCATTCATTAACGGTACCAGAAATACTAATATTATGAAGCCACGACTTTTCATTTCGGACAGACGACTCTATGTTGTTTATGGCCGTTTAAATCTTGTCAGAACTCTTTATATAATATGTAACTTACCACCGATGTGGTGTCTTATCGGCTTCGATGATAATCATCGCAAAGCAAATTTTTTCAATTCAATCGGTTGCTAAACAGATATACCATTGCTGTCATAGCGGGCAATTTTTAAAGTGGTAGGCTCTGGGTGAAATTTGTACCTGTTAGGGGGAAGGATGGTGGTGGTTTGTAGGGGGTGGGGTCCCGGTCGTTCTATAATCACATGTAGAAACCAAAACAGGAAAACGGACGACCAATGCCATATGAACCTACGGATACGTCTGTAAGTCACGATCAGTTATCACGGCTCCCCGGTCACAAGAGCAGTACAAGATCGGTCTGCGACACATACTTCAAATTGCACCACACAACAGCGCAGTGGACGCTTACAGATAGCCTCCGGATCCATTCACTCTTTTTTTTATTGTTTTGTTTGTGGTCTCTGAGTACGATGTCTTGTCCATATATTTGTTTTTGTGTAAAATTGTGTGTGGTGCAGTACACGCAAGATGTCTTCCCTGGGTATTACAACCATATGTGTACATGTAACAGGGGCGGATCCATGAATTTTTGCAGGAGAGGGTTTGCCAGGTTTCTGTTACGGAAATCTGCCATCATCGTCTCTAAATTACATAGGCATACATACAAATTGAGCTTTTTAAACAGAGAAATCATTTTTATACTGATGTAGGATCACTTTGTGATGTAATAATTTCATTGATGCAAGGCACCCCCCCCCCCCTGGATCCGCCCCTGTGTAAGCGTTTGAATCCAGGCACCTTCAGCCGTCTGTCACATGGCCTGAGATCTGTGACCGGGCGTCCGCCAAATGAGGTAACAGTATGTACTATTGTAAAGGAAACCATTGATCAATTTTCAAAACTGCGAGTAACTCATTCTAGGAAAGTGGTATAGAATTGTGCATATATGTTTGGGGCGGAGGGGGATAATTCATTCATGATTTAGTCGATGATGTTCACGACGGTAACCTTTTTGTGGTGGAAAGTTGATGTTCCGTGGTATGAATAGTCTCTTCTAATGGTTTTGGTGAGTCTTTCTGCAGGATTAAGATCAATTAATAAAAGTCGGCGTTTTCAACATAGATCCGCGATAATAATGACATGTTTATTTCACTTTTACCCTATAAACATATTGTACAAACTCATACATAATCAAGTACTTTATATGATTTGTAATATGACTTTTCATACTGATGGCAGTATCAAATATTTTGATATCATGTAATGTCACTGTCTGTACTCTGTATATGTCGGGGTGGGGGATGGGTGGGATGGGTGGGATGGGTGGGATGGCCTAGTGGTCTAGAGTGCCGCGCTTCGACCTTTAGCTGGCCGGTCACCTCTGGCTTGCGGCTGTGGTTTCGAGCCCTGGTTTGAGCGTAACTATGTGGCATGGAGATAGGGGCGCTTTCTCAGCCTCGTGGGTTTCCTCCGGGCACTCGAGTTTCCTCCCACTGCTAAAGACCCCTAAGCGCAAGCGAATTATTGAAATAAAATTAAACCATATGTTAGTCCCGAAATGACCTAGTTTGAGTTGAGTGGACGTTAAACCCCATTTCTCTCTCTGTGTATATGTCACTGTCTGGGTCAACTCTACACTCAGATTAATCCACAGATGTTTAATCCCGTGCACTTTGCCTATATTAACATTGGCGTAACGTCAATGCCCTTCTAAAATATAGCTCGGGTTGCACGAGTCTGGAACGATCCATGGTGTCTATCTCATGGTGTATCTAGGAATTATAAATGATGCCTGACAAGTCGAAGCGCCTAACGTCCGTAATTGAATATTCATACAAAACTGCGTGTTCGTGGACCATTTAATTTCAATGATACATAATTAACTCAAAATATTATTTGCGATCCAGACGGATCCATATGAATGAAGTCAATTTTCTTTAGCAATTACAATAATCTATCTATATAGGCTACGTTAAATATACATTATGGGAGATTAGATAACGAGTTGGCGGATCTCACTATAATAGTTAAAAACTACATAATTTAAAGGCAATTGGCTGAAAATTGCAGTCAAATTGATACACTATGAACCGAGAACTAAGCGGATGAAAGTTTCGTTTAGTCTCAATCATCATTACTAAAGCCGGTAAGGCAAAACTAATAGTCTCGATTATCCACTTAATCGTTTACCACGAAGAAAAGTTTTGAGTGTTAATCGGACTACAATCCGACAAATATCGCATGCTAGCCTTGACATCGAGAGCTGATTATGGTCTGGATAAGTTAATTTATGTCTAATTAATAGTTTTTGTAACATTTCCGCCCTAAAAAAGACCTACAATAGACAGATTTTGCTCTTGCATAATGTATGTTTAATATCATACCAATTCCTACGTTTTGACATCTATCAACGTCAAATTTAGGATTCCACTACAATAAGCAGAACATAGTCGTTTGGATGGGACGAAATGGGACGAAAAACCTTAGTTACGTGTACACATTGGTTCGAATTCGATTTAAAAGTAGGCTGTACCGCCGCTTTCGGGGCAAAATTTCCTCCATAGCACACTGCATTATGTATTCCCGGCCTTATTAGCCCAGTCGAGCAGAACAGTGAGACGTTAAACCCCATTTCATTTCATATTAAGCAGAACATTGAATTCTTAGACAATGTATTTCCATAAAGCTAATCTATCCATTATAATGTCAAGTTAAATTTGCAATTTCCCTTTGGCCAAATAAAAGAGGTCTGTCCATTTTAAGAATCAGAAGATCCTAATAAACAATGACCATGTAGAATAATAAGATAAATACAGGAAAAAGTACATTTTATTACTTTACTTCAACATACATTTGTTTCTTGTATACAATAAAATAAACTCTAAAAACAACTACATTTACACTATACCAACATTACATATGGCTATAACATGATAAAATATACAAAAATGTCTTCTTTAAATAAATAACAGACGTAGGTCCAAAATTGTCAATGGCTACAAAGTTATTCTTTTTATAAACAAAATAAAATAGACTAAACGCAAATTATTGGCATTAAATTAAATCGAGTAATAAAAGCAGTCTGTAGAGTGTTCACAAAAAATGCGGAAGACGGACGCGGACGGACGGACATGGGCGGCGGCAATATACGACAACATGTCCATCACGATCTTTGAGTGGGATTATATGGAAAACAATCATTGGTTTGTAAACAGAATATACATACCATTTAGTTTTACAAATACAACATATAAGGAGGTACAGTCCCAGATAAATTAATTTGAAAATGAACACCGTTTTGTTGTGAATACATAGCTTTGTCCGGTGAATTGAAACCGGGTATAACAATTTACAAAGCATCTAATCAAGAGGATAATTTTCTCAGAACAGTGAAGTTATGGCCTTTTTAATTTAGATTCCCAACCGCCAGCGAATAGAAACTGGGACCTTCTTCATGGTCTATAAGCCAGTGTTACTCCCTTTTGCCCGAGGAACAAATTAGTTTGCAACTAGATTTCCAAATCTGTCGTGGTCATTGACGTCATTATATTTTGTCTAGAGATTGTAGTCCTGTCAATGTATCAGTCATAAAGTCGACATTATAATGTAAACATATAAAATGAAGCCTTCACATATTTAAGGAATCCCGCCTTAGCTCAGAATGTAAACAATGGCATCATATTCAGAATTCATCTGGAGAGTGAAGATTTGAAATAATACTGGAGATTTAAATAAATCAAAGCATTCGGTTACAGAAGGTAAGCAAGCATAACAGATTAAAATGAATGCGGAAATAAATGTCTCTAGAAATGTGTCACGAATAGACAAGTTTTGACAGAACGCTACGTTTGTTATTAATATCTATACCATAATTGAGATCCATTTAAACCGACAGAAGGGATATATACAGGTCACCGCACACCTTCAAATTAACTTTGACACCCAGTTGAGGGGTCTCATTAATTTATGTAAACTGCACAAACATTAAACAAATATAAGTTAATAAATTGGTAGACGTGTTACCAAATACATAACACAGAAGGCACATTGCAGTTTAACTCAATGCACAAACTCTCAACTTTTCAATGAAATAGGAACATATTATGACATTACATAAATCCCCTTTATGTAAACGTTGATATTGTAGAAAAATATAAATCTGGTATGACGAGTCTTCCCCTTTAAGTAAACGAGGTCATATCTTCAACCTAAATAGATATAGCATGTTTTGTTGCTATCCAAATCTTAATTGTCAGCAAGATAAAAGTTTTCAAGTTGAAGGTTATTTATACTTTTCCAACTTGCTTAAAAACTTAAAAGTGAACAAAATCGATGAGTATTGCCTTGTCATGAATTTATTTAAAGTCTGTTATATCTACAATAATTTAGGTACCTGCCTATACAGATTTGTATCCCTTCAATTCGTTTTCATTTCACATAGATATATGCATAAATATCTGTGCACAGAATAACATGCATGGTTTGTGTGAAATGGAAATATATTCTAATGACAGGGGATATTACAAAGGGTATAGAGATTCATAGTAATAGTAAACTGGAAGGTCCTGTTTGGTAAAGTGATTTATATCTCTGAGATTTTAAAAAGCAAAAAAATCGACAAGCAATCTGAATATACGACTGATATTACAATCACATGCGCAGAAATAGCGCGTCTTGGTCATGATGCAGCATATTTGATGATATTTTTTTTACGAGATATGATTCACAATTTGCTGATATGGATTGAGATTTTCTTTGAATAATGATAAAAGCCCCTAATTTTAAATATTAGTGTCACGAAATAAGTCGTTTTTTTCTGCTCAAACGGTCGATTGTTGAACATTGGCTCTACCTGTGGAATTTTAAATGTAGATAAATACCCGGTGCACAATATCAATACCGATCAATACAAATCGACATTTGTATGGTTTACCAAAATCAAACATCTACTGAACATGACTGGTGAAGGCACTCCCAAAACTTCTTTCATAATATTCATAACAGATGGTAGGGGTTGAAGATCTTCAAGCTATCCAAATGGGCCATGTAATAACCATTGAAGAATTTGCCCAATTGATGAGTAATATGTGTTCTATGTTTAGGCATGGGCAACATCATTTTCATTCTTTTTTAACGGTTCTGTTAATTCTATATCATTTTTACTGTCGTCTTCCACTTTAGCCCAGTCCTGTAGTTCACCGGAAGCGAACAGTATATAGAAAATGGCGCCGAATATGTAGATGCCCGCTGCAACATAGAAAACAATCTGCCACTCAGCTCTTGATTGTCCCTTGAAATAGATTTTAAACAATTATGAGATTTTTACTAATAACCATATACATGTATTTTATTTTTCAATATTTGCTCTACTCAAGATGAATTAGTGTAAAGGTGTAGGAAATGAATGATATATACAGATTCCGAATTTAAATCAAGTTAGTAAGTCCGCCCCGTTCATTTGGGTTTGTTTGTCTGTGGATCCAATGATGATCACCGAGTTTGATTTATTGGCGTATTGAAAATACCTCTTGCAATGGGTAGAGTAGGCCCAAACGCCACTGTCTGGGAAAAATGCCACTACAATATTCTAACAGAACAATAACTAACTGTCAATAAAGGCGCCCAAATATCAAGCGGTTCTGTAAAACACACTTAGTCACATGTTTGCAATGTGCTGTATGTGTGTTCACCACAAGGGACAACCCATGACAAAAACCAGGCTTGAAAAACCAAGAAAGTTCTTCTCGGCCAACCACACTATTCGAACCTGGGCAATTCTTGACCAACGGACAATGTTTGGTGTAAAATACCAATGATCCAACGATACTTGATATTAATAATAATGAAAGATAGGTTGCCAAGCAACGAAACATACGTCAACAGAAGCTAAATCGTCCGGGCAATCAACAAAAGATGTCGCATATTTTTACTTTTTCCGGTAAGGCACTAAAATCTGATTAAGAGTAACAACCCATTAAGTAATTATCAGAAAATCATTAGAATTTGTTTGGTTTTTATAAAGTTCTCTCCCATGCTAACGTTTAGTATATGAAGCATTTAATATATAATATAATATCATGGATTATTAACTTTGGCCTCTAGAGCGTCCACAGGATTTTTTGAACTGATCAAGGGTCATAACTACGGCAGTAATTATCGGAAATCGCTGAAAATCAATCAAATGTTTACTTTAGGACTCTAGAGCGGATGGACAGATAGGGGTGACGACAATATACAACCACATTTCAGTGTGGGCGTATAAAAAATAGACCATGCAAAAATGAGATTCAGGGGATCAGGCAACTGTTGCTAAGTTATATAATACCCCAAACGGGATTTTAAATGCTAATCGCTAGCATTTCAGTTTGGAGTGAAAATATGAGGAGTTTGTCTCCCAGTAATTGGCATTTTGGAAACCAAATTGGATATAGTATTTCAACATTCGGTTTGAAAATATGGCCATCCCTGTATCAAAATAAACGTAAAATCAAAATTCTAGTTACCAACCTTACTAGTAATTGCTCCACTTACAAGTGGAGACAGAAACCCTGATACTGATGCTACCGAATTTGAAAACCCATACAAGATCCCAGCAAAGGCTGGAGCTAAATCTACATGATTAACAGTAAAACCACTGTATTGAGGTCCCGTTAAGGCTACTGCTAAAATTAATAAAATAATGGCGACGGTTGGTTGTGTACAGTCTATATAACCTAAACCTATCAACAACAGAGCTGGCACAATTTTTCCTGAAACAAATAAAACCCAATTAAAACAATCAATTTTGATCGCATTTTTATTTTTTTAAGGCACTGAAAAATCCAAAATCTAAAATACATGTATTAAAACTAAAACTCAGCAATTCAGTATTATTAAACCCAAAACATGGGTCATTGACATGTGAAACAATCAGAGAGTTAGCTTACAACTTACCGCCAGCATCAAATAATCTCCTAGTCCATGTTGTACTAAGGATATTCCGCTTCCTAACAAAGTCAGCCAGGAAACCAGATACATTAATAAAAAACCAGAAACCTATATATGGCAGTGCTGAATACAGACCATTCTGAAACAAAGTTTTGAAGATGTTTAGCTGTTTCACCTTATTGTTAATCACAATCCCTATTTCTATGCTTTTCCGTATTATGTATTTGGACTTTCCGGATTCGAGTTCTGTATCGCGTACGCTTTAGATTATAAGGTTTGTCATTGAGTCCAGTGGCCTGGTTTCGATCCCAAGCTTGTATGTATGTGACAAGAAGTAAGGGTTTGCCCGCCAAACTTCCATGAAATAAAATTGCACCATAATGTTAGTTTCGTCTAGTTTGTGTCGAGTGGACATAAAACTATATTTCTATCAAACCGGCTTTTTTGTCATATCGTATATTTATCTTAAAGTAAAAACATAGTGTTGCCAGGCATTGAGGTGTGGCTTTTATTTTTTCAACGTGAGGGGCAAAATGTAAGAATGAAATTGGTGGAAAGGTATGATTGGGGAATGTCTCGTTGCCGCGCAACATATGATTTAGACCAGAACCAGGGTGACGTGTGTGCTCCTTTGAGGGGTGAATTTTCAAATAATTTATCTTTGGTGGGTATCAGGCTTATTTCCATATTTAAAAATAAGATATAGAGTGAGGTTATATATTTCTAGATTGGTGACAGCTGTTCGTGTGACTAACTTCGGGGTCACGGTGGCTAAGTGGATAAGGCGCTGGTTCGCTAGCCTGGAGGTCGAGTGTTCGATCCCTGCATTGGCCGAGAAAGTTCATCTCGATTTTCCGGCGTGATTTCCCCTTGTCAGTAATGCAAAAGGAAGGCCTGACAAGGACGGCTGCCTAGTCGTTCGCATGGGACGAAACCGAGGTCCCGTGTACACATTGGCGTGCACGTAAAAGATCCCTTGGCAGTTGGAATTCGATATAAGAGTAGGCCGTAGCGCCGCTGCCCGGACAAAATTTTCCTCATAACACACTGTATGGCGTATGCCCGTCTTCCATTAGCCCAGGTTAGGTACAAAAGAGTAGGACGTTAAACCCCATTTCATTTCATTTGACTAACTTCAGATGTTGTATATATCGACCCAAACTGATCCCGCAGTGAATATTCGTTTGGCCGCTACAATCACTGATAAGCATGATATCGACGAGACTTAATGAGTTCGGCATATATTAACTTTTTTACTCCGACAAATTAAATTCTCAAACATTTATTTGAAGTATAAAAAAGAAAAATAAATAAAGACGTTTGAAGTATTTGTAGTTAAAAAATATTTCCCATTTAGTGTAATTGGGTATTAAAATGAGTAAAATGCATCATTTTGCCCGAAGCAGTTAGGTGTTATGTAAACAATGCGCGAGCCGTTGAGCCGATGACTGACGCCACGTGAATTCAATGCACGTGTTGTGGACAGTCATCTGTGACAGAGTTAATTCGTAGGTAATTCTCTGTGAAACAGATTGGTATCGACCACGTTATTAATCTTTAGACTGTACGTGGTGCATATTGGTCTTGGGTCTAGATATATATAACAAAATAATACTAGTTTAAAGTAAATATTGAAAATCAACAACACTGACTATTCTTTTCAACTATGTACGTTACCTGGGATTTTTGTGATTGAAGCGTGGATCAGTGAAAAGTCTATTTTTTTCAGAATATTAACAAGTCAAATAATAATTATTGTTCTTCAACAGTACATTCTGCACCCCCATTCCGTCCCATACGTTGATTCACAATTCATGTAAGCTTTTGATAATTTTTTGCAACGCTGCTTTAGCAGTAAATCCCGTCAGCAAACTTATATGAAACCTTCTAAATTTGGAACATAAAATACCCTTAGGGATCAAAGAGTTATTGGATGCCCGTCTTCTCATGTAAAAAGGTTAAATTGTGACGTAATCACGTCGAAGACTACTTACCGAAGCTATATCAAACTTTAATACTTCTTTCATATATGTAGGTATATTTATTAATAAAGTATATGCCCCCCAGTCAGAGGTAGTATTACTAACAACTATGGCGTATACCGGTAATGACGTAAATATGGCCTTCCATGGTACCGCAGGTTTCTAAAACAAACAAATATGTTGCAATATAGTTAACAACATTATATCATAGGTGTCGATGTGGTTAAATTTTATGCCTATAAGATTTGCAAACTGTCTGCTAGTATTAAGATTTAATTGACAGTGTTAGACAAAATACGACTGAATTATTTGTTTTGGTGTTTGCTTTATGATAAAAGGGGGATAAACATTGAAATTTACACATATTAAAATATAAATTATTTATGTTCGTCTGGTTTTGTTTACAGACCAAAAAACGGCTATTTGAGCTTACATTTAAGGTGATCTGCTTCGTGACATAAAGCTAAATCAACATAATGCAAGAGTTAACGAAAGAGAAAAAAAATGTATCCTTCTCTTTATTACCTCCCTTTAGATACCACCGCGTGTGTAAATAATGAAATTAGAATAATTATGAGTGAGAGTATCTTCAGTTACCTAAGCCCTGTACACTAAATTAAGGGGCCCTTTGTAAACAAAACTTGCACAAACTTGTGAGGATATATTTTTTTTATCAATAGAGAATGTTTGATTTGTTATTTAATTTCACCAGCGCCTTAAAATGATTTAAATCAGTATAACGAGAAGACAGTAGATAACACAATATTTAAAATATAAAAACATCACAATATAGATAATAAAAGGTAAACACTCACGTTTTCTTGATGTTTTGATTCTCTTAAACTATATTCTATATATTGTCTTTCTATAGCTGATATTCTTTTATGTTGTCCAGGTGTATCACTAACTAGAAACATCCATAATACAAACCATACTAAACCTAATGTACCTGAAATATAAACATCTATAATATATATAAACCATACTAAACCTTATGTACCTGAAATATATAAATCCATAATATGTACCTGAAATATAAAAATTTATAGCCTAAACCACACTACACCTGCGGATCAACAGCGTGTATATGCGTTTGTCCTGTCTACACCACTGGAATATCTGGGGGAATCTTTTCAGCCCACACACGAGTCACAGTGGTTGGTCTTATTTGAATACATTACCGTTGCTTTATGCGGCTAACGCAAAGTTATCGTAGACATAACATCATTTCTATAAAAAATGTAACTTTTTTTGACTCACCAATAACATAAAATATAGACGGCCAGCCTCCAGCAAAACCATATTTACACAAAAATCCAGCTAATGGGAATGTAATAGCGTTTCCTAACTGTGTACCTAGAAATAAAGAGGCAAATTTGTAATCTTTATTCTTTTAAGAGTCTGCAATCTAGGATAGTAAACAAATTAATCACCTATTTTGACAAAACAAGATTGTAAAGTGCGTCATTCGCCGCTTCCAGTGAAAGGCATTTTGAAATCGGAGCAATAGTTGATCCGTAAGTAAGACGTTGGTTTGTTAAGCCGGGGGTCCCGTGTTAGATCCCTGCGTTGGACGAGAAAGTTCATTGTTATTTCCAAGCGTGCCCCCCCCCCCCCCCCGGAAGCAGGACAGAGAGTGTAACAAGGGACAACGTATAGTCGTACGTATTGGACGAAAAACCGATGCCCCGCGTCCACATTGGTGTATACGTAAAAGATCCCTTGGCAGTTACAATTCGATATGAGAGTAGGCCGTATAGCACACTGTATGACGAAGCAGAACAGAAGGACTTGAAGCCGTGTTTGCGCACTTTTCGTACATTTTGAAATCCAAACAAATCATTCATAGGAAAATTTAACCCGGGGAGCGGTGCTACTACCAACTCTTAATTTGAATATTTAAGATTTGTTTTTGCCAGGAAGGAACGGTTTACACGGGGCCTCAATTTCCATACCATCCGAACGATTAGATACGGTTATGAAACCCTGACACACTGACGATTTTTGTCACCGTAATTATGCGCAAGGCGTGCCATTTCGGTGGTAGCCGTGTTTTCGCACTGTTCGCGTATTTTACACACCAAAAAGGGCCGCATTAGGCCGTGAGGCGCAATGGCGCTATTTGCATGTTTAGTATTGTTTGCGCATTGTTTGTGCCTGTCGTTTGTTTCCTGACGCGCACTAATACGCACCGTCATGTTCACGTCGAGTTCGCACAACGCATGATTCGCTCACATTGATGCGTGCTGAATTTTTGAAAATGTCAAAATTCTCTCTTCGACATGATACGCACGCCAACACACTTCACACACTCCTCACACTCGTTCCCGAAGACTTTAATCATTGGCACGCCATTGCGAGAACGAAACTCGTGCAAGTGTCAGGTTGGCTTTACGTGTCAGTTTCATACAATATTTTGATTGGCCATCAGCTAAAATATTATTATTCACACAAACAATTTCAATTATTGATAAACCACGACTGAATGCAACAGCTTGTTACGCATATATATAGGGTTACATCAATAAAATACACTGTTGTTTATAATTATCTACTTGCTTATTGATATCGCAGGATGCGTAAGTAATTATTAAATTAATTACTTAACCATGCTGCAGTATCAATGTTACATTACATATTTCTGACGCCATCTTGGATATTTGTGAACTAGATATCCAAACTGGTATATGCAATTTGGAGATTCTTTACCCGAAAAACATAATACCGTACTGACAGAATACTTACAGCCGCAATCAATCAAAGGCGATTCGTTAAGGTATGTCAGTTTGTATCCTATGACATCACTGTAAATTCGCCAAATATACAGCATTTTTTTATCATGCGAGTATCAAATATATTGAGCTTGGGAGGTTTTTGGAGTGTGGGCAATGAGAAATGAAATGAGATGGGGTTTAACGTCCTACTCCTAACCTGGACTAATGAAGACGGGCACACGTCATACAGTGTGCTATGAGGTAATTTTTTCCCGAGCAGCGGCACTACGGCCTACTCTTATATCGAATTCCAACTGCCGAGGGATCTTTTACGTGCACGCCAATATGTTCATGGGACCTCGGTTTTTCGACCTACCCGTCCTGAAACACTATCAAGGGGAAAGTACGACGGAAAATCTGGATTAACTTTCTCGGCTAATGCAGAACAGTAAGACGTTAAACTCCATTTCATTTCGGTCATGTTGGGATCGAACGCCCGACCTCCAGTCTGGCGAGCCAGCGTCTTACCCACTTAGCCACATGATCCCCGTGGGCAATGGGCGTTTAGTTTGGCGAGTGGTCTAACACGTAGGATTGGCATCATAATGTTTGGCAATGAGTCAAATGGCGTGATTCCCGTCCCAACGCTTGTACGTGACATCAGTTACCTGAAAGACCTTGTGATCTAAATCTCTAGCTTTAGACCTCTCATGTCCCCACCCCCCTTCACACCCAGGAGGTACTTTCTCGTCGGATTCGACGAAATAGAAACGTTCTTCCGTTCTACACCAACCCTGATAATGAAGACGAAGATACGCCATATTCTTCCAAGACAGTGGCGTTTCCGCCTATAGCCTCCAACTTGACAAGGGTTTTTTTTAAGCTGCACGCCAATGTTTAAACGGGCCCTCGATTTCCATACCATCTGTGCGACTTTATAATTTTCCACCCAAGGCCCTCCGTTATACGTCGCATAATATTTCGTTAAATTGCTGTTGATACAAAAGCGTATTCTGTAATAGTTATAGCTTGTACTTTACGATACAATATTCAAGGCCATATATTTGATCTATTCTCGAGTACAATGTGTTGAATTTAATAATGTTACCAACCTGCATAAGTAAACGAAGTTAATTTTGATCTCTCTAATGGCGGTGCCCAGTTTCCCCACATGGCATGCATAGCCGGAAAGGCAACGCCCTGAAATTGTCAAAACTATAATTAATTTTTATTACCGACAGAAATTTTCTAGATCCAACTCAGAAAACAAAGATCAACCAGAATTAATTAGCAATCGTCCTTAAATCCGTTGAAAATCAAGGCCATCCGATATACAAGTAAGTTGATTATGAATATTAAATGAAATGAGATTTAACGTCCTACTGTTCTTCTGCGACTGCGCTAATGATGAACATACGCCATACACTGTGCTATGGAGGGGGTGGGGTTGGAAGCGGCGCTACGGTCTACTCTTATATCAAATTCTAACTACAAATTTTAACGCGGGACATCTTTTATAGTCGCATCTGAACGACTACACAGCTGTCCTTGTCAGTCCCTCCTTCCTGCATAGTTTATAATGGACTTGGTATGCGAAAAAATGTCTATATTAAATGATTTACGGCTAACGAAAGATTCAACTCTTAATAATGTATCTTTAGAGTCGAAATGGAAACCAGACGGCCTTGTTCGATTTCTGATGTTATAGAGACACACACAGTACTGAGAAATAAGTAAGTCAGGTTTCAATACAGTCTTTCGCTAACTATTTCACTGGTTTTATACACCAATCTTAAACAATAATAATATGTCATCGAATCATTACTAATTTCACAGGTTAATAATTCTGTAAGAAAAGGCGACAGTGTGTTATCCATTGTATGTATAATCTATATCATACACTGACTGTACGTTTACAGCAAACAGTTACATCTGAATAATTAGTCATTATCCCTTAACCCATGTTAAACAAACGAATTGGTAGACAAACTAGCGATAATATCCATAAGCTTCCATAAACAACGTCCGGGCCCCGGTTTCACAAAATATTCTCTGACTTAAAGTAGCTAAGTCTTTTACTCAATATCATCCAAAATCTTCGACAATGAAAACACAAATTATTTGTCAATTTAATTCAACATTGATGTTGTGATCTTACTGTTGTGATGGGCTTCTGATATCCAATATTTAAGACAAAATAAAAATATTATCATTGGTACACGAATCGTGTACCATAATCGGTTTCAGGCCGATTTTTAACAAGTGACTTAGAAAACGGGATTAAACAGAGCATATGCAATAATATAGGCTGAAATAACCAGACGCTAGTGCTATTGAGACTTCAGGCGTATGTGGGATATGACTGGACAATCGTCAAAAATTCAAAAAACAGAAACCACAGACAGAATCACCGGAATCGGGCCCGTAGCCAGCTGATACATTTTGTGTGTGTGTGGGGGGGGGGGGGGGTGTTACGGAACTGGGCCTAAGCCCCCCCCCCCCCCGTGGCTACGAGCCCGACCGGAATACAAATTAATATACTTACCGACGTAAGACCCAACAGAACTCGTATTACTATCAAGAAGATATAACTAACATTAGCAGCGACCGGTGTCAAGAGAGTTAGAACTGCTCCAGCAAACATATTCCATCCTAGTACCCGTTTTCCACCTATCTTCGTTGCTAGCCAACCAGCCGGTATCTGTGATACTAGATATCCCCAGAAAAAAGCACCAAGAACCCAGCCTTGAATATGTTTATCCCAATCATTATCTCCGTCCTGTAGTAGAGATTAATACACATTTATTAAAAATTATTATACGTTGATACATGTCGGTTCATATAATATGCATGCTTATAAAACTCCTAAACCTAGAAAACACTAGTCCATTTGCCGTGTTTAGAATTGTCTAAAGGAGAAATCCAAGAATATTTTGGTGGATAAATCAGGTAAGGTGGAAGGTTTGTTTTTTTTTATTGTAGCCTCAAAAATCGTTCTCAAATAGGAAATAGCAAGTTCCAGTCGAGTCGGGTTAAAGAAGCTAAGTCTCTAACTCAATATTTTCCATAACATTTGCACTTAAAAACACGAATTAGAATTCAATATTGATCAATTTTAATCAATATTGATTTTGTTGTCTTGCTTTTAGGACCATTTTTGCCTAGTACAATTTCGGTTTCCTTCCACTGCTAAAAGACCCCTACGCGCAAGCGAATTAGTGAAATATATTAGTCCAGAAATGACCTAGCTTAGTTTGTGTCAAGTGGACGTCAAATCATTTTATTCTGGGCGAAGATATCAATAAGTCTATTTGAAGTTATAAAGAGAGTCGATATAGACATTTGATAATGGACTTGTCAAGCATTATGGGGCCAAATTGCAAAAAAGTTAAGAGGGGGAGGGGGGTGTTCTGTTCCGGATTTCTATCTTTGAAAGCAAGCATAACTAAACATACTTTTTTGACATACTTGTTTGCATCTTAAACTTAGGATAACACAACTTTCATTATTATTATTTAATTATATACGCCAAGTAAAGGCTGCGATCGAGCAATCATATTCGCTCGTGAACAAAACACATTAACAATGTTCTCCAATCCAGTTACTGTGAAAAAAAGAAATGTGAGAACTGTTGTATGGCGGGGGAAAGCGGCAAAAACCTAATGCTATGTAGAAATGTCTAATTCAAAACACACATGTAACGTAATGCCATACCAAATACCTAAAACGTCTAATGCAAAAAACAAAATACAAGAAACCTCTAATACAAAATACCTCATACGTCTATTGCAAAAGACAAAATACAAGAAACCTCTAATACATAATACATATAACCTCTTATGCACAATTGATTTTACAATCTGAAACATCTACCAAAGCATTAGATGACATATCTCGTTGTCATTACTTACATTTCTCCACTGAATTATCTTTATTTAGGTCAAT
This sequence comes from Patella depressa, assembly GCA_948474765.1. NCBI lineage: Eukaryota > Metazoa > Mollusca > Gastropoda > Patellidae > Patella > Patella depressa. Next base: position 56,229,433 of record OX419717.1, read on the forward strand.
GTCAAGGTCACCGAACACAACTTGGCGACCTATTCGGCTAGCGAGCTATTCGACCGATCCAGCTGGCAACCTGTTCGTTGGCAACCTATTCAGAATTAAGACAACAGTCGCCCAAACTCATCTATTTTTAACAACCAATAAAATCCAACGTTACGTCTATCAAATGAAAGTAGAATAATATATTATTTTTATCAATTCCTTTAGCTCAGAATAGAGATGTAATTTCGCATTATCGTACAAAATTCTAGACATCCAACTAAATATATTCCGAAAGGTAATTAAATAGGCTTTCTAAGTATTATCAGTAAAAATTGGCACATTCATATTAAAGGGGTGCACTCTCTTCCTAAACATGACCAATTTTTTAAAAATTTTAAAGGGAAAAACTGTTAATATCCCATGTCAAAATTCGGACCATCGTACAAAATTCTGATGATCCAACTAAATATATTCTAAAAGGTAATTGAATAAGCTTTCCAAATATTATTAGTAAAAGTTGGCACAATCATATTAAAGGGGTGCGCTCTCAACCTGAACATAGCCAATTTTTCAATATTTTAAAGTGAAAGAAGTCCGAATTTCGACCATCGTACAAAATTCTGACCATCCAGCTATATAAATTCGGAAACGTAATTGAATAAGCTTTCGAAATATTATTAGTAAAAGTTGGCACAATCATATTAAAGGGGCGCGCCCTCAACCTGAACATATCAAATTTTTCAATATTCTATAAGTGAAGATAGACCCGTATTTTTTTTCGAAGTACAAATTCGGACCATCGTACAAAAATCTGAGCATCCACCTATATATATTTTGAAAGGTAATTGAATAAGCTTTCTAAATATTATTAGTAAAAGTTGGCACAATCATATTAAAGGGGCGCGCTCTCAACCTGAACATCGCCAATTTTTCAATATTCTATATGTGAAGATAGACCGGTATTTTTTTCGAAGTCCGAATTCGGACCATCGCACAAAATTCTGAGCATCCAGCTATATATATTCTTAAAGGTAATTGGATAAGCTTTCCAAATATTATTCGGAAAAGTTGACACAATCATATTAAAGGGGTGCGCTCTCAACCTAAACGTCGCCAATTTTTTAATATTTTAAAGTGAAAGAATGGTAATATTCCGAGTCAAAACTCGGACTATCGTACAAAATTCTGAGCATCCAGCTATATAAATTCGGAAAGGTATTTGAATAAGCTTTCCAAATATTAATAGTAAAAGTTGGCACAATCGTATTAAAGGGGTGCGCTCTCAACCTGAACATAGCCAATTTTTCAATATTCTATATGTAAAGATAGACCGGTATTTTTTTCGAAGTCCGAATTCGGACCATCGTACAAAATTTGGAGCATCCAGCTATATATATTCTGAAAGGTAATTGGATAAGCTTTCCAAATATTATTAGTAAAAGTTGTCACAATCATATTAAAGGGGCGCGCCCTCAACCTGAACATATCCAATTTTTCAATATTCTATATGTGAATATAGACCGGTATTTTTTTTGAGAGCGCGCCCCTTTAATATGATTCTGCCAACTTTTACTATTACTATTTGGAAAGCTTATCCAATTACCTTTCAGAATATATATAGCTGGATGGTCATAATTTTGTACGATGGTCGAAATTCGGACTTCGAAAAAAATTCCGGTCTATCTTTACATATAGAATATTGAAAAATTGGCTATGTTCAGGTTGAGAGCGCGCCCCTTTAATATGATTGTGCCTACTTTTACTAATAATATTTAGAAAGCTTATTGAATTACCATTCAGAAAATATATAGCTGGATGCTCAGAATTTTGTACGATGGTCCGAATTTCGACTCGGAATATTACCCTTCTTTCATTTTAAAATATTGAAAAATTGGCTATGTTCAGGTTGAGAGCGTGCCCCTTTAATATAACTGTGCCAACTTTTACTAATAATATTTAGAGAGTTTATTCAATTACCTTTCAGAAGCTGGTTGCTAAGAATTTTGTACGATGGTCCGAATTTCGACTCCAAATATTACCGTTCTTTCACTTTAAAATATTGAAAAATTGGCTATGTTCAGGTTGAGAGCGCACCCCTTTAATATGATTGTGCCAACTTTTACTAATAATATTTGGAAAGCTTATTCAATTACCTTTTAGAATATATTTAGTTGGATCATCAGAATTTTGTACGATGGTCCGAATTTCGACATGGGATATTAACAGTTTTTCCCTTTAAAATTTTTAAAAAATTGGTCATGTTTAGGAAGAGAGTGCACCCCTTTAATATGAATGTGCCAATTTTTACTGATAATACTTAGAAAGCCTATTTAATTACCTTTCGGAATATATTTAGTTGGATGTCTAGAATTTTGTACGATAATGCGAAATTACATCTCTATTCTGAGCTAAAGGAATTGATAAAAATAATATATTATTCTACTTTCATTTGATAGACGTAACGTTGGATTTTATTGGTTGTTAAAAATAGATGAGTTTGGGCGACTGTTGTCTTAATTCTGAATAGGTTGCCAACGAACAGGTTACCAGCTGGATCGGTCGAATAGCTCGCTAGCCGAATAGGTCGCCAAGTTGTGTTAGGTGACCTTGACATTGACCTAAATAAAGATAATTCAGTGGAGAAATGTAAGTAATGACAACGAGATATGTCATCTAATGCTTTGGTAGATGTTTCAGATTGTAAAATCAATTGTGCATAAGAGGTTATATGTATTTTGTATTAGAGGTTTCTTGTATTTTGTCTTTTGCAATAGACGTATGAGGTATTTTGTATTAGAGGTTTCTTGTATTTTGTTTTTTGCATTAGACGTTTAAATAGGTATTTGGTATGGCATTATGTTACATGTGTGTTTTGAATTAGACATTTCTACATAGCATTAGGTTTTTGCCGCTTTCCCCCGCCATACTGTTGAAGTACGCGCAACCTTACTCCTTGTCTGGTAAAATAGTTGGGTCGTGATCACGATGCACACAGGTGACATACAGTATAGATACCATTAAGGCACTAACCCGTGCACCGTGTTTTGTAGTGAACTCTGTACCTATTGTATTGACATTCTACACTATTTATTGTATACCTAACCTAGATCACATGCCAGACGACATTATGTGACATTAACACACATGTGATTGTTGACATTAAATAGTAAAAACACAAAATCACTATTACAAATCCTGAAATAAAGATGCATAGTTGGGTGCTCACGAATCGAAAGAGTTTGGCAATTCGAAAGATATTACAGATTGCATAATTTGAGCTGTGATTTTATCATTTTAGATTGTTCGAGTAGCTGACAAAACGCTGAAAACGCCAAAGTTGATATAGCAACGACCGCAAGTTTTACATCATCTTGATAAGAATATGGGGTTAAAGCGAGATCAAGCCTTCTATTGAAGATGGTGTATCCATGAAACAAATATGTACGTCTTTAATATAATGTTTTATAAAATCCCGATCACACGTGCTCTCTACGGACATGAAGAAAACGTTATTGAGCTTTCTAGCCGACATTCCTTCGGTATGTAAATTTATATGACATCATGGATCAATCATTGGGGCTGGAATTAATATATTATATATATATATATATAAAACATTTGTACCGCTATATCTGTCGTGGTGTTCGCTAATCTAGCTGCACACGAAGCTTCAGCGGAATCCAATGACTGGTTTGTTTTCTCGGACATCAACTGTACGGCAGTGTGATTGACCATACACACTATGGCCACCGACATGTTTACTCTCAGAGCATACAGCTGGACAAATCCAAAAAATCCCAAAACAGCTAAACCCAGCCGCGATGATGACCAAAATGGAACTGAAAGGAAATAAAAATTGCGCTATCATTATTACATTTATCGTAGATTCGTACTTTCTTAAAATTGTAAAAATCGTAGACCGAGTTCTTACTCACTAAAGTGTACGAAAGAAATTTTAACAAGATATTTAATTCAAAATTCCATATATAACAACCCTCGACTCAGCCAATTACCCAAAATGAAAAAAACTAACCATTAGAATAAAAGAGTGCCTGCAGAAGTTTTGATGTCTCAATCTAATTTGAATTGAGCACTGTGTAAATGTTTCGCACTTATCTTTGGGTTACGTGCATGGGTGGGGGGGGGGGGGGGGGCGGACGGGTCGGAGAAAGACATCCCACCACGAGATCTGGAACGCAATTACATGTATGACAGACCTTTAGTGCACGCGTTAGACCATATCACCATTCAGGATGGGTACTACTACTACTTGGTGTTTAACGTCTGCTTCCACATAAGTGATATCGCAGCTTATGTTATAGTAGCGGTAGAGTACCAAAATACTCAACCAAGGCGTGTTATACTCGTTAATGAATAAAGAGCCAGGTCAGTCTTTGTTTGTCCTTGGGATTGTGAGCTTTGCGAAAAACAGTTACGTGTTATAATCTTGGGGAGAGTCCGTCGGATTCCCCTGGTACATACGGTATCGGGTTTCTTTCGGCCGTCTTATGTTTACTATCCAATATTACTAAATGAACACTGTCTTGTAGAAGCATGTTTGCTTCAGGCGCAACAGCAAATTTCCTAAATCCGCCTTGTGAACAGTAACAATGGCAATTCATTTATTTGCGATCCTCTGGTACTTGTAGATCGCAGTAAAAGTAGATAAGTAGGGCAACTGTCTTTGTTTATAAAAACAAAAGAGTTGATAGCTTCCATAAATGAATGTCATTGTATACATAACATTTCTATTACATAGCACAGTAATGTTATATAATCTAAAACTTATGTATATGTCAGATATTACGACATATTAGGTGTGTTTGGTTTATTATCTTTAAAGTGTTCTGAACGACTGTCCGAGAGGTTGTTGGGGTTTGTTTTTTTTTACGTGACGTTCCCTTCTTTTTCTTCAAGGGGGGGGGGGGGGTGGGGGTGGGGGTGGGCATGGAAAAATGTAATAAGAGTAGGCCGTGGTGCAACTATCCGAGCAAAATTTCCCTCATAGAACTCTGTACGGCGTGTGTTCGTCTTCGTTTGCCGAGTTGAGTCCGAATTGTGGGACTCGATTTCATTTCATTTCTGGAAAAAAGTATGCGGCATTCACTTCGAGCTCAACAACCAAACATTCATTTTGATAATAACGTTCTATGTATAGGATAGGCTTTAATTATGTTAAAGCATGTTGTCAACAACTCTGCCATTTATAGCCTACATAGGGCCCTACGTGCAAAATAATTATAGTGTTATACAACAACTTAATTTTCTTTGCAAAAAGAAAAAAGAAAAAAAAATATGAACAGACGCAGAAACGACAGTGACAAGAATATGCACAAATAGTAAAAAGCTAATTATAGGGGAGTTAAATCTGATATATCATTAAATGACATATCATATGTGACATCCAAAATATTCAATTATTTTACTTTAAAAAAAACACACACAGTCATTGTATTTCTCTCACTTGGGCTTTCTTTGGTTTCATCCCACTCCTAAAGAACCCTAACGCACAAGTGAATTATTGAAATAAAACATGTTTTAAAAGTAATAAAAGTTACTCGATTTGTTCTTGTGTCCTTGTCGACGTTTCTTCAATAGGCCTACTTTTCTGTTTATATTATGACTCAAAAATAGTATACTCTCTTTTTTTTACCATCGTAGATTGAACAGTAGATCTAGATTTAATATAGTTAGCTTTAATTTAAGCTCTATATATAGTATATTTTAAAGAAACAAAATATCTATCATCTGTTTTAACATACACGGGTCTATTATTACTAGCACTATAGTAGTAGCAGTGTAGCCTACTGCGTCAATGTTATTGGTCGACCTTTATCGAACACAGTTGAGTAACGGTATCCTGATGAAAGAAATTTTATGTTATCGAAATCATTGAAGAGCTCGAATTGTAGAATCATGCTCGTTGTATGGAATACTAATTCAGCAGGCGCAACATCCATTCACATGACTAAAAGCTATGTGAACCACATTTAAACCATCACATTCACAAGTAATATGAATAATGTGAAGTAGCGCCTATGACTACATGTATGTGTACCGGTATTGCAGTATTATTAATAGGATATAATTTGTGTACTCACCTTTTGAGCGATCAAATGGTTCTTCCTGTTCATAATTGGTATCTAAATCTAGACTACCTTTCACCATTATATATGTGACTACTATAACGAACGAGGAAGAATATGCCAGGAAAACGCCAACCAGAAAATTAGTGAATAACTGGATACGTGTAACACCGTGTACAACAACAAATTACCAGAAGACTTAGCACCAGCCTTGTGACACTCCAATGTTGTGATGATAAACGAAATATAATATCTAAAAATTATCCCATCTAGTACGGTAAGATACAAGAGCACCTTATCGGTATTGTAAGATCGGACCCGTTATAAGCTAACCGTCGTTAGATATAAACAAATCAAAACCCATTCACAGTAATACATACAATTATACGCACTTGAGCGGAAATGATGAAATTGGAGCAAGTTGAACGGCACGCGTGAAATGGGACTGGGATTCGAGACTACATAGATTAGCTTTTCACATCAATAATGTACAGTCACCTGTGGTTAGCGTGGGCAATCTGGCTTTGTGGACCGTTAATATTATTGTAGCTGATACCCTAGCGGAAGCGGATTTAAATCCTTAATAGTAATAGCCACGTTTTTCCCTCTTAAATACACTCAACGAAGTGCATTATTGCTCCAGTAGCCTTCCTAATGCGAGTTGTTTTGTTTTGCAATAATGATGATATTATCAGATCAAAAAGATGATTGATTTGTTGATTTTATTAATCACCCAAAATACAGAAAACACAGCGTTCGTTTAGTTTTCAATCGTTTATTTCGTATGATTGTGACCCAGGCAGACGGGTAATTAGGGGAAAATAGTTAAAATGATAACACATTTTTGCAACCTATAGCTAGCAAAATAAAGCGCCCAAAATCTCAGGACTTCTTAGTCTGGAGCGACACCGCTGAGAGGGGGGGGCACTTTTTACCTTTGTGTCATGAAGTTTTTGGCAAATGAACACAACAGCAACAGTGTAATAGGTCGATTGATTGTGGAGTTCCGAGGGGCATTGAATGAGTTTTAGGTTGGAATAAATTTGTGATATCTCCATGGGTGGACGCGTTGGCCTACGTTAAAGGAGCCAAGTCTAACTCAGTATCGGTACACGAGTCGTGTACCCTATGGTTTTGGGTGCCGTTTTGTAAAGATTTAATAAAAACATATCTTACAATTTTAACGCACAAACGCCAAAATAATAATTTTAAAAAACGTGTAGAATGTATACTAAAATTAGGCGTAAACAACGACTGTCATTCAATTAGAACTGTTCACGTATTTCACAGAACATTAATTGATTAGAAGTTACGTTATTTTTTATTAATTTTTTTTTTCAAAAATTGAATATAAATCATACTTTCGTCATACATCTTCAATAGAAGGCTTGATCTCGCCTTAACTACATACATAAAACTCGCGAACGTTGCTTATGGAACATGACTTTCATATAACATTAATATCTGAACCATTTTGTCTATTTCAAGGTTCCAAAAAATAGAGCCATACGCTCTTAGGTCCGACAAGAAAAAGAAGAAGGACCACTTTTAAGTAGCAATATTCAATGGGAGCAGGGAAAGTTGAAAAACGCGTGTTTAGTCTTTTAATGATCAAATAATTGGGGTGATGGTCTCTTGGGAAGAACTGGTCTGCGAGGAATCTAAACGACAATTTTTGTCGGGCCCATTCTGCCACCTCGACCTCCCATTCAAAATCCAGAATTGGGGGAAACAGGGTGGAATTTCGATTCCAAAGTCATATAAATACTTGTAGTATATATCACGGCCCGTCTAGTAGTCAGGGGCGTTTTAAGGTTTATCATGGCGGAGGCTATACTATTTTGGGGGCCCTCTTTCGCGGGGGTCCGGGGGTGTGGGTGGTGGTGTCTTGATTGATGTTTTTCATACCAGTGTAATGACTGCATTCTCATTTAGTAGCGGATTCGATATATTAACAGTTTAAAGAAAGCGATTGACTCGGACTCGGGGGCCCTTTCCCTTGACCAGAGGGGCCCTTTTGTCAGACGAGGGGGCCTGTTGTCTGCCTTTAGGGCCCTTTCTAACTAGGGTACAATTTCATTTTTCTCATCGGTTTAAGCACTTTTCTCCCGTTTTATTTGTTCAACTTCTTTGATTTTTTTCGCGAGGAGGCTGGCGCCTCCAGCGCCTCAGCTATAAAACGCCTTTGCTAGTAGTCCTAAAGCACCCCCCCCCCCCCCCCACACACACACAAATACTTACCCCTGACGCACCGTAGCCTACTCATGCACCCGGACTCGCCACGACGGCACTTTCTTCGATCATATCATTTCTGCACCCACTGTCACCCTGCTCTCAAGCTCATTGGGCCCGAACGCCCCAAATTATATGTCAACAGTCAAGCTACAGAGAATCGAAATGAAAAGTTAAAACACCCCAAAGTTACGTTGCTTTTTATTGTGGAAATGACCGGGGTGGGTTAGCACGTGCGCTCTGTATCAGACGGTCTGTCATTCAGCCAACTGTCGTGGTTTTGAATCACTGGTTGCAGGCGCGGATCCAGAGGCTTGAAAATTTTTCATGCCATTTTATTGGCGACTTTTAGACCTGTAATTTTGGAATTTACCTTCCGGAAATACGTCAGAATGCACCAAATTGAATCTAATTTATCAAATTTGTGGAGATATCACAAATTTACCAACCCCCCGTTAATTGGTTGAGTGCCTTTGGCGCTGGCGGTGGTGGGCGTAATTATCAAACCTAGACGCCCCCCCCTGCAAAAAATTTTTGCAGGAGGGGGTTTGCCAGGTTTCTGTTACGGAAATCTGCCATCATCGTCTCTAAATTACAAAGGCATACATACAAATTGAGCTTTTTAAAAAGAGAAATCATTTTTATACTAATGTAGGATCACTTTGTGATATAATTTCATTGATGCAAGGCATTATTTTTTTTTTTATGTAGCTGAGCAGGGGGACCCCCCAATCCTCCCCCCCCCCCCCTCTGGATCCGCGCCTGGGTTTTACGTGATATGGAGCAGGGTCGCGTGTCCATCTTCATGGGTTTCTCCAGCTAGGTCTTCCGGTTTCCCCCCACAAGCGAATTATTGAAATAAAATCAAACCATGCGTTAGTCCCGAAATGACCTTGGTTATGTCGATCGGACGTTAATTCCCATTTCTTTCTCTCTCCCTCTTAAAATGTCCCCGATCATACCTTCAAACTCGTCCTAATCAAATGATATGCTCTCGGCCAAATAATTTTAACATATAGAATATGAGAGATCTTTACTACGATTTATTCGTCGGGAAGTGATGCATATGATCATGATGTAAGGGGGAGAGTTGTAAAAAATGACACAGTGACTTTTTTTAAAACCCATAATAATTGCATGTGTTAATTTTAATTTATTCCTTTAAAACGTAATTAGATAATTGAAATTTCGGTTTATTAATTTGAGAACCTTACACCTACCCAGTAAATCTAGTCTACACGGCATTCAAGGGAGATAATTATAGTCGAAAAAGAAGAAAATGGCGTAGTCAGTCCGTACAAAAAATTATTTAGGCTACTTGATTTAGAAAAAAAACTGATATACTAACCATCATGCAAAATCATGAATAAAAGAAGACTACAACCTCTTGAAGGGTAATGCTAACTGTTGATAAAAATAGAACCAATTATCTGGCTATTTATACGAGGTCCTCCACCCAGTGAAAAATATCCATCTCCACTGGTCTCCAGCGAACATCAAGTTCGTGAAGGGAAGCATCAACGTTAACTATTTTTAAAGTGGTTCCTGTTCATTCACTAAATGTGACCACTTTGATAGTGAATGACACAGATTCAATTTTCTGTATCATTAAATTTGCAGGCCGGACATCTTTTAAAAGCGCACTGCACCTGTAGCCAACATGATCGAATGATGAAATATTTCCTTGATTGATAAAAATATTTCCTTGTTGATAATATACACGTAGAGGCTGTATGAGTGTATCTAGTCCTTGCCAACATTAGCCTTGCAGAATTGCAAAGTAGTTATTTACCACCCGTGTAGCTAACATTCTAGACCAATTCAAATAGTTATTCACCACCAAGTGACAATTATTCAACACTTGAGTCACCCTCCAGTAAATTAATTATAAGTACCGGGGTACCATCCCATGTACGCTTTTCAGCAAAGCAAAATATATAGAAGAAACCGCCATTATGTAGTTATCCTGGTATAACCTACACATGAAAAGTTCTGTATTCTTGGGTCATACCATGGCATTAGGAGCTATTGCAGTAATAAGGTTAGCAAATAGCAAGAACATGTGACAAATAACTCGATGTCAGATGGGTGACAAATATCCTGCGGCTCTGCCACAGAAACAGCTAGTAGTATGATTGTGTGGATACCTTGATAAAAAGATCACAGTTGTTATTCTCATAAATATATTTGGTATTGACCTATTTGCATAATTTGGCTTTTTTTTATTATCAGAGTTATATTTGAAGAATGTGTATTCAAAACATTCATTGCACTATAAACCGCAGATTGCCTCGTTCGGCATTTCTGTCCAAACGAGGTAAAACAAATGCCTCGTTGTCTGGAGTTCCAAGACGAGGTTTTTTAAATTGCCCTGTTTTTGGAACGAGGTATTTTGTTCAGAACGAGGCATGGTAAAAATGCCTCGTTTACTAAACATGTTTTTTTCAAGATAGTTATTAGCAGTATTTCCTATTCGCGAATTTGTAAAAATTAAAATTTATGTTATTTAATACGAAAAACCAGTCCAAACTATGATATTATAATCAGAGAAATAGACAAGACAAGAATACTCGCCATAGATGTAGGTGTTAAGCAACATCAGCTACCTTGATCGATTTATTGGCCCAATCAGTTATAGGTGTTAAGAAACAACTGTGAAGTTGTGACAATTTATTGGGGCCAATAAATTAATCAAGGTAGCTATGTGTCTGCAATAGTTTTACACCTACACCTAACTGATATCGCAGACAACAAATTAGTGTTTATCTGGTCTAAATACAACAAATAATCCATTCTTATTAATCAAAAAAGCATATAATTTTTTATTTCCTATACGCCAGTTTATTATTTATATTTATTGTAAAAAAAAATAACCTGACTATAGCATTGACTGTTTCTGTTGAAACTCCATAACATTGCACAAAATATTATTGGAGCAAAATTACATAAACGCGCAGCGATGAATTTGTTGGCTTATACCAATTGTCAATTAAATGGGAAATAAAGCACACCTCATACATTAAAATTTAATTAAAACGTTTAATTATGAAGACATATGGATATTAATAATGCGAAAATAATTTATGGTATGGTGTGTATTCTCGTCTTGTCTATTTCTCTGATTATAATTTCATAGTTTTGACTGGTTTTATTTTCGTATTAAATGACATAAATTTTAATTTTTACAAATTTGCTGATAGCAAATACCGCTAATAACTATCTCGAAAAAAAACACGTTTACTAAACGAGGCATTTTTACCAAGCCTCGTTCTGACAAAATACCTCGTTCCAAAAACAGGGCAATTTAAAAAACCTCGTTTCGGAACTCCAGACAGACGAGACATTTTTTTTACATCGTTTGGACAGAAACACGAGACATTTTTTTTACATCGTTTGGACAGAAATGCCGAACGAGGCATTCTGAGGCTTATAGTGTTGGTTTGCTTTATTAATAATAAAACACGTTTGTAAAATTTGAAAAGTGTACATTTCATAATGGTAGAAATGTTGGATGTGCATCCTTGAAATGGAAAGATATATGATTAAAATTATTCATATATTAAACTTCCTATCAGTACCGAATATAATTTAATCTATGCAAGATACATTCCCTGTATGACAATTCTTAAAAACTCCTGAACACTCATTACTTTCTGCCTCTTTATTATTAAAACAGCCATTATCATAAGAATGTATTTCGTAAAAAAGAATTATTCTAATTTTCCACTAATATTTGATTTCATTTTCAGGGTTCAGAACATTAAAAAGTTTTTTAAAGCAGTTAACCAAGAAGGTATTTTTATAAATATGCTTTGTAAAATGTATGTTTTAAGCATTGACTGGAGTTTGCTTCAAATAAACTGATTACCAGAAATTAAGCCAAAATATTTATGACAAAAAATTCATAAAGACCAAGATTTAAAAATTGACCAAACATTCTTTGACTACTTTGAGGTTTGGAAATGTGTCATTGAATTGCTAAATGTTAAAGCTACAATTTCATATTTTTAAGTTATATTTTTAGAATGTATTAAAATAAAGCCTGAAAATAGATGGTATCTGTAAACAGTCCAACTTAAATTGTTAAAGAATAATCCTATTTATCCAATAATTCACTATTGCCTGTTGAGAAATTGGCAAATATATCATTTTCAAATTCAAACGATTGAAGATAACTATTCCATGAGGGGGGGGGGGAATAGAAAAACAAGGGAGGTAATTTTGTGTTCTTATTTCTGGTGTCAATGATTTTTAAATGTGGGGAATAATGCCTATGATCATGATAGTGAGTTGACAACTTATTGAGCAAAAGACATAGAAAAAATTATGTTTTGAATTTCTTTGAAAATATGAAATTCTCACTTTAAGTTGGTCTGAAAATGATGGTACAAATTAAGCTAAATCTTATGTGTCATAATTGCTAAAAGTTAAGTTGGTCTAAAAATGTTGATAATTATTATTATAAGTTAGCTTAAAGATACATTAGTTAAGAGTTTAATAAAGGGTTGGCCATTCTTACAATAAGAATTCATAAATAGATAATAAAAAAGTAAATATTGAAAATTTCAGTCAAATTACTTTATTCTTTACGGAGTTGTCACTGTTGGAAGTTTGGACCAGAAATAGACATCAACTGTGTCTGCACAGTATAATTAAATACTTGCAATGGACAGATTTAGCTCTTGCGTAATGGATGTTTAACTTTCAAGTTTTATTTCCTATGTTGGGTAATCGTGGTTGGCTTAAAATTTCTGGTTTCAGTTATCTAGGGGCATTTCAAAATTGGTGACTTTACTGTTGGTTCTGGTATATGTGGTAACGTAGGACTGTAAAAAACCTGTATATGCTGACTTTTCAATAACACATGATATAACTTGGTGTATTTTCTTTTGATCATCAGTTTATTAGCAGTTAAAACCAGTAGTGGTTCATTTGTGTAAATCTGACTTCATGGTTTTAAAGCATATATGTTCAAATATTTAAAAAAAAACAACTAAATTTACAAGGAAAAGGTTTTCAGATGTGACGTAATTAGTGAGGTTCATTATGTGATAGTAGTACACTCACTACACTGTATTGTCGCCTCTGTCCAGGCCCAATTTCCCCCATAGCACACTGCCTAGCGTGTGCCCTTTTTCTCTCACAGGAATATTAATTTGTATTTTGATATTTGTTATTAGCTGATATGAATTTTTCAGGGAAAGTAATTACATGTAAAGTAAAAGATAATCTACTGGTCCCTAAAACCTGTGGTAAGATTTAGCATCTTGTCCATATCCCCTCTGCCTTTTATAATTATTAACCATGCACTGCTTTTCATGTTGTGTATACATGTGTATACAGTAGATTTTTATATATAATAATTGCATGCATCGTTATTGGATTAACATTTTTGATTTGAAAGAAGGAAAAGTAAACTTTCTTCGATGGTCACAGTCATCACCAAACAATAACATTTTCTTGTGGATTTGACATGGTTTGGTCAACTGCTAAATGGCATACGTCCATATTTGAAGCTGTTGGCTAATGTTTTGGATATCAAAGTTAAATAAAATTATTTGATACCAATACTGGTAAGTATTTCTGTCTAACCAGTGCTTGTAGTTTTTTTGATTTAATGATTAAAAATCATTAAAGTAAATAAATTCATTTGCAGTATATTATACCAATATTTCAAATTAACAGATATAAGATTATTGCATGAATTATCCAAGTTACTTTATGATTGATCCAGGGTACTAAAATTTGGGGAAGTATATTTTTCATATTTAGCTTGAACACTTTGATGATTATTATAGAATTTATAAGTTGTTTCATAGGTTTATTAGTCTGATTATGTTGATTTCTCTTATATAGGTGCATAAATTATTCATGAGTCAGAATGTGGGTATCAAAATAATTGCAGTCACTGCAGTCGGTCGCAAATTATGCATTGTCATTCATCAACTAAATGAATTAATGCCAAAATAGATCCCAAATACTTAATGAATATATCTGTGCATACGTATGGTTTCTTTGGTTGGATATTACAATACGAGCCAGCTTTTCAAAGTTCAAATTAGTGAAAACTGTTATGCGTTTACTAATGATACAGGAACTACTCAATCTTGTGTGTGAGAGTAACCTGATGGCCTCGATCGGTCGTGACAAAGCTCAGATGCTTGATGAAAATATGGGTACATAGCCATACAAGCCAAATCTGTGCTAAGTTTTGTATATTACCTCAACAATATAGGTCCATGTAAATAATGTAGTTATTAACACTTTCAGAAGTTGTAACAGATTAACATGAATTCTTATGCATAGTGCTCAATTTTACTCATATCATAAGTGTTTTCTGACCATCAGAATTCTGCAAAATCTTTCACCAAAGTCAAGGTAATGGCATTTCAAGGGTTCTAAGATTAGAAAATTTCTCCAAAGAAGCATGCCCAAATAGAGAGCTTACACTTCTCACGCCAACAAATTTCCATAAAATTAGGTCACAAATTTTTAAAAACGGATTCCAAATATTTAACATTGATTTATTAATGTTTAGAAAAGACATAATGTGATTAGTGTAAAATATTATCGCCAAAATTGGGAAATTTGAGATATTTTTGTATTTGGGAAGAAGGTACCCAAAATATATCTTGGATAATTCCCGCATTGATAATAAAAATGACATTTAATAAACAAATTTATCTTCTATGGGCAGGTGAAGAGAGCATAGTCACCTACAATAAACTCTTAAATTTGTAAACTAGATAAATTGATGAAGTTATTAAGGATACAACTATTTGTTGAAAGATAGGGTGCAAGGAATATATTTGATCTCTTTTCTAGGTATTTGTACTAAATAATCAAACAGTTAAGACTTTAGAGACAAGATGAAGAGATTTGAACGGAAGGAATTTGCTTATCAGAATCAAATTCAAATCCCAGATAATCAAAGACATTCTAATTTTGTGAGTCAATGTGGTAATCAGTACATGCCAAGATGCAACCCACAGCTAAATCCAAATTTTACTCTTGAACAAGATGTTAATTTTCAAAGGGGTTTCCTTCCAAATTTTCAGCAATTTTCAAACAGAGAAATGGAACAAAGACCACAGCCGAATCAGAATTCAGTTTATGGTATGAGAGATGGAAGTGTCCGTTTTGATCCATATTCAGTACAAGCCAGGAATCAACTACAAGTATTTCAGATTGAAAAAAGACATACCTTACATGAACTTCAACGATTAGAGTCGCAAGTGGAAAAGCTACAAGTTGAAGATCATCCTAGATCCCAACTGGAAAGGTTACATCAATCTAGATTAGAATGGGAACATAGCTTAAGACATAGACCACCTATACCTCGCATTCCAACAAGATTTTCGGCAAGACCGTTTCCCCAAGAGTTACCACCTAATCAACTATCACCACCACAAATTACACTACCACAAAGCCAACCAAGATTTAGGCCCAGAACACTTAGACATTCTAAATGTACTAGTTATAAGTCATGGTCAACAAATACTTTTTCAGCAACAACAACAACAACAACAAACTTTAAGAGCTCAATTTCATCTCCAGGAGTCGGAGATAATAATAAACCTAATAACCAGTTTCTTTTGAATAAGAATCAAAGTCCTGGTGTGGGTGAAAAACTTGAGCAAATTGCAGAACCACATAAAAATCTGATTGAAAATCCGTTGAGTAAAAACCATCCAAAATGTGTACTTGGTGATCTGTATCAATTTGAGCCCAAGAATGCTCAGTTCAAACAATTATATGACGACAAAGAAGAGAATAACAAAGTATGCAAGAAAAACCTAGAAGAGCATGATAAGCTATTGAAGAAAGATCAAGAAGAGCACAACAAAGAAAGAATGAAAGACCAAGAAGAGAAAGCATCAAAGAAAAACCTAGAAGAGCATGACAAGCTATTGAAGAAAGATCAAGAAGAGCATGACAAAGAAAGGAAGAAGGACCAAGAAGAGAAAGAGAAAGTAGCAAAGAAAAACAAAGAAGAGCATGACACACAATCAAAGACAGATCAAGAAGAGCATGATAAACAATCAAAGATAGATCAAGAAATGAATGACCAAGAAAGAAAGAAAGACCAAGAACAGTGTGGCCAAAAATCAAAAGATGATAATGAACATATCAAAGAATCAAAATATGCTACATTAAATGACAACGAATTGAATGAATATTCTAAAATTAAAGATGAAAAAGAAAAGGATAAAGAAAAGGAAAAACATCACCCTGTAGCTTTAGACACAGAAATAGATAAGATTGAAGAGAATGGTAGTGGATATATATGTAGGAGTATAACTTATCCAGACATGTCAGTAAATGAGCATTCAGTTATCATCAGTGGCAGTTCTTTGGGTACTAGTAGCAAAACAAATACAAATCTAAACCATGCATCGATAAATGAAAAGTCTAAAGTTTTGAACATATCCACTGGAAATCCTTTACAGAATGTGAAACTAGCCCATAAAGAAAATGTTTCTAATCCTGACAAGCAATCTATAATACATATTTCATCTGACGAAGAAGATGTTGTAATTGTGAAAGCTTCAAAAAACACTGAAAAAACCTGTACCAATAGTTTACTTTACCCAGAGAAGAAACTTCAAGCAAAATTACCCCCAAAAGCTCAAGCTGCAAATAAACATTCCAATCTACATCAGAGTTTTAACTATCCAATAGTCAACCCTATTTCCCCCAAAAATATAACCCAAAGCAATACAAATCTCAATACTGTTGGTAGTACAGTCCCATATGTTGTACAGACGAATAACTGTAAAAATACAAATGGGTCTCATAAACTTAAAGATACCCCACTATCAACTATTGGACAATTAATAAATGAATTCGACGAAATGGAAACGCTAGCAAGTTCAGATGAAGAATTTCTATTTCTCAAAGATAAGGATTTACAAACAATTGGCATGGTAATAGATTTTGAGGAAAGTGACATAAGTTTAGACTCTAGTTCCTCCAAGAAGGAAGGAAAAAATAGTCCTTTTAATTCGCCCAAGAAAAAAGAAAAGCAGAGTCCTTTTAAGAGTCCTTCAACACATACTATATCTCCTAAATTTAAGTTAATGGAGACTTCTAGTGGAAATACCTCCATGGACAGTGCTTCATCACCCAACAAACAGGCTATAAATGTCAGCTATTGTCTTGGTCCCCAAAAAATTTCCTTTCAAATAAAGAGTAGAAGTGAATCAAATAGCTCAAGAGAAAATGCTTTAGAACCAAAACAGATTTCTTCAGTTATAACCCGGCCAAATACTACAAAATCTGATAGAAGACAGAGAAGAAATAAAAGTAAGGGTTACAGTAGTTCCTCAGATGAAGAGCTATGTAGAGAAACACGCATTTCAAGGAAAGTATCAAAAAGTCAAACATCTGAATACAATTCCTCTAAAAGAGAAGACAGACTATACAAAGAGGTCTGTGATGATGCCGGTAGAAAGCTGTTTGAATCAAATGAAGATATTGATCTTTATATGAGGAAAAAATGTTCACTGGACAAGAATTATATTAGATCCAGAAAAAAACGTTATTCATACTCAAGCGATTCCTCAATATCTACAGCAGACCAACCTTATTATTCAAGTAATGAGGAGTCTGATGCAAGAAGCCACACTTCATGTGAAACCAGAAGTATCACTTCACCTTATCACAACAGGGATAGAAGAAAGAGAAGAACATCACCTGATTATCAAAAGGTTAGATGCAAAAGTACCTCACATGGTTATGAAAAGGATAGGAGAAAGAGAAGTACCTCACCTAATTCTAAATATGATAGACGTAAGAAAACTAGCCCACCTTATTGTGAAGTGGATAGAAGAAAGAGAAGTACTTCACCTGATTCTAAATATGATAGACGTAAGAAAACTAGCCCACCTTATTGTGAAGTGGATAGAAGAAAGAGAAGTACTTCACCTGATTATAGAAAGAATCCAAGAAAAAGAAGTACCTCAAATGATAGAAGTAGGGAGCACAATATATCTGATTATGAGAGGAATAAAAGTAGAAGTATCTCACATGATTATGAAAAAAATGAAAGAAGTACTTCACATGATTATGAAAAGAATAAAAGAAGAAGTACTTCACATGATTTTGGAAAGAATAAAAGAAGAAGTACCTCAAGTTATCATGAAACGAATAAAAGAAAAAGTACCTCACGTGATCATGAAACGAATAAAAGAAGAAGTACCTCACGTGATCATGAAACGAATAAAAGAAGAAGTACCTCACATGATTATGGAAGAGATAGAAGAAGGCAAAGTTCTTCACCAGATTATAAAAAGGATAGAAGACGAAAAACCAGGCCTAGCTCACCAAATTATGAAAAGGATAGAAAAGAGATAAGTGATTATAAGTATAAATCATCAAGATACAGATCTCACTTTTGTAGGGAAGATACACATGACTACTATTATCCTACCATTTCTTCAGGCCATGTTTCTCGAAAAAGGGACCATATCGATAAGCGTCATGTAGAGCTTGAAAAAGACAAATCAAGGAAAAGTCCAATAGATTATCTTCTTAGCAAATGTGAGGGACAAAAGTCCCGAAAAAGTCCTATAGATTTCTTTATTGATAAAATCAATGAAAGCGAAGTTGAAAAACGTTTTGGTTATAGAAATCCAGACAATATTATTATTACCGATCAAAGAAAGAGGGATGAAATAGATACCAAATTAAAACCAATCCCAATTAAGTATAATGTTAAAAATATCAAGGATGTCACATGCAGCAGAAAACTGGATACCAGTGATCCCAGTTTGAGTGACCAGAGCAATGTTGTAGCTAGTTCTTCAAAGAAAGATGATTATGGGAGTTGTCTTTCTGAAATTGACTATTATAGGAGTCCTTTCAGAACTGTGAAAATTTCAAGTATTGTAACAGCAGAAGATGACCAAAAACCTACAGAAAAATCTAAGGACGTGTCCAGCTCTTCTAGTAAAATGAAGGATGACAGACAAAAGTCTTGCCTAAAATCTATTATTTGTTCAAGTAAAGAAATATTAGATGACAGGAAAAAATCAGATAATGTCAAGTATGAAAGTTTAAAAAAAAACCCTGGTGGTAAAACAATTAGATCTGTTATAATTTGCAAGAATGAAGAAAACAGAAAATCTGAAAAGAATCCTTCTGGTACCTGTATTTTATCTCATGACAATACACCAATCAGCACTTCATCCGAGAAGGCTTTTGACAATAAGAGGTTTGTAGAATATAGGGATGGTAATAAACAATCAGTGCCTAAAACAAGTTTTAAAAAATTAAAAGTTCCTAAAAGAACTGTAATGGATGCCATTAGTAAGAAAACAGTAGCTGATGCCATCAGTATGAAATTAAGTAAGGTTGCGCTTTCTGAGAATGAACTGACTCCATCTCCAATGAAGAGCATTGAAAAGAGCATTGATGTCAAAATCTTTCCAGTGCCTTGTCAAAAGCCACTTCATAACTGTGGACAAACTGATACAGGAATCAATCCCTCTACTAAGTGTACTACTACAATCTTTCCAGCTGACCAGAATGAGAAATCTATGGATAAAGACATCAACTCATTACCAAAGAATGATAAAGGGGATTTTGTAATTGAAAAAAATCAAATTGTTCATGCACAGATATCAGACACTGATTTGAAGAAGAATTCAGCTACAGTTCAGACCATTGTTTTGGAAGAAAGTATATTAGATAAGGAAGTAAAGAATGTCTCTGCCAATCCAATAAGCACGGACGATATTCTCAAAAAGGAAAATGAAATTTGTTGCACTTCCAGACGTGCATCTAGGGAAGGTATAAGAAAATATGCTACCCTATTTTGCCAAGATATGGAAACTTATGATAGGACAAAAATTCTACCATCTACTACTCCAAATAAATTAGGTATAAATGTTGAATCCAGAGACTGTTCTTCAAAAGTTAAAAAGACAGTAGCTGTTGACCCAGAAGTGATTCCTCAAAGAAGTGCAAATTTTACTGTAAGAAAATATGCAGAAATCTTTTGCCAAGATATGGCAGAATATGATAGCGCTAAAGGTCATTCTACTAATACTTTTGCACAGATCAGTAAAGGGAATAATAATATTGATAACTCAGATACTCCACTATCTAAAACAGGGTCCCCAGAAGAAGATGATTGCTCAAAAAGAAAAGCATCTGAAATCACTTCAGAAGAAATGATAAAACCGATACCTGAAGCAAAATGTGCGTCACCAATTTTCAAAGTTCCTTTTATCATTCCTCCTCCATCACAGAAAACATTAAAAGGATTTGAAAAGGATGATCAATCTTTTGAAACAAATGATGATGCAGATAATGATACCCGTAATAATATTCAAAAAGATTTTCAGAATTCAAGTAGTCTCAGTATACCACATGTTCCCTCAATTAAGGTATTTAACTACACAGACAGTCCCCAATCAGATGATGTATCATGTAGATCTAATGTCATTGCAGAATCATCCTTAAATAATATACCTGACGTTGCTAAGATTTCCATTTTCAGCCATTCAGCTGAAAAGGGGGATACCCAATGTCAGAGTGTTGGTATGAAACATAAAAACAACAATATAACTATTCAAAGAAATCCTACACATTCTCCTAATAAAGCAAACATAACTATTCAAAGTGGTCCAATGCGTTCCCCAAATAAAGCATCAAGATGGAATCAGGTTTTCAAAAGAAAGATACCAGTAAGCAAAATGATAAGTAACAGTAGCGTAATTCAGAAAAATGCTCTTGATAAAGTGACAGATGTTAAGAAAGGTTGTCGATCAAGAAGATGGGATGAAGGAAGTAGAACAAGAAGATGTAAAGATGAAAGAGGTGGGGATAGAAATGAAGGTAACCATAAGCAAAAAACAGATGGAAATTTGGGAAATGTAGCTATTAGTTTTAAAGTACATGAAAAAGTATTAGTTCATCAGAGTGATATTGTGCAGAATCAATCAATGTATTCAACATGTACTATTTCACTTGAAGATGAAAGTACATTTAGTAAAACCAATCAGATTGCTGGAAAAAATTTAGTTCCTGTTGTTGCAAATGTGATAAAGGATTTGACACGGAAGAAGCAGGAGCAATCAGCCTTTTCAACAGTGGGACGGAGAAGGTTTAGAGAAACTGGCTCACATGCAATAAAACAATCTAATAATTACAGTGAACTAAATCCCCCTAAAACAAAAATAGTTAATGATTTTTTGGAAAAATTGGATGATTCTGCAGCTAGTAAACTTTATAACCCAGTCATTCCTGCTCCAGATAATGACAACACAATCGGTAGTGGCAAATTAGAATTAGAAGTAGATGCAACGAAGGAAACAGATCAGGCAAGATATGATGATATAGCTAGTTTTGTAATGAAGGATGTAAAGTCTCCAAGCAAGATGGATGAATCTTCCACTAGTGAAATATTTGAAGTCAGTGAAACAAACCTGCAAACTCAGTATGAATCTGAAAAAAGCTTACATCCCATTAATGAAGTAAATAGAATGGGGGAAATATCTTTGGCTACAGCCGAAGAGTGCCTGCAGAACTACCATCATGACTCAATGGCTACATCTTCTAAAATAAATGAAAATCCTCTCCTTTTAAAAGAACAATATACTCATACTGATACAGCAACTTTAGATAAGAACCAAATGAACAAGACAGAAACACCCAATGCGATGGTGGAAATTGGGTCTACAGATGAAGAGAGGAAAAAATGTAAAAAGAAATTTAAGGCTAAATATAAGAGAGCTAACGCTGCATCTTTTAATGATAAATCAAAACATCCATCAAAAACAGATGGGAAAGAAGACAATGAAGACAAGAAAACGGAATTGGAAAGAAAGCTTTCAACATCATTTAAAACAAAGTCCCAAAAGTTCACATCAAAAACAGATAGAAAATTAGGGAAGATAACTTCCAAAACTGTGACAAGTGTAACAAAGGGACTGTCACATAGATCTCCATCGGTTTATTCAACAAGCTGTACCAATGAAATGCAAGATGATAAAACGACAGATGGTTTAGTATCACAACAAAAGACTGAAGGTTTGGTCAAAGGTGAGAGTTTGGGTATAACAACTGGAGAAGAGGACATGGATATAATACCAGATCTGACTAAGGTTGAACTTAGTGGTAAAGAACCATCACATGATAGTCCTAATGAGATGCCTGTTCTTACAAGAATTGATGATTATAACCCTTTGAAACCAAGAGAAGTTAATTCCACAGCACAGAATAAAAGCATATCTTCCAGTAAGTATCAAATTAAAAAATAGTTAAGACATTGCATAAATTTAATTAGCAAAGTATTTTGCCAACAGTTAATATCATGTAAATAGTTATTACTAATTCAATTTTTATAAAGCAACTTTTGACTCATTTTTTTTTGCTATGTTTTCTCTTTTTAATTTCAAATGCAATTTCTATAGAGCTTATATTTTCGAAATGGCCACATCTTTAATTTATAAATTGTTACATGCAAGTAATGTTGGGAACAATCTTTTTGTAAGGTCCTAGAGTAATAGTTAAGCTTCTGCTGTGGAATATAATGTCATGAAAGGAATCTTTTATGTTTTGTTTTGGTGTCATTATCAAGGAAAGATTCACTTTAAAGATTTATTCCTTGTTAATAATGTGTAATGAATCTTTTTTGCAGACTTGTAACCCAGATATTGATTATCTTTGGTGTGTATTCGTTCAGAAAATTATGATTTTATGCACTGGAGTGATCATTTAAACTGTATTCTGAATACACTTGCACTTGAGTCCTTCAATACCCATTTCTGAGAGAATTGAAGTCAAATTTGTTGATTTGATAAAGAGGATGATCTGAAACATGCAACTGTTCTTTAAGCTTTCCTGACATTTTGTGTTTATTTCCAACCTGGGTCAGACATAATGTTTTTTGCACACAATTCTGAGATAATGCTAGTACCTTGGGTAATACCTAATGCATAAATTTTTATCAATCAGATATGCAAGTTATTCTTTTGTGGTTTTTTAAATGTTTTGATTGCATAAAATCACCAGTGCTATTAAATTCTTTAGAATGAATGAAATGAAATCAAATGGGATTTAACTATCCAACTGTTCTAATTAGATAGGGCATATATATGCAGGATGCTATGAATGAAACTTTGCCTGGACACTTGTGCTTACGACTACCGGTTGGCCTACACAGTCAAAATAAGCGTAACCTCAAGTGCTGATGCGTATACAGGATGGCTCAGAAAAATAGGACATGAAACCCCATTTCATTTCATTTTAATTTAAGCTTGCAAAAATAGTATTTAGAATATTCCTTTACTTTAGTAGTTTGTAGAAGTACTACTGAAATATATGCATTTCTAGTTCATATGTCTGGATTTGGGAGTCCTTGGCTAATTATTGTTACTTATTGTAGTTAATAGAAGGATTTCTAGCTTATATTAGTATGTGTTGGTGTTGTTAAATATATATTATATATAATCTATAGATATTGTACAAGCTTTCATATGCTTTTGATATATCACAAAGGAATTGGGGATAGCTTTAATGTAAGTGGGAATTGCATTAACATACTAATATTTTAGAATTTAAACGAATATTATTACAGTTGAATCTGCATCAGTGATATGCTTGTTTTTCTTTACTTTAACCCCCCCCCCCCCTATTAAGGTTGAATCGACATAAGTGAAATTTCTGCATCTCTTTATCACCTTTATAACTTGTGAATCCCTATCAGTGGGGCTTCTAAACTTGCTTATCCCCTTATTTTGGTTGAATCCTCATCAGTGATGTGCCTGTGTATCTGTGCCCCCCACCCCACCCATTCCACATTATTGGTGCAGGACGGAGGACTTTAGGTAAAATTTGTATTTATAAACTAATTATACAAGACAAATTGAAAAAGAATGATCCTAGCAGCCAACACCCCAAAAATAAATATATTTGTTTATCCAAAATCCCATATATTATTTATATTATATCAACAATTATCTTTCTTAGTATTAGTCTGCTATATTAAAGTACACTCAAGTAGTTAGATCTATGTTATAATATTAACATATATTTTCATTCTTTCTCTTACTATTTATATTTTTCTATCAATCTTCACTATATCCTGTCAGATATACTGAATTGCTCACTCGTGTTTATCAATGTTTAGAATTGTTTGAAAATCTAGTTGTAGATGGTCAGTTTGAGATATACCTTTAATGTTATTATTAACATCCCATAAATAACAACTGTTTCAGGTGGCATGCATCTGAACAATCAATAATGTACTATGAATAGTCATGAAATAAAACAGTGACGTCAGTACCACCAACATATAAACAATATATCTATACTGCTAGGAAGAGCTATTATGAAAAATTATATTCATTAGGCCTCATACAAAAAATGTTCTGGTCCTCAGAAAATCCCACACCACTTAAATAGGGCTGAATGACCGGATTTTATTTTAGAAAATAGAGACAGTTTGATTAATTAATTACAACATGTAAATGTTTTCACCAGGGTACAGGAAGTAACTCTATACAAAAAATTTGAATGCTCCAGAAATATATCATTGGCATTGGTTCAAGTATTAAATATGCTACCCTGATAAATTTTATTTATCAATTATAATGATTCTAAATATACGCATTCAACAATAAATAGGTAGCCTTGAAACATGATGTTTATGAGAAGTCATTTAGCCCAGGAGTGACCCTTTCACAAAATAGAATAAACAAAAACCTCCCTCCTCCATCAGGTTTTTTGCAAAAGATTAAGAACCAGAATATTTATTTTTATGGCCTTACACTTTGTATTTATCTAATATGCTTGAGACAATAAATAATCAAAATGATTTCTTGCAAATAAAAATTGCTATGTTAACCCATCATTATTCAGACAATAAATCAGATCAATTCAATTGAACATTCTGTTTTCACATAAATTAAAAAGGATTGGCTGCTTTAAGTTGGATTCTTGTATGCTCATGCTGCTTATCTCTTGTTTCAGGTTTGAAATCACCGGAGAAGTCTAGTCACTCAGTCAGTCTACCTGTAACACCATTGAAATATTTAGCAGGTGGGGACTGTGTGGACATGCGAAATGATAGTCAAACCAGAACTTTGAACCGGTCTGTCTCCCTAGATGTAACTGAACAGTTTAAAACTCCAGAAAAACCGAATGATAAACTAATCATAAGACATTCCAGTCTCGACGATTTCAAAAGAAATTTATGCAAATCTCCACTTCTGAAAGTGAAAGCAGACAACAGCCTTGTCAGCCCTAAAAAGATTCAGCCACCTGCTGAAATATTTCTAAATGTTGAGACACCAATTACACCAGAAAAATCAGAAGATGGGTCAAAGAAAATCACAGAACAAATTATACCAGGTAAAAATTATGAAAAAATTATCTTTTTATTTAATTTCTTGGCTAAAGAGGTATTATCACTCAGACCTGAAAATAAATGGCATATGTAACTGATATTTATTCATTTCGGTTGACAAGTGTCATTTGCAATAAGAATCATAGTGTAAAGGGTGTCGGTGAAACCTGTCATCACTGCATTACAGTTCCTGTCTTAGTTTAATGTTACTATATGAATTAATAAATTACAATCTTAACGTCCATTAAATTTAAGATGAAAATAGCTATTTGTCGTATTAATGTGATGACATGATTCATATGGGCCAGTATTAATGGCAGCTTCAATGTGAACCAGTTTAAGTTGTTAAGTTTACTGGGGTTTATTTCTTTTACAGTGACAGCTTCTGTTGTTGATGATGGAGATGAGGGTGTTAATGATGCTGTAACACCCATTGCTCCAGATGGATATTATTCTGATGGTGAGTTTTATTACATGTATTTTTAAAGAAACAATGTCTCATTTTGTTTTATTTCTAAAAATCTTACTTCATGGATGCCTCAAGAAGTCATTGGAATAGATAGCTTTATCTCTATATAGGTAATCAAACGGTTGAACCAAGCGTTTTTAGCTTGCGGTCACTCTAACGGTCACAATTAATATCAGATTTAGATGAAACTTAAAATGTATATCAACAACCCAAAGATCTTGATTCTTTTCGATATTTGCAAATATTGTACCGTAATTTCCTGATAGTATGAAATGGTGCTATTTATTTAGTATTTGGTGCACGGTACAATGAATGAATTGACAATTACCGGTAATGATTATTGCCTTATTGAACAACAGCCAGGTAACTATGGTAGGAATACATTCATACACCAGATATAAGTATGAAAATGAGTTTATTGTATTGACAGTTTATCTTTGTTCAATGAATGTTTATCTGTTATATTACAGATTCCCTGTGTCTAGGAATGTCACCAACAAGTAGTTTAGATCTAGATAAATCAGATGATGATGATTTAGATCAGGTTCCTGATATAGATACAACTTCTACTATTGTGTAAGTATAACACTTTTATTCAGCCATGATTTACGTAGACTACTTTCTGCATGTCTAGACTGAATGGGAGCAAAGTTGTATTTTATTGTGAAATATTGATCCACATTCGGAAGTATGGCTGTAAAAGCCGATGATTCTCATTTGGAATTTTAGGACAATATTTAATTTTTCACTGACTAATCTGTGCTAAAGTACTTCTCAAATTGTTTTATTCAACAATTAATGAAGAAATCGAAATCAATGGTTGACAATCTTTCTGCTTGGTTTCAATCAAATTAAAGCAGCCCGTCGAAAGATTATTTTTAGGAAAGATTATAAGTGGAACTAGCTTTTTAGACTAAGGATAATGCAAACATGTTTTTATTTCAGAACCGAGAAGTCTGTAGAAAAGATCAATATTAAAGAATCAATAGTTTTAGCTGAGGTATGATAAAACAAAATATTTAAAAAAGTTACAGGTAGATTCAAGAGTTACATTTCAATTCATTTAGCAAGTCGCACGTTTTAAAAAAGGCATGACTTTTCCTACTGAAGGGGGTTGGATGGCCAAATGGTTAGCACATGCACACTATATCATAAGGTCTGTCATTGAGTCAACTGGCATGGTTTCGATTCCATGGTTGGATGTGACAAGGAGTAGGGTCATTTGTTCAACCTCGTGCGTTTCCTCTGGGTCCTCCGGTTTCCTCCCTCTGCTACAGACCCATACGCGCAAGCAAATTATTGAAATAAAATTTAAACCATATTTTAGTCCCAAAATGACCTAACTGAACCGTCAATTTATCCCTATTTTTGGATTGATTTTATTGAAAAGGATCAAATCTAAGTAATGGTTCAGGTCAATTAACAAGATAGTTGTCATCATCGTATGAGTGACATATTCAAGTTTTTTGAGTATATGGGTCTGAAGAGGTTTACTCAAAGTGCAATATATAGCTTTTGATGAGGCATTACATGCTTACTCCTTCAGGAACAACTGATACCACTTTTCACAAGATCCAGTTGTGAAAAAGATAATATCCTGTCACCTGGAAAGTTAATGTAGTTTAATATTTTGTTTAAGTTTACCTCCAAATTAATGTTTTTTTTTGTGTCCACATTACAGATCATTCACATTATTTCAAAAGTCCATACTTATGTTTTATTGTAAAGGTTACTCATCTGACTTGCAGAACAAAGTGTTATTGCTAAAGTGGTCTAAAAGATGGCTGTGTGATATCAATAGAAACTTAACTGTAACATCCATAAGAATTGTCGACCAAAATATTTTTTATTTAAAGTACCCTTGATTTTATTTGGGCTTTATCTCTATATTTCTTTTCGATAGTTAGTGTTGCACTGTCTATTCAACTTTAATAATGATATTTTTGATTATGATCTTTTATAGAAACTATGTGTTCCAATTAAAGACTGGGTATCTACTCCAAGTAGTGATAAAGAATATGATGTAGCATCAAGTAGTCTGTCTACTAGTAACACCAAGTCCATATTTTCTCTAGATACTTTACTAGCGGAGAAAGAAATAGAAGTGAAGAATAATGATTTGTTAATAATGCAGAATGAACTCAAGGTAGGTTATTTTAATGGTACTCAGTCCTGCGGGCAAAACTATACTTCTTTACAGACATTTCAATTTTTATCATCACACCTAGCTGTCATCTAATTGCTTCTGGATGCTCTAAGGGGCTAAACTTATCATCCACTTGGTTTTGATATTACACACAGGGTTGAACTCAGATAACGAAGCATTTTGATTTACAACATTTTGCAAAAATTGCTACAAGAATTATGGCCCTTGATGAAGAAATCTATTGTTACTTTAGTTTGGTTTTAGAATGGAAATGCTCAAATAACATCTATGTCTTTTTGCAATGATGTTACACCCCAAATGTTATCATTGCTGAATAATTTGGCCTGGAGGTTATAAGTTTAATGTTTTTACCCAGTGCAGCATTTGCTCATATTGTAACGTTGGCAGCTCATTTCTGCCTAAAATATTGAAACATCTGAACACGTTTTGGACAATTTTTTTTCCCCAGCATTTGAAATACAAGATTATTAGCATTCAAAATTTTACAATCTTTTAATAACATGGCTATACTATTTTTACTTTTTTTATTTTTAAATACAGAAAGATATTATGAGAGGTGGATTTGTTCAGGTTATAGAGGAAGAAGCTCAAGCAGGTTAGTTAGTTTTTTGTGAAGCAGTTTTGTGTGAAGCAGATAGCAGGACTGAGAATATAACCCTATTGAATCATTAGAATCAGATATAATGAACTCTGTTTTTTATCAATTTAGATTATCTGTTACAGGGATGTATATTTGTCCAGAAAAGATTGTTAACATAACAGAGATTAGATTTTTAAAATCATTCTAGATCCTTATATTAATTTTTTGCCAGCCTTAAATTTTTTCTTTCAAAAGCTTAACTGCTGTTGAGACATAGCTGCTTTATTGGCGTATTTCCATGCTTTGCCGCGCTATCTTTTTACATTTCTGAACATCGTTTACATAACTTACATCATTGACATTTAATATCAGATCATCCATAGCTCAGTCGTCGCTGGAATGTATTCAAGTTCATTATTTGATGTTAGTTATGGGATTCCTTGTGTGAAATCAATTAAATGAGTAGTGATATGAAATAATGTAAAGAGAGTAAGATTATCCTATCTTAATCTAGAGTACATATCTAATTCTAAAACCACTCTTTTGGGCTGTGTAGTAAGATTATTCTTTTGATTTCTTGCCATGATTTATAGGATTTCAAATCCACACCTTCAGAAATATAATTCTAATTGTATATGGCAAGTTGAACCATATCATTTTTACACACCTGGGTCCTTTGTTAAAGGACACTACTTACTGTACAAAAATAAACTTTTATTGCCACAACAAAACTCACAGAAAAATCCAATATACGGATGAATGGAATGATTGAAATAAAAAAGGTTAGGCCTACAGATAATATTTGTTGAGGAAGCACAGTACGGACTTAAATTTCTGAAGTTCTTGAGGCTTGTAAATGGATAACTTGATGGCACATGGATGTTATATTGATTTTGAATGAATTTTGATAACTGAAAAGCTAAATCCATGATGTTAAATGTTTCGTACTTTATAAAACCCAAACAAATTATAATAATTTTCTGATAATTACTTAATGAGTTGTTACTCTTAATCAGATTTTAGTGTATTATAAATGTTTCATTACCGAAAAAAGTAAAAATATGCGACAACTCTTGTTGACTGCCTAGATGATTTAGCTGCTGTGGGCTTATGTTTCGTTCCCTGGCGACCTATCTGTTATATTTAGACTACATTAGTATGCCATATATCTCTTGTATTATCATTGTAAAATTTTGTTACTTTATTGATTTTAGATCATCTATTGCCTGAACAAGAAAAAGAATTAGAAAGGGTGAGAATATTTTGACATTCTGTCAGATTTTTTACTATAAATGATCTGTGGTCATTCTGGTAACTTTCCAAAATGCACTTGTACGAAGAGGTTTTTACTGGCTCTTTCACTCTCATTACTTGCCTTCCTAATCAAGGAAAAAAAAATATAAAACTGAATTTGTGGTAAACCAAAGATATGCGCAAGTAACTATTAGTACCCTCACTCCACCCATGCATCATTTTTATACTTCCACATTAATAATAATAAAAAATTAAACCATATGTTAGTCCCGAAATGACCTAGTTTGTGTTGAGTGGACGTTAAACCCCATTTCTCTCTCTCTCCACATTAATAAGGTACTAGTATCGGCAATATGTTTTGGATATAATGTTTCAAATATTTCATTGAAAGGTAAATGATCTCTTATATTTGTGTAAAAACAACAAACTACTATTTATTTTTGTGTATTAATGATCATTTTGCAAAGAATACCTTATGTAGTAAATGTATAATAATAAATTGTATAATCGATGGATTGGAGACGAATAATAATATTTTTAGTGCCAGCTTCTTAATTACAACATTTTGTGTAAAAAGTGCTAGATTCATCACTAAATGAAAGGATGTTATGAATTTGTCTGTTTTGTTTGTTAATTTCAGCTTCAAGTTTCAGAGAGTGTAATAAACAGTGTTCATCCTGGAGAACAAGTGTTTAACTCAAGGCTATTTCTACAATTATTTACTAAATCATTAAGTCCTACACAGTGTGGATTCATTAAGGGGGATTCAATGATAGATCAACATTTAAGTAATCTGCAACCAGGTAATTACCTACTATTTCCAGTTATCATTTATATTATTGTTCAAACAGGAAAGCTGATGTTAGTACATCAAGATTCAAAGAGAAAAGTCAAAGTTTATTTGTCCAAACTTTATCTTTAATGTTATTAATATTTGATTTCAGATCTGTTGTGTGATTTCCTTACTAGCGGTATATTAACTATGTGCTTTCATAAAATATCATGTCCTGAAGTGATCTGTAAATGGCTCTTCTATATCAGTAAGTAATTATAGCTTTTAAAACACTTCAAGCCCCCAAATTTGTCAATTTTTGCTAGATAGAAACATTACACCTTGAAAGGTTTTTAAAGAGAAAATGAGAAATGGCATGTTTGGAATGAGATAACTGGGTTTGATTTAGTACATACTCATAATTGTTAAAGGCCTGCAAGTGAGAAGTAAATTTGTATTGAAATTTAGGACATTTTTCAGAATGAAAATCTTGTTGAATAGGATTCTCAAGAATCTAAACACGTATTCAGATCTGATTGTATTGATAGCCTTAAATGCCTCTCTGTCAAGGTAAAATTCCCTCGTAGCAGACTGCATAATTGTAAATGTACAGTATTGCAGAACCAGTTATGATGTAGGAAACATGTCTATGAGGATGTTTCATTGTGGAATAAAACAAAATGAACATATTTATCTCATTTTATACAGTGATTTGTGCAGAGGGTAATGAACCAGGGTTCAATTTAGCCTAAAACGAATGAGTAGCATATTTTTGTGACAGATTCACATTTTGGCTAATCAATTCAAAATTTGAATAGCATTTGCTCAGATTTGAGGAGCAGTAAAACGTAGCCTACATCACAAAAATTTGCAATTCTGATTTTTCGGGGTATAAGTGGATACGTTTTTCCGCCGAAGTCCGGCCATCGTTGTATACTCCGCTTGGACTTATGCACGGATGAAGGTAAAAAAAAAATTCAGTTACCGTCTCTCCACTATTCCGGACGCACTAATCGTCTAAAACAAAACTACATGTACACGTACTTTATGTTAAACCATTCCAATCGAAATATTTGTAGACGTGGCTTTGCTTGTTTATTTCTTTATTTAAATATCCCCCTCTCCGCCTTCAAAATATTATCAACCCGAGAATATGCCATAAGCATCAAATATATTCAGACATTTGTCAAAAATGGCTTGTTTCATGCGTCACGCGAGATGTCTACTTTTAGTTTTCAGTTAAGTTAACCAATCATACTATACTGCGTTGTTTTATTCTATTTTTAGTAACACACTTTATAAACACGTGTGATTAAAAACGGAGTCT
Organism: Patella depressa; assembly: GCA_948474765.1. Lineage (NCBI taxonomy): Eukaryota > Metazoa > Mollusca > Gastropoda > Patellidae > Patella > Patella depressa. The sequence continues at coordinate 56,261,655 of OX419717.1, forward strand.
GCATTGTCTTCAAATTAATCACGACCACAACTTGGAATATTGAACAAGTTAGTCCTGCATTTATAAATTGATTCTTTCGTAGGCCTAAATATACTCCACATTCATCCAAAATATAATGAATCGCACTTCACAAGTTTGAAAGCGATTTTTGGCTAATGAATAAAATAATTCTATCGCCATTACCGCGATTTGAGTCGCTTTTTGCGATGCGATACCGCTTAAATTGAACCCTGTAATGAACCTAGGTAAAATATTTTGGTGTAAAAAGATTTTAGAATTGAGTGGTTTGAGCTTGATTTCCTTACATTCATATCTATTTCAGTGTCAGTTCATAAGAACAGTCTGGTTGTTCATAGCTGTCAGAGACTATTGATGGATATTATCCAGACACAAACAATACAAGATTCAGATAGGTTTTCTTGGTCACCTAAACCACTCGATATTCTGAAGATTTTCATCAATTATGGTAGATAATATTTTATTATAATATTCATCATGGGGTACCAGATTAAGACAATTTGGATGAACTTCAACTGATTCAATCTTCCATGTTATACTGTTACTTGTTATTAATACTTTGAACAGTGTGTTGTAATTCTGTCGATTTGAACTCACTTCCAATAATACAAGTCTCCAAATAGTAGTTCAGGGTATTTTTATTAGGTAATTTAAATTAGGTTGTTCTTACTGTCTCAGAAAATGGGAAGAAAGAATTCAGATATGTACATATCTATATTTTGTTTCATACATTTTTTTCGGGTTATTGTAGGAGCCGAAGAAACAAGTTTATTACCTGATCAAAGTTTTTATTCTCCTCAGCAAATCAGGTATAGTATTTACTAAAATTGGTATTTTGAGTACCTATTGAACTGATGCCTCTATTACAGTGCTGATTTTCACCAAAAATGCTAATGAATTGTAATGGATAACTGTTTAAACAAAACACTCAGGTATTAGTGCCAGATTCAAAGCATTCTGTGTGGTGATAAACACTGTCAAGAAACAAGATACTGATAAAATGATAAATTTGTATAGACAGCTGATATTGGAACTTTTATTCAACTTCATTATAATCTTGTATTAAATCCCAAACAGCCAGAAATTAATGTTAGTAAAGCATATTGTTTAAGAAAATGCAACACTTTTCCCTAATTAAAGTAAGATCAACAAGAAATTTGGCAGGCTTGTTCCTTTGACAATTGTGCATGGATCAACCAGCTTTGATTTTCAGCTTATATCACAACTCCAAGATGGCGTCAGTGACATCATGCTCGGTTCCTGGGACACACAGTACTATTGTACTTATTTTATAAATATTATTTTACCATTATTTTTGGGATAACAAGTATCCTTTAAAGTACATCTAGTATAATTTTATTTGAAGGACTGCCTTACAACCATGTGTTAACATCAATTTAAATGACGCAGACAACAATTCATTATATTTGATTGGTAGAGATAATTTACTTGGTTTTTTGGATACTCTGTCGTTCGCTCTTCAAGGGAGGTAAGTATTGTGTATATGTTGTGTTCTCTATGGGGATTCTCGATTCACAGTTCCTGAATTAAATTCAAAAACTGGTGTCAATCAAGTGAAAGGAGAATTTCAGAGTACAACGTATGTGTCAACTGTATAAAAAATATCTCAACCAATCATGACAGCTGAAACATATTTTTTACCTAGGAATACGTCACGATTCTACTTACTCCACCTCAGCTGTCGGGACTGGCAGAACTGTGACAGGACTGAATTCCGCATCACTCGATTGTTATTCTGTCGATTCGGGACGTTCTGGACTGTGAATTGAGCATCCCGAATGTATCACTATTGATAAGTTAATTGATATATATTGTGTAATTTATATCTGATGGAGAATCATATCATTCTTGTGAAACTGAATGAATTGAGAAACTGCTGTATTGATTCAGATTACCCGTACAAGCTATCTTTAACAATTAAAAATGTAGTGAAAACAGATTCTGAATGTCTAGCACATCCTCTCTCCATATAATATATTTAATTTCATGGGAATACAACTTCTCAAAAAATTGTGTTTTGTAGGCCTGAATTGGTAACAGATGAAATAACAATTATTGTTGAGATTCTAGTCAAGGCTGCCTTAGATAAGTCATTAAATAAGTAAGTTAAACTCCATGGAAAACTGAATCGGTGCATTACTGCATTTAGACATGCTGGACCTTTGGGTTTGAATTAAGCAATTGACATATTAAACTAATATTTATTTGTGATACATCTGAAATAAATGGCCTCTGACCTATCACTCATTATGACGAACTGTTCACATGTAATGTAAATGTTATTTTATGTTTCAGTAATAAGTGTCATTATGAGTTTCAAGTTGCAATATCCTCAGCTCTAGAATGTTATACAAAAACAGCCTGGACTGGAGTGGTAATCTTGTTTAATATTTTTTTTCCTCGACTTATGATGTTAAATTTTACATTAAATAAAACATCATTCAGATCAAAGAAATTATCTGGACTAAGTTCTTTAGAGTGTACAGCATGCTAGTTGTCGTTCTATTTATATAAATATTTTCGATAAAATATCCCCCACACAAATCCTAAATTGTGAATGAAAATAACATGGTAATAGTTTTTATTTAGTGAAATTCTATTAAGATGAAGTCAAATTGTTCGGATGATTGAAAAATGAGAATTTATACACCAGATTCAACATTTTTTTACTTGCAGATTCCTGATTTATGTAGAAGACTGACCAATATAACAAAACATCATCATAATCGTGTTTATCTGGTACAGTTACTTCCCCCTGGTCATAGAGGACACTGTATACAACAGCGGGTAGCAGCTATGTTTTTACAAGAAGAAATGACAGGAAAAATTATGAAAGCGTGTCCAGAAAACATTAATGTAAGTTTGATAAGCGCCCACTTTTTGTATATAGAAATGTAGATTCATCAATGACAATTCACCAATCATTGAGGCTATAGTAGACATGATTATATCACTGTATAAAATTAAGAGCAAATAAAAGTCCCTCAAAAAAACAAATATTTATAACATAGAAATAGTTACATATTCTGTTATTATATCTGGTAATTGAGTGAAATAATAACATGGTAGCAAGGGGGTTGTGTCCCTGAATTTGGGCGTCAGTAGTAGGCATGTAGAGCCAGTACTGTTGCCATTATAATTCAGATTTAATTTAACCTCGATACTGGATCTAAACACTTATTTAGTGCCCAGATGGGAATAGTCAAGGTAAATATTTGGTTGGTTAGTTTACTTGCAAATGGTTCATCAATCAACCAGTTTAAATAGCATGTTTAAAATTAAATGGCTGATTTTTAAAAAAATATTTTTGAACAGTTTTAAACTTTATAAATAAAGTGAACATTAATATGTTAATTAGGTTAATGCTTCTTATCAAGATCATTATATCCATAATTTTGATAATGATTAAAATTTAAATATTTTTTTTAAAAAATGGTATATGTAAATATTTATGTTCAAATATGATTATTTGGTAAAATGGAGTTATGGCCCCTTGTTTTTATATTGGAATAATAACAATGGTGGATAAGGCGCTGGTTCGCTAGCCTGGCGGTCGGGTGTTCGATCCCTGCATTGGCTGAGAAAGTTCATCTCGATTTTCCGGTGTGATTTCCCTTTGTCAGTGATGCAGAAGGAGGGCCTGACAATGACAGCTGCCTAGTCGTTCGGATGGGAAGGAAAACCCAGGTCCCGTGTACACATTGGAGTGCATGTAAAAGATCCCTTGGCAGTTGGAATTCGAAATAAGAGTAGGCCGGGGCGTCGCTGCCCGGACAAAATTTCCCTCATAGCACACTGTTTGGCGTATGCCCGTCTTCCATTAGCTCAGGTTAGGTGCAAAAGAGTACGACGTTAAACCCCATTTCATTTCTAATAGTAATTGATTTGAATGAATTTTTAAGCTATTTTATTTTTTTAAAAAAACAAACAAGCGCTAACTAAATTTTAATAATCCATCATTGAAGATAATAAAAAGCTGTTCTATTTATTGCCAAAATGATGATCTTACTTTGAGGAATGGTGGCTATTTAATACAAGTTGTCCCCCTTTAGTCTCCCACCTCTGTTTTTTATACACTCATAATTGAAATGTCTTGTCATTGCTACCATTCGTTGGTCAGGTGTCCTAATGAGACAAAGAACACTATTGATTGTCAACGATTACTGATAATTACTGCCAGAATTATTGCCCTTGATCACCTTAAAACATCTATTCATAAACAGTTTTTATGGCCAGAGACAAGAATCCCATTGATTTTCAATGATTTCCAATAATTCATTCCAGAGTTATGTCCCTTAATAATGAATGTTTTGTAAACCTAAGGATCAGTCAGTATAGGGCAGAACTAGAAACCAAACTAATTCTAATGATTCCTGATAATTACTTAATAAACTTTTACTTGTAATCAGATTTTAGTGTGTTGTAAATGTTTTCATTACTGACAAAAGAAAACATGTGACAACCCTTGTTGACTGACTTACCTGCTGTTTAGCTTAGTTTTGTTGCCTGACAACCTATCTATGAATCTGTTCTGGTGGTTTTCAATTTTACTTTTTTGTATTTGATTGTTCTAGAGGTTATTGAAATTATTTATTTTTATTGAAGAGAATAAAAAAGAAACAAAGAATAAATTCATGGATTATAAGAATATCTTTGACTTTGAATATAGTGATGTATAATTGTAATATGTATACTATTATTTTTTTTTTTAGATAAAGAGTTTATTTCAGTATATAGATTGTATGAAAGATTTGATCAAGAATGTTGAGTTATATAAACTAAATAGTTGTATTATGTTGATGGATTTGGTTGTTGGTTGTGAAAAACTTCCTTCAGAACAGAAGGTAAGGTCACACCTTTGTATTTTTTGAGGGTAGTATTTAGTAAGTGTAGATGTGGAACTGTTAAACCATACTATTTTATGTTGTATAAATAATCTGTACAAATAGCTCTTTCCCCTTTTCACAAATAGGGGGTTGCATAGCCGGATGGTTAGCATGGGCGTGCTGTACCATAAGGTCTGTCATGGTGTCAACTAGTGTGATTTCAATTCTTCGGTTGTACATTACACTTGTCAAACCTCGTAGGTTTTCTCCAGGTCCTTCCACTGTTAAAGACCACCCCTAGACGCAAGTGAATTATTAAAATAAAATTGAACCATTTGTTAGTCACGATATGATCTAGTTTGTGTCGTGGACGTTAAACCCCATTTCTCTTTCTCTTTTCACAAATTTGTCATATAACAACTTATAAGATATTATAATTAGGGGGAAACTACCACATGGTTGTCCCGAAATGACCTTGTTTATTTCGAGTGGATGTAGAACCTCATTTTTCCCTCTCTATCACCTATTTTTGAAGTATTTTAGCAACTATTACAGCCAGTTCTTTATCTGATTCTTATGGACCTTTAATATATCTATTTCTACAATTTTAGGGGTATATTGTTGACTGTTATTTTATATTGTAGACTTATTTACTGAAGCTTAGTGAATTAATTAATTTGTTAAAAGGTGAACTAAGAGACAGTGTTCAAAACTTGGATAAAACTAGGGTAAGTTCAATTGTTTTCCTGAATAAGATAGTGGGATTGTGAGGAGTGATTGCCGAGAGGTGTAACATTTTCTGCAGATCATAAGGCCTGTGCCATTCCTTGCTGGTTTGTGACAAGAAATAAAGTTTGCCCACCTATACTCATGAATTTTCCTGCTGGTTTATTGAAATAAAAAATATACCACATAATAAGTGCAGGAGCACTGCACCAAACATGATCAAAACCCACAAGACAAACTTGTGAACAAGACACACAGACACAGCAAGAAACAAATAAAGCATATGATATCAAATCAAATGTTTGTTCCAAAGTGAACTTGTTAGTGTTGAGTTGAGGTTATTCCCCATAACTCTTTCTTCCTACATAACAAAAATAAACTTAATCTTGGCTGACCTTCAAGTAATATATAAACATATTTTATGTTATAGGTAAAAGATTTGATGGTGAGAAATAGTAGTAAATGGACTCTAATGATACAAACCATGGGTTCAATGCAGGTAAATATATAATTATAAGAGAATTCTGAAATGGTTGCTATGTAACTGATAGTGTGTATTGATAGTGCTATATTGTACAGGCAATGATATATTGTATAGATGATGTATATAGTATGTGTAGTGTCTGTGACGTCACCAGCCAATCAACCGTATTAAGGTTGTAATTGAAAATTTGAAAAACGTTTTTGGCTCTCGAATACTTAAACCTTATAGCTGAATTAATTGTAATCAGGTTAGTTTGAACTTGCCTTAAAATAGATTTAGTAACCACTGGCTATAAGTACACGCATCTAAGATATTTGGTCTTATGTGGTCTTGGTGTTATACTAATGTAAAATATAATTCATTGTTTTACTTAACAGAAAAGTTTATTTCCCTGGGCAAGACAGAAATCTCCACAGAAGATGCGAGTTGAAACACTGGAAACTCAGTCAGACCAAGAATCTGAGGGTAGTGATACTGAAAAACCCAGTGGTTCTAGTGGTAATCAAGTTAAAGACAATATTGTGAGAGACGAAAGTACTAATGATGATGATGATGATGACAATGTTAATAATTCTAGTGTCGTCATGTTAAATACTAACTCGTCACAAGGTTGCAATAGTGAAAAAATATTGTCGTTAAAAACAGACAGTCAAAATCTCAATGCCAAGGAAGAGTATTGGGACATGGAAATTTTAAACTCTGATGATGATAGTCTGCCAGAGTTGTGAATGTGTCCTGAAAGTGTGAATGTGTTCTTAATGCTTTAAAAGTGTTATGGTGTAAGTGCTTTTGGTATTTAGTTAGTTACAGTTCTAAAAGAACGCAAATTGTGCTGAAAAATACAGTGAAAGAACCATTGTTTTTGTTTTATTATATATCATGTCTTTATTTTAAATATGTGCCATGTGCCCATGTAACCGTAATCGATATTGGGAAGTTTGTGACTGAAAATAATTGGTATTGCTATGTCATTGATTTACTGATAAAACACCAAATATATATATGAGAGAATCTTGATGTTCTTTCATGAACTGTGCCTTGCGATTTGTTGTGTGGTTTTCTTTTTTTAAAAAAAAAAAGGTTTTCAACCAGATGTGATTGTGTAATTTAAAACATCTAATTGGGATTAATAAATTTTTTATATGGGATATATGTACCGGTAATTGGAATCCAAAAATTTTACTATGTCATTTTATGCGGGTATATTATACTATGATTATTAATCATTGATTAACATGTAATGTGCTATAGTGGGTAAGATCCTGGCTCGCTAGCCTGGATGTCGTGTGTTGGGTCGCTACATTGGCTGAGAAAGTTTATCAGGATTTTCCTACATGGTTTCCCCTTTTCAGTGGTGCAGAGGGCCTGACAGCTACTTAGTCCTTCGGATGGTACAGAAAGATCGAGGTCCCGAGTATACATTGGCCTGCATGTTAAAGATGCCTTGGCAGTTGGAATTCGATATAAGGGTAGGCGGTAGCGCTGCTGTCCGAGCAAAATTTCCCTCATAGCACACTGTATGGCATATGCCCGTCTTCATTAGCCCAGTATAGGAGCCAAACAGTATGAAGTTAAACCCAATTTCATTTCATTTCATGTTCCAGTTTATTAATTCTTTGACTTATTGGTCATTTGAAATTAAACTTCAAATTTGATAAACTGAGCAATTATTCTCAGTTTGAATATATCACAAACCATGGGCGCTTTAAATCATAATAGGAAGATTTTATATTCATTAAATACTGAAACTGGTGTACAACCTATCAAGTGAGTATATAAATATGGCATTGAATGTATATTTTGTGTCTTTCATCTTTACATCAAGTATTTAAAGACTTGTTACTTTGTTGATTCTTACAATTCCATGACGATACAACTAATAACTGGTCTATGTAATAAATATTTTGGTAACAAAATGTGGTTGCTAGTCTATTCACAATCAAAACCCCTTACTATTTGTCAGTGACACTAAAACAATGCATATAGTAAGAACATATTATAACTTCTTACACCAGTACGTTTACAAGATACATAACAATAATTAAAACCATGCCTTGACTGTAGAATATTTTCCCTTGCTCTTTATCAAATCAGGGATAACTTTCCTATCTTTAAAAGCCCAGTCGATGCAGGATTTTAAAACCCCATTTCACTTCATTTCCCAAGTCTGAAGGCTTAGTTCAATCGCAGAATTGGTTGAGGAAGTTCCCCAGGATAGGATTGTCTTCAAAGCCCATGGGTTTTCACTGGTTTTGAGCAAGCTAAAGATCACTGAACAAGAGAATTTTTGAAATGACATAGTTTGTGTTAAGTGGATCTCTCTCTCTCCCCACCCCCCAGTAGTTTTATAACTGTGGATACCATTTCAAGATGACTAATTAGATGGCTCTTACCCCTGGCTGATAATTTAAAGATAGATTTTAAGAAATGTGTGACCCCTACCCATATTTATTTTTATTCAAAAGTTTTCATGCCAATTTAAAAAAACAATATTCATGATAAATCGTTGATATTTGACAGACGTATCACTATTTCTATCATGAATGATAAGTTTTACCCCTATACCCAGTTTACAAGAAGGAATAAATGTGCTCAACTTACAGATGGATTATATAAGAGCTAAATCTGTCTATTGCTATATCAATTAGACATGCCAAACCCATAATCCACTCTCTGGGACATCAAACGGATTAAACACGGTCCCTTACTTAAGCTGGTGGTTTTACGTCCGCTTCCACATAAGTGATATCACAGATCCCAATTTAATATTTAATTTAAAGCAAAATAATCGAGACTTCGTTTATTACACTAACAGAAAGAAGTTATTTGACTGAAATTGTCAATATATTCGCTTTTCACTATCTATTTTTAAACTATTATAACTAAATGCTACACAATTACAAAGGCGCTAAAATAATAGGATAAATCAAGTATCTTGGCACGGTCCTACTAATCACTGACAATGTCGTTCTAATGTGATCAACTGGGGAAAAATGTGATAGGTGTATAATATAAGCGTGTGATAAATAGATATCGTATAATAACGTGTAATTCAATTCAGCTGATGTGAACGAAAATTAAGGAAGACTGGCGAGTTGTCCAACTACTACTGGACATGTATGATACAATGACAAACATTGTCGGCAACAAGGGGTTATTATATCTATTACCCCAGATATAGATAGGGTTGTGGATGCATAATTTTAATTCATACAGATCAACTTAAGCTTCATATAAAAACTGAATAAAAATCAAGAGTATAAAATATATAATTTGAGGTATTAACCGTGACGATATGATTTATAATACATTTTTGCAATCATACAAATCTACTAATAACTTAAAGTTCCAATAGCATTTTTTTAAGTTATATTTTTAAAATTTATTAAAAAAAAGCCCCAAAATAGATTGAACCTATAAACAGTCCTACCTTGTTAAAGAATAATCCTATTAATCCTATAATTCACTATTGCCAGTTGAGAAATTGGCAAAAATATCATTTTCAACTTCAAATTCAAACGTTTGAAGATGGCCGTCCATGTAGAAGAATGGGAAAACAAGGGAGGTAATTGAGTAACTATTTCCTCAATCAACCAGTGTCACCCTTTTTAACCCCCAAAAAATTTTGTCCATGATCGTATAATAGTGAGTTGACAACCTTTTGAGCAAAAAACATAGAAATAATTATATTTTGACTTTCTTAGAAAAAGTGAAATTGGAACTTTAATTGTTATTTCCATGTAGAATCGTCTATTTATGGGGTTGGTAGAGTACCTAGATTTGTTTACAGCTCTAGATTATCATGTAGATTATTAGAAAGACCAACACAATGTCACGAGTAAGAAAGATTCCACATACAAAGCTGGCACCGAGCGTGGAGCAGATTCGACACTAATTGTAACTATCAAGGGGAGGAGTCCACAAGACCCCTTGTGTCCGTAAAAGTAAATGTATAAAATTCTCACTAGACAAGAGTTTGGTTCATCTTCTCACGACGCCAATGTTTCCCGCCCAATTTCAAGGAAATTTGTTTAAAACAAAAGCGACTATAGAGTCCACAAAGTTTTTGTCAAAGGGGATTTGAAAAAAATCTGTTGCAAACCCAAGCCTCTATCGCGTTCACACGGAAATCAGATTTTTTTTTGATTTTTTTTTTTTTTTTTTTTTTGGGGGGGGGGGCTTCGTAATGGAGTATCAACAGTGTCCGTCCTAGCATCTATAGCTTTCACTGGGCTTTCGACAAATGAGCGATAACTCCGGAAATTCTCCAATTACCGCCAATGTTTTAAACCAAATTCGAAACAAGATCTGTTAAAATAAGGTTTTCGGCAAATAAAAGGATAATTCTGAAACGGAAAATAGTGGAAAATTAAAAATTAATAGGATTCATTCAGTCTCTTATGATCCCAATGGCTACACCAAAATTTGATAATTTTACAAAAATGTGTTATAAATTATACCCTCTATCGCGTTCACAAGACTTTTGGCAAATGATGGATAAGCCAAGGAACGCTGAATATTAACAAAGGTCGTCCACACATGACCCCAATTTACCATCACATTTGAAAAAAAAAACATCGGGACAATCCCGATAAGAACAGAGTCTCAAAAATCAAAGTCCGAGCATTTATGAAATTTATGGACCAAAATATAGAGGCATGGTGTATTTACCTTGTCTCAAAATTTCAGCTCAAAATATTGAGTCGTTTTGACGTTAACGTCAACACTGCTTATCCGGACACGTAACCCTTTTAAGTTTCGGGTCATTTTTTTCATTGGGTGACCTGATAATCGATTCCCGTTTCTTGAGAGGTCTATACAGTGAATGAACCATGTACTGCACTCGATAACAAAAGCTAAATTTCACCTATATATTATTTTTATAGAAAAAAGCCTGGTTTTATCCCTACACTGTATAATACAACGGTCTCCATTTCCAGATGAAGACTGTCAGGTTTAAGTTATTTACAAGCATATCACAAATATCGGGTTAGTAGGTGGGCCTTAGGTTATGGATTTTAAGGGATTTTAACACAAAATTAAGCAGTTTTATTCCCCAAAAAGTTATCGGGATTGGCCCTTTAAAAATGAAAGGTTTGAAAAACATCCGTAAAAACCTATAACTTCGGTCGTGGTCTCTAGGTTTGTGGTAAATGGAGGATAACCCAAGAAAGTCCCCTCGTTGCTTTAAACTAAATTTGAAAAAAATGTTAAAATCGATAGCTTATATTGCGTTCACAAGGTTTTTAGACAAATAGGGTATAATTCTGAAATGAAAAAAGTGAAGAACGCTGAGAATCGATAGGGTTCATCCTCTCAACCGAATTGTAAAAAAAAAAGGTGTAGTCTCTATCGCTTTCACAAGATTTTCGGGCAAAGTGGAGATAACTCGGGAACGGAAAGTCGTAAAACGTTGAATATCGATATGGTTCGTCCTCTCGTGAACACAGTGCTTCACACCAAATATGAAAAGAATCCGTCGAAAATTGTAACCCTTTTCGCGTCGCAAGCCTCTTGGAAAGTGGGACATAATACTGTTACTAAAGGGTTTGTACTCTCGCCATGCTTCACACCAAACTTGAAATTAATCCGTCAAAACTGTATAAACCCACATGTGGCCACGTATTAAAACAAACGGCCGGCGTTATGAAAAGTATACAGCTTGAATCAGTCAAATCTATATATCTTTCCTTGATGGTCATTAACCATGCTAGTGATAAACCTAAAAATGGAAATGTGAAAATGAATGTAAACTTTTAAATATAAATTATTCATGTTTACCTAAACAGATTACATTGCATAAAATACAGTTTTTAAGATGCATGTCCTCTCCAAGAATTTAAATATAATTAATTTTGAATAATTTTGTTTTAAGAACCGTCAATATGTTTGAAATTTTAGGCAAAAGACTTAAACTCCAAGAACACTACCAATACATTTTACAGGGGTTAAAAGGGTAAATTTTTGCGAAAGATGGACAAATTTGTCTCAGGTTTTAAGTGCAATCTAACCTAGTTTAATTGTATGAGCAAATAAAGATCCCCAAATCTGTAATACCGAAACGTGAACTGATAACATTGATAAGAAATTAGTAACTAGTTATATTTTTACATATCTATGTGGACTTTAGAAGATCATATCGCCAGTTGGACGTTTTCGGAAATGATGCTTAATTGGTGCGAGCTTATTGAACTTCTTTCGGCGGAAAAATAGACCCAGAATTTTGGATAACACGACCATCACCCAAGGTTGTTGTCTTCATCTTATTATCAACACCTTCAACTTTGCTGATTTTATTTTCTAGCCATGACGGTTGTGCGATCAAACGACTTAACGGGAAAATATCAAATTTTGCAAGACGATATTTGATTAAGAAAGTGGTATTGGTGGGAACGATGACTGTTGGGGGGGGGGGGGGGTGCAGTTTTGATATTTACTTTTACGAATAACATTTTACTATCTATCATTCTTTTGTTAAAAGTGTTTTGTCGTTTAAATATCCAGTATTTTTTATGTTCTGGTAACTATCAATAGAGATCAAATATATCAGGACGCGGGCCCGTAGCCAGCTCATAAAATTGGAGGGGGGGGGCTACCAGAATTTTTTGGAGGGGCTGAGGAACACCCCTAAAAAAACATTAATGTTGGCGAAAATATTGGGGGGGGGGCTAATTGGATTTTTTTTCGGGGGGGGGGGGGCAAGAAAAAAATAATAATAACAAATACAAAAGCAATGGGCCACTAGTTACTATATCATTGTCAGCTCTTCATTTGATTGGATACACCTTTCTATGATTAACATATCTAGAAATACCTACATGCGCATACATCCTATTTATAGTATTTACTTATTATCAAAGCGGGTAAGTTTGTATAGCTTATCCGTGTCAAAGTAATTTTTTATAACAAAATTTGTCCAAGCAAGAAGGTTAGTATTAACTTACTATCTACTATTGTTCCTATTTTTTTTATTGGGTGGTGGGGATGTTCTCTGTGTCTGTTTCAGAGGCGCGTACAGGATGTGGCGATAATTGTTTGATGCTTCACAAACAAGGCAATTAGAGGAGAATCTTGATAGGGTTTATAAGCGAAAATTAGCAGTCATGGAAAAAGCTATTGTTTAAAGGAGCTAAATCGCTAATATTTGGGGGCTAGAAATTTACCCAAAAGCCCCTCGTTAAAAGTGGGCTTGAAACGGATTATGGTACACGATTCGTGTACCACTGATATTTTTTTAAAATTTTTGCCGGTAAGATCACAACATTGATGTTGAATTAAATTTACAAATAATTTGGGTTTTCATTGTCGATGATTTTGGATGATATTGAGTTAGAGTATTTGAATAAATCGATGTGTATATTTGAAGAGCTGTGAATATATCTTGGTATTTTGGCTTCATATTATTATGCGATCATGGGAAATAGTAATCATATAATGGAGTGGAATATACGACATAATTCTAACTCTTAAATGAGAAATTGAAGAGTAGGCTATTTTAAGTTTTTATTGACGAAGCAATCTTCCACTTTAAAAAAAAAAAACCCTAACACTACAGAATTCGCGGATTAGTATTTATAACCGCGTAAGGGTATTTGGCAGTCTGAAGAAACGTTGAAGTCGATTCAAAAGCAGATGGACTTTCACTGTACCTGACCTGGCAATCTCCTCCGATTCACAAGGATATATATATATAGGGCCTACCATTTTTACAAAGCACCGTTTTCAGATTTTCGAAACTTCATGATTCTGCACATAGAGGCATGTCAAATGATCACGCGATATGTCACGCCCTTAGCTGGTTTTTGAAACCATTATACAGCGGAATATACTTAAGATAGGACCACCATAATTAGGTGAAGATATCAGTTTATCATCATACTAATCAGTTCTTTACAAGATAACGACTGTCCAGATTTCAGGGCCTCGAGAAAATGCTGAATAATTTTGAAATCCGTTCATACATAACACCTTTACATCAAAAATAAAGTTAAGTTAAAAATGGCCGCTCCTCTTTACGCAAATAATGAATAAAAGCATGTAACACCACTTACCTGCCTTTTCACTATGTTGGTATGTGTGTGGGGGGGGGGGGGCTATTTTGGGTCTGATTTTCACGATTATGTGTAACGGTTTTTCAACTCAATGTTAAACCTAAAGATAACCATAAGCCCCCCCCCCACCTTAATGGGGTGGGGGCAATTTTTATGAAATGATTAGGTCTGATTTACACGAAATTCGAACTCAACCATCGTTAGGGTGTGACGCGAACGTACATCTAAGCCGTTTTTAAAACTGGATATAAGTTGAGACAATGTTTCGTACAACCAGGGGCTCAAAGCCAGGAAGCTATGGTCCGATACGCGCCAGTATGGAAAGAAATTGAGATATTTAAAATATAAACTTTTAACCTCTCGAGGATCCACAAGCTAAAAACGCGATTTTAGTACAACCAGAGGCAATAATCCATAAAGTTACGGTCCGATGCGTGCCAATATGAAAAGGAACAGAGCTTTGGATTATAAGTCGAATAAAGATTTTGACCTCTGCAGCCACAAACAAATGTAAACGGACATCCAGACGGAGAGGGGCGACGACATAAGTTAACAACCGGATTAGCCAATTCTCAACCGATAATTTGTTCCCTACAAAAACCGTGAATCATATTATAGCTGCATAACTGATTCCTTTCTACTCGACAACAATAATTTATAATGAACCGAGTCAAACCGCTACACCGGCGATGGGTGCGCAAATTCGTGCATCGTACAGTTTCAAAAACGACATTTGTCTTTTTATAAGTTGTTTCTTTCATTTAATGCGAATGTAGAACAATTATATGGGAAAGTTCTCTATTGTGAGATTATAAAGATTATAAACATGTAACATGCTACATGTAACTGGTATGTCTATAATACAAAACCTCAAGTCCCGATAAATCAAACGTACTCCTTGACGACAGAGGGATTGTATTTTAAAGCTATAGTTCCCCAAAAAACAATAATTCACCGTGTTTCATTTTACAATAACTAACGCATTCAACTCACTAAATTGAAATATTAATCAATTTTTGATTCACAATTAATTATAGCCCGACATTATTTCTTCAAAAGTATTTTGGGATGAGACGGCATCGCTTCGGGGATCAAGTGGTGTAACGCGTGTACTTTATATCATAAGGTCTGTCATCGATTCTTATAATGGTTTCGATACAATGTTTGCCGTTTTCTGCGGGTTCTCCAGCTTTCCAATAAAGCTTTGGAATTGTTACACCCGAAATGAACTATTTTTTGTAGAATAGACGCTAACTCTCTCGCTCTTACAAGAACAGTCACATTTTTGTTTTGGCAGCCCAGGCAAAGTTTTATCGGATACAATCCTTTCAACAATGAAATTGCTTTATTTTGTCCAAACCAGTTAAAAGTGACTGTCACTTTAATGTTATCTAAAAATATTTACTTTTCCTCGTTTAGATCTATCTGATAAGCATATGTCTTTCCAGACACCGAATGATTTAAATATTGCAAACTTATATTAGTTACCAAACACTGTTTGACAAAATGTGTATCAAATAGATATTAATAGTTCTGTAGATAATCTATTATTGGGAATAATAATCGATGTAGGGCGCACCGCTATCCCATTTTTACCTTCACATTACTAACCTACAAGTGTAGAATAAGTTTTAAGAAAGAACAAATCTGGTAAGTCTAATAAGTATATTATTACAAATTAGTTTTCATAAAAAGATCATTTAATTTGGCAACAACGTTGAAATAAATAAATTTCAAGAGCATAATTTAATTATTTCTTACGCGAAACTCTTTATTTTATTTTTAAACAGGACTTTATATGAATTTTACTAAATGAATAAAATACGATAGAAGGCTATCAGGCATATTATAAAATACATGTATATGAAATAAATTTGACAAAACATTTTTATCCATTTGAGACTCAATAAATCTGTCGTTCAGGTTTAGTACATTTACGACGCTCCTTCAAAACACTATTTGAAACCCATTTTGTATCACATTAGTTACGTTTTCCTTCATACAGAACACTATGTGCTTACTTTCAGAGCACTTGTAACAATATCAGAGCAAGCTACAAGAATAGAATAACATTTTAGTGTATACCATGAATACCAGGGGCAATCGCAATACTAGGACCAGCCCCCACCCCCACCCCCCACCCCCCAGGGTGCAAGTTAGAATCCAGGACCTCTGGCACACAATACTATTGACGCATTTAAAGCTCCAATAGCATTTTTTTAAGTTATATTTTTAAAATGTATTAAAATAAAGCCCAAAAATAGATTGAACCTATAAACAGTCCTACCTTGTTAAAGAATAATCCTATTAATCCTATAATTCAGTACTGCCAGTTGAGAAATTGGCAAAAATATCATTTTCAACTTCAAATTCAAACGTTTGAAGATGGCCGTCCATGGAGAGGAATGGGAAAACAAGGGAGGTAATTGAGTAACTATTACCTCAATCACCCTTTATAATGCCCAAAAAAATTTGCCCAGGACCGTATAATAGTGAGTTGACAACCTTTTGAGCAAAAGACATAGAAATAATTATGTTTTGACTTTCTTAGAAAATGTGAAATTGGAACTTTAAGATACATTTTGTAAGAACTAAATCTTCTTATTTCAGATCTTTCTTTTCGCCTCAACTATTATACAATTTATTTATTAGACATTTATTTACATGACAACCCTATAATCTTTACATCAACGGATGGTTGTGATATCGATCGGATTAAAAAATGGCGAGATATAATAATTTAATGAGACATGCGAAGAGATTAGATGATTGATCTACGCGAATACGTCAAGTTGTCATTTTCAGTCCCAGTCTTCAATCTTAAATGTTTCCCCATCGGGGGGTGTAATCTGTGTTCTAATTTTTGAATTATGTGTTTAGTTTATTTTGATGGATTTCTGAGCACATAAGAAGCGTAAAATACGTTCTTGTTGGAATACAAAATGGTCTTTAACTGAGTAAAACAGATAATGAACACATTGAGCAGACGCTAACTATACTCGTCGAATAATACATTATTTGAAATATTTTAAGGAGCTAAATCCCTAACATTTGAGATCTAGAAATTGTCACAAATGGGTCCCAACGCATATAATTATGTAATATGAATGTATATAAACTGATTTACATTCAATGGTGAATTCGTTTTTACTCTAATTTCAAATCAGATATGTTCGGCAAAATAAGCCAGTATAGTTTCAATCGAATGCAAATTTCTAGCGCCTGGTTTTATTCCAGTATACTTACGCCGTTTGATTTGGTGCAATGTTTCTAGCCTCGTTCCTCGAGTCTCTTGCTAGAACTGGGGCTGAAACGCAATTATGGTACACGATTCGTGTACCAATGGTATATTGGATTTCCGAAGCCCAATGTTGATTTAAATTGACAAACAATTCGTGTTTTCAATGTTGAAGATTTTTGATGATATTGAGTTAGAGACTCAGCTACTTTAATATTCTTTATAAAAACTACTTTGAACATGGTATTCTGTAAATACAGAATATGTCTAAACATATTACCATAACTGAAACAAGAATAAAACAAACAAATTCAACCAGAATATTAAATAGGCTACATGCGTTTATTGGTAACGGGCAAACAATATTTTAGATAAATTTGCATTGAGGTACAAAATGGGAAAGTAATAAATCCAAGGCTAGATAGGTGTAGCCTTAACGCCCATGCCTACCTCATTGGGCGCTTACAGAGTATATCCTATGGTAATTTTTAATATCTAACTATCCTAATGTTGGCCTATCCTTATCAGGAAAAAACCTAATACTTTACCCTAAAGCAATTGTTGAACTGGCGTCTTGTGTCCTGTAAGTCAGCGTCCTGCAAATGGCGATTTTGAAAATAACCAACATCACGTAATACACCGTGCACGTGCCCGGTAGTCAACTGTTACACGCAATGTTGAAATAACATATACAGTTATGAAAACCATAGACAATATGGTGTATATAATTAAAACCTATTTCAACACAATCCTTACCTTTCAAGAACACCCATCTTCTTAAAATAGCATTATGCAAGAACAAAATCTGCTTATTACAGGTCTTTCTTTAGGCCTGAGATGTTATCTTAACAATCAATTAGACATTAATTAACATATACAGACCATAATAAACTCTTTACGTCAAGGCTAGCCTTCGATGTTGGCGGATTAAACTCTTATATGCCGGTTTATGGTCGTTGATACTTAAATCAATCAAGTGGATCATCGAGACTATGCTGTTTATATTAATGATTTGAGTAATGATGACCGAGGCTATGTGAATATTTCAAACGCTTTTTTCTCGGCTAACATTGGATCAATTTGACTGAAATTTTCAGCAAATTATCTTTACACTATCTAGTTTTTAACTATTATAGTGAGAACTGACATCTCTTTATCTTATCTCCCATAATGTAACTTTAATATGTGCGGGGTTATTGAAATGGAATTAAATCCACTGATCGTTTGTAATCTTCGCGAAACAATTTCTCAGATTCATAGAACTCTTTTAGTAAAACTCTTTTGTATTTTGTTTTCAGGTAAAACAACATGTGGAATTGTTTGTATTTATCTGTATTTTTGGTGGGTATTATGAGAACAGATGCATACAGTGACGGGGCCCCTGACAATGCGTGTGACTCAATGGATCCCTCGTCTGATCACGGGGCAAATCCACAAACCACACCGTCACCATACGCTGTTACAGTATCGGCTGGTGATTATGTACCGGGAACTCCTGTTGAAGGTAAGTACGTAGTTTAATTCAAAATATCAGAAGAATAGAATATTTTGGATAAAATGCACAATGTTTAAAATTATATTCCTTTGTTCTTCGCATGATGCCTTAAGTGAATTAAAATAAACGAGCGGACTGTGTTGCTCTCGGCCCTCGGACCAAATGCATGGTTTCCTTTGGACCCCAACTTGCTTGATTCTTCTTGTCTATCCCACCCCCTCCCCTCATATGCATTTTTTCTCTTCGGAGTTAGATGATTATACTTTTCAATTATTTATTATTTATTTCAGTAAAACTGGAGTCAAAATCAGGATGGAACATAACCGGCTTTCTTCTTGAAGCAAGGAGAGCAGATCCAAACGAAAATAGAGATGAACTTATTGGAAATTTTTATAAAATAAAAAATACACAACAAATCTGTAAAGGACATGCCGTGAGTGGTGTTTATAAATTCTAACTGAGGCTTTAAGCTAGAATTTTCAAACTTGGTGTAGGTGTTTATTAGGTGAATGCCTCAATGGCGCCCTTTCCGTTGAACGCGAAACGAAGCCAACGACCAACGTGCCCATAAAGTCGAGTGACAATGGTTGGGCGCCCAGTACCAGATTGGCGGAGCGCCCATCTAATGTCACTTGGTTTTATAGGCGCCTATGTCTAACACCACTAGAAATGGTTCCACTACTGATGTCTTCCGTCTTACTCCAGGCGCAGTAGTTGCTTTTCCTACAGAGTTCCTTTGCGCAAGTTTTTTAGTCAAACGACTACAAAATAGTTTACTGGCCGATAGCTCCCTTAATTTAAACATAAACTAACCCAAAACTGTACTGCACATAGCTTAACATATAATAAATCAATTCCGATTGAAGCCTTACCGCATAATTATAAGATTTGATGAAACCCAACTGCTACGCGAAATTTCAACTGGCCGGTGTCATGGCGGCAATTTGCGTAATACGTCATTAGGCCTACAACATAAACATCGCTATGCAAAGAAAACTTGTTCGGTAACTATTTTAATGGTCCAATACAAATTGTAATTATATGTGTTGACAATTGCGCGTTTGAACCTATTTGAACTTGCGTAATGGTTCTTGGACTGTATCAATTGTAACCTTAACACAGTTTAAGGTGGGGGCGCCCACGACGAAATATACCCTAGGAAAACCAAATGGAGATTTTAGGAAATTTTCCAGGTCGAATTCACGATGGGAATGAGATTGATTCAAGCCCGCACCAAGCCAATCTAATTGAAATTCAGATCTATATTTCGTTTCGGTTTTTATAATTTCGATGGCCTACACTACATGTAAAGACAAGTAAAACGAAATTTTGAACTATAAAACGAAATAGGATCTGTATTTTAATCAGATTGGCACCAAGCGTGATAAACTTCAAAATTCAAACAAGTCGTACTCTAACCCGATTCCGAGCTTTTTGTTTTTCCCATAGATTATCATACATGTAGGTACGCTTCCTTTTATTATGTTCATATTAAAGGGACAATAACATTCTTGCTGGCTTGGTAGCTCCTGAAAATAAATAATACCCTTATTCTAAGTACTAGATGTTTAAATGTCCTACCTGTTGTGTAAATTATCCATTACAACCTATTTTATTTGTCCAGAGGGTTCGAAAATATTTTAAAATTCAAGTCACATTTGAAAAGGTTTACGTTAGACTTTTCAAATCAATTGGTTGAATTTTTCCAATTTTTTAAATTAGGTGTGTTAAGATGATATTTATATCATCATTTAATTGGAATATTCTAAAATAATACGATTTGTTGACCAGAATGAAGATTGGGACATATTTATCAGTTACAACAAGAGTGTTATTGGGGCTTTAAATATCATAATACGCCATCACAAATTCAGCCCCAAAATTGAAATTTTCCGTCATTTTCATAGTTCCTCTCTCCTCAGGTGCAAACCCTATTTTAAAAATTTTCTGGGGTGGGGGGGGGGGGAGAACACCTTAGACCCTTAGAAGGGAGGCGCGTCCACGGTGGCGTTCGGCACGACCAGAAACCCCATCGGGCCCCCGGAAGCCCTTGCCCCCCCCCCTCCTCTCCTTCCCATTATATTTGGGCTGGCTACGGGTCTGGATTCGGTTCGATGATGAGCATTTTTTCTGATTAGGCTAAGCCCAGATAGCAATTTTATTGGTTGATGCTTTGGGACTTGATAACTTTGCGTCTAATTAATTGGTGTTTCATTACAGCAATGCCTTGACTAAGTTCGGTAATGAGCAGAATGATAAGCAATTTGATTGGTCGATGTGCATTTGCTATAATGAACATTTTCTGTGTCGATGTGTTAGGACATAAAAACTTTGATTCCAATTGCGTGAGACCGGCGAACCTGTTGTATAGTTCCATTATATCAAATTAGGCTCGACAACATTGATTCCAAGTGAGTGAGAATGGCGAAACTTGGCGTATATGATTACATTAAAACAATGGCCAAGTTCGAATACCTTGACTAAGCTCGGTGATGAGAATTGTAATTAAGTAAGAATGGTGAAACTTAGCCTATATTATTGCACCAATACCATGACTTCGTTCGATAGAGCGCATTTCGTATAGTTTCAGTACATCAGTGACTGTACTATAAGTTCCATAATGAACATTTTCTGCTCGATTAAGAGTGGTGAAACTTGAAATATAGTTTCAGTGCATCAAACCCAACGCAAAGTGTTGGACTAAGTTCAATGATGAGCATTTCTGCTCACATTAAGCACCGATAAGAAAATGACATCTGCTTTATAAATATGCAATTAAAAAATTATGTCAACTTATTACTTTTTCAATTTGTTTTAATTATGAATTATCACTTACATTCAGTTAACACATACCAACGACAAGCTGCGGTTACCGTTAGTGATTAAATGGAACCCACCGTCGAAGCCCGCTGGACATATCCAATTCAGGTAGAATTTAAATTTTGAGATTAATGATTGAATGGAGTTTAACATTTGGCCAAACATGTCGAGGCCCACAAAAACAATATTTATATGTACGTGCGGGGTGGGGGTGGGGGTTCCCAGTGCCGCCGGGTAATTTTGGGCTATGTGAGACACGATAGAGTCGATTTGTAGCATATCTGAACCACTGTATATATGTTTAACATTGTTATGATTTTGAAAACCATATGTTTTGCCATTTGCGAAGGAGCACAAAAACTTAAAACCATGACGCAAAGCTCGTCATTGGGTCCATTTTACTTAGCCATTATGACCTAGCACATAGAACAAAATAATATTTTGTGTGTGAGAGAGAGAGAGAGAGAGAGAGAGAGAGGGGGAGAGAGAGTAACATGCAATGGGCAGGCGACAATAATCCTTGTCATGTTCACACGGAGAATCGAAACCATGCCATGTTAACCATTCGGTCACCACCCCAAGAAAAATAAGCACATAAACATGCAAACTAAATTCTACAAAGATAAATTATGGTTTTGAATTCTTCAATTAATATCCTTTCGCCTTGTTTATTTATTTATTTTTTTTTATTTATTTATTTTTTTTTTTTTTGCAAAGGTCAACATTTGTATTTAAAAAAAAGACCTTTTGGATTAATGTGCTGTCCGATGTTGTTATGGATAATTCATCTAAGCCATTCACCATTGAACCTTCTACCCCTGCTGTTTTTGGTTTAACTGATTTGACTTCAACCATAGCTGCAACACAACCAACTCTGCCTGTAAAATTACCCGAGGTAGGTGGTGATCATTGGTGAATATGTCCTCATATGGTATTATAGGAGTAAAATACTAGTATTTAAAGTATAGTTGGCTTATTGGGTAAGACGCTGGCTCGCTAACATGGAGGTTGTGTGTTTGATCCCTGCATTAGCCGAAAAAGTTCATCCAGATTTCCCGGCGTGGTTTCTTCCTTGTCAGTGATGCGGAATGGAGGTCCTGACAAAGACAGCTGTCTAGTCGTTCGGATCGAAAGAAAAGCCGAGGTCCCGTGTTCTCGTTCACGTAAAAGATCCCTTGGCAGTTAGAATTCGGTGCAAGAGTAGGCAGTAGCGCCGCTGCCCGAGCAAAATTTCCCTCGTAGCACACTGTATGGCGTAGACCCGTCTTCATTAGCCCAGGTTAGGAGCAAAACAGTAGGACGTTAAACCCCATTTCATTTCATTTCGTTTTTAGGGTATCGTTAATATAAAAATATAATGATACGGGCCCAATAACGGAACCCTGTGTACAATCCGAATGACCTGTTTAACTTTATAATCACTAGGTAAACAAGTTTGAAAAACCAGATGGTTGTGGTAAAGATATCGGATGCTTTGGTAATTGTGACTCATCTGGCTGCACTTTCATGCTTACATGGAAAGATGTTGGTGACAAGATAGAGATGGCGTTTGAAATGGTTTTTGGTAATGAATTAAATAAATGGATGGCAATAGCTTTATCGGATGATGTGTTAATGGTAATAAACCCTTTTATACACCCATATTGTCGTCGCCCCTGTCCGTACGTCCATCCACAATTGTTTGTGAACACTCTATAGGTCACAATTTTCATCCGATTTTAATGAATCTGCAATGTGGATTTATCAACCTAAGATCTCGGTTCCTTTCGATATTGGCATGTATTGGACTGTAACTTCATGGATTATGCCCCCTGATTGTGCGAAAAATCACGTTTTTTAGCTTGTGAACACTGTAGAGGTCACAATTTTGAACCGATTTTGTGCATATCGGAACGTAAATTCCCGAATTTTAGCTTGTGGTCACCATGGAGGTCACAATTATTATTCGATTTAAAATCCGTCTTATTGTATCACCGTTACACCGTAATGAAGGTTGAGTTTCAATTTCCTGAAAATCAAACCAAAACTGCCGAACAAAATGGCCGCCACTTGTACGCGAATAGTGTAAAAAATATTGTATTTCACAATTTTAATCCGATTTTGATGAAACTTGGATGCATGTCTATAACCCAAAGATCTTAAATATTGGTTCCTTTCGATGTTTGCGCATATCAAATTGTAACTTCGTGAACTATGGCGCTAGATTGTAGGAAAAATCACTTCTTTTTAGCATGTTCTCGTTCTCTATCCATCTCCCGAAAATATGGGTGTATCCTGACTGGCAGCCGCTGGTCTCTTTGTGTTTTAAAATATTCATTCATTACAAATTTAAAACAAATCTTTGTCTCTTTTTAAAGAATCCGAGATTCTTTTATAAAGAAAGCTATTTATAATAAAGAAACCGGGTTTGTATAATATTAGCTACAATGTCTCTTGTAAAGTAAATCGATTGATGATATTTCGTCTTCCATATTGTTTATATATTGTACATTGATTTATTCAGCAAATATCTGATATAGGTAAATACCAGGTCTATGTGTAACTCCTCTCTCTCTTTCACTAGTCCCGAAATGACCTAGTTTGTGTTGAGTGGACGTTAAACCCCATTCTCTCTCTATCTCTCTCTCTCTCTCTCTCTTTCACTTTATAACCAGAGACGCACGAGTCTGGCCATTGGTGAGGTGGTGCAATTCCCAAAAAGTTCAGAGTTTCAAAAAATCACATAATTCTGATTTTGATTCAGGTTGTCTAGTTCTCAAACTCAAACTGCATATACGCATACGATAATTATTAATTTTGTGTGACTGTGATCATGAATAATACACTATGAGATTAATCAATGTAAACATTAATTTTGAGTTATGGTTTATAGGTTCATTTTTAGGGCAAAAATGATATCACCCCATGTTGCTCAATATTTTAGGGTGATGACAGTGTTATTGAGTGCGTGTCTGTAGATGGTAATGTGAAAGCCTTCCAGTCGTATAATGATAAAACTAGCAAACGAAACAGGCGACTTGAGCATGTAAGTTACGAATTTGTTATTTAAATTGTTTATATAAGAGCTTAATCTGCCAATTGCATTTCATTCTTTGGGCCTTAAATGTTACATGAATTATTAATTAGACATTTATTAACATTGAAAGACCATAATCAACTTTCGATGCCGTCGGGTGGCTCCGATTTAAAGTAGAGTAAAACGTTTCAAACATTTAATGATTTAATTAGAAATGGAGAAGCGAGGCCAACACCAACATGATCAGTACGGTGGTTACGATCAATGCACACATCTACGTATTTAAATTCATTGATAACTTAGCTCAAAATAAAGTCACTTTGAAATATTATTGCGAGAAAGGTTGGACCTTTATCTAAATCTTACATAATAATGCTCCTTAAGTAAATCTTGTTATTTATTTATGCTTTGTAGCCCAGTATTGGTATGGTTCTTCAATCAGCTAGTTTTGAAGATGGCGTGTTAAAATGCAAGTTAACACGTGAGAAGAGCGTGAAGGGAGATGACAAAGTCTTTGATCTGAATGACGATTGGTATCTGTTGGCTACTTATGGAAATTCCCGTGAAGGTAAGATTTCTAGGAATATTGCTTTGTTGGAGACGATGGTGTTAAGCAAAGCGTATTCTAAAGTAACTCAAACATTTCATAACAACTTCAGTATCACATTTAGATGCTGAAGAAGTGCCGACCAACAAAACACCAATGACTTACTCACACATGGTTACACATGTTCTATTGTCCGTTATTACTTTAAAACTTTTTTTTTAATTACGTGTAGATTTCGGAATAAGTAACCATGTTGATTCTCTGACATGGTCAACAGATGGACCTATTGATATGCAGAAAGTATCTGATAATGGAATGGTTACCACGCAATATCCACTCATGAAAGCTCATGGTTTGTATATCCCTTCCTAAGATGTTTTGTTTATGCGTGTACGTTTAATTAATGGAGTGGGTGTGTGTTGGGGAGGAGGGGGGCACCATCATGGCATGGTGTTTTGCTTTAAGTACACTATACCCGACTCTGAGCCACTCACGATTCTACAATTTCCAGACTAGATTGGGTAAGTTGTATGTATGGTTAGTTAATTGTGATGCAAGAGCTGGCCTTTCGTGCACTGGGAACGCATGGAAAGCAGTTTTGAATCATTATCTTATAATTTTAGTGTATATAGCTCGCTATCTTGGGCTACAAACGTCATTATTATTAGATAGATTGGTCAGCTGAAATATTCCACACCATAAAAGATATAATAATATAGTGTTTTATTCCATCGACATTTTATTTTATTGCCCTCATTAATCTTGTAATAATCTAGATATATTATTGTTCGCAAAGTAGATTATGATATTTCGGTTTGCATGAGGATTGGCATCCGTTTCGGTATTGACATCCAGAATTATACTAATATAGCAAAACCAGATTCACTAGTTCTAAATTAACTTTCTGCGACTTTGTCAGGAATTCTTATGGTCATATCCTGGATGGTTTCTGCAGCAGTTGGTTTGATAACAGCTCGGTATTTGAAACCTTTCTGGCCAAACTCATCTATTGGTGGTCAGAAGGTTTGGATTCAGGTAAGCTTTCAATATGATTTAATATATTGGCATTGTATACGCTACAGGCCACCTATTATGGAAAGGAATTGGCTGCATGGGATAAGCGAATTCAGCATTTATCCTGTGTCTAAATCATATTTAAAATGACTAAATCGTTTCAATATTGCATGGTCAATAATTGTTCATTTCAATGTATTGAAATTCGTGGTTTAAAACAAATATTTAATCTTATTTTAAAGATACATTATGGGAGATTTTGACAAGGAGTTAGCCATTCTTGCTATAAAAGTTCAAAAGTAGATGTTGAAACAAGAATATATTGAAAATTTCAGTCAAATAACTTTATCCTGAACAAAGTTGTTACCACTATAATTTTTTACTAGAAATGGTAGTTAAAATTCATCGACACCCTTTTCCCACTATGGCCGATTGTTGATTGACAGGCGTTAACTCCACCTACATAGTCTCGACCATCTAGTGAAGCTTGTGTATAGCCTCGGTCATCACTGTCTTTTATGAATAATTTCCAGAAGTATGATGACGTCAACGTCACGGAGAAACCCCACCCACGACGCCATAGTGATTAAATCAGTCGACGAAATCCTGTTTTAATCCGAGCCCAATCCAAGCCATCCGTGGGTCTACAGAGTTCATTTGGGCTTGTTGTTTAAATAAAGATCTAATTTATAATTTCTATGACATCTGAGGCTCAAAGGAAGACCGACAAAAGTCAGTTTTTGCTCTTCCATAATGTATGTTTAAACTTGTCCCATCTGTAACAACACATTATGGTCAACGAATTCCAAACTATACTGACCAAAATCAACAATTTTAAATCCTTTCAACTTAAATTATATTCATAAAGTGAATTTACTACATTGTAAACGATGCGTTTAGTTTCCATGGTTATTTCGTAATGTATTTTTAGGTTCATCGGTGGAGTATGATTTTAACATTGTTGATTTCGTCAATTGGTTTTATTTTGGTATTTATTGATAATAAAGGATACAGTCAGGTGAGTTCCATTTGTTTATGTTTTGATCTTCTGAAAGCCCATTGATATATTTCCTGTTTGTTCAAAATATCCATCTTTATTTGTCCGGTAGGAGCAGAATAGTATGACCTTAAACCCCATTTCATTTCGATGATCAAAATAAAGATCCACCGTCGGTAGGCCTACCGTAAAGTGAAAGCCAATTATTAAATGAAAATATTAGTAAACATGTCAATTTGCATTTAATATGTTCAATAAGAAATTTAATCGAACAGAACATTACTCATTTTTGTGAACGGTTGACCCAAATCAAAATGTTACCCTTCAGAGCATTATACTATTTAGGACGTGCTATGATATTGGTATTTCTTTTCCTATAGATCATTGGCGATAATTACAAGAAAGCTCATCCTATAATTGGAATAATAGTGACTATTATGGTTTACGGAAATGTAAGTAAAAACAACTATTGTATCATAATTCGAAATAAAACGTTTTCCAATGTACAGTAATCAATTAATATCATAAAAAAGATTTAAGAGATAATGTAATAAAACAATGATTCTCTGTTCCAGGCTTTCATGTCATACTTTAGGACTGGTCCAGGCACTCCGTACAGACCATTGTTTAACAGGGCTCATTTCGCTGTTGGCACCGGGTCTTATGTCTTAGCAGGTAAACGCGGTTATGATACTCCGCCAATGTTACTAGATTCTCCTGAAATCGAATTCTGACATGTACGCCCAACAAATTGCCCTGTTCGAGTTTTGTTCAGATTTGCGATATGTTCTGCGAACTGGTAGAACGGATATGGGATGTTGGGTGGCTGGGAAATAATTAACCAAAGATAAAGAAAATAATAATTTATTCTAGAGTATGAACATATTTCAGTATTTAAAATCAGTAATTGTAGAAACGTGCTCTTGAAGATTATAAACGAATGAATTTTTAATTTTTTATTCCAGTTATTTGCATATTTTTTGGTGTCCAGTTAAGTAAGTTGGAGCTGCCAGAATCGAGTCTACATATTTTGACAGCGTATGCTGTGTGGGTATCTCTAGCCTATATACTAATGGAACTAATCCCATATATCCCGAGACCTGGTAAGAGATCTCTTCTCTCATTATCTTTTAGCCATTCCGTTACTATGTCGACATTTTATCTTCATTTACTTTAAACTAAATAATTTTTTTTTCATACTTCATATCATTTACTTGAGATAACTTACGAATCTCAAATAATAGACCATTGTAATAACTTTACAGATTCTAAGTCTGTGGACTTAGAGATGACTGCGGTTGATGCTCCGGAAAAACCAAAAGTAAAGCCAAACCCTTCTCCAACCTCGGTAAGTATGTGCTTTAAATCTAGAGAAAAGGGGGTTTAACGTCCACTCGACACAAATTATGTCATTTCAGGACTAACTATATGGTTCAATTTTATTTCAATAATTCGCTTGTGCATAGGGGCCTTTGGCGGAGGGGGAAACCGGAGAAAACCTACGAGGTTGGGGAATCGAAACCAAGCCAGATAACTCAATGACAGACCTTGTGATGCAGCGCGCACATGCCAACCATTAAAAACATTTTGTGTTGTTATTTTAATTGGTTTGTTTTAGCTCTGCACAGTTCAGGTTTACGTTTACATCGTGCACATATTCCTGATTTTAAACGTGTTCCTTTGAAAAATTTTCAGAATATTGGAATAAAGAAATTCGTCCTATTCGTCCATATTATGGCTGTACTTGGGTTATCTATTGCCCTCATATATCTGATAGCCGTGAACTGATCTGATGTTACACTCCGTAGCTCATGCTAAGATGGCATAGTTGCTTTGGATTTAAAGCAATCAACCAGAACAGACAACAGCACCAACAAGAACACTAACACCTTCTGTACAGATTAACTTATCTTCCTGACACGATTCTCGTATGGAAAAAGCCACTTAAATTGATATTCAACACAGTCTGTTTCTTGTATATTTTAACAAATAATCTGGATTTCGAAAATGTTGCAGTGCGACACTGCGACCATTACATCAGAGAAATACACGTTAGTGCGATATTATAACCATCGATTATTGGTTAAATCTCGAGCAAGAATTCAGACTTAAGTGTTATTTTAAATTCAAACAAAGCTGTATAGTATACAGTTTGTAGCAAACTCCATTGGTTCAAGTGAAATTAGGTGAAATTCACTATCAAAAGATTTGATATTTCTAGCACCACGTTTAACTCATTATCTGTACTTCGTATTTTAGTAGCTCATCCTTAGATGGAATAGCTACATATTTTAAGGTGAATATGTCTGTTCACAAATCGAGCTCATACTTAGAAGGTATAGCTCATAACTTAATTAAGATCGAGATCTAGTTTAAAGCTCATACTTAGACGGTATAGCTTTTTACACATAAAAGATCTGAGAGCTCATACTTAGATGGTATAGCCACTGATATGGAATTTGTGAGTCTGTAGTAAGCTCATACTTAGACGGTATAGCTTTGGGGAAAATTGGAGCTCATACTTTAGATGATTTAGTGACAAAAAAGTGGAATTTGTTGCAATTTATGTAGACGATGTAGCTTTCCGGACAACGGAGGCTCGGGTGATGTAGCACTAAAGAATGGGGGTATGCGAGTCTAAATAGTAAGCTCATACTCACACGGTATAGCTTTCCGCAAAGCTGGAGCTCACACTGTATCGAGACGAATTTGTGAGTCTGCAGTAAGCTCATATTAAAAAGGATTAGCTTGGAGTCCACACTTTTTGTGAGACTGTATTAGGCTCATATGCTTAGGAGGTATAGCTTTCTGGAAAACGGAAATTCAAACTTTAGACTGTATAGCAGCATCTAAAAGACCTAAACTGGGATCCAATAGTAAATGCGGGAGGACCGCACTGTATATAGCAATTAACAAGAAATATATTAGTAGACAATTACGCGAGCAAATTCGGAAACAAAGGCTCCACACAACTGGGGCCCATATTACAGCTCTTGTAACTAAATTTAAATGTACCAAAAAAAAAACAAACCAAATTATATTTGTGTCGAACGACATTTTAAGAATAAATTCTTTGGATATGCATGGATTCTATGATTTTCATCAGGAATTAATATATTATTGTAATCAGATCCAACATGAATGATTCAAGAAGATTTTTTTTTTTGGAGGGGGGGGGGGGGAATAAAAACTTTTTTCATGAAATGTTTTTTTTACCAAATGCTTCGATTGATCTATTGACGCAAAATTAAAGCAGAAATTCCAATATTATATATCTTTAAAATAAAGGATGTCTACAATTAACTAATGTTGATTTTTTTTGTTTGTTTTAGTATGTACCATTTATTAGTATTGTATTACAGTATTAGAATCAATGATTAGGTATACAATATTACATAAGAAGCAATTAGTTGTAGTAATTACATTTTGTACAATTTTTTTTTTATATACATAAGTCTATTATTGATTGATTGAATAAATAATTTATATACTAGTTTAGTTATATTTTTCACCCAGTCCCACAATCCTTGGTCGATTTGAAAAAAAAACGGTGCTAATTTGGGCATGTTAGATCAATCAACTTGATGATCGTCAACACATTCTTCTGAGATGCCCATTCGTTTAGTTTCTAATGAAGTTTACCAGCATTATTGCCGAACCGACACGACATGGATCGATTGTCGTAACAGATTCAGCTCCTTTTGTGCGTGTTTCTCTTTTATAATGAGTGCACGGGTATGTAGACATTTTCGGTTTCTCCAAAAGAACTGATTTCAACCATATCTGACAAGTGTATGTCAGGCTTTGGGTGATTTTCTGATAAAGATGCTTGGCAATTAAGCAAATTTAAACCTACACAAATAGTTGCTCGATCTCATAGCGGTGCTTACTCCACACAGTGTTCCGTTCGATGTTTCTGAGAAACAGGAAGTCAAATACTGAGAAAGACAATGATACCGGCCGTTGCGAGGCATCTTAAGGGGAATATCTAATCAATTTCACCATGCATAGTACATGATTAATCAGGTGTGTTCATAGGTCTACCAATTAGGATTATATTACATTGTAGATAGGGTGGTGGGGACTAGAAGTCGTAGACAAGTTATGTTGGTGATTATTAGGTCAGTCATTTGTGCAAGTTGTAAAATCCATCCCACGTTTATATGTCAAGAAGACGGGTAAGCTATCTAACCTTTTCTCAAGGGTTGCTATCAACTGCAAAATGTTACAGACCTCTTAATAATAAAGGGCCCAGTATGCATACATGCATATTGCATACGCATAACTTCAAAGAATATAAATATAATCATTAATATATTTATTGTACATTGCATTTAATAATAAAAACATCTTTAAACAATAATTTACACTTTAATTTTCCCACAAATTTTGACTGAATTAAAGTCTCTAACTCAATATTTTCCATATTACACACACAAATTAGAATTCAATATTTCAATCAATATTGAGGTTATTGTGTTTGCCCGGAGAAAGGGGGGTCCCAATATCCAATATTTAAGACACAATTAACATTTTAAAATGGAGTACTACAAGTCCATTACATTTTGTTTTGGGTAAAATCAATGAGCAAGGAAAAACATCCTATATTACAATACAATGCGACAGTAAATAGTAATGGCTGGTTTACAAATGATACAATTAAAAACTGTTTATAACAATCGAAGCAGGCGTAAAGCACTGTCATTCAGTTTGGACTGTTCACGTATTTCATTGAACATAATTGATTAGAAATTATAATTTTTTTTAGAAAGTTGAATATTAATCACTTTATAATACATTCATATTATATTAATATGTGCTTTTACACCAATTTATGGTTCCAAGAAATAGAGACATATGCCCTTTAATTTAATAAATGGGGTTATCTTTCAATATATTTGTTAAGATTTATGAGTTGACTATGTTTACTGCAATGACACAAACAATTTCACAGCTATTTTTATCAATGTTCCTAAAGTACTACAAAAGGAAAGATAATTGTAAAATTCCATGATGCCTTCAGGTGAAGTTTAGCAACCCAAATAGAAACCAAAGACAAATATTATTCATTATCACAAATTTTAATGTTTTGGTTCCTCTCTATTTTAACTCAACCCAAGAATAAATTTCTTCAAACAATTATTTTCAAAACATTTAGAACTTCATTCGATTTAACTTATGTTCTTGAATAGTTAACTACAAAATTGATTAATGGATGAAAATGTAATGGTAATTGGATGAAAATGTAATGGTAACGTAATGAAAATATACACTTTTTTACATGGATTTATATCTCAAACCTTCCCATTTATACAATATTCTGACTTAATGTGTTGATGAATGATGCAAAGTTAAGACACTGCTAGTCAAGATTTTGGTTTGGTTTCCTGGTCGCTGACGTTTCTGATGAAGATTTCGTCTTCTGGTGTTTCGTCTAACTGTCCTTTCTCAAACATATAAGATGAAGCAATAGCCAGTACTGATCCATCATTACTAAAGGCCAGGGATGATATACTGGTGGGATATCTGATAAAATATAATAACATGGCATAAATATAGGTTTCTTGAACCAAATAAACCACTGTAAAATAGAACTTTATATTCATAAATTATTAATAAAAGGATAATTATTTCTTCAACAATTAGACAACATTAAGCATTACAGTAGACAACAAAGGTTTCATTGTCAGGGACTGCAGATCCACAAAATATTGATGTACAATTCTGAACTTCTGTGGCAATTATAACTAAAGTATACAGACATTATAATATGTACTCTTTAATAATACATTGCAGTCTGCCACTGCCTCGCACCAATCCACAGTTAAAACACAAATATTAGCTCATGAAAGCAAAGGTTCAATAAGCCATTGTATTTAGAATTGTATTTAGAAGGTGGATATCAAAAGAGAAGAATTGTAAGCTTTAAAAAAAAAAAAATAGGTTGCCAGGCA
This sequence comes from Patella depressa, assembly GCA_948474765.1. Lineage (NCBI taxonomy): Eukaryota > Metazoa > Mollusca > Gastropoda > Patellidae > Patella > Patella depressa. The sequence continues at coordinate 56,294,862 of OX419717.1, forward strand.
ACGAAACATACGCCCACACAGCAGCCAAATCGTCCGGGCAGTCAACAAGGAATTAAGGAATTATCTGAAAATCATTAGAATTTGTTTGGTTTTTATAATCAAACGTGTTTTTTTAAATCAGATAATAATTGTGACCTCCAGAGGCACCACAAGCTAAAAAGGGTGATTTTTCGTACAATTAAGGGACATAATTCAGGAAGTAATGACCCGATGGGCGCAAATATTGAAAGGAACCAAGATCTTTGGGTTATAAACATACCTGTCAAGTTTCATCAAAATCGATTCAAAATTGTGACCTCTATAGGGTCCACAACCTTGATATAACATATTTTCACACTATTCGTGTACAAACGGCGGCCATTTTGTCCGTCAATTCTAGTCCGATTTTCACGAAATTCAAACTCTCTCTTCATTACCATGTAACGGTGATATAGTCAAACGTTTCTTCAAATCGGATAATAATTTTGACCTCCAGAGGGACCAAAAGCGAACAAAAGCGATTTTTCGGACAATCCGGGGACATAATTCAGGAAGTTATGATCCAATGGGCGCAAATATCGAAAGGAACCAAGATCTTTGGGTTATAAACATACATGTCAAGTTTCATCAAAATCGGTTCAAAATTGTGACCTCTATAAGGTCCACAACCTTTATATAACATATTTTCACAATATTCGCGTACAAACGACGGCTATTTTGTCCGTCAATTTTGGTCCGATTTTCACAAAGTTCATACTCAACCTTCATAACCATGGAATGGTGATGTAATTAAACGTTTTTTTAAATCGGATAATAATTTTGACCTCCAGAGGGACCACAAGCTAAAAAGGGTGATTTTTTGGACAATCAGGGGCCATCATTCAGGAAGTTACGATCCGATGGTCGCAAATATCGAAAGGAACCAAGATCTTTGGGTTATAAACATACATGTCAAGTTTCATCAAAATTGGTTCAAAATTGTGACCTCTATAAGGACCACAACCTTGATATAACATATTTTCACACTATTCGCGTACAAACGACGGCCATTTAGTCCGTCAATTTTGGTCCGATTTTCACGAAATTCGAACTCAACCTTCATAACCATGGAACGGTGATATAATCAAACGTTTTTTTAAATCGGATAACAATTTTGACCTCCAGAGGGACCACAAGCTAAAAAGGGCAATTTTTCGGACAATCAGGGGCCATAATTCAGGAAGTTACGATCCGATTGGCGCAAATATCGAAAGGAACCAAGATCTTTGGGTTATAAACATGCATTTCAAGTTTCATCCAAATCGCTTCAAAATTGTGTCCTCTACACTGTTCACAACCTTGATATAACATATTTTCACACTATTCGCGTACAAATGGCGACCATTTTGTCCGTCAATTTTGGTCCGATTTTCACGAAATTCGAATTCAACCTTCATAACCATGGAACGGTGATATAATCAAACGTTTTTTTAAATCGGATAACAATTTTGACCTCCAGAGGGACCACAAGCTAAAAAGGGCCATTTTTCGGACAATCAGGGGCCATAATTCAGGAAGTTACGATTCGATTGGCGCAAATATCGAAAGGAACCAAGATCTTTGGGTTATAAACATGCATTTCAAGTTTCATTCAAATCGGTTCAAAATTGTGACCTCTACACTGTTCACAAGCTAAAAAACATGAAAATGTGGGCGTATAAAAAATCTTTTAAGTATGATCCTCTAATGTTGATCAGACAATCATGCTAAGAACATGTGGCCGGTAAACTGTATACTTACTTATGGAATTGACAAAGTCGTTTCTTGTTGAAACCATCCCAGATATTAACAAAGCCATCAGAACCACCAGTAGCAAATGTATTATATTGATTGTGAAAGGCTATAGCATTAACAGGATAAATACTCTCCACACCGTTCTCCTTAATACGATGACATTTAAATGCATATTTTTTCTTCTGTATTTCTGGTGAAGGATCTAAATATTCTACAGCTACTCGTCCTATTAAAAAAAAGGTAAATATAACATAAGTTGGTAAGTCTTTGTCCTGACCAAAGGACCTGTAAAAGATAATATTCCCATGAAAAACAGAACTTTCTGTGTAACATGAGATTTTTTAAGGTTTTCGAAATTTAGACAATAAATTTTGCATTTAACTTTAGTTGTAAACATTAAAAACAAACTCAACAGAGTTTTTCAAAAAGACATGTACCCTCAAGTAAAGCCTTAAAGCACAATATACATGTACTTAAATATGAAAGCAATTGTTCATGGCAAACTATAGTTATTGAGTGAAAAGAATAACAAATTTTGTCAGAAGATCAGAAAATGTCAAAAGTAGAATTGAAAAACGTCGGACTCTATCCTTTCACACAGGAACATATTATTAATAAATCTACCTTTTAAAATCTGACAACAATCTTTGGTTTTGTCTTACAGCATACTTAGAGAATTTTAGTCTTTGTGAACTATAAATATGATAAAATAATTATCATATATGAAAATTACCTTCTACAGAACTGAGAACATATCCTTGTTTGTTAGGAAAACATCTGATACATCGAGTTTGATATTTCAAACTGGATTCTTTACGTTGTTGTACATAACCCATATTACGAAGATCCCACACTAAGACACGACGACCAGCAGTACCAACAATTAATCTATCACCAGCAACAGATAGTGTATAAACCTATAATTATAATCAATTGTGTGCATAGTACCAGAAATAAGATATCAAAATTCCTAGAAGATAGTTCTACATTAAACTTTCTGTATACATACAATACGTGCATACAAACAGTTAAAATGTAATAACAAAAGTATAAATCTAATTAACAAAGGTATTAATCTAATCTAATTAACAGTAGTAATAATTTAATTAACAAAGGTATCAATCTACCTGAAATTAACAAAGATATCAATCTAATTAACAAAATAATCAATATGATTAACAAAAGTGAGTATATACCTTGTCAGGTTGTGTAAATGATCCAGCACAACAAGGTGTTCTAGGATCCCATAATTTAACAGTTGAATCCCAACTTCCTGTTACTACTACATTAACATCGGCACCATATTCTACACATCTTATTGGCTTGTCATGTGTTCCTACTATAGTTTCTATAAAAAAAACAACATATGTTTACTTTACAGTCAAATTAATTTATTGGTTAATTTGGGACGGTATCCACAATTTGCTGAACTAATAGGATTTATATCTTTTCTGAGATAAAAACTTGCTGTTTTTCAGGTTTTCCATCCAAATTTGATTCAGATGCACTGCATGAATAATTTCAGATTGTATTAGAAGTGTTTTAAACTTTTTTTATCTAATAAATTGTGGAGAATCACCTACTCCTTGTCATTTACAAATCTGGGAAATGAACCAATGACCTTCATGATAAACTGTTTCAATGGCATTTAGTAATTGAACTGGAGTATACAGGATACAGGTCACAATTCTATGAAATACAATTATTGCTTATTACTGAGCGACGTTTTGACTAGGCTTTTATTATCAAACAATGACTAGAGAAGCCTAGTCGAAAGGTCACTCAGTAATAAGCAGTAATTGTATTCCATCCATAGACATTCATGATAGACTACAGGTCCAAATTCTGTCCAATATAGACTCTGTTTGGCCATGTCTGTTATCTGGGATCATTGTGCTTTCTAACAAGACCAATAATACTACCCAAAAAATATGATGTGGTGAAGAAATATTTCTTTTTAATAATACTTATACTTACCAGATTGTGTATTAAAATCATACATTTTCAATGTGTTATCAACTCCACCACTAAATGAATGAACAGAATCCTAAAAGTAACAAATATACTTTATTCCAATTAATATTTGTATGTAATTTTATTTTCAAATAATCATGGCTTCATGCTTTAAATTTCACTCGCAAGAAACATCTTTATAGTATAGTTTGTGTCGATGTGTTAGTCAGATAGCAATCTATTTCCACAGTTGTTATTCAAAACAAAACTTTTAGAATCAGCACTTCATTTTTTTGTTCGAATAACAACCTGGAAAGTGTTTGCTGTTCACTACATACTCTTAATTACCTGAAAACAGCAGTCTAAAACTGGATCGGAGTGGTTATAAATCATTCTCTGGTTGTTGGCAATGACATCATAAAGACGAACAGTAGTGTCCCATGAAGATACTAGTAGAAATTGGCTTGATGTTGGTCCAAATTTTGTAGCAGTTATCCCATCTGATGGGGGCTCCTTAATCTTAAATTCACTTGGTGTATCAGTCATTTTAACTACAATAGAAATGATTATTAAATAGCAGATATACTAATGGTCAAAGAAAATTATATATCATTCTAATGTTTTGCCGCTCCAGTCTTGTTGCTCTACGAAGTACTTATAATGGACTGCATGGCAATACCTGTACGTTTCATTCAATTGATTCTCCGTCACCAATTTTGTCAACTGGGTCTACTTTCTGTTTTGCAAACCCGCTGAAGGTAAAGATAAGGTCTATATGACTATGATATGTACCTTTCAGTAACCATTATTTGGACAATTCAGTTCTATAGGTTGTTCCCAAATCCCACGTCGTCTTGCAGTTGCAACTTTGTGCGGTCCGTTTCATCGTGAATTTTAAACACTTTTAGTGTCATCAGCAAACATCAGGCAATTAGTATGTCTGGCAGGTCATATTGACACACCAATGCCATGGATGATGCTAACGACAACGTCTGTGACTGTAGCGTCGACGATCTTAATTTTACACCACCACGACACCAATGCAATGACCAAGCCGTCCACAAGCAGGGGCAAGCACCATAAATAAATGACATATTATTTCAAGCCTGTTTGATACAGTATTGAATGTTTGGCTAAAATAAATGGCATGGACTTAAAAAATATAAACCTTTTGTAAAACTCACCTATAATACAGAGATCATAGACAGAAATATATATGTATTTTTTTTAAGAAATAATTTCGATTCCCGCTTTATTGTTCTAGTTTTTCTATACCGGAAGTTTACTTTCCGTAAATCTAGAACTCGGCTTCAAGTAAAATATAGATCAAAGTCGCCAAAGCGGATGTATCTTATGTTAACTCGCCTGAAAAGGCTGCAAACCAAACAGTTTTGTTGTAGAAATAATAAGCATTTGAATTTATCAATTTGAATATCGAAAGCATATATTTCTAAAAACATTTTCAACTAAAGCAATCTTATAATATATTTATATTTTTCAAAATTCTGACAACGTATGGACGAGTTGACGCGATAAATAAGAACAGCGACTTGGTCTATTCTATCTAAATAGCATTTTGTTACAGATTAAAATATGGCAGACTCACGTGGGTTGAAGTAGTTATTGACAGTAAATAAACAGTCGGCAATGGACAGTGTATTGTCTGCATAACACATTGACCACATATCATTTTTATCCACATCAAGGTGCTTATCAAAAAGTACAAGATAAATTTGGTAAATAGGTCATCAGATATTCCAGAGATTAAGCATCATCGTATTTATTCACTCAACAACAAACAAATAACCCGTCTGCTGCCTCGTGCATGACAGTGTGATGGTGGTTGGTAGGGTGACTGAATTGTTTGCGTGTGTTTTAGGTATAGTTCAGCTCTGAACGTAGGTCTCATTACACTCGCCATAGTTCAGCTCTGAAGGTCGGTCTCATTACACTCACCCTGAACGTTCAGAAACTGTTCCATTCAATCAATGTCGAAAGAAAATTGGCGCCCCAGTCAATTTTACTGGGCAACTTTTCACTGGGCAACTTTTCACTGCTAAACGATGGGGTGTCAATCCGTGTGGACGCATGTACAAAGTAAACGAACAACTTAGTGAGAAAATAAGACCTTGCTTACTTCGCCAGAGTCAGTATGAGCGACACAACACGCTGTTAAAAATACGTCCCCTCCTATCAAATTACAATTTTGCAGCCATGACACTAACTGTAGGTCAACGTCCACATTCAGGAATATCGGTCATACAAGAAGAAACGAAATGTACAGGCTTTACATTGTACAGGCTTTCACCCGGATTGACACTCCGTCGTTTAGCAGTGGAAAGTTGTCCAGTAAAATTGACTGTTCTCCAATTTTTTTCGACATTGATTCAATGGGACAGTCCCTGGACTACACTCGCCAGTACTACGTTTAGGTACATACCGTGCCATTCAAAACTGGAATCCGGCCGCGTGTCAGTTCATGTGAACGCCTGAACAATGTAAGCGAACATCTTAGTGAGAAAATAAGACCTTGCTTACCTCGATAGAATCACTATGACCGACGCAACACGCGGTTAAAAAATACGTCTCCGTCTTCTAGACAACTTGGCCGATGCCACACATAACAGCGTGTTGTGTCGGTCATACTGGTTCTAGTGAGGTAGAGGTTTACTCTGCAAGCAATTATTCAAATAAAAACTTAACAATGTGTTAGTCCAAAAATGACCTAGACCACCACATAAAAGAAAGAGGTTTCTCTGTCTTTGAGATTTCTTGTAGCAGCACATGATACATAGCCGATCATGCCTCGAGACACCATTATCATACAACTTTCGGGAAATATTATAGACGTTACCCCTTTTTTCTTGAGTACTTCCTTTATTGTATGTTAGTTTGTTTTTCTGCACTTACTATTGTACATGACAAGGGTTCTCTAATATTTTGCCCTACTGCTAAAAGACTGTCCATGCAAGCAAGCCATTAAATGAACTAGACATAGGATAGAATATAGACTAGAATATATATTAGTCTCAAGAAAACATTGAACTCCATTTTATTCATTTCCTGAATCAAAAACTTATTGTTTGATATTTTTCTTTTCTTTTTAACAGATGTCTTGTTTATTTTATCTTATCAGTATAATAAAGAGACATGGCGTACAGTGAAAAGAAGAAAATGGATATTGATATGTGTTTGGTTGTTGATTATCAAACTGGGCCTGTTACATCACTTTCCATCCTGTCACAGAGTACAGTTGTAGCAGGTATACATATATTTCAGGGCTAACATCTTTCATCCATCAGTTAATTAAAAAAATATGTAAGACAGATATGGTACACAGAATGTTATAGCTCCTATTTATATTTGATCTGTATGGACTAGATGATTGATCTTTAGTGCTTTACGGTATTATTGAATCTTGTAGGTTGGATGGCTTAGTGTGTGTGGTTTAGATCAAAGGGTATTTCATTGAGTCGATTATTATGGTTTTGATCTCAGACTTAGGTAAAAAATGTCAAGTTGTAGGAGGGTCACCTGTTGATTTTCTCTTGTTTCCTCGCATCACTAAAGAACCCTCCCTAACCCACCAACCCTTCATGTCATGCTGAACTGAATTATTGAAGTAAAGATATTTGATTTAGGTTGATGTTAAAACCCTTTTACACTTTCTCACTCTACCTCCTTCTACCTCCTTCTCTATCACTATCGAATGGACTTTTTATTTTAAGATTTTGAGAATAAAAAGAAGTCTTGAATTTAAAGAATTTTTGAGGATTTTATCAGAGGACATTCAGTAAATATGTCAAATCTATAAATTACATTTGTTACAGGTATATGCGGTGATTTACATTTTTATGATGTCAACAAACAATCTCTGGTTCACACAGAACACAGTCTATTGATGAAACAAAATATTCATGGAATTAGAAAACACATATGTAAGTACACTCCAATCAAGGGATGGGATTTGGCCCATATATTCCGGACTTGTCCTGAACTATTTTTTAAAAGCCCAAAATTGTCCGACCAGGAATATGCCCATTCGGACACCAAGACATAGTGAATAATATTCAAAAGTCTAAAATTGATATAGTTTTACTGAGTGTATAACAACCACTCAACCCGATTATTGTTGATAACACGCTGGATTGATTAGGTAATTAAATGATCAACGTATTTATCGTGTTATACCTGACCAAGCACCTCTCTTGATTAACTAGTTGATATGCCTTATCCTTTATCGGACAATTGATCAATCCAATCCTGGACAGAAGTCATTGTTTCTCCTTTGCCGGGATATGTATCAATACAATAAGAGTGATTATAAACTTACTCTACGTGATTGACCATGATTTTCCCATTGTTCGATTTTTAATCTCCTTGATGTCGACTGACAGCACGTACAAATTAGTCATATATGTCAGTCATTTGTCCTAATTGTACATAACACCCCAAATCAATGTGTATCCGATAACTTATCTGCGATATCACTTCGTTGGAAGCAAGTGTTAAATAAATCCATCTACCCTATAAGGTCCATGATAAAGCTATTTGACACACACACATACCCATTTTTTATAGCACTCTACATCAAGCTTCGGCTGAATGACGCTAAGTGATGCCGCATCTGTTTACTTATTAGGAAAACTTGTCGGTTTCAAAAAGAAGGTATCAAAATTTCATTGTTCGAAGAGAGTTTAGAATTTTCAGAGCAAAGTTGTCCTTGTTTGAAAGAAAAACAGCTTCAGACTTTGAAATATTTGTATGAAAAATTTGGAATCGGACGAGGTTGGTCCAGTGGCAGTTATAGTCTATATCTCACAAGACACGTGAAACTATGAAATGAATATGTGACAAATTTCACGCATCTAATATCGAAGAAAAGATTCTATTTTGATGGCATATTCTCGGATTTATGATCATATTTTGAATGGGGTTTATATTTGTAAATAAAGAAATAAGTACATGTATGCAAGGCAATGTTGACGAATATAACGAGGTGCACCTATTTTTTTATTACGTACGAATTTGAATATTTTATTGACACATAATTGCTTTCTTAAATACTGATAAGCATTATGACGCGAAAGATTTTGAAATCCCATTGCTGCTCCAATCCCATTTTGCATGAGAAAACCTTTATTATCATAATGTAATATCATACTTTCGTTGAGACTGCCAAGTAGCCTACACACAAGCAAGTTACTGAAATAAAGATATACACAATTACCACATTTCTATCTATTTTATAACACTTCAGGCAATGATGTCATGTTGTGTGTATTTGGTGGAAAAGGAATCAGAGTTCTGTTTGTAGAATGTAGCGAAGGTACATTTACAAGGTAAATAAATATTACTTCTTTACATGTATATTAACAACTGGTAAATATTATTACTGGTAGCCTATTTATTAAAAAAAACGTCAAAAGGTAGCTTAAGTCTTAATAGTAAGTGCAGGAGGACTGCACTACACGAAAAACAAAAACCTATCAGATTAACCTGCGAAAAAATATCAAATCAAGTGAATCAAGTAAGCTTATTGCTTTTATTTCATCAAACTGGAATTTCAAACGATGTTCTGCACAGTAACAGCAATTTTTATTATCAGTTGAATGCTTTTATTGATTGGTATGATATGGTTTCAATTTTTTATAGAGTTAAAAGGTTATGTGGTTATAAGGAACTAGAAGACTGGATATTGGAAGCATGTTGGTTGGAGAGGGTTTGTTTTTTATTTATTATATTATGTAACTGGAAATGCCCATATGGTATTTTGATTTATAATAACTGTCTGATTGTGTAATTTGTATCTATTTCATGATTAAAGTCAATGAATTACATGCACAGCAAGATGTAAGTTGAATTATTTCAATATCCCCTTTTCTGATAAAGGCTAGTAAGGGGGGGTAACTTTGTTTCATAACCTAAAACCCATATTATCTCCCCTTAGACCACAGTTGCTGAACAATAACTTCCTATTTATTTCATTTTCTTTTTGCAATAGGATGAAGAAAGCACTACAGTTGCTATAGGTCTAGCACATAATGTTATTATAAACTGGGACTGGGAAACACAGACAGTAATCAGCAGGGTTGATTGTACAGAAAAATGTATATTGTATCCTTTATGAATGTTGAATATATTAGATGTAAACAATACAGTAGTATCATCATTTACTTTGGCCATTATTAATTCAGTGATCATTGCTTTAGCAAAGTGGTGTTTGCAATTTATTATTCTCCCCTGTGTTTATTTCAATGCTAATTTCATGTTACCATAGCTCTGGAAGTATAGAGAAAATACTTGCTCCTGTAATATCTTTTGTTTTGTTCTTGCAATTTATATTTCTTAAATACGTGAAGATATTCAGCATATTTTGTTGGCGGAACATGGCACGAATTAGTATTAGCTGCTGGTACAGTGTTTAATCAGATAGTATTGTGGTCACCTACTGGACAAGTCAACCCTAATGGTCAAAGGGAGGTGATTCATAGACTAGATGGTCATCAGGCAAGTAATCTGTTACACTAAATATTTTTGCTGTATTTAGGGAAAGAAAATACATATTGCATTTCAATGAAAGTACAATGAAAGATACTTGATAAATCATGTTTGGTTTGTAAAAAACATTGACATTTAGTAAAAACATCTTTACTTACATGATGAATCTTATCTCTAGACTGTACATGTATTTTTATTCATTTATAGGGAGTCATCTTTTCCATGCATTATTTACCCACAAAACAAATATTAGCCTCAGCATCAGATGACAGAAGTATTCGACTATGGAAGTTAAACTTTAAAAAGAAACCTTCTGCTGCCTGTGATTGGATAGGAGTGACCTCTGAACCAATGTCGACACTTTATGGTCATTCGGCGAGGGTGTGGAGTGCTCAGCTATTAGAGAATAAAATTATTAGTATTGGAGAGGTAAAGGAGTAACGTTTTCTTATTCAGATCCTGTTAACTAACATATACATGAGTAGATCCTACAAACTTTAATTGTTCCTTTTTGAATGTTTTAACTGACTGATTTGTGTATTTCAATTTAAGAAATGAATCTGCAAATTTTTTAAACAATAAGAATTTGGTGTAGCATTAAATTTGAAACATTAACTCAAACCTATGTTCTTTTTGACAATGTTTTGGTCTATAGTCTTGTTACCAGTGCCATACATTAAAATGTATGACAATCTTGCAGTAAAGAGATGCCTTAGGCTATTCCACTTAAAGGCCCCTCCCAATTCCAGAAGCCAATTATAGCAGAGGTGCCATTCAAAATATTATACAGCTTATCTAGAGGTCCCCTAGATCTTGAGGCCCTAGGCTTTTAGCCTGCAAAGTCTATAGGTAGACTTGGTACTGTATACAATACACAGTTATGTATTGGTTGTTTATTTTGCAGGATTCAACCTGTTGTGTATGGAATTATCAGGGGGACATTTTACAAAAGTTCAAAGGTCATAAGGTAAATAAATTTCATTTTAGATCAAAAATTGTATTATTCAAGATTGTGACTACATTAATCATACTTTACCGTTCATCAATAAACTGGATGAGAAAACTGTCAGGAGTGCAGCAACGTCTTCATTCCCATTCTCCAAAATAAGATTAAACGATGATGCAGAGCAGTGAGAGGTAGATGTTTATAAAAAATTCTCAGCAGCAGTAAGAAAATATTTGAAGGTGGTTTATTGAAACGTTTTGGGTCGAGACACCCTTTATCAATGAATCATTGATAGTGAGTATATTGAATAATACAAGAGAAACTTATTTTTTTTTATGCAGGGTAAAAGTATATGGAGTTTAGATGTTAGTGAAGAAAATAGTTTCATTGTAACAGGTGGTGGAGACAATAGTATTAGATTATGGAGGATGAATTCTTGTCATTCGGCGTCTGCCTCCACAGCTTTTACAGATTTACAAATTCCCAGTAATCTGAAGGTATGTTTAACAAATTTCATCTGTAGTTTTAGATGACTGAAATTAATATAAAAACATTTCAATTCATCAAATTTTTATGGGTTCTAATGCTAATTAAAGATGTCATAGGTGTGGTTGTAAAACATGTAATGAATGTTGTTTTCTGGGAATGTTTAGATAATTATTTTGTTAGGTGCCACCAATGTTTTGTAATTATGTATCAGTCTGTTAGTGTTTCTTTTGGGACATACATAAATGTGGAAAGAATTTGTATGACTACTTAATGAATCTTAAGTAATTGTAGTATTATAAGAATAACAATTTATGTTGTAAATAGGTTGATAAGGATGATATAGCCAGGTCTGTTGTTCTCAAAAACTATAATGAAGCATTGATCATGACTAATGCAGGGTGAGTTTTTCATTTTATACTTTAATTAAACTGGTTAATTATTTTATTTTACCTCTTATACATGTATAAATAGATTAAAACAGTACGATCTATATGAGAAGTGATGTTAGGTTTTATAGAAAAAAAATAACCAGGATTTTAAACTCTCTGAGAATCGTGAACAATGCTTTTTGTTTGAATACACTCATAAGTTGAAGAAATTGATGATATCAAAGCTTTATAGTTAGCATTTCAACACTAGATTTACCTCTGCCCAGCTTTTATCTTGTTTGGCATTAGCGATTTGCACTTCTCAAATGACTTTCTAACATTTTAGTTTCAATTTCTCTATGTAATGGTGTATTATATTGTTTGTATCAAAATCTCATGAACAAAAACATATTCTGATTAATTTTATCCAATTATATGTCTGAAATACTCATGGAGACTTTCATATTTTGTTGTGAATTTTTTCTTTTCAGTTCTCTATTTCATTACAATTTGTCACAAAATATATGGCAACTATTGCATCACGACCCATCTTTTAAATCCTACTCTCTGATAGTTACTTCCCCTGATGAACAGTTGACAGTTGTGGGTAATATAGAGGGTGATATTAGGGTGTTTAGTAAAGGTTTGTATGATATAATCCATGCATTAAAATTATACACAACCCATAAAAACATAAAAAGGTTTTAGATTGTAATGTTATTCCAACGAAATCATTGATTGATGTTTAGCAGGCCACTTTATTCATGTTATTTCGTGTGTCCACAAATTTCAAAATATTTAAAAATACTAATTCTATTCTACAATTAAATATTACTGGAGTTAGTCTGATCATGGCCTCCTTTCTTGCTTGTGTTTGGTTGTAGATTATAAAATGTTCTTGATTTTCAACAAGGCTTTATTTTTGGGCTCGGTGCTTATATACATGAAAGCAAACTTTTGTGTCCGTAAATAGTCTATAGTTAAACCTTAAATCATATACCCGAATTCAACTGTGTTATCGAAAATGTAATAAACTCTGTGGGATACATTCACTAACAGTTCAAGTTGCAAACATTTGGAATGGTCTTAAAGGACACATTCTGGATAATGGAACATGTACTGGTTTTAAAACAGCATCTTTTACCAAAAATCTGTGTTACTAAGTGAGAACAAACTTTTTTATAAAAAGTTTTGAAACTACAGAAGATAATCTATTATATTTGATTAATATTTTTAGATAATTGTATATGTGAGAGAATATTTAATGGTAAAGTTTTTGGTTTAATATGGGTAGATGTAAAAGATATAGTTGCTACAGGACCTGAAGGAAATGTTGTAAGTACATGTACAATATCAATTCTCCTCCTTATACTACAGGTATCAAAATTCAGGGATTGTTGTAAACCTATATTGGTACTGCAAACAGGTGTCTGAAGTATATTATAAACCAGGATTAGAATTACTTATATTTGTGCAGGAAATGGATTGTCAAGTCACAAAAAGTTTCTATCTGAGATCCATGTCGAATAATTAGACATCTCAAGCCTTTAATTTTAAAGTTTTAAAATGTGTGTGGTGCCTAGCTTCAGAATTCAAAGATAACCCCAGGAATTACATGCACTGTAACTGATCAATCCACCATCACTGGTTGTATTTATTAGCAGACATTAGTTAAGTTTCCTGTTTATGAGTTATATCGAATTTGCTTCCTTTATGGTTCATTTTATTATTAAAAATCCATTACTCAATGGTATAATAGAGTTATATCAAATTTGCTGCATTTATGGTTCATTCTATTATAAAAGTCCATTATTCAATGGTATGATGTGAATTCCAAAATATCATGTATTTTCCAATATCTGCATTTCAGATTCTGTTGTCAGTAAACTATAATGATGACCAACAACTTGTTTTACACCATAAAGCAGTTTTCACCTTACCTATATGTAAACAAAGATGGGTGTGTGCTGGTCAGGTGGTTTGTAATGGTCAAGTTTTAATCTGTGGTGATAGAGGGGGTACTATACACAGTTACCAAATACAAAATACAAAAGTGAGTTTAACACTACAAGTCAGGGTTTTTAATCAATTTAAAAACAAACCGACCAGAATTGGGTCAAATGAGGTCCAGTAGGAAATGTGTTCATTATAAGGTATGACTCTGGTTTTTGCTGACAAGCAAGTTGATCGACTTTTTAATTAACAAGTAATAATTAACCTGTTGTAATTTAGTTGAAAGTAGATTGATTTATGAAACATTGAAGCTAGCTGATTGTTTTACCATTCAGCTTGATTGAACTTCAAGCGGCTATAGCCGACTAACAACAGTCAATTAAGATCTCTGCTACAAACTTTACCTTTTTTAAGTCGTACATTCTGATAAGATAGATTATTAGGGTTTCACACTGCGTAGCTTGTGTGAAACACTATTGTTTTTGTTAAAATTATTCTTATTATTATTCTTCTTCTTATTATTATTTTTTTTTTTCCAATTTGCTTATATCTCAGCAACTTCTTGTCGAATCGATACAATTTCTTTAGTTTTACTGGGAAAGTGGGTGTGACTTAGAGATTAAAGCTATTCCCGGCATTCTGCAACATTGCGAAATATCCGAAATCACCGAAAATGTCGTTTTTTGAAATATTGCCGTAATATTAACAATAATCATTGGATTTTAGCATATGATGCATTTTGACATAGCCAGAAACAGGGGACATAGCTATGTTACTTTTGATTTTTGATTTTCGACGAATCTTGGAAGATGTTAGGCGCCAAATTTTGAAAATTTAAATTTTTACAAAAAACTTTTTTATTTATTGATATTTTTATATGACATTTTAACCAAGGTTAAAGAGTCACCTGATTTGAACAAAAATGTCAACATTTTTTGTTTCCGTAATTTTCCTTGGCCGCCATTGGCTAATTCAGTTTTTCAGTCCTACATTAATTATTTATTGTTCGATTTGTATAAAACCATGTTCATATGTTCCGTGGTTCAAAATGCCATTTTTTTTGTTACCGGTAAAGTTTCCTGTAGGCACCGGAAGTGGCGTAAATTCAGCAAAAACTACAATATTGACAGTTCGGTACCACTTTTTGAAAGCAAATACTATTTTCTACTAATCTGATCTTACTCAAAAGATGCGCCCTGTTAAGGTGCACAAAATCTCGGACTCAGTTTTTTTAATTTCGATTTTGTTTTCGGGCCATTTCGGTTAAAAGGTAAAAAAAGGAGTAATAAGCTATTTACAACCCATCCAGTGTCTTCATATATTAAAGAGCACATAAAATGAGGAAACTAAATTCATTGAGCTTATAAATATTGGTTACTATATGCATTTTACGGCAGTTTAACGTCGATCTGATGAAAATTAATTCAGATATCGTCACTCAAAGTCGCAAATATAGACCTCCCGTAAAAACGACTTGGCCAATTATTGAAAACACTCTTAATCCCCTCAGACGCCAGTGACGTCACAGTGACCGAATGCATATTCGGGATGTTTATTCCTTAATTACCTATATACACCCGGCGTGTGTATTCGTTAACGCCTGACTGATTCCTTAATCCCCCTAATTAAATAACAATTGACTACGGAAGAATTTGTTTTATAAAGACAGTTGTTGTAGCCATATTCCCCATGTGTTTTTTTTTATCAGAATAAGCCGACCGTAAGCCAACAATAATTGGCTTCTGATTGAAACAAGATTGGTGTGAAATTCTTATAGCCGGCGCTACGGACATCTTTTAAGCCGATAGAAATAATCAATTGTCGGCTTTTAAGAAACGAAATGGTTTCAAATAATAATCATTAGGGGTGTAACGATACATCGAACAATCGATGCATCGCGATAGTTTGACTGTCGATAGTGTATATCGATAGTAAAAAGAAACTATCGATAAAAATTGCGATAGTCAAGCAAACTATCGATAGCTTCGATAGTTTGTAATAGCGAAAGTAACATGGCTCAAATTCACTTGTATTTGTCGAATAATTACTCTGTATTTATAACAAAAAGCTCCGTTATCACTAAAATAGCGTTACACGATCTCAATGTCACATGGAAATCTTAGTCTACCATATAAGGCGTGGCTTACTAAGAAATGTGTAAAATGGTTGATTTTGGCGCGAAAAAGCTGAAAATGGTCACGTACGCCAATAACAGACATGCTGAAAGCATGTCGCATATGGCAGGAAAGTTGGCTATGCCTTTTTAAACAAATTACTAAACTACCAATGTAATATTAATAATATACAATTTTATATAATATAAAGAAAAAAAAATTATTTTATTATTTAATTCACAATCAGAATGCGACGTTACCGTGTACCTGAGATACCAGCTTAGGAGGCTCTTCTATTCGCCCCCCTCCCCTTTTGCCGCACCTTTAGAAGACACATGTTTTTATCTGCACCGTCTTGTGTCGTTTCATTCTGTCGGTTTATTTGTCGATATGACTACCGATAACCGTGTTAAAATATTACGTACTGATTTACGGGCTGGAGATGTTGATCAACTAGTGAATTATAATCTATTCTAGTCACAAATATATAATCTATTACAACTTAAGACGAGAAAGGTCGGCTTTTGAAAATGCTTTGACTTATATGATATAGTGATATGTAGCTTACGTGTAAAATTAATGATTACGCTAGTCAAATGTTAATTGGACCGACAAATACACACGTGTTAACTGGCGGTGTATATACAGTGATATATCGTACAGATAGTGCTATATTGTATAGATAATGTGTATAGATTATGTGTAGTGCCTGTGACGTCACTAGCCAATCAACCGGATAAAGCTTGTAATTGAAAATTTGAAAACCGTTTTTGGCTGTCTGATGTTTAAACGTTAATATCTCAATTAATTTTAATTAAATTGGAGTGAACTTGACATAAAATGCATATAGTAACCAATGTCTATAGGCTCAATGAATCTAGTTTTCTCATTTTATGTGCTCTTTAAAATATTTCTTTGATACTTTCATAAACTTGTAGCAATAATCCATACAAAGAGAATGTATGTGAAATTTAGTTTGTAATATAAGCAGTTGCCGAGAAATGGGCAATTTTGCATGAGTCACTTTTCACGTTACTTTGGCTGTAAAAGAATCAATTATTATTCGATTTTCAATTTTTTTTCACTATCCGTTGCCTATTTCCACAGTCGACTATTCCAAACCATTTTAACACTTTCACTGTTACCGGAAGTGACGTCATTTACGCAATAACTGAATTTTTAGTGTTAAAAATACATTTTTTATTCAAATGAGTATTATTTGTAATATTTTTAGAATTATGAAATTTGGTTCCCATCAACAAATAGAATGAACCCATACGATCATATAGATACCACAAAATGGTTTCTAACTTGTATGGTTGCAGAGAAATGGACGATTTTCCACAAGTCACTTTTTACTTTATTTTGGCTCTAAAAGAATCAGTTATTACTCGATTTTCATAAAATTTTCACCATATGATGTCTTATGCCATTTACGATTTTATAGAACTAATTTAACTGTTTTAGTATCACCGGAAGTGATGTCATTTTGTCAAAAACTGAATTTTTAGCCTGCTAAACAGATAATTTATTCAAATGCGTCTGATTTGTAATGTTTTCAAAATTATGATATTTGATTCCATTCAACAAATAGATTGATCCCATACGATCATACAGACACCACAAAATGGTTTCTAACTTGTGCGGTTGCAGAGAAATAGTCGATTGTCTACAAGTCACTTTTCAAGGTTTTTGGTCTATAAAAGTGGCAATTATTATTCTATTTACATAAAATTTTCACTATATGATGTCATATGTCATTTCCGATTTCATAAAACTAATTGAATATTTTCATTATCACCGGAAGTAATGTAATTTTGTCAGGATCACTTACAAGTAACAAATGAATTGATATTTGCTGGATTTGGTTGATTCTGCGTCCAATTTATTTGATGTGTGCAATGCTTACGGGGAAACCTGTGTAATGGTTTCATTGGTACCGGAAGTGACATATGTTCAAGGGTAACGTGGCACCGGAAGTGACATGTTAAAGGGTAACGTGGCACCAGTGAAACCCGTCATTCCTGCATGCAGGTCTAGTTAGTATTGGACTTATAAGACACATCCTGATGAGGTACTTCTGTAGCCTATTGGACGTACATACTGATGAGGTACATTAGAATTGGACTTTAAAAACATTTATCGATGAGGTACATTAGTATTGGATTTTTATATTTTGTGGTACTAGTACTTTTGTTGGCATTTAATAGAAAATTTTATTTCAAGAAAATATCTTAAATAGAATTAATTCGGAGACCTTTGAAAAATGTATTTTCTCATAAGCCACTCAAAGTTCGATAAACAATTCTTTCAGTTTTGTGTAATAAATTTGATACATGCTATTAATTATACAATGTTTGATTGTCGCTATAATGATGTTATATGATAATGTTTATTTATAGGATCCTATACAGAGTTTTCCTAAGATACATGGTAAAGCTGGTGTAACATGTATTAGTAGTATTGGCCAGAAGATCTATTCATCTGGTAGAGATGGCCATTACAGAATATGGACTACAGATCAAGATGGACGTTTAGAATTATTAAATAGCAATAAGGTAGGGGATTTCTAAATGGTTTAAACTTTTACACCACAAGTTCTCATGAACATAACGTCAGACATTCAATTCCAAGATTTTATATGATCATATGACAAGGAGTAGGGTTTCATGTCCCAATTGTGTGTGGGTTTTCACTAGTTCTTTCCCATTGCTAAAGGGGATTGGATGGCCGAATGATTGGTATGTTCGCGCTGTATTATAAGGACTGTCATTGAGTCAACTGGTGTGGTTTCGATGCCCTGGTTGTATGTGACAGGATGTAGAATCATCTGTCCAGACTTGTAGGTTTTCCCTGGGTCCTCCAGTTTCCTCCTACTGCTAAAGACCCCAACTTGCAAGCAAATTATTGAAATAAAAAAGAACCATGTTTTAGTCCCGAATGACCTGGTTTGTGTGGGTTGACTTAACACCTCTCTCTCTCTCTCTATCTTTCTCTGTATCAGAACAAAAATGACCCTTTCTGTTTCACTTGTAAATAAAATAAATGTCTGTGTTTGCTACTTCTTGCAATCAATATAAGTTAAGTTTTTAATTTGGACTATGCAGGTTTTAAAAGGATTAGAATGGATAGATAGATTGGTATTTATTGATAATAAATTACAAGTGTATGGTTTTCATTCTGTAAGTACTCTTTCTTTTCTTCTGCATAAATTTAAATATTATAGGTCAGAATTAGAAAAAAATATGGGTTTGTAATAAATCATTTCACTTGATTTCTCAGGTTTCCACTATCCAGTAAAATAATTTTTCTGTGAAATGGTGTCAGTATTATTTGAAAGCATCTGTATGTAACACATAGTTTATATTATGAAATGGTGAATCAATTATTTTGTATTGTGATGAGATCCCAATTCACTTCTAACAAAAGCTCGATCTCAGAATTGACTGAATCATTTGACTTGACATTTTCAGTGTAGGTAGGAAGACATTTGAATAAATAAATACAGCATGGTTTATCCAAAAATATTTATATTTTCAATATGATGCTGACATAATGTTGATTTATTTCAGACAAGCTTTGTGATATGGAGTGAAGTAGATAATCAACTGTTAGTAGAGATTGAGTGTGGAGGAGGTCATAGGTCATGGGACTGCAAGTTGAAAGGTCAAGAAGCAAGGTTTTTGTATATAAAAAATGAAAATGTGATTTTACATAATTCATCATTACAATCAAATCAACTTATATTAAAGGTAATTATTAATGTCTCCTACTTATCATGCTGCATTTTGTAAGCGGTATAACTGTCATACAATTTAAATTGGAGAATATTTGTAGATATTTCGATGCATATTTTCTAAGAGCAAGTTGAACATGAATGTCATATCTAGTGTCTAATAAGTTAATTATGACACACTTAATTATAGCTCTGATTATCTAGGCAGTATTTATTGAAAATTGGCTGATTCAGTTCAAGTCAGATTTATTCTAATTAATTATTTTGCCACCAACATATTAGAGAGATCATTATATGTAGACTGAAATCTACATGCAGGCAAACTCAATTGAAAATAGTTGCAATGAATCACTTTATTCTTTACATTTCAGTCAGCACTACATGGTCGAGAAATATGTGATATGAGATGTATAACAAGTTTAAACATAAACACATTCAAATGTTAGTAAGAGAGAAAAGTATACAAAATTATTGAATCATTTTGTAAATAGCAGTAGGAGGAACCCGGAGAATACCCACAAGATTAGGCAGTGAACTTTTACTCCTTGTCACATATAAGTGTGGGATTAAAAAAATGGCACTTGACTTCATGAAATGGGTAATTTTGAGAGTTAGTACATGTTGGCAGCATGTTTGAGATTTGAATCTCCCATATAATCTGTGTAAGTGTGTTATTGTTTAAGTTTATTCATTATTCCATGGAATCCCCAGTTGTACGTGGTAAAGAGTTGAGTTGCCTGTCCAACCTCGTGGGTTTTCTCCGGATACTCCGATTTCCTCCCACTGTTAAAGACCCCAACGCGCAAGCGAATTATTGAAATAAAATTAAACTATATGTTAGTCCCGAAGTGACCTAGTTTGTGTCGAGTGGATGTTAAACCCCATTTCTTTCTTTCTTTCATTATCCCATGTTAAATCAACATGTTACCTTTTCTAGTATATTCTTTATGAGACACTATCCATACTTTCTTTTCACCAGTATTTAACTTTTTTAGCAGCGTCCACTTCAATTCCACAAGATGCAAGTGAGCAGGCGATGTCAAAAACCACGAATGAACTAAAACGTTTCAATCAACCATGGTTCAATGGCCAGTGCAAATCTGCTCTTAAAGAACGTAATCGCGTTTTGAGACGATTTAAGAACCACCCGTCCATGGAGAATATGGCTGCATTCCAAATGGCCCGGGCGAAGGCTCGTAGAACTCTACGTCGAGCAAAGATGTCTTCATGGGATGGTTACTTCTCAAGGATCAATTCCTGTACCACGTGTAATTCTCTATGGGATTCGATTCGTAGGAATAAAGGTAAAAGTAGTGCTTGATCAGTTAATCATCTTAATGTTGATAATTCCACCTTAACAACAGTTTCTGACATTACTAATTCCCTAGCCAGTACGTTTTCATTCAATTCATCATCCAATTTCTCCTTTGATGCCTTTCAAGGCATTAAACATCAACAGGAGAAAAGGTGACTTAATTTCAAGTCCCACAATGATGAATGCTGCAGTGATACCTTTTCCATTGCAGAGCTTCGGGATTAGTTTAAGCGAGCTCGGGATACTGTAACTGGTCCAGATGAAATACACTACCAAATTCTAAAACATTTACCTTTTCCCAGTCTATTAATTTTATTGGATATTTTTAACCGGATTCATGGGAATTTCCCCCTTCGTGGCAAGAAGCCACAATAATTCCCATCCCTAAACCAGGTAATGATCATACAAATCCTACCAACTATCGTCCTATCGCTTTAACAAGCTGTATTTGCAAAACCATGGAGAGATTGATCAATCGAAGGCTTGTTTGGTGCCAAGAGTCCAACAACCTCATTACTGACCTCCAATGTCGATTTTGGTCCCAAAGGAGCACTCTTGATCATCTCGTTTGATTTGAAACGTTTGTCAGTGGCGCTTTCATCCAGAAGCAACATTTAGTTGCAATATTATTCGATCTGAAGAGAGCTTATGCTACTACGTGGAAATATGGTATCATGCACCATCTCCATAACCTCTGCCTACGAGCTCGCTTACCTATCTACATTAAAAATTTCATGGAAGATAGGTCATTTGAGGTACGACTGGGATCAATATTCTCTGACCCATTTCCACAGGGAAGCATATTATCTCCTACTCTTTTTGCAATTAAAATTACCACAATACCAACGTGCCTTAAACCAGGCACAAACGGTGATCTTTATGTTGATGACTTTCAGATGTTCTATGGTTCAACAGACATGCTGATAATAGAACGCAAGTCGCAGCTTTGTTTGAATTCACTCCAACAATAAGCAACCGAAAGTTGATTTTTTTTTTAAATCCAAGACTGTCTGCATGCATTTCTGTCGGAAATGAGGTGTTTATACTCCCATTATACAGATGGTTCGAAAGATGGTGATCGGGTAGCTTTGGCTATTCGTCTTCCACCTGCACCTTCTATTTTTACTGCTGAGCTCCAGGCCATTCTCCGCACTTTGGAGTTCATTTAATTATCATCACATTTAAAACATATAATCTATTCTGATTCTCTGTCCTGTTTACAATCAATAAATAATAAACACCTATTGGTAACAGACATTTTATTGTCTGCTATTATCATACGATTTCAGCAGCATGTTCCTTTGCACATTTTGATTGAGTGCAAGCATCTCAAAGATATTAGATCCAAATACTTTTGTTGCCAGTCACAACAGAATTTTTTGGCCCAGCAAGGTTTATATTGTAAAGGGTCAGACTTTTTTAAAAGAGACAAATTTTTAAAGAAAATTTTAATTTGAATATCCTTGTTTTGTCATATTTTGTATTTTAAATATGAATATACATAAACTGTGTTATTTAATTATAATTATACTAATTATAATTATACTAATTATTTTTATCTATGTATATTAATACATTATTGTAATATGTTCAGATGATTTGTCTCTAGATGTCACTATATGTTTGGTGCAAATTTAACTAGGTTGGAGCTGACATGCCATTAAACAACATTTCATTCATTCATTCCTTTTAGCACCGTAAGCCAGGTTGGAGCTGACATGCCATTAAACCACATTTCATTCATTCATTTTTTTTAGCAGCGTAAGTTAGTGCCCTTTATAACATATGTAAATCTGTCCCAAAAATGATTTGTTGTGTGAGTTTTATTACATTGTATGTAAGCTATATTTATCTATTTATTTAAATATAGGTATATATCATGTTATAGTTACATCTAGTGAAGATACTACCATTAATATATCACTTCTTAAATGTATCCTTTTACTGTATATTTACAACACATAGTGATGGAAATCTGCAAACTTTAGTCTTTAGGTGAAAGATTTTGAAGAAAAATGGGTTTACTTATGACGCTCAGCATCATCATATAGTAATCAGTAAAAATGTAATTAAAAATGCCCTCTTTAAGTTAAATAACCTATAGTTTTATTTTCCTATTAAAATCTCAGATCAAAATGGATGCCATGCACTGCTACAGCCATTACATACAATGCAAGGTCATTTATCAAGTGTGCGGACATTATCCACCATTACTGTGAAGAACAGTCATGAAAATATTACTACGTGTTTACTCTTCTCAAGTGGAGGTAGAGCTCAGATAGAAGTGTGGAAAATAAATGTCTACAAAAGTGAAAACAATGAAATCAGTGATGCTTCTGAGACCAATTCTAACATTGAGACATGGGAATCGCACACATGTCCATTAAACTGTGATTATGAACATTTAACAAGCACTTTTCTAGGTCATGTGAAAAATAAAAGAGGTCTGAAACCATGGAAGAAAGACTTCTATAACCCTGATGCAGAAACTAGAATATTGTGTCTAACATCTTTCCCTGCAACAGAAATTGATACCACCAACCCAAATACACTCCATTTTATTGGTGCTGCTTGTTCTGATGGATTCGTGAGGTATGTTAAAGTTACATTATTTTGATCACTTGATCAGTGGTTGTTCTTATTAGGAGTGTTGCTTGCTTGAGTTTACTTATGACCATAAGGTCTTTCATTGAGGAGTAGGATCGCATGTGTGATGTTATTGCTTTTCAGAGAGTTCTTCTGTTTCTTCCCACTGTTGAATAGCCTTGCATGCCAGAAAATTATTGACTATAAACAGACCCACAAGGCACATCATTCACAAGAGAAAACTAAAGATTCCAATGTCGTCATATTTTATGTTTTCAGTGGCGTTCATTTGACTCTTATCTTATTAATCATTGTTGTTTATTATATGTTTGCCATGAAGGACTTTATCAAATTATTGTTGAACAGTTATTATATTTAAATTATAGGTTATTTGGTTTTGATGAGAAGACCAATACAATGTCACTCATAGACCAATCAGATTATCACAATAATTGTGTGCTAAAGATTCATTATTTCATCCATCAATCAGAACAAGGAACACATATATTCTTGTTGTCAGGGGCAACCGAAGGGGTGATAGCCTTATGGAATATCTCAAGTTTGTGTTTCCATTACATAAAGTGCAACAATTTTGAGAATGTCGATGAACACAAAAGTAGTGACAGTTTGTCTTGTGACGACCAGAACTGTGATATAACGAACAATGATGCTATAGATAATCTACAAGATGACAGCGTGGAAGAAGATGCTAGTAAAAAAGATTATTTTCCTGAAAGAACGAAAATAATTAGTGTTAAAAAAGAAAATAGTGCAGAAGTAACAGTTCAAGACTGGCAGCCTTGTTTTACAATAAAATGTCATCAATCGGGAATAAACAGTATAGATATTTTATCTGTAACCGGTTAGTAACTAGTATTTACAATTAATACAACATTAAGCAAACTTCTAAGCTTTCTGTAAATATTAAGAATACTCTGTCTATGTATTAGGTTGGAGCCCCATTCTCAACAATAATATATCAAGTTAAGATTTTGTTCAATTGTTATTTCTTATATCTATATGGACAATCAGACACAGGGTATTTCACTTAATGGAAGTTTTTTGTAGTCTAAAACTGCTTCAGAATCATTGATCAATCAAAATAACTTATCTGAGGTGTAGTAGACATCACCAGAGAATCACATGTATCAGTGTTGGTATTTCAAAATTGTTCTTGGCGGACATTTTTACCGAAAATAAAGGGGCACAATTACTCTTATCGTTATTTAACCAGACGAAGTCAGACCACAATTTAAGATCACAAGTCAACAAATTCGTACATACTAGTTTTTATATTTAATTTCTGTACAGGATTCAAATTTATGTCAGTAATATTCCTACAATAGAAAGAAAGCGTGCCGACCCATACCTGCTTCTAATTCACCCATGTAATATTCTGCCGAAATTATGTCTTCGTTTATACGGCCGCAAATGAAAGCAAAACATTTGTAGTTTAATCCCTCGTAAAAAGGCATAAACAACTTCCGCTTATTAAGAATCACCTATCAACCAAATATTCAAATGCGTATATAATAAAAAAAAAATAGGTGCATATCACTATTTAATGGACGTGTGTGTGTATTATCATTATTTGTGTTAATGTTGTTAAGACAGTGTTTCTAATACGATGTCTTTATATAAAACATGGTGTTTGTCTATATTACAGATAGTGAGTATTTAATAGCAAGTGGAGGAGATGATAACAGTTTAACAGTACATAAACTTATATTGTTACATAAAACATCATCTGTACAGTTCCAGGTAGTTAAAACAGGGTCAGAGGTCACAGCCCATGCTGCACAGATCACAGGTAACTTGTTATTAGATAAAATCAGAAAATATTAATCTCAGATTATCTTCATTCTGTATATTGTATCAAAGCAGAACCAGGTCTATTCGAAATTTGTACTGTAGTCATTGGATTATTCAATATTAGAATAAAATTTAATAATTTTACTTTTTGTACTTCCTGGATAAAAATAAGTATTATAACCAGGAACACATAGCTTAGTCTTTATAATATTAATGAACAAGACCCCACCATTGTACAAAACATACATTCTAATGGACAACAATTAATTTACAGGAGTGAAAATATTGTCTCCAGATAAATTATTAACAGTATCTGTGGATCAAAGAATGACAATATGGAGTGTTATAGAGACAAACACTGACATCAAGGTACAAAAAAAAAATTGAGATGAAATGTTTCCAAGTATGATGAAGACATGAATGCCTCATGAAAGGCAAGAGAAATTTCAGATGGAGAGTATAGTATCCATATGGAAAGTAAAATGAAGTTGGTGAGATAACAGTGTGGTATTCTCTATATATTAGAGTGTGCTTGACCGAGCAACTGGAATATTGATCATTTCTAAATGATTCAAAATCTGTCAAATTTATAGATTTTATAAACAGGATAACACTGCTTTATAGATGAACAGTAGTAGAAAGAATTCCTTCTGGTACATTCATTATTGGCTATTGAAGGAATATACCTGCAATGACATTATTTCTTTCTTCCAAACTACCGGAAAACCCATCTTTAAACTTCTGTTGGTTTTTTTTTTAGCTCAAGTATAATGACAGAAAATTTATTAATGTCTCAGATGTGGCCAATATTGATGTTTGGAAATTTAAGTAAGTTTCTTTTTAACAAAAAAACTTTCTTTCCTTAAAGTATTATAAAGGAAGTAAACATATTTACTTGTTGTAATATATACATACTTGTTTTAATTGCATGCCAAGATAAAATTAATTCTATCACAGCATTCACAAGCTTAATCTGTGCTTTACAATGGAAACTTGGTCTCTACTATCACCAAGTCCTTTGCCTTATTTGTTCAAACAAGTTTCACTCCGAACAAATGGGAACCAAATAACCAACATTGGCACTAATAGTAAGTGAAGGGGGACTGCACCACACATAATTTACACTAAAACAAATTTACGAACAAAAACGCTGCGCTGTATCATGTTAACAAGTAAACAGGATGTATAATAGAAAAATTGAGAATTTCGACAGGGTTTTTAAGAATGACTTGATTCAAAATCCTTGCGAATTTGTACAAAATAATTTGCATTTTGATGTGTAGGATTTTTAAATTATGTACATGTACTACAAGTTTTCTTGCTTTATAATATTTTTCTATATGAATGATTTGGTTCTGATATAAGATATTGATCAATATTTTCATTTTTGTTTTCCAGTGATAATATATATTATGGTGTATGTGGAGAAGGTCTAGCATATGGTTATATAATCGAGAAAGATAAATAGAAGATATTATATTAAATACATGTATATGGATTAATTTATTTATCTTTTAAATAAATATCTCAGAATTCTTTTCTAAATGCTTTTTCGTTTATTAGACATGTTTTAGTAGCATTACATATTAATACACAGAAAAACAAGTGGGCCCAATACCATATTCCTGAAGCAATGCCCTGAGAAATCCTTCTGTAGCCATTGTTGGATTGGCTTCTGTTACTTGAACTTTTGAGGGAGTGTGTTAAATCTGTCCCAATATGGCAACATGACAGCCCCTGGTTTGATCTACGGTCTTCCCTAAAACTTTGGACAGTGATTTAAGGTATTAAAAACGGTGAAAGTATTGCTGATCTCCAAACAGTATTGTTTACACTTTATCCATGTTGATAGCCTTGTTTGTCACACAATTAATTTTTCTGCAATATTCTGCGATGCAATGGTTAATTGGAGAAAATTGGAGTCATGAGGTATTGTTATGTGTAAACATATTTGGTCCAATTTGGGGCTCTGTTTAAAGCGTAATGATATTGTTACGCACTTAGCTATTGGTTGTTATTGTTAATCAGACTATTGATCAGTCTTAATTTGGAACATACAGCAATGTTAAGTGGGATTGGCTCTAATCAAACAAAACACTTCAAGGTGTATGGCCTAATACAGGTTCAAGGGTTTTTTTTATCCTGTTTAGTGATGAAATTCTGTGTACATGTTTTTTATACGCCCACATTGAAATGTGGTCGTATATTGTCGTCGCCCCCGTCCGTCCGTCCGGCGGTCCGGCGTCCACAAGCAATTGTGGCTAAAGTTAATATCTGATTGACTTTAAATTTATACACAGTGTTTAAGGTCATGAGACGAAGAAGCTTATTGTTTTTCAGCGATTTCCGATAATAACTACCAGAGTTATGGCCCTTGATCACTTCAAAAAATCTTGTGGACGCTCTAGAGGCCAAAGTTAATATCCGATTGGCTTTAAATTTATACACAGTGTTTAAGGTCATGAGACGAAGAAGCCTATTGATTTTCAGCGATTTCCAATAATTAGTGCCAGAGTTATGGCCCTTGATCACTTAAAAAAATCTTGTGGACGCTCTAAAAGCCAAAGTTAATATCTGATTGACTTTAAATTTATACACAGTGTTTAAGGTCATAAGACGAAGAAGCCTATTGATTTTCAGCGATTTCCGATTATTAGTGCCAGAGTTATGGTCCTTGATCACTTCAAAAAAATCTTGTGGACGCTCTAGAGGCCAAAGTTAATATCCGATTGGCTTTAAATTTATACACAGTGTTTAAGGTCATAAGACGAAGAAGCCTATTGATTTTCAGCGATTTCCAATAATTAGTGCCAGAGTTATGGCCCTTGATCACTTAAAAAAATCTTGTGGACGCTCTAAAGGCCAAAGTTAATATCCGATTGACTTTAAATTTATACACAGTGTTTAAGGTCATAAGACGAAGAAGCCTATTGATTTTCAGCGATTTCAGATAATTAGTGCCAGAGTTATGGCCCTTGATCACTTTAAATAAATCTTGTGGACGCTCTAGAGGCCAAAGTTAATATCCGATAGACTTTAAATTTATACACAGTGTTTAAGGTCATAAGGCAAAGAATCCTATTGATTTTCAGCAATTTCTAATAATTAGTGCCAGAGTTGTGGCCCTTGATTACTATAAAAAAAATCTTGTGGATCCTCTAGAGGCCAAAGTTAATATCCGATTGACTTTAAATTTACACACATTGTTTAAGGTCATGAGACAAAAAAAGCCTATTGATTTTCAGCGATTTCTGATAATTACTGCCGGAGTTATGACCCTTGATCACATCAAAAAATCCTGTGGACGCTCTAGAGGCCAAAGTTAATACCCGATTGACTTTAAATACACACACACTGTTTAAGGTCATGAGACGAAGAAGCCTTTTGATTTTGAGCGATTTCAAATAATTACTTCCAGAGTTGTCTCCCTTGATCACTTCAAAAAACCTTGTGATGCTATAGAGGCCAAACTTATCATCCAATTGACTTCAGATTGATACACAGAGTTTAAGGTGTTGAAACGAACAAGTATTTTGATTTTCAATGAATTTTGATAACTGAACTGCTAAATCCATGATATTAAATGTTTCCTATACTAATTGTTAGCGTGGGGCAAAACTTTTATAAAAAGCAAACAAATTCTAATGATTTTCAGATAATTACATAATGAGTTGTTACTCTTAATCAGATTTTAGTGTATTACAAATGTTTCAATATTAAAAAAAGTAAAAATATGCGACAACCCTTTTTGACTGCCCGGACGATTTAGCTGCTGTGGGCGTATGTTTCGTTGCCTGGCAACCTATCTTTTTAAAAATGTTTAGTGAGGAAATTCAATGTTGGATCTTTTTGAAAAGTTATTGCCAAAATCTTGTAAAACACTCTACGGGTAGTAGGAGTTTTGACGAATACATGGTCTCTAGAGCATCCATTTGGCGTATGTCTGGGGTAACTTTGGTAAAAATACAGAAACTGAGATCGTGGTGTGGGCGAATGGATAACAAGATTCCCCAGACATATTAGTGGTGAATCAAACTGTCTCTAGTCGGAAAAAGTTCCGCAATTGGCAAAATTTATTTTCTATGGTTAAAATAAATGTGCAATACAGGCAGTGATATTTGCCTGGACATGACCTACGCTTCATCGAATTCTAAATGCCAAGGAAGGATACATTTAAGTGCATGATAATATGTACGTGGACGGACCTCACATTTTTGTCCCACCTAAAGGAATTCACACACTTTTGCTCCAAGGCTTCGGCCCTGTAGTCAATATTATATTTATCTTAATATAATATAGAATGGTGTCATGTATTCACGTCATATTCACATGATATGCCTACAAATATAATATTTTATATTTGTAAATAGATTTAATTATTATGCATTTCCTAATTTATACCCCAATTTTAACCCATATAGCATTAACCCGGTAGCCTTGTGGACAATGTCTATATTATCATGAAAAATTAAATGATCTGTAGAAAAACCTATCAAAATATTCATACCTTTGTCAAGTAAAAGTTTGCATGTATAGGTGGATAGAAAACACTATGGTGCATGTATTGAACTGCATGAGAGCAAAATTCTCAATGGAAAATGGATTGCCTCAATGTTCCGTGATCAGCCCAACTCTTCAATATCATGATAAATGATCTGCAAAGCTTTGGTCAAAATGCCGGATTGGCACTTTTTGCAGACCATAGAGATCGAGATAGAAATGGGGATTAACGTCCACTCCACACAAACAAGGTCATTTCAGGACTAACATATGGTTTAATTTTATTTCAATAATTCGCTTGCTTGTAGGGGTCTTTAGCAGCGGGAGGAAACCGGAGTATCCGGAGGAAACCCACAAGGTTGAGAAGGCGCCCCTATCTCCATGCCACATACGCTCACACCAGGGATCTAAACCACAGCCACAAGCCAGCCGGTGCAGACAATAGCACTTACTGGAAAACATAAAAGGATACCAAATAAATACAAATTTCGCTACAATATATTCTTGATCATATATCTCTAAATAGGCAAATGATTGGGAATTTAAAATATCGGAAGGAACGATAGTAGCATAATGCTGTTCCATCCGATTTTTAGCAATAGAAAATTGTGCTAAAAATAAACAGCACAAAACTAAAATTCAAATAAGAGACAAAGTTCCTTTGCATGATCTTCCACTCACGGCTAACTTGGAGCCACACATCGACCGCATCGTCAATCGAATTCCAAGACCTGATAATCCAATGATCAAATCTGGTACGTCATCAAATATAATAAAAACAATAATCAACAATTCGATGACCTCTTAAATTTACTTTAAGTTCAAGCTATATAAATGTACATCTCATCTTTATGTAATTTTCAAGGGCGGATCTAGGAATTTTGAAAAGGGGGTAGGCGCCACAAAAAGAGGGCACTGACCGCGGAGACGGGGCACGCTACTGAGAGGGTGGTGGGGGCCCCAAGAAAATTATCCGTCATTTCCTTGCCTCTCTAGCCAATTCAAGAGCTATTTGGCTGATATTTTCGTCTAAACATTCGGAAATCGTAGAAAAAGAGCCCCAAAATCGAGCAAAAAAGCTAGTTGAAAGGCACTTTCAGTAGTAAAAGAAGGGCACTGTCGAAAATTGGGGGGGGGGGGGAAATTGAATCCGCCTCTGATTTTCATCCCTTTTTATACGTTTTCATTCTTTTTACTATTTTACATTCACTTTTTATATATTTCTGTTTTCATGCATAATATGTATTATTTACATGCTGCCCGAAATGGGTGTTTTATGTAATAAAATCTATCTATCGCTATCTATATATATCTAATACGGTACTTTTAAGAACTATTTTGTGTTAATTGATTTCACACTCATAAAATGATAGAGTTTATATTCATACAATGATTAATATATTATACACAAAAAAGCATTTTTATACGCCCACATTGAAATGTGGTCGTATATTGTCGTCGCCCCCGTCCGTCCGTCCGTCCGTCCGTCCGTCCGTCGGTCCGTCGGTCCGGCGTCCACAATTGCTTGTGGACGCTCTACAGGCTAAAGTTAATATCCGATTGACTTTAAATTTATACACAGTGTTTAAGGTCATGAGACGAAGAAGCCTATTGTTTTTCAGCGATTTCCGATAATAGCTACCAGAGTTATGGCCCTTGATCACTTCAAAAAATCTTGTGGACGCTCTAAAGGCCAAAGTTAATATCCGATTGACTTTAAATTTATACACAGCGTTTAAGGTCATAAGACAATGAAGCCTATTGATTTTCGGCAATTTCCGATAATTAGTGCCAGAGTTATGGCCCTTGATCTCTTTAAAAAATCTTGTGGACGCTCTAAAGGTCAAAGTTAATATCCGATTGGCTTTAAATTTATACACAGTGTTTAAGGTCATAAGACGAAGAAGCCTATTGATTTTCAGAGATTTCCGATAATTAGTGCCAGAGTTATGGCCCTTGATCACTTCAAAAACTCTTGTGGACGCTCTAGAGGCCAAAGTCAATATCCGATTTACTTTAAATTTATACACAGTGTTTAAGGTTATAAGACGAAGACGCCTATTGATTTTCAGCGATTTCCGATAGTTAGTGCCAGAGTTATGGCCCTTGATCACCTCAAAAAATCTTGTGGACGCTCTGGAGGCCAAAGTTAATATCCGATTGACTTTAGATTTATACACAGTGTTTAAGGTCATGAGACGAAGAAGCCTATTGATTTCCAGCGATTTCAAATAATTACTGCCAGAGTTATCTCCCTTGATAACTTCAAAAATTCTTGTGACGCTATAGAGGCCAAAGTTACCATCCGATTGACTTCAGATTGATACATAGAGTTTAAGGTGTTGAAACGAACAAGTATTTTGATTTTCAATGAATTTAGATAACTGAACAGCTAAATCCATGATATTAAATGTTTCATGTATATACTAATTGTTAGCTTGGGGTAAAACTTTATAAAAAGCAATCAAATTCTAATGATTTTCTGATAATTACATAATGAGTTGTTACTCTTAATCAGTTTTTAGTGTATTACAAATGTTTCATTACCGAAAAAAGTAAAAATATGCGACAACCCTTGTTGACTGCCCGGACGATTTAGCTGCTGTGGGCGTATGTTTCGTTGCCTGGCAACCTATCTTTCTTCTTATTGCAAATAATCACTGATTTATTGCAGTAACTTAGTAAGTATATTTGTACGCAGTTGTTTGGTGATATTATTAGGTTATCATTTGATAATACTCGGGAGTAAGCTATAATAAAATTGGGTAGCATATTAGTTTGCTAGTTTTGGGTGATCTATGCGATATAGAGAAATTGTCAATCGCTAAGAATCTTATCCGAATCGGCCAGGTCCGAATCTGCCGATTACTATTGAAAACTGGCGTGTTCACACCACGCTTCCATACTTCACTCCTACTTTTGCTTTATTTCCGCATCCGGCGTGACATAATACGGCGCCACATTTGAGTACGGTATGTATAAGGTGAAACGATGTTATTTTGACAATTTGATAAACTTTACACAATTTCAATATCCCTCTCTGGTTTTGTTGATGAATACATAGCTTCAATGTCCTTCTTCTTTAATCCCAACAATGTGTAACAATATTTATTAGACGATAAAATCAATTTGTTTATCAAAAAAAATGTAAACAAACAATTTCAAGAATTTGTGAATTTGCAAGTTGCATCTCAAGTATCATGGTTTTGTTGATAAATACGTACAATGTAGCTTCAATGTCCATCTTCTTTAACCCCAACAATGTGTAACAATATTTATTAGACGATAAATCAATTTGTTTATCAAAAAAATGTAAAAAAACAATTTGTGAATTTGCAAGTTGCATCAACTCAAGTATCATTAACTTAAGTTGCTGTCTCAATCCACAAATGCCATGGAAGTTACATTTAATAAAAGGGTTACTTTACTTACAGGACTAACATACGGTTTAATTTTATTTCAATAATTAGCTTGCACGTTGAGGTCTTTAGCAGTAGGAGGAAACTGGAGTACCCAGAGAAAACCCACAAGGTTAATTGGACAGGCGACCTTACTGAACTTACTCCTTGCAATGTACAACCGAGGATTCGAAACCACGCAAGTTGGCTCAATGGCAAGCCATATGATAGAGTGCACGCATGCAAATCATTCGACCATCCAACCCCCCAAAATTCTATTGATACTTGCCGTATAAATTATTATGATTAATAAAAATATGATACATATCATATAGAGAATACCAGTACAGTACGGTACTAAATTCATGCCATTTATTATTTGATTTTTGTTCAGACCCACCTGCCTTTTAAAAAGTTACAATGGCTTCATTAAGTGGGAAAACAGAAAAAGTGTCGATTGAGCTGGCCTTAAAAGAAGTATTTTATATTCATAGAAACACAGTTAAAGGTTGGTGATATTTATTTTTCTTGCAAATCAATAATTACATAAAAAATTGTTGGATTCCAGGCATAGCTTTGTTTTTAAATAATGATTGATATCTGGATTTTTTTTTTAAAACTAATTTATATGTATATCAATAGTTATTTATTTAGTAAAAATGATAATAAATCATTAAAAAAAACTTAAAACAAACATAATCTTTTTTTAATATAAAATGTTATTCAACTTATTTAGTACCAGTAGGGCCTACCAGTATGTATATAAGCTCTATCATTAGCACTGTTGGTGCTGAATAGTAGGATGTAAAACTCCATTTCATTCATTCGATTGATTTCATATTTCAGAATATCAATCAGAACTTGGTCAATGGATAGAAAAATCTGAAGAATTGGAGCAAGAAAAGGAAAAGTATGACTATGGAATTAAAATTTACTTTACTAGCTTTGAATGTGATTAGCTAGTCATTCACAGACTTTTCAAAAATAGATAGTGAATGCAATGGACTCTATAATATAATATTGTTCCCCAGATTTATTGAATGGGCTTATTTCCATATAGTTTTCATCTGATTGTAATTGTGGACTTTGATTCATGACTTCAAATTTGAATAAGATTTGTAAATCATTAGACGAGTTGCTAAAACCAACAATTGCATGTGAACATTGTAAGAGTCTACATTTTCCATCAGATTTTAATGATAATTTCAAAATTTGTATGTTGTTTAAATTTATATCTGTGAAATCTGCAATTAGTTTGATGTTGGCTTGGAATTGTTCAGAATAAACAAAGTTTTCAAGCACAATATTTATTATACTCTACTGAAATGGAATTTTTTATGTGATCTTATATACCTCCATTAGATCTAGGGCAAGTTGAAATTTGAAAAATATTTGCAGAGTTATAGCCCTTGAATTTGTTAAAATATGATTGACATACATGTAGCTTGTGAATGCTCTTGTATTATTCCATTTACTCTACCTATATTATATTCAAATAGTGGCTTTCACACATTACTGAATTAGTAATTTTTACTGCATAGGTCATAGGTCCCACAAAAGTTCATGGTTTTCATCGTGAAGTAGTTGTGATGATCATATCAGGTCTTATCGTACATTGAGGTCGGTCATAGCCATTGTGTTGAGCATATTTAAACGTATCCAAACAGGGACTGAACAGGGACAATTCTATTCTATGACAGGATAAAGCAAAATGGTAAAATACTTTTGTACAAATTACAGTGTACCGGTATGT
Source organism: Patella depressa (assembly GCA_948474765.1). NCBI lineage: Eukaryota > Metazoa > Mollusca > Gastropoda > Patellidae > Patella > Patella depressa. Next base: position 56,330,038 of record OX419717.1, read on the forward strand.
TTAATTTACAGACTGTTGGAACAAATTGAAGGTTTAGAGAAGAAAAATGCCAAACTTGAAGAAGAAAAAAATACATTATGGAACAGCAGAGATAAAATATCGTAAGTTGTAAAAATATGAGCTCTACATGTGTAACAGATATTGAAATGAACATTTTATATGAGTAACATTAGTCATTCTTCGTTTAAGTACATACAGAGAAAAAGCCTATTGATACTTTGCCATATCTTAAAAATCATGTGGGCGCTCTAAAGTTATTGTCCGAAGTTTGTACACAGTATTGACCTAACCCTAGATCATGAGACGAAGAATCCTATAGATTTTCAACAATTTTGATGACTGGAACGGCCAAAATTATCATCTGAATCTGATTACCAGTACATTTTTTAAATAGTAAGAACTAGGCATGTAGCCTGTCTAGCTTTGTATCAAAATTATTCTCTACATTTCCATATTGTATTACTTGATTCATATTAATATTCATATATCATATTTCCACGTAATAACGGTGCTATGTCTTGTTGTCATTTATGTATTTATAATATTTATATCCATGCATGATAATTGTATTGATTACTGTGCCATTATAAACCTGCTTGAGGTAAATGTGTACATTATATAATGTGGTCCTGTTGATACACCTATATTATAAGCTAGATTAAAATTACCGTTTTCTTTAATGTGTGAATATTATTTGTTATAACTATATGTAAATGTTTGTATTGTGTGCTGTCTGAAATGGACGTTTCGATACAATAAAACCTTATCTTAATAAGATGTATCATAAAATAGTGGAAATTATTATCCAGGTTTATAGTACTATTAACAAAAATTTCAGATCTAGAAACGATGACAAAGCCTGTACTATGTGTAGTCACCTACAACAGTCAATGAAAGTGATACAAGATGCTTACAAACAAACATTAGAGGAAAAAGATAATATGATTAAATTTTTAAGTAAGTTTTCAGGCATGTTAATCGATCAATTTTCGATGAGTAAATGGCTATATACAGTGATAAAAAAAGCACTTTCATGTATACCCAGAACTGGTGCGGGCAGTGCAATCAGCATGCTCTGATAAATTCTAGTGATATCCAGCTGTCCCTTAAGGAAAGGTTATTTCTTCATAAAATTCCGATCCATATAATCCTTGTTTAATAAGGTCCACTCTCAAGCAAATCACCTCACACTCAACTGGGATGAAATGTTGATTATTTTCTTTATTACTTTAGGGTTGGGTTGATATAAGCTTGAAGATAAATGATAACATGTATATCTCTCTACTAATACAGTTTGATAGTGTAGTTATCATTTTGATTTTTATATATGTTGAGATCATATTATGTTTATGGTTATTCAAATATTGTAGAGCGAGTGTCATGGACAATTACAATTACATTGACTTAGTAAGATATTAAATCCCATTTCATTTAAATAACAATATTGTGCTTCTAAATCTATTAAACTGTAACATTAGTTATGCTATTAATTTTTTTCCTTGTATTATTTTATTAACAGAAGAACAATTAGCAGAAAGATCAGGTCATGCTCCATTGGTAGATATGTCAAATCAAATAATATCCAGGTTTGTTGATATTTATCATTCACATCAACAACAATCAAAATCATGTATTATTTATGTACGGGACTAATTTGAAAATAAAACCGTTTGTGAATAATGTGTATAAATAGATCAACATATTATCACTGATATACAGGAATTATTTAAAGAAAACAGGGATCACAGTGGTTAAGTGGCTAAGACGCTAGCCTGTAGGTCGTGTGTTCAATCCCCGCATTGGCGTGATTTCCCCTGGTCAGAGATGCAGGTCGGAGAGCCTGACAGGGACAGCTGTCTAGTCGATCAGATGGGACAAAAAACCAAGGTCCCATCTACAGTGACATGCACGTAAAATATCCCTTGGCAGTTGGAATTCGATATAAGAGTAGGCTGTAGCGTCGATATTCGGGCAAATTTTCCCTCGTAGCACACTGTATGGCGTAGGTCTGTCTTCATTAGCACAGTTTAGGAGCAGAACAGTTGGACGTTAAACCCCATTTCATTTAATTTTATTTAAAGAAATCAATATATGAAATATACAGCCCTTTTAAAACACTACTTGCATTCAATGACTAGTAGCCATGGGTGAGAAATCAGATCAAAGGGTATCAGAATATCAAATAGGAAATTGTATTGTAGTTTTCGGCACACCTATACAACTGTAAGTCTTTTGTGCATGTTACCAGAAGAATCATTGACAATATCTAACACTTCATTGTGACAAAAAATATTTTTCTTAGGGAAGTCGTTTCGAGGACCCCTACAAAATTGATCACTGGAATTATCAAAGGTAGTGGACCAAATTCTCAAAAGAAGAAACCTAGTCCAGATTCTACTGTCAATAGTGCTAAGAAAAAATCCCAAGAACAACAACAGATGTGCAAACAGACTGGAGAAGATGGCGATGGAGATAACTTAAAGAATGATAATTTGAGATCCAAAATTAAAAGACCAAGATATAAAGAGGTATGTGTTCTTTTAATTACTACTTATTTTAAAATAAAAGTAATTATTATGTTCTCCAGAAACCTGATGTTTTGTTTTTCAAGGACCATAATCATGGTCTCAAACAACTATATAAAGCTCTATAATTTGTTTTCGAAAAGAAATATAAATGTCCTATTGTCGGGTGTAGGTGGAACTAAAGCTTTTGATTAAAAGTTATCTTGTGCCTTGATAAACCTGTCTTTAATCCATGCGCCAGTGGAGTGACAACTTTCTGCTATACTTTCATTTATCTTTTCTCACAGGTAATAGAATTGCTGTGCATTAACTAACCTCTTGACAAAGTATAGTCACTTTTGTCAAGGCACTGATTTAAAAACTGGAGGCAAACACTCAGTGTTACATAACTTCTATAAACTGTTTTGTTGAACATTTCTAAAAATTTAAATATTTGGAACTGAAAGTTTACGTTTTTAGCATGTGCTCTGGATACCTAAACTGAGATTTCTCCTTAAACTTTTTCCATTCCTTTTTCTCTTCAGGATTTATCACCTACATATAAAAAACTAAAATTTTCTCCCGGTTCAGAATTCAGTGAAAAAGATAGAAATTCATCAGAAAATACTTCTCCAGATTTGGCCCCCAAAGTAAAAGTTAAAAAGTCAAGCCAGAATAGTACTGGTAGTGCTAAAAGTAGGGAATCTGGTAGTGCTAAAAGTGAGGAATCAACTGCTTCAAGTGGAAAAATCCAACATGATACAAACGACAAAAGACCAAGAAGTAATCGTCTAACTACAAAAAAGAAAACTTCGCCTTCTGTCCCCAATTCAAAGAGAGATAATTTTGTTCCTGAAACTTGTTTTCATCAAACACTGAACAATTCACACACTGATGAAGAAATGGCTGATTCTGATCATGGCAAGGGAGATAAAATAGCAAATATCATTGTTCCTGAAACTTTAGGTATGGAAACATACAGTTCCTATAGTGATGAAAGCGATGATGATTTGAACACGGAAAGAACTGTAGTATCCCAAATTAATAAAGGAACATCTGGTGATGTTTCATCCAAATCTAAACTCAAAGTGATTAATCATAGGGCCTCCAAGAGTTTTATGGATGACACTACTGATATTCTCAACAGTCCAGTCTCTGATACTAGTGAACCTGAAATACATAAGAGCAGACTCCATCCTTCCTTGAATGTTAGTGTTACTGACAATGCTGACAATGAATTAGATGATATTCCAGACTCTGGGTATACTAGTCGAATTGAGAAATCAAACCAAACAGGAAACACAGACAAATCTCAAACCAGATGTGGAAACTCAAAATCCAAAATTAAAAAACATATTGATTTTGAAGAAACATCTATAAAAGACGTATTGTCTGAGAACAGCAAGCAGAGACCATTATCTATTGATATACCTCAAGAAATGAAGAAGACATCCACTCATATCTCGCCAGTATTTAATCGATCAAACGACTATTCTAAAGATAAAATGGACGGAAAGCATGATTTGCCAGAAGTGTCTGATGTGGAGGAACCAGCATCTCCGTTAGTATTACAATCAGGAAAATGTTACCAACGACAGAAAAGTGATCCTTTCACTAGAGTTTTACGAAACTCAAAGTCTTCGAAGACAAAAAAAGTAGCATCCTCGTCTGAAAAGAAGGAGTCAAAGACAACATCACAGGAATTAAATGTATCTAAATCAAAGAAAAAGGGCTCCTCCAAAAATGCATTTATTGACATTCCAGATTCTAGCTTGATGAAACAAACAACTTTAAGTCAAGTTTTTTATAACAGTCCTAAAAAAATGTCTGTCCCGTCTGTTGAATCGGAATTAGAACGTAAAAAGATTGAAGAAGCGATTAGATTATCACTACTAGAATTTCAAACCACTTCTCAAGAATATAACACTAAACAACAAGCAAAAGGTAAACGAGTCAATGATGAGATGGATGGTGTTGAAATGTTCAAAAAGCCTTTATCATCCACCAAAATGTCAACACCTCGCAAAAGACGACCTAGTGCCAACAAGCAGAGTCCCCTGAACTCACCAAATAAAAATGATAAATCACCAAATAAATCTCTTGATCCTGATGAAACAGTGGCTCCATCTCCTGACAGTCAACCAATCATACCACTAAGGCGATCACCAAGGAAATTCTCACCAATGAAGTCTTTCCTACCAATAATTAAACCTCCAAGTTTGGATCAATCTTTAGGAGATTTGGATGAAACTGTTGCACCATCACCCATTGCTTTAATTAACACAAAAGAGCAGACTCCATCAGATGGTGATAATTGTAGAGCAGGATTAAATAGAAGTATTGGACCAGATGTTCGACTAACTCAGTACTGTGAAGATAGTGAGTCTATAGATCCTTTAAAAGCTTCTCCTACTTTGAAGAAGCAGAGTAAAAAGAAGCTGACCACCAGCTCTAAAAACACCAGGCAAACTTTAGACATGACATTGAATGAAGAAACTCAAAGTCTACCCTGTAGCTCTAAAAGTTTTAAATTTGGTGCCAGAAGACCAAGAACTAAAACCATGGAAACCCAGGATGAAGGTATGTATATTGTTGACAATTTAGTTTTGTTAGTTTAAGGAGCACACTTGATTTGGCTATTACATGTATCACTAATCAGTTGATTTAATTTGACTATACACCAGCTAATCCATTGTGGAGATATATACATTTTAATATTCAATTTACAAGTTTTAAAAAAAATTATTGTGGTTTTCAGTAAGTTCAGCTCAGGATCAGTATCAATCATGCACATGTAGCTATGGGTCCATAGCCCTAATACAAACTCAGTTTAATAATCCCCTCCTTTCTCTCGAGAGACAGTTGACAATGAAGATCTGGTGTTTAGTTTGTGATAGAAATTTCTTATATTGCAATATGGTGTAAAAATTAGAAAAAAAATAATTGAAACAAAATTGTAGTTCAAAATGTTAAAATGTCCTCATTATCCTTTTCTTTAAAAATCATCCCAGCCTTGGACACTTAATAAAGTTCTTTATTTAAATAAATTCAGAATCCCCCCCCCCCAAGCTGAAGGAAATATATTGATATTGTCAAAATATTCCACTAACAGATATTGAAGATGAAGGTGAAGAAGAAGAAGGAAATGGAGGAACATTAAAAGAAGATATAACTATGGATGATGATTATGTTGAAGAACAAGATTCTTTTGATTCTAGTTTTGATAGGTACTATCAATAATTTATTTATCATGAATAGTTTTTATACACATACATTTTATGTAGAAATGAAATGAAATTGGGTTTGATGTCCTTCTAAGGAAATTTTGCCCTGACAACATAGCTACACTTTGAATTCCATTTCTAAAAGGTTCTTTTATGTGTATGCCAATGTGTTCACAGGATCTTGATTTTTGTACCATCTGAATGACTAGATACTGGTCCTGAACCACTGACAAGGGAACACCAGGATCAATGCAGGGAACTTCTGGTTAGTCAGCCAGTAGCCTAATCAATAAATCACATATTTAATGTAGACAACATATAGTTGTCACATGCTTGACGATCATCCTACTTGTTTTCCGAACACTGTACAAACTGAAGCTCTTATTAAAAAATTTTTTTCAAATTTGCAGTTGGTCATAATTGTATTGTCAGTTTTAGAGTTATCGCCTCATTTTGTTTTCAGATTTTTTGGTCAGAATATCTCTTTTCAGAAACATGTGATAGAACATAGAATTCATAATGTTTGAAATACGGTACTAATAACTAACCTTTTTTGTCAGAGTGAATAAGAAAAAGGGTACAGAATTTGCTCATGTTAAAGTCGTTAAAAAACAAGATGAAAGAAGAAAGTTAAAAGGACATAGTTGTAAAGAGTGTTATGAGGTAAGTTCATATATATTGCGTAAGGTAACTTCAGGATTTGTTTGCAGAAAAGGGATCAGGGTGGCTAAGTGGGTAAGATGCTGGCTCGCTATCCTTGAGGTCAGGTGCATTGGCTGAAAAAGTTCATCCAGATTTTCTGACATGGTTCCCACTTGTCAGTGATGCAGGACAGAGGGCCTGGAAGGACAGCTGTCTAGTCATTCGGATGGTCCTGTGTATACATTGGTGTGCATGTCAAAGATCCTTTGGTAGTTGGAATTCAATATAAGAATAGGCCAAATTTCCCTCATATCACATGTGGCGTATGCCCGTCTTGATTATCTAAGTTCAGAGTAGAACAATAAAAAGTTAAACTTAATGTCATTTCAATCACTTTGGTGTTTTTGGACGGAAAAGCAGGGTTGTTAAAATCCAAAATTGAAAAGAATTTGTCTAAAAAGGAAGTTTTATGAAAAACGATTATAACTGTATACTTTATAATTTATGGTCAGTGTTATTTATAAAGTTTGTTTCTTGTGTTTTATTATAGTATTATAAGTCAACAGGAATGTCAGAAGACGAAATACAGAGTAGAATTCAAGATTGTTCACGACATAGAGCTGATTATATCCCGCCTGATACTCCAGAACATTTCTGGTCTATTGGTTTCCCCGACACACAAGAATGTCATGAACGAGGTACATTATAGTGTAATATCTTATCTAGTTATGTATGTTCCCTGTTTGAAATGATAGGTTATATAAAATATGATAATATCAGCAAGTTGACAGCAACCAATTTTATTGTCAAAAGTTGTCTCTGGATTTGTAGAAGTGGGCCGAGGGGATTCTGTTAAGTGAATAGTATGAAATAAGGCCATCCCCATATTCAAGAATTTGGCGGCATTGCTTCTGTTTTGTCCATTAACCAGTAGTGAAGTGGTTATTCAACAACTATGTGGTTTATCAAAAATAACAAAGCTGATAACCCGGGAAGAGCATCTGTATCCCCACCAGACTAACAAATTATAATATTGGCCTATTTTTTTAAAAGTAAAATGGGCAAACTTTATTCTCCAGGTAAAATGTTGGTGACACCCACAGTCTCCCACTTGATAATTCTTAATAGCATTTCTTATCTGAATCATGTTTATTATGTTTATTAGCTTACAATATTATTGACTAGCATGGGCAGGTTCCCACATGTCAAGTTTAACAGTTTGAGGCTGTCATAACTTATTGTTCCCTTCTGTTCGTCTATTCTTGTGTAAACTATCTATTAATTTAATTTGAAGGTTATGCTCAAATTGAGAGGAATACAAAACCATCTAATTATCGAAGGAAACGTCAACTACAGAAAAAATTTAAATCAAAAGTTGAAGAAGATAATGGTGGTGGAGGGGATGTTGAACAAGAAGATGATTTAATCTTTAAATAATATATAATAGTATATGTTGTGGTAGTGCCCCATTTATATAATGTAAGTTTATATATAATCTGGACATATATCATACATTACAATTACAGATAAACATTATTGTAAACATTTGAGAATGATACATGGCCAGTTACCATGACAGATTGATTTGGTTATGAGTTCTTGAAATGGACGATAAAGGCACACAAAGACTGGCCTTTCATACATATTTCATATGTCAAAATATGGAGTCTGTTGTTAAATTGTAATTATTGAAGCTCTGAATATAGAAAGTCCTTCATGTAGAAGGGACTGACTTGTAAGAGAATGGAAAGCTCAATTGATATTAATATATTCAGCTAAGAGAGATACTGATGAGGGAATACAGTAAAAGAATCATTGTAAACTTAAGATTATGAAATTACTTCTGATTGTGCATAGTATTAACATTAACCTTTATAGAAATTGGCAGATACAAATTTCCTTATAGATGTCAAATAATGAACCAGCAAAGGGTTTTCAGTATTTTATTTTGTCTGCTACAATAACAGGAACAATAAATTTCTGAACAAATGCGTTTTCAGAATCTGAATTGATGGTCTGAGTCTATTATTAGGATAAACATTGAAGATATTTTGTAATTTGTTTCAGATACCTGACATGGTCTAGTCATTGAAATAGTGAGATCGTCTCCTTTAAATCTAGATCTGGAACCATAAACGCCTTAAACCTATTTATAGAATCAACATAGGAAACAAAATTATTAATGTGCAACACTTATTTGTTACAAAGAATTAAATGTACTGCTCTATGTTTGAATTAGGTTATGAATTTATTCTAATATTGTGTACACAGATTAAATCTTGAATCAAATAATCTAATAATTAAAAGAATCATGATTAAAAATATTGAAGTTATGTATTTATTTATTACTAAAAATGGAATTTTGTTTTATTATTTTCTAGGAATGTAATAATGCATAAAATTGTTGTTACAAAGAGTTTATATGTACTGATATTTATAATTTTTTTTCTAAGATAATCACAGAAATGATAAAATAAATATATTAAACTTAATTTGATGACTTTTATTGTTGCTGGCAGCCAGAGTAGTAGACTTTAAATTCTCTGTGATGAATTTAAACTATACTGTCAATGATACCGAGAAATTATGCAGCTCAAATTTTTGGCATGATTGTAGACTGGATATTTTCAAACACAACAAAAGTAACAACCCATGAGGGACATAACTACTTTACTTAACAGGGAAACATAGACACTAGGGGTAGAAATCTAAAGTCAACAACCGGTTAATTCAGATTCAGAATTGATCAACCGTGGAGTCATTCGACAGAGCACAATCTGCATCAAAAAGTGTCAGGTCTGATGAACCCATGCAGACCTCTAAGCAGTACAGGGATCTGACTGCATAAGATGCTGCAGATGGTGTTACAGTCTTGTTGACTTATTGTCACATTCGCCGTACAGAAGTGTCGGTTGGAAAGGAACTCCTGATGACCCTGAAGTAACCCATAGCCACATTGACCTTAATTGGCATAGATGCATCTTTCACAGAGTAGCTTCTTAAAAGCACCCAGAAAGTGATAATTATCAACTTTCCTTGTTTTTGTTTGAAGGAAGTGATCTTTGGTGTGGTAGGTTATACTGTTGGGATTTTTCAGGAGGGAACCTATGGAAATTCCCAGTAGAACACTGGTTTTGGGCAAAGTTATTGTCCCGGTCTTTGAAATCTTGTTAACGCTCGACAGACAGTATTTGGGATAATTTTATAATTAGCTAAGTTTGTTCAGCTAGCCGTAAGAACGTAAGTGATGAAAACAATTTATGGCAGATTTATTGACTCCATTGGATGACAGATAAAATAAAGTGCTTCATTTTGCCACAGCAGGTCACATTAGGAATTGTCTTCATAAAATAACACAGAAAAGAATAGACATATTTTAATTTTTTTGAAGATTTTATAAATATATTGAAACAAGTAATGAATATGAAAAGTCTTTTTATTTCTTTCTAGATTTCCCTCCTCCACCCCCACCTCTTCCTCCTCCACCCCCTCTTCCTCCTCCACCTCCTCTTCCTCCACCACCTTTTCCTCCTTTACTACCACCCTTTGCTTTTTTATGTTTATAATTCTCATAATTATGTATTCTTTCTTTTCTGCCTCTCTCTTTCAATATCTCATCTTTACTTTTTATTTCTCTCTTCTTAAATCTTTGTTTATCTTTAACTGGTTGTCCCTTCATACCTTTAGTATGAACTGAAATAAGATACATACACATATAATAATAAAATGTTTACCATGTAGTCACTTCTACAATATGTTTTCTCTTCCAGATGAAATATAGTTTTAATCTAATATTAATTTGAAATGAACTGACAGAAGTGTTTAAAGTTGCCTTCCTGCATACAAACTGTTTGAATTAAAAAACATGATGCAACTCAAAACATATTCAAACTAATTTATTTATCAAATGTTTGCAGCAAATAACCATTAAAAGATTTTAATAGTTTTATCACATGACTTGATTAATAGAGAATCCATTTTGAGCTTGTATTTGTCGTTAGTCGCTGTACATTTATCATAAATATTGAAGCCTACGTAAATTCCTTTTTCTGTTGTTCAATCGCCCTGTGTCCTGGATGTTTAATTCTCACATCAATTAGACATCAAATCAACAATGCTCCTTACATCACTCCATGAGAGACCCTCACAGTTTTGTTTTTTGCGCTCTCCTTTGGTGTTTTTCAGGGATTACAGTATTTTTCTAGTGCTTTTGGGCATTTCTTTTGTGGGGAATGTATCTTTAAGACTGGTGTATAATAAATGTTAGAAACTTACATCTTCTATTAGTACCCATGACTGTAAAATGTTTATTTTCTTGTTGTTTATCATCATCCAAGTTATTATCTTCCATCCTGTTCTTCTTCTTCCAATCATCGTAAGTAAACATAGGTCAAGGACAAATAATACCAAAATATATCTTTGAATGTACAATAAAATATGAATTTTAACAAATTACTAAAAATTTATTTGACATAAAACAGATTCATGTCATGTTCCAGACAAAATATTGTGTTGGGATTACAAAATGGTTAGAGAAAGTGAGAGACATAGGATCAGCAGACAGCACTTTAGACCACTAGGTATAATAACTCTAAATTGTTTCCATGACAGTGGATTTAGATTTATTTTTAGAAAAGATTAGCCATTAAAATGTTCTGTTTTGTCAAACTTTATGGTTTAAGTTTTTATTGAGCCATTCTACAAGGCCTCCCGAATTACGAATGCTGGCCAGTCAGATCTATATACGCAATTTAGATATATATTATTTAAATCAGACTGACCAAGGAATGAATGGGATATACATGTCCAAGAAACAATCACATATATTTTTAAAGGATATACACTAGATTTATATGAAGCAGGAATCCAGGCTCCACTTTCTGTTCGTATTTTCTTTTTAGTAGGATCATTACTCCCGCCATCTTTAACATATCTTTTGCGCTTCCTGTCCCATTTAGATTGACTTCTCTGGTTACGTATCGTATCAACATCGTCCCCAACTATTTCTATTTCCGCTCCAGCTACTTCACGATCAAATCCTCCTAAACTAAACCTAACAACACATAAGAATAAAACTTGTGTAAAATTACAACTCATAAGTTCAAACTTCAAAGGCTTACACATTTTCATTTCCGGAAAAGCAAGATTTTAATTAGGTAGCTATGGATCAACCATCCTAATATGATATTCTGACATAGTCCCAGCTAAATCATCAGAAAATAGATCTAAAAGTTACTAAAATGTTAATTATCCATGCATTATGCAAAAGCTAAATCTGCCTATAGCGCCTACTTGAAATGTTATATAAACAATTTATTAGACATTAGCTTATCCAGACCATAATCAACCCTCAGTGTCATAGCCTGCAATATTTAGTAGATTTTATAACTTTTACGACACATGATTTAACGTAAAAATAGATAATCAAGACTTTGTTTATTATCATACTAACAGTAGTTATGATGTTCAAGGCTAAAATAAAATTGGAATCGCTAATATCTCGGTTCAGAGTGAAGCAATTTGATTGAAATTTTCAGCTTTCTATTTAATCTTACATAACGCCCATTTAATAAGTAGCAATGACTGATTAATCACACTATCTGTAACATGTCAGCCTAAGTTTGATTTTCACAAAAACAATTCATATTGTCTGTTACATGATAAAAATAACGCAAATCTGACAGAATCGTCACAATGCCAAGTATCAGATGAAGACTGAAATGAAAAGAAGATTGTAGAAAATGTTAAACAATATGATAACAAGTAATAAAAGTGAAATCTAAAATAAAACTCACCCTTTTTCTGTTTGATAATCAGCAGGTTGATAAGATAAATAATTCTCTTCATCACGTCCCAGTTTTTCTCGTTTTTTCTTCTTTCTGCTAGGGTCGTTATATTTTGTTGAAGCTCTACCATCTATTACTGTACTAAACACTGACTAGAAACAACAATATAGTTTTAGGTAACATAAAAAATCATCCCTACAAATCAAAAATTATCCAACTAACAAGTTGAACAGTCAGATCAAAAAAAGTAAATTATGTTTATTTTCTTTGTATTTTGTAGAAATATCTTCACCTTTTTTGTCTTTGAAATGTTTTGAATATATAAAACTATGTCCATGAAATAACGCTGCTTGATATCTGGATTAGTCAAAGGTACAAACATAATAATATGGATCATAATATTGATAACATTGGACAGAGCTTGGTTTAATTACCTGTATTTGATCAGCATTTGTCTCATTTTCTTCACAGTGTGTATTTTTTATTCTTCTTTTAGACGATTCGTCTACAGATTGTTCGGATCTTTTATTATTTGATGATATCACTGTCTGATGTTTAGCTCGTTTTTCTCTCATTATATCAGAACTCTTTGTTTTAGCTGTGTTACTCATTTCAAATACCGTCTGAAATATCACAGACAAAAACCCAAAATAATAACAAGATGTAAAATTGAATCAAGCAGAGTATTGTTAAAGCAATACGTGTCCCCAACAAATATTACAATACAAGTATAAGTGTAGAGAATGATATTACACACAAACAAAACTGACAAGACCAGCCTGCAAATAAGACGCAGACATTGCATGTAATAAAAAAAAGAAAGAAAGAAAAGAGATTTAATGTCCACATGACAAACAACCTAGGTCATTTTGGGACTAACATATGGTTTAATTGTGGCAATGGAATAAACCTGGGGACCAGGAGAAAACCCAAGAGGTTGGACAAGCGACCCCGCTCCTTTTCACATCCAAGCTGTGCATCGAAACTCAATAAAAGTCATTAAGATACAAACACACGTTAACCATTAGGCCATCCAACCCATTGCAAGCAATAAACATCACATTGGCCCATTCACTGTGCTATACAGTTCTGACTCGGTAATAAGACAAGAAAGAATGTGATCAGTCTTGTAACCGCTGATACTGTGAATACATTTCTGAGAATATATAATCCAAAAGGAAGAAAGTCTAGAAATTTTCTACAAAAAGAAACATTACTTACTGATCGACTTTTATATGATTTTAAGGCATTTAACAGTTTTTGTTGTGCTTCATCACCATCATCGACTTTTGACCCTAAATATAAACAACCATAATTTTATATTATAAATATGTGTTACCATTTCATATATGATAAATGTCTTTCACCTTCAACCATGAGAAAAGTAAAGTTCTGTGTATTATTTCTATCACTCATTTAAATCTGAAGACATGATTATAAAGAGTGTGTTCTAGGCCTGTGAGGACAGCATGATAATAATCTTTGACCTTGATAATACAGACAGTGAAATGACACAGCCATTTAAACAAAATTTCTTGCATATTATCTAAGGGTTTGATCAAGTAAGTTACCCATTTACAGTGGTAAATTCTCAATAACTGAATATAAATGATGCAGCAGTGTTTTGTGAACTGTTCATTTATGACAACCCAGCATATTTATGTATACTTATGTAAAACGGGATAATTTGAACAAACTCATTATCTATAGCTACACCAAAGTTAACTTACGATAAATAGGATGTACACCTAATATCACTCCTTCATTCTCCATTTGTTTGACACGTTTTACTGATTCTGCTGCTGGGTTAGGTCGTGATCTTTGATATTGTTTATAGGCATTGCTACATACTCTCTTCATTTCAGTCTGGAACGAGGAGAAACAAATATCCAAATGATTAGAACAAAGACACAAAATAGGCTTAATGTCATATCAATATCAGTCACCCTCGGACTAACATGTATTAATCCTTATGGGTAATACTGCTAAGGGCACATAAGCCATGAGGTGGCGAGAGGTGGATTGATGGGGGCAGGAGGAATTTTGAACTGACAGAAGTGTGTCTGACTACTCATCTTTGAATTCAAACATCCAAGTGGGCTTTCATGTGTACTAACAGTTTCAGCAAGGGACCTTGATTTTTTCGTGCCATCTTAATATTAGCCCTGGAGACATATTTGTAACGATTATATATGTTTACACATATAATTAAAAATACACAATTTGAATGACAACCAAAGTCAACACTTTCAAAAATAGACAATTCCATGTGCCACCTGCAGCTGACAGCTGAACTACTGCCACCTGCATCTGAAAACTGAACTAAAAAGCTGACTATTGATTTACTTACAATCTTGCCTTTTCTAAAAAAAAACCTTGATTTCAAATCGTGTTTAGTATGTCATACCAGATTGCTAAATAAGTTTAATATGTCATATCACAGAGCTAAATTAGTGACATGACTTAGGTCTAATTAATGCTATACTTACCATATCATGTGACTCTGAATGCCATTGTTGTAATGTCTGTATATCTGATTCTAAGAAATTAGCAGGATAAGTTCCATATAATCCATTATCATCTATAAAATAATAAATAACTGTTTTACTCGACTATTTCATCTCACAATGACATCAAAATCACTCTGCATCAATTTAAGGTATAGGAATCTCTTGCAAACTACAGTATTGTGAAAGATGACAAATTTGATATTTTAGTGAAAAATGCAAATGATGCATTGTCACTTTCATATAATATTTATGATGTAAAAAGTTATAATTTAGTCCAAAAATATTTAATGGAATCCACTAGCAACATACTACAAACTTCATTTTGGCCAAAAAAGACACTCATTCATGTATACACATTGGAATTTGTTGTAAAGTTTAAAAAATCAATAAAAATAAACATATTTAGAAGATTATACCATCATATTTTGCACCGGGTGTAACTAGGTTTAATGGATGACCAAGAAAGACGTGTAAATCTATCAGATATTGTACATCATCTGGTGATATTATAGAAAATGCTGTTCCTGTTCTACCAGCTCTTGCTACTCGACCTAAAATATACAAAATATACACAATCAACCATGATATAAAATGAAATGGAAACAAATGTTTTATTGTTTTCTTTCTATGATACATATGAAATGCTTAAGAAGAGAATATTTCTAGGACAGTAGTAATTCTACCTGCTCTTCAATTTCTACAGTTTAAAGGCTTTATTATTTGACATAAGTATATGTATAGGAAAATATACGCTGTTGTCCATGCATGTGTAACAGAGTCATTTTTGTAAAGACTTTCAAAATTTCAGCTTTTATTAAAGCCAATAAATTAGCCATCCTTAGTGTATTATATATTTCTTTATCACATATATCTACAAAATAATCTATTTGTAGCATAATTTAAATTTATTAACTTACCTACTCTATGTACAAATAATTTAGCTTTTGCAGGAAAATTATAATTGATAACATTATCTAACATTGGTATATCTATTCCTCTAGCAGCTAAATCAGTGACTATCATAACTCTGACTTTCTTCATCTGAAATTTACCTACAGCTATCTTTCTAGCGGTTGGATCTAAAGAACTATAAATATAGCTACAAGATATACCAGCCTTTTCTAAAATCTGAAAGTAGGAAAACATACACAGAATCCTATACTGGTACTTTTAACAATTATCTACTATTAATTAATTTTCTTGGGAATGCTACTGGGAATAAGGCACATGTCACAGAAATCTTTTTCAATTTGAAGCTACTGTTGATGAATGATATGCCAGATGCGACAACAATATACAATGTAGACATACATAAAATCATTAAAAGTAAGTCTCCTAAAACAAAATTTGGCTAGTACTCGGTTATTTTCTATAAGGTTGATTTGAAATTCTTTAAGTTCGGTCCATCAATCCAGAAACATCTAAGTCCTGCTTTCGTAGGTATTTCCCTGTGCATTCTTGCTGGCGAAAAAGTAGGTCTAATGCAAATGTAATGGGATGTTTCCATGTAAGCATTTTTGCACAGATTAATTTGATATGGTATAATCATAAAAGGCGGCCAATTTTACACTTGCAATTCAATTCCTTATATACAAGTGGTACAGGTTAATATAATATCAATGTATATCATTATTTACATGGGATTCCCAAAACTTCCAGTATTTTTTTGTACACATGGAAATACAAAGAGTCACACACTGAAACACAGCGTAAATGGAAAATGGGCCTAAAGTAACAGCCAGTTAGTCTTTGTTCAAACTCATGCTTACCAAATTAAGATATTCAACATGATGTTTTGTAGCAGCAAACACGAAGGCTTGTTCTCTGTTAGGTATTATATTCTGTAATAAATTGACTAATAAAGCTGGTTTATCTTCAGATCTACATGATAAATATACAGTCTGAAAAATAAATGAAAAGACAGAGTTTAACCAAAATACAAAAGAGATATTTGGTTTTAGAGTATAAAATCACAATAATCCAGACTAAAAAAAGACATTCAGTTCAGTGTACGTGAATTTTTACAAATTAGATTGCCTACATATTTTCACATAAATCTACTACGCTATCTCTAGATGTTTTAGCTTTCAATTAACGAGTCAAATGTTCTACTCACAAATGAAACAGGACTGGATTGGAATTCCATCTTTACAATTAAAAAGACTGAGTATTGTTATATTCTATCCATGAATACAATACCCATATATATTTTTCACAATCAATTTACCTTTAAATGTTCACTAAGTTTATTATCTACATCTAATCTGATTAATGTTGGATCTGATAATCCAGCTTTAGCAAATTCCACCAGTTGTTTAGGAAGTGTAGCAGAGAACAATAAGGTCTGTCTGGAATCAGGTAATCTGTGAATTATCTCGTGTAATTGTTCTTGAAATCCCATCTCAAATAACCTTTAAAAAAATATTGGTAGCAATATTATATGCTCATCCATCACTTACTCCCCCCTTTTCTTAGCTTAACAGCTTATATAGATCTTACAAAAACAGGGCAATAATTAAGATTTCGTAACAAAGATGCACAACTCTTGAAGTTAATATCAAAAATTGTTGAAATTCAATTTTTTTATCTATACTTTAGTAAAATTTACAAGTAATCAACAGTTTTTTCTATATATTCCAACTGATCTGTGATATCAGGCACTATCAGCGATTAAAACCTAACAGATTACTGGGATTTGAAATATACAAATTATAGAACCTATGATGAGAGCTAAGGCAGACCACACCTCTGTATCATTTACAAGGAGAACAGAAAGAGTAGTAAATTTTTTTATTTCGTAAAAGAATCTGAGCTATTGAATAAGATAATGTTTTATCTATATCAGTACTCACCGATCAGCTTCATCAAACACCACATACTCAATGGATTTCAATTTCAAATTCATCTCCATGGTAACATGTAAAAACCTTCCTGGTGTTGCTATAATTCTATCAAACAAATAAATGACTTAATTATTTTTCTAAAATAAAAGTGCTGGAGAAATCCTTGGATGTTCAAAAGAAAGTCGTATACTTGGTAACATAATAAAATATTGAGATTGACCTCCAGTAGTATTATTCTTTTCTGCTTTACAGAATTGTAGGAGTTGTACTGGCCCTAGCCTTTTTAAAGAGACATTTTATACACCATGTCTGCATAATAAAGTTGTGTAATATTAAACAACCCAATTCTATAAATTTTAATTGTTTTGTGTTTGAGAGAATTCATCTATGGCACTACCATGGAAATATCATAATACTGAGGTTGACTTCCACCAGTATTATTCTTTTACGCTTTACTCAGGTTTAAGATGCTAATAATTTACTTACATGTCAGGATTTTCATGCAGTGCTGAAAACTGTTGCTCCATTCTGGAAAATAAATGTAATGTCTAATAAAATCAATTCAATTGAATTGTTAATATATTGGGAGTCTTAGATCCAAGCACACATATTACGAGTACATTTTCAATTTTGAAAAGTTAATGTCTAATCTTGTGCTCTGACTCATATTACACATTCCAATCTGCTGACACAAACAACCATAGACACATGGCTAGGAAAATAATTTAGCTACAACAATATAACTAAAGAGGAACTTTATAATCAATAAGTTCAAAAGTATGAGCCATTAATTTTTTTCAAATTATATACCGAGTTCAATACATTCCTGATAGAATTCTGTTGTCAGTTAACATCATCTGAATAATTTAAGTTTGTTTGAACAGATATTCTGATAGTAACGTAAAGAAACCTACCTATCACCACCCAGAATTACAGCTGCTCTTAAATCTGTCTGTTTACCAATCTGAAAAGTAATGATATGTATAAGAAAACTAGACAGTCAGTCGGTATAAATACCAGCCAGAAACAACATGGGATTTATAACATAAAATATAAGAACCCACCTATAAACTATTTTAGCGATCATATCTAACCAAAAGGGCTATTGCGCCACATTTGCAATTTGATCAGCATACTTAAATGTGGTTCTTTTTTTTTTGAGACCCATAATCGTCTTGTGAACATTTAAGCAAAGGCCAATTTTATGTTTACCTCTTTTGTAAATTTGAGAGTTTGTAAAGCTAATTCTCTTGTTGGTGACATTATCATAGCTCTGGCACCATTAGAAGAATGAATTTTCAAGTGTTCAAACATTGGTATCAGGAAAGCAGCAGTTTTACCACTTCCTGTTCTTGCCATAGCAACCACATCTTTACCATTCATGATGATTGGAATTGTCTGCAAGGAAAAGAAGATCAATTAAAAAAAGAATATAAAACAGACATTATTAGATGCAAAATATAATTCTATATTTTTTAAAGCACATCAATTGTCATTTAGACCTTCCCTTCTCTCAATATCATAAATCAAACGATATCTACTTGACAATATGCAAATCAAATATTGTTTTTAAAACAAACAATCTCATTATTTTCCCTTGATATTACTGAAGAAAATGGCCTGTTTTACGGAAATTTTGAGCTGGGTTTAAAGCGTTATGAAAACAACTTAATGAAATGTATCAACTTATTCAAATATATTTTACCAACTATAATAAAAATACATCTACAAGTTATTTACCTTTCTTTGAATTGGTGTTGGTATTTTATAGCCTTTTCTTTGAATGCCCTTGAATACATTACTGGAAAGTCCTGAATAACAGTTAAAGATATTCAATTACCTCATGAAAAATTTCAAATATATTCTAAGGTTAAAAGTATGACTAATGAGACATACAGCATTACGTGAATGCATGCACAATAGGAAATACCGAAAAAAATGTTAAATAAAATAATGTTATCTTAACTGTATAAAAGCTCAACTAGACACATCATTCAGTATCGAGGAATCAAACTGATTATCAACTATACACTAAGTTTCATCACTCTCTATCAGATAGAATCACCCTAATGAACATCATGACCAACTTTAAACATTCTATCTCAATTAAAAGCAGAGTTGTTATGTTCCAAAGTCTTGACCAATTAAATTGCTTATCGCTCTGCTTACCATCTGGCGATAACATTTATTATCGAATTTAGTCAAGTTATTGATGTGATGAAACTATACAGCAAGTTTCATCATTCTCACTTAATTAAATCACGTCCTGTCCCAAAGCATCAACCAATCAAATCGCTTATCTCTGCTTACCCTAAGCAGAAAATGCTTATCTGATCTAAATACAACAAATAATCCATTATTAATCAAAAAAAGCATTAAATTTCATCTCATATTTCCAATACGCCAGTTTATTTTTTTATATTTATTGTAAAAAATAAATAACTTGACCATAGCATTGACGGTTTCTGTTGAAACCCCATAACATTGCACAAAATATTATTGGAGCAAAGTTATATAAATGCACAGCGATAAATTTGTCGACTTTATACCATTTGTCGATTAAATGGGAAATAAAGCACACCCCACACATTAAAATTTAATTAAAACGTTTTATTATGAAGACAGATGGGTATTGATAATGATAAAATAATTTATGGTATGACGTGTATTCTTGTCTTGTCTATTTCTCTGATTATAATATCATAGTTTGGACTGGTTTTATTTTCATATTAAATAACATAAATTCTAATTTTTACAAATTCGCTGATAGCAAATACTGCTAATAACTATCTTGAAAAAAACCATGTTTAATAAACGAGGCATTTTACTCAGCCTCGTTCTGAACAAAATACCTCGTTCCAAAAACAGGGCAATTTTAAAAAACCTTGTTTTGGAACTGCAGACAACGAGGCATTTATTTAACCTTGTTTGGACAGAAATGTCGAACGAGGCATTCTGAGGTTTATAGTGTTAGTCAAGGTATTGATGTGAAGAAACTATACACTAAGTTTTATCATTGTGTCACAAAGCATCAACAAATCAAATTGCTTATCTTTGCTTACGGTACCCGTAGCAGAAAGTGCCCATCTTCAGCACGTGCTTATCTTTGCTTACCCTTAGCAGAAAATGCCCATCTTCAGCAGTTTGAAATTTCTAGCTCAATTTGAAGGAAAGTTATTCTGCCCTAAAGTCTCGACTCTCAACCAATCAAATTGCTTATCGCTCTGCTTACCTCTGAGCAGAAAATGTTCATTATCGAACTTAGTCAAGGTATTGATGTCTTTAAACTATTCACCAAGTTTGATCACTCTTACTTAATTAGAACTGAAGTTATCATGTCCCAAAGCATCAACCAATCAAATAGCTTATCTCTGCTTACCCTTAGCAGAAAATGTTCATCTTCGAACTCCATCAAAGTATCGACCTAATAAACACCTACACCAAGTTTGAACATTCTAGCTCAATTAGGGGGAGAGTTATTGTGTCCCAAAGGGTGTGACGGACAGACAGGCGGACGAACCGATTTTTATAGTAAAATTAACTTGCTACCTTATTCCAAAGCCCAGCATTTCCTATGTTTAGAAAACTAAATTACCCATGGACTGAAAGCCACCAGATTTCTTTTTCTTTCTGTTTTGAGTTTTGACTTGGTCTCTTGTACTGGCAAGTTCATCTTCAAAATTGTCTTCATATTCTTCATTGTGTTCAGACTAAAGAAATTAAAACCAATGTACAGTTATCATCATCACTATTATCATAAAATTAGTAATTGTGGGCCTTGTAATTAAGACTGAGCATTATGATGACTTCTTAATTTAAGTCTAAGGCATACATCAATCATATGGACAGGGTGTAGCTACAGACTATTTGGAACTTGAGAGAGAGAGATTTGGGTTTAATATCTATTTAACACAAACTAGGCCATTAAATGCCCAACACATGGTACAATATTACTTCAATATTTTGCATGTACGTAATGGTCTTTATAATAGCAGCGTGAGGGGGGTGTGACCGAGGGAAAACCCACAAAGTTGGACAGACAACCATCTGGAAATCAAAACTATGCCATTCAACTCGATGGCAGACCATGAATCGTGCTATAAGCACAAGCGAAATATTAGTTGATTTTGATGAATATTGAATCTGTTACAAAAATACAATTTAATATCTTAATCAATGAATTTATGTTATGAAACCAGACATCATTTTTTTTTTCCTCCAACACTTTTAAAGAGGTTGCAGCCTCATTTATATTTTATCTAGTTATACCTTTTTATTTGAAAATTTGTTAGAAACAACTTCCAATTCTTCTTGGTCGTCTTCCATTCCCATTTGTTCGTCATCACCACTATCAATATCATCATAATCATCAGGACCTTCTCTCTTTTTTCTCTTTGAAAATGACTTTTTCTTACTCGATTTAAATTTACCTGGGGAACTGGACGGTTTAGATGTTTTGCGGTTGCCATTAATTTTAGACTTTTTGGTCGGAGCTGATTTCTTAGCTTTTATTTTTGTCATATTGTCAAATTAGTAAACAACAACACGTGCTGAAATTTCTATTTGGACCGAATACTCCTCTTATTCCAAAGAGCTATAGAGGTGGAGTTACTCTCGTAATATTCTGGGATCAGCCCACCAAAGTTTCATGGAATGCGAGGTAACACTAACTCCTTTTGAAAAAGTCCCTTTAGTTCCCATTTTTGAGGTTGTGACCACCTACCTTTTTTAATGGGAAATGTAGATACCATACAAGAGATAGTGAGGAGTTAACTAGGTCATTTCGGGACTAACTTATTAT
Source organism: Patella depressa (assembly GCA_948474765.1). Classification (NCBI taxonomy): domain Eukaryota; kingdom Metazoa; phylum Mollusca; class Gastropoda; family Patellidae; genus Patella; species Patella depressa. The sequence goes on from OX419717.1 coordinate 56,352,348, forward strand.
GATACAATTTTATTTCAATAATTTGCCTGTAGTGATCTTTATAATTGGGAGGAAACCAGAGGACCCGCAGAGAAAACACACAAGGTTGGGTAAGCGACGATGGCAGACCCTTTGACCACTTGACCCCGCCACCCCATTAATGCTAATTAAAGGATACATGACTTAAGCACCACTATGAACATTTTCCAATGCAAAATATATCAATTATAACTTTTTTTATTATTATTATCTTCATCAACAAAACAATTTTCGATAAATGAGAATTGGTGGTGTTTTGGTGGAGAATTTGTTTTACAAATGTTGTATTCACTCTGATAATTTTAAAGAAGCAAAAACCATTTTCATTTAAAATGTTAGTAAAAAAATAATTTGGTTGATCTGGTATATGTTTCCAAAAGTAATTAATAGAGCAATCTCTCTATAATTGCAATTCCTTATAACAATTTCATGTAAGTCAATTTGCACTTAAGTAAAGAAAAAGAAGAACATCATTTGACAGTTTAAATATCAAATTTAATGTAATCATCACTTTCATATTTCACTCAACTCAAAAGGTTCTTTTTTTATTTCGTTGATTAAGGATAATTTTAATTTCAAATGATATTCAATGTGTTATTAATCACTTTCGGATAAATTTTCCTCATATATCCTCTTTACTTTAACATACACATAGACCTCTTCTAAAATCATATATAAAGCTTCTTCTATATAATCTACTTGACTCACTGGACAATAGTCATCAGCGCTGGATCGAGATAATGTCACTAAGGTTGGCCTAGGTAGAGATTCTAATACATTTTTGGTAACTTGGATTAAGTGATTTATTTGTTCTGTTGTACTGATATGATGAGGTAATTCACTATCATCAATGGTACATCCAGCTTCATGTACCATTTCCCAGTCAATTTTCTCCTTGTCACTTGCCGTCTTTTGAATATCTTCAACAAGTTCTGTTATGAGAGTAAACCTTTCTGAGGAAAATGCTTCACAAGGAGTTTCAATCTCTGTTGAATTTGAACATTTCATCAAACAGTTTTTAATAGAAACAAGTTGTTCTGTCCTCATCTTCACACATTTATCTATACCTTCATCTGAATAGTCTGTAACAGGTGGACAATTATACAATTTTTTCAGAATGTTGTATTGTTTTTCAGTATACATATCTTTAAAGGGATTTTGTGTCGAGTAAAAGTCTAGATCGATGTCTAAAATAAATTTTCGTCCTGCTAAAGCTCCCTTTAAATCCTTAAGAAGAGTAGAAGTAGATTCATTTATTGTCATTTCAGATGTTTTGTCCAACTTAATTTTTTTCCTACCAGCTGCGAGACCCTCTGCCAATATTGTTTCATTAGTAGGTTTGGTTTCTTGCTGATTTAAGTCAGACTTTTCATCCAATAAATCACAAAAATGATTTGTGGTTATTGTAATAACTGTCAACTTTACAGTCTTGGCACTTTCTAGTTGAATTTCAGGTACATATAGGAGTTCATTCACAAAATAACTTTCCTTGCAAGTTGTTCGAATAGCCTTAGTTTTTTTACATTTACCAACTAAAAATGTAACTTGTTTATCTGGTATTTGGTTTGCCCAAGGTGGTTTTAGCCAGATAATCTCGTTGATATGTCCCGCATAAACAAGAGGGATTATCCAATTTTCAATACTGAGTTTGTCATACAACTGTTCTTTTTCATAAACCAAATCTGCTTCCATATTAAATGGAATAAGTAAATCTGGATGTGAATCAAAATGAACCATAACAACGTTTTCCCAAGGCAGTTGTTTAGACCCTATTGCTCTGTGAATGTGTGGTACAACTTCGTGGTGATCTTCTACACAAAAAATCCCAAGATCAGAAAAACTAGCCATGCTACTTTGGCTTTCGCTTTAGTCTGGCTGATGATGATTGTCGTGTGTGTAGCAATGGCCTATTTCATTGGACTAAACCGACGAAAACAAACACCCTTTTTTATTTTGCAGAAAGTTGCTTCACAATAATACCAATATCATTGTGTATAAAATGGGACTCACTGGGGTTCAATTTGTTAACATTACAGCTTGGCTAGTCAAATATGGACGACCGTGACTCCAATGACGGCAAAGAAATCACGTGATTGGTAAATTGAAAGTAGTCTAATTTTAGTAGCTTTATTATTATTTTCTTTTCTCAAACTAAGTTTTCCAAAGTATATTATTATCAGTCTACCAGGAAATAAATAATTTATGCCACCTAAGAGAAATGAAAATTTCAAGGGGAATCGATAAAATTTTAATATCTGGTAAAAACTGGCTCGCTACAAGGTCTCGCGGGTTCGTGTCTAGTCATTCAGATAGGACAAACGCAGCTGTCGAATCCGGGCTAATTTCCCTCTTATTTATATGGATAACCTCCGACCGCCTCGGCATTGGCCCAGTGAGTAAAAACTGACTCGCTACCATGTCTCGGGTTCGTGTCCTGTCATTCGGATGGAACACAAAAAAACGAAAAACGAGGTCCCGCGTACACAAAACGAAATGAAATTTAACGTCATACTGTCCTGCTACAATCTAAACTAGGCTAATGAAGACGGACATAGGCTACGCTATCAGTGCTATGAGGGAAATTTTGCCCGGGCCTAGAGGCGCCACGGTCTAGGGGCCTACTCTTATATATAGGCCTATCGTATTCCAACTGCCAATGGATCTTTTACACGCCAATGTGTACACGGCACCTCAGGTTTTCTTCCCACCCGAACGGCTAGACAGCTGTCCTTGTCAGGCCATCTGTCCTACATCACTGACAGGGGAAAACCACCGGAAAATCTGGATGAACTTTCTCGGCCAATGCAGGGATCGAACACCCGACCTCCAGGCTAGCGAGCCAGCTCCCGCGTACACGTTGGCGTATACCTAAAAGATCCATTTACAACTGGATAGGTCGTATAATATAATGCAGTTGTCCGGACTAAATTTATCTCATATTTATATGGATAGCCTCCGTCTGTCTACTCATCGGTCCAGTCGTAGCAGAAAAGTATACGATGTTCCATGTTAAATATGAATACCCAGACCTAAAAAGAAACCCCTCAGTCTCCCCCGTCAGCCATCAGATTATCTAAATAGATTTGAGCAATATTGATTTTACTGAAAAGTTAGGATAGTTATTTACAGCGCACAAAGCTATATTGGTAATTTGGTACATAATTAATTGTATAGTTCAGTGAAAATGTTTGGTTTGGCCAGTAAAAGTATTTCGTTGCATCACCTTGTAAAACCTACACCTGGGATTCAATCCCCGACAATGCCAATGATCGAACCCAGAAACTCACACAAAAAAAGCCCTAAAATACAGCAGTGCCGCACGACGTTTGGAAATTATAAACACACAAATTACAGAAACATCAAACTCCATCTAAACTTTTTGGCGCGTGTGTGTTTTGGCAGTGGCTCGGTAAGTAATGCGCTGGCAACCTAAGCCGGAATCGATCTCGGGATTTTGTGGCGTGGGCACCCCTTGTCAGTGGTGAAGGGTCAGTCAAGTAGCGTCTTCGGATGTGACCCAAAAATGGGGTGTTTGGTTTAAAGAGCCCATTGGGGTTCAAGATTAGAGTAGGCCCTATTGCCACTGCCCGGTCAAATTTTCCCCATTACACAACACATTGCGTTTGTCAGTCTTCATTCTAACCATATTTCCCAACCTCTGTTCGTGTATGGTTATTATTATATATAGTAGTTAATCCGGGTATCACATGCGACACTCCTGCGTATGCTTACCGTTTCCTTGATTTTGCCTTTCGTTTTATGTGTTTGGTTGCACCTTACAATTTATTTAGGACGAACAAGAAGATAATTTATATGCAAGGTCAGCAAGAGCTCATCTGGGGATGTATATGCACAGCTGACGGAAACTGTTTTTTGGTATAAAAATAGGGGTATTCATGCAATTTGGCTTTGAATAAGCGGTGGTAGGCGGGGACAAATACTATAATAGCAGGTAAAAGACGAGCATCTAAATATGTTTATAACACGTGTTTTATCACAGATATTATTAAGTTATATAGTAAGATTATGCAAGACATAATAGTTTTGTAACAATATTACAAAATAATATAAATATCAAATAAATATAAAGAATTTTCTCTAAAATATTCTATGTACATTTTGGTGCTATGAGAGAAAAGATGTTTTAAGTTCAATGAAATATAAGGTATTTTTTAAAATTTAAATAAAACGTATTTACCAATTTCGTGATATGTTAAATAAGTTTAAATAACGGTTATCCAAATGACAGATAGATATGGCAACACAATAATTAATAACCGTGAATGATCGGTACTTTATTTTAAGTTGAATGAAAATGTTTAGTAGAATATTCAAAAGTTGTTTTTTTTCTTCAAAATTGAGGATTACCAAAACCAACTTCTTGTTGAACTTGGTAAATTTCATTTATTAAATCTTTGTCCTGTAAGTTCAGTTTTAAAGCATATTTGTACGTCTGTTCTGCTTCCAGTTGTCGACCGCATTTTAAACAGACCAAAGAAAGATAACCCCACACTTCTGCATCGCTGTTGTTCAAAATATTCGCCTCTGACAGAGCATCCTCGGCTTCTAACAATTCATTTAATCTGTAACAGGCAATTCCAACACCCAGCCATGAAACACAAGAGGGCGACTTTCTACATGCCATTAGAAAGACATTTTTCGCATCTTGATATTTATGTTCAGAAAGGTAGATAGATGCCAGGCGTAGATAAATAGAATGCATTTCAAGAGCATCACTAATAAATGATATTGTTCGTTCAAAGCACTCTCTAGCGGTTTCTGTGTCTCCTGTTAAATATTTCACATGGCCCATCAATGCCCAACCATCCGGATTCTGTTGTTCCATTTCTAAAGCTATCTTAAGACATTTTTCTGCTTCACCAAAACAACGTTTCTGTAAGTTTAATTGTGCTAGCGCTATTTGATAATCTATTGATGGCCCTCCGTGGGCATTTCCAGGTAACAATAATTCGTGTGCAAGAGCCCTTTCGGCAAACGGAACTGCTTTAGCTTCTAAAAGCCACTCTATTGTCTGCATGTAAATACTGCAAGTCGGCAAAGGAGTTGGTTCTCTTGGTGGAATATCCTCAATGGTATCATCCAGAGGTTGGGGTGTTCCCGTCATACTGGCCGCCTTCTGTTGGCTCGCTGGGCGTGAAATTGAAAGGGTTCCCGTCGTATGTTCTTGGCCCTTCGGTTTGTTAGCTGCAGACAAGATTTTGTCAGATTTCTTGGTCGACGAGCCACGTCGATCAATCGATCTATGTGATGATTTAGCGGACGTAAGAGTTGTCCTGTCATGTGGGGAAGCGGATTTGATGTCAATGTGTGGAACTGACAATCCACCGTCACCCAATACCTCGGAATCTCTGCTTGGTTCGATGTCTAAACCTGGTGGCGTTAGGTCTGTTTTTTCTTTCGTATCTGTTTTGGCCACTTTGGCTGCCGCGACAGCCGCGGAATGATTCAGTTTGTTCGCTTCCATGTACGCCATTTCAGCCCCAATGTCGTTCCCAATAGAATCATAAAACAATCCTAACATCGTCCATGCGCGGATACTTTTTGGATCAATATTTGTAGCAGCTTCAAAAAATGTTTCTGCCTCTTCTTTCCGTTCCAAAAGACTACACACGACGCCATACATCATCAACCCGTACAAATGCTTCTGGTTAATGGATATACATTCTTTAAAGCATTCCTCGGCCTTAGTAACATCATTGATATGAAGATTAAAGGTACCATAATCATACCAGTTATCCGCGTTGTTTTTTTCTCGGGCAATTCTCTCTTGGTAATATTTGGACGCCAACTCGTAATTTTCATTCACTTCTGCTTCCTTTGCGAAATGCTTGAGTTGATTGGAATCTGTGAGAGGTTCTGGTACTGGGGACTGATCTCCTATATCCAGCGTATTACCTAGTGCCAAATGCATCTGATCAACTAGGTAAACGTATAGCTCGCTAAGAAAGGTCTGCAGTTCTTGCCTGTCGTCGAAATTGGTTGTTTTCAAGTACTTCTCACGAACAATCTTCACCACAGAATGTTTTAACTGTTCTTTAAAGGCAAAATATTTCCCTGAAGAATTCAATTCATAAATTAGCTTCTGCCGTTTAGTTTCCATGTCTTGGCTACTATTTAGCTCTCCGCTAGTTTCTTCATTTCCAAAAGTCCCTCTAAATTCATCTAAAATGAGGTTTGCAACACTAGCTACTTGCCCGTGGTAATCTTCTACGGATCTCTGGGCACCGTCGGTTCTTTTGGGAAATTGAGGACGCTGAGGAATATATTCGGCAACTTTTCTAGCTAGTTCTTCTGGTTGACGCTTTGGAATGAGGGGTCGATCTAGTCCAATTTCCAGCATAACAAAAGATTTGGCCTCAACATACATCTGACCTTCAGCGTTTACTGGTGGTTGTCCATCTAATTCTGATCCTGTGTCCGATTTAACTGTCTGGGACGTTCCTTTTTTGACATCTTTTTTCTCTGGTTCTTTTGCACCCTTTTTAGGTGATGGGGAGGTGGAATTGTGTTGCAGGATGTTCATAGCTATTTTAGAGGCTTCATCTGATATTCCTCCCTTTCGTTTAGTTTTCTCATGTAGAATGTGATCAGAATATGGCCAAACTTTGTATGCCCCTCTTATCTTTTTGACCCCAGGATAAAGTAATGGTGCCAGATTCACAAAAGCAATACCGTGGAAGTTGATACCACCTTCCTCTTGATTTTTACCCTTTCCACCAGATGATTGAGCTAACCTCATGACTTCCACGGGCCATAATCGATTTTTGGCAATTTCATCTTGGAAATGTTTCGTAGCAGCACTATCTAAAAAGCATCTCCTTTCTGTTGTCCAGCTGACTCTGTTTTTTTCAGTTTCTGCAATAAGTCTAAATTCTCTGTCCTCTTTGCCTTTGAGGTCGCCATCTTCATCTTCTATTGGTTCACTCACCACAAAACTATCTGGAATATAAACAGCGTTTCCTTGAGCATTGCCAGGTTTACTCCACTTCTTCTGTTTATTTGGCAATTCTTTGTCGGAACCAGGCTTTAATTGACCATTTGCAAAAACAATTGGAGCTTCTTTGTCTTCTGTAACTGGAATTGGTAAAGCAGCAGCATAATGATACTGGGTTCCTGAAAGTGTCCACGTTTCTGGCGGGCTAAGTAAATTTTCCATGGTGATTTTCATCAGGTTTCCATTCTTAAGATGTTTATCAACCAGTAATGGCTCCTGTACAGATAAATTTACATCTATTTCAGGTTGGGGGCACTCGGCTGGTAAAGACTCTAATGGGGAACCGGGTACAGCATTTACAAGAAGGGTGTAGCTGACTTTGGTCTCGCCCCGAACTAAGGGGAGTAAATCCACAGTACATTGTCCCAATAAATGAGTCTTTTCTTCCTTTTGTCGTTTTTCTTTTGGTAGCACTTCTATCACTGTTAAAACTACGGGCTTATAAGCTATTTCATCCAAAGCGTGCGGATCATCATAGGCACAATTGAGAATTGCATTAAAATTTACTTCTGCTGGTTCATCTGCTGAGCTGTCTATTTTAGGTGATTCCCCTAAAACCTTTTCTCCAAACTCAGCTTTTATAACAACACTGACGGCATCTCCTTTTTGGCCTCGTAAATTTCTAGCACTCACAATCGATATTGTTACTGGCTCGGGTGGCCGGACTATCGCAGGTTCCACTTCTGTCATGCTTACAAATATCTAGGGTTGCACTTGACTGGTTGACTGATTATATTTACAAAGACTGATAAATGTAACGGTTTCCTGTGATTGTTTTGAAAAGAGTTTTCGTTTATGAGATCTGTTAATGAATGAATTCACTCACTCAGCACGAAATTGATTCACATCGACTGACGAACCGGTTGGAAAGTTGTTAAAATCGCTCACAGTCCTTATCCAAATTTACCCTCATAAATTAAATCTTCACTAAGAGGTATTTTCACGTGCATAAAGACTTTAAATCAAAGTCTGCCGAACAGTAATCCTTTATTTTTGTTCGATTGACAAAATAACGTGAACAATTCTAACCCTTGACAGCCATTAATATCTCGATTATCCGGTCGTTAAATAATCTGATACTATTTCCTTTCAGCAATAAGTCCTACTGATCAAGATAATTTAGATGTAAACATCCGGTGTGTATCTTCGCAACAGTAGTCCCAATCAGCCGGGCGCATTCTATTATGATACCATGGAGACATTAAACACCAAGGCGTGCTTATCACTGATCTAGTTATTATATAGATCAGTGGTGCTTACCAAGAAGATATCGTTTAAAATAAAAATGCCATTGTTTTGCGTTGCAGCCTTTCTTGTATTTATTTATTTATTTTTTTTTTTATTTTTTTAAATTTTTATTGGGGGAGGGGGGAATATTTTGATTCCTTTTCTTATTATTAAATTATTAAATGAGAGAGAGAGTCAGAGACTGTGGGGGTAACGTTTCAATTGACACAAACTATAGGTCATTATGGTTCAATTTCATTTCATTAATTCGCTTGCGCGTAGGGGTCTTTAGCAGTGGGAGGAAACCCGAAGACACAGTGAAACCGCAAGAGGTTGGACAAGCGACCCTTGTAGTCATGTAGCCTAGAACCAGGGAATCGAAACCACACCAGTTCACTCAATGGCGGACCTTATGATACAACGCGCACGCGCTAACCATTTATCCCCCCCCCCCGATTTAAAAAAGAAATATATTTTAATAAATGGAAGTAAGCCTAGGCTAATAGCGTGAAAAAAATTGTTAAAATGGCGTACGGCTCTAATTAGGCTATCTTTTGAACCTTAAAATAAACGAAATTGGATCTAAAAGCACATATTAGGCCTAATGTTGGCCTAATTTATAGTGAATGCATATAAAGTGATTTATAGGCCTATTCTTTAAAAATATAGGCTATATATTGTAATTTCTAATCAATGTTTGTTCAAATACGCGAAAAGTTCAAATTAAAAGGCCATCTTTTACGTAGGCTATACATAGGTCCTATTTTACACGTTTTTAATTATTATTTTGTCGTCTGTAAATCAGCCATTGTAGGATATAATGGCGTCCCAAACGATAAGACACACGACACGTGTACTGATTTTAAAATGTTAATAGTAGCAATATTGATTAAAATGGACCCATATTGAATTCCATTCCGTGTTGTTTTTTTTTTATTTTCGAATATTAGGCCTATAAACAATATTACAGTTAGAGACTTGGCTCCTTTAACACAGAAAATAATTGTTGTCTATAGATTTAAGTGGAAAAGAAGCAAATGAAATTATTGGCGCATAAAATTAATTTATCCAAAGTATTAAAATACATGTTAATATATTCAAAGAATTGAGATATTCTAATTATCCAGAGATTTATCTGATTGCTTCAAGGCCATATTTTGATAAATTAAAGATATAGTAGTTTAGTACAGTTTAACTCCATTTTATGCCTATAGTAAATGAAATGTACGTTCGCATTACACATTCGCTCTACTCAATCACGTGCCAATCAGTATTGTCACCTGTTTCCCTAAAGTGATAATTACGTCCGTCGCCAAACAACGACCGCACAAAACCAGGAGAATAAGTACCACCTTTATGTCTAGACAAAGGTCTTCACAACCGAATAATCCTTTCCGAATATCACAAGCTCGCATATTGTCAAATGTAGATTTCTCCTTTAAATACCCCCAATTAAAAAATTTCATCAGAACTAAATCAAGAGTAATTTCTAACGGATCTGTGTTACCAGAAATCTATCATTATGTCTTTAAGTATCATTTACATGCCTAGTGATGATCTCATGTGCATGGATGAATATGGTTTTATATTTCCACATAGAAAAATCTACACTGACTGTATTGTACCGGAATTAATTCAACTAGAATATGAAAGAGATGACTTAGAACGTGATTTTCCGGATTGTCCATCAAGATCCGATGAATTTTATTCTCCGCTCAACCGACTTAGACGATACATTGGAAAATATCATATATTTGGAACTATGAAACCGAAGACATTTCAAAGAGAACTCTTGATTTCTGCCACCAGAAGAAGTGAGCGCAACAGAGATGAAAGAACGGCCAAAAACTTTCTATCGGTACGAAAATTCATTATCATTTTTTACTACATGAAAAAAAAAAGTTTTCAACTCAATATTAAGTACGTATCGCACTGTGGCAAATGCCTCATCGGATCCCCGTTTTTGGAAAAACCCATTTTGCATCAATGAATTAATTTAGTATATTTTAGAATGTAGATACAACAACCAGAATGGTTTCTGAATTTGGTTGAGGGAGATAAAATGTTATTTTCTATTAATAATAATATCTCAATATTAGTAATAATAATTATATATAGTGGGCTATATACAAAATTAGTCATTCTATTTTATTTCTATTTCATAGAGTTGTATACGAAGTGTTTTAGCAGATCTTTCACATGTAGAGATAGACGATGAGATCGAAGATTCCATAAAGTATGGAGAATTGTTGTTGGAGTCGATGCGACAGGTAACGCAAATTAAATTCTTGGAATCATTCCCAGAAAAGGTGGGGTTTGCGATATCCCTAGTTACCCGACAGACTCGGTTCCATGCCCATGTAACGCGATTGGAACCAAGTCAATCTATGGATATCTATTGGGCCCCCGATTTGTAAGACTTTGGTCTTAGGTCTTTAAGGTTGAGAAGAGTTTAGTTAGCATTGACTGTAATTGTAATATGCTTGTATGTATACCTATGCTACATAAAAGGTAAAAACGAACTGTTGCATTGTTATAACTGAAGAAGACTAACGTCTTAAGAAACCAGTAAGAAGGAACACACAACGTGGAAGGAGAAGAACTAGACGATCACAAGGCTAACGGTAATATGTAGCAAAACAAGATGCATGGGTCATACGTAGGATGTGGCGACCGGACCGGTTACCACCGCTCTCCGCGTCAGACAAAAAGGCCCAGGGTGCTACATATTTCATACAATCTATTTTATAATACCCGAGAATCGATCTATGCTCTTGCCTTATTGTTTTCAATTTTATTAGAGTGATTTTCGGCATGGCAAAACGTCGATTATTTTTCCAATCCTACTACATTGCACATGGATATTATGTACATTTCATGGGTGTGTTCAGGAAGTTGAGGACGGGAGGGACGGGGTTACCCCACCCCGCTCTCTGCAATATACGCCATTTCCCAAAACATCGATCTTATTTTCCAGTAATGTTATTATTCACTCTATTTAATCGTAATCTATTCTTGGCGTTAATATGAATCTTGTAATATATATACATGTATTTTGTTACAGGTATTCCTATTGAATCCAACGTTAAACCAGGAATTAGATACAGATTTGGTTAGAAATGCAATTTTCAAACGAGCCAGTGCTGTTATTAGAGCTTATAAAAGGTGAGTATATTTTTTTCATTTAGCTTTAGTGTGTGATATATAGTTAGTTTGAAACAACAGCCCCGTCGACGCTTGCTGTCAAATATACTCTTTTCTCTCCCAGCTAAACAAACTTGTTTAATTTCAGGGGAAATGCACCATCTACATCAGTTGTAATTGATACAATATGCAGTATCGATACACCTCAACAATCATCTACAATGTAAGTAATTTTATTATACCTATATATTGGATGCTTGAATTAAGGATTTATATAATAATATACTAGAAACAGTAGTGACTTAATACGCATCTGGATATACATAGTTGATGTGAATATACATATTGGTTGTGAATACACACAGTGGGCGATATACATTGTTGGTGTGAATTAACATGGTAGGTGTGAATATACAGATTGGTTGTGAATACACACAGTGGGCGATATACATTGTGGGAGCGAATATACACGTGTGAATGTATAGTGGGTGGGACGATTAGATTAATACACACTATATTGAATATTATTGCCCATCGTTTGATCTACAGTAGTTGAGAGTGATGCGAGCATGCTAACACAAATTATGTAAATTTCTAAATAGATAGCTTATTTGGAACCAGATCATCCCCCAAACCCAACGCAAGTAGAAGAAAGTATACCCATTCAGTACAGAAAATGCGGCATGTTAAACATTTTGTTATTTTTACAGGGAGTCCAAGATGGAATCCGACGATGAACATTGTCAAGAAGTTCCTGAAGTTATACTAGATGACTAAACTGCTTACAGTGCTATTGATACGTGGGAAATTTGTGCTATTATACAATGACTATTTATTAAAATGTGTTTTAAAATATTGTAGACTACGAATGAAGCTACAAAATGTGCTATGAAAGAGTTACCGTTTGTATTTTGAGCAGTGCTACGTTGTGGATTGTTGTGGATTAACATCGAACCGAACTACTTTGTATTTTTATTTGAATAAACATTATGTCCATCCAACGAAAAGTATAAATTGTGTTATGAATAAATATATTTTTGAATATCAATTTTATATACATGTGCAATAAATGAATGAATTATTGTCCCCTGTACATTGGTGTCCTTTTCCAAGATCATGCCCATTCACTACTACAGCAAAGTGTGAAAGGGGAGGGAGTAATGGGTCATTGGGTAGGAAGGGCTTTGACTTGCTATAACCAGGTCTCGGGTTCCAGGAGAAAGCTCATCTGGATTTTCCGGTCTGGCAATGAACAGTATCGGGCTTGACAAGGGTTCCGTGTACACATTATTGGCCTGCATGTAGAAGATCCTTAGTTTAACAGTTGGAATTCGAATAGACTGTGATTGTCTGTATGTCCGGGCAAAATATTCCCCAAAGAACACTAAATGGCGTATACCCACATTTATATATTCTCCTGACATAAGAAACAATAGTGTACATTCAAAAAACATTATTAAAACATTTTATTTATTGGAAGTGGGAGTAACACAAGATAAAAAAAAATATGACAGCAAAATGAGTTGCTGATACATGAGAAAGGAGGCATGTCTCATGATACTTATTTTGAATACCCATATTTGCCATTACTCTTCCATGTATATATTTGAATATTATTGTGGCAAAGAAAGACATTATTATTATCTTCATCATCCCAGGACCTCCATTCTAGATATACACACAAGGATTGGCTCTGGTTCCTCGAGTTTCAGAACGTAATTAGATTGATGTAAACCCACCCTTGTCACCGGCCATACACTATTTTTAAAATCAATGGCAGCAGCGATATCACGCTAAGGTACACGTCATACAGTCTCTGAATATTGCAAAACTGGAGTGATTATAATAGAATATCGGAATTCATTGTAGGGTAATATGTATTAAGAATGACACTCAACCCGGGGTTTGCTCCTGTGGGTTAGACATTGACATAACAACCTGGAGATCGGGTGTTGGCCAAGACAGTCTTTAAGATTTTTGGCCAATGTTTTTTTTCCGTTGTCAGAAGTTCGTGATGGAAGGTCTGACAAGGAACAGTGTCTACTTGCTGTCATTAAATAACCATTGATGGTTGGAATTTGAAATAAATGTAGCCATAAGGCTGCTGTTTGGGTAAAATTTTTCTCGGAACAATACATTAGTCTGGTATGCCCAGAATAATAGGATGTTAATCAAACGCATTTCATTTCCAATCCGCGGATGTTAACTGTTGGTAAAATAATTCCAGGTATTATTCCCCAAACCATTGACAACAATTAACTTATTTGTGCAATGAATATTTATTATACAAGTTGTAAAATATAACAGTGATATATTTAGGAATGTATAAGGTGATAATAAATATATGAAACTCACAATTTCAAGAAATATAAAACTAGCACATTTATATATTTGGTATAACTACTAGCCAGCAACAAACATTGTGTTTAAATACTTAACTTAACTTTACATATTATTAGTCTAATTGATTTTCAGAAAGACTTATTTCACTGGCACATACATTTATATATTCTCCTGACATAAGAAACAATAGTGTACATTCAAAAAACATTATTAAAACATTTTATTTATTGGAAGTGGGAGTAACACAAGATAAAAAAATATGACAGCAAAATGAGTTGCTGATACATGAGAAAGGAGGCATGTCTCATGATACTTATTTTGAATACCCATATTTGCCATTACTCTTCCATGTATATTATTGTGGCAAAGAAAGACATTATAATTATTACCTTGAGCTACTCCCATCAGCTTATAATACTTATTTAAGTTTTATTATACTGCCATTTAGATAAAGTAAAAAAATAAATCACACAAATCTTTATAAACACAAACATGGTATAAAAATAAAAGGATTTCTATTCAAGATTATCATATAAAACATATAAAAATATATTCCACTTTATCTCAATATTAAAACATATAAATGAATATTGATGAATTATTATGAAGACACATATGGAAGGTGATGTTATTAGTAAAAAAAAAGAAGTGAATAATGAAGTCAATAATTAGTCATAAACCAATTTATAAACAGTAATAAAACAATATGTTATTGCAATTTTAAGATAATTTTACATCCAGTAGAATCGTTACATCATATACTTTCTCTATCAAAATTTCTACTTGTTCGTAAAGTCATGGTCTTTTCTGTACGTAAACCATAGAAACCATCATATACTCTACTGTCTGATTCTGTTGATGTATCACTATGTCTTTTCTTTGTAGCAATTGTTCTTCTGTAAAAAAAAATAAAATACCAAATACATATAGAGAGAGTAATGGGGTTTAACGCCCACTCGACACAAACTAGGTCATTTCGGTTTGATTTTATTTCAATAATTCGCTTGTGCTAAAGGGTCTTTAGCAGTCGGAGAAAATCACAGAACCCAGAGATCCCACAAGGTTTGACAGGCGACCCTACTCCTTGTCACGTACAACTGGGGATTCGAAACCACATGCTAACCATTTGGCCATCCAACCCCCTACATACCAAATAGGGTAATATATAATCTAAATGTATTTATCATGGATCTATTAATCAATAGGCTTTAGAAAGTATAGCTATTATGTCATAATAGTATTCTTTCCGGCGTGATTTCCCCTTGTCAGTGATGCAGAAGGAGGGCCTGACAAGGACAGTTGCCTAGTCGTTCATATGGGACGGAAAACCGAGGTCCCGTGTACACATTGGAGTGCACGTAAATGATCCCTTGGCAGTTGGAATTCGATATTAGAGTAGGCCGTATCGCCACTGCCCGGGCAAAATTTCCCTCATAGCACACTGTATGGCATATGCCCGTTTTCATTAGCCCAGGCTAGGTGCAAAAGAGTAGGACGTTAAACCCCATTTCATTTCATTTCATTTCATAATAGTATTCATATCCTCCATACATTGTGTGTTAATTCCACCTTTCATTGAAAAGTTTCCTCCCATTATGTAATATTTGACTTTGAGACTACTGTTCTGTTTTTGACAGAGCTAATAAAGACAGAGAGCGAGAGAGAGTGAATAAAGAGAAGATATATGTGTGCCACACGCATTCTATCTGATATTATAAATCTGTGTGTGCCGTCCAGTTTATACCATCATCATAACAGGATGACCCCCCACCCCCCAAGGAGACTTGTCAATGACAAGTTGTCATCAATTAAGACTATGTATGAATAAAATGTAACCTACTTGTAAATAATAACTGCTACTATAACTATCAATAATAACATGCATCCTGCTATAACACCAACAGCTATTATAACTGTTCTAGAATTAAACTCCATATTATCATTATTAGATACAAAGGGTTTTCCTGTTGTTGTTGCTTTAGGTGGTGCTACTGATGGACAACCAGAAGCTGAAAGACAAAAAAAAAAAAATGAAATACATTTCAAAAAATTGATTGTCCATTTTTGTTAGTTTTGTTCATTCCAGCCTATGCTGTCTTCGCTTTGACAAAGATTGCAGTCTGAATGTTCATATATGTAGTTCACACATTGATTTAATTCATAGAGATGTTGTCTCAATCCACCAGTTAACAAATGCAGTCTGAATATTTCGAATACAAGGTGAATTTTAAGACATTGGATAGTTCTGTAGAAGACACATAGATATGCAAAGGTTGACATTTAAACAGAACCATTTGAAGCAACATTGCTTCAACAAGGATCCCACAAACTACCATTCAGAGGCTTATCTCCTTCATATGGTGATGTTGCATGGTATGTGTTGCTGCACATGTTACTGATCTTTGGTCAGTTTCTTTTACCTCTCAACAAGTTATATAGACACCAATACATACAGTTTACCCCACTATATACACTAAAGGCAGGATTTTTATCTCCTAATTTGTCCTTTATCATTAAAATATTACAAGTCTCTTGTTAACTATACATGTATAATATAATATTACCTCCAGTACTGGACCAGGTAGTTGTTGATAAATCTACTTTACATATAGAACATGGTTCCCCTGTTTTACTATCACCATTATTATAACATACATTATCTATCTTACATGTCGACGGCTAAAATAAACAAAAATACATATTGGTACCCAATTACATATATATAGCAGTAACTGAAAAATAGCTTGATTAATTTGTCTAGTTTGTGGTTGCATTGGTAGACTGATGGTTTACAGTAGTAACAGTGTCTGGTACTCTGGTCTCCATAAAGATAAGTGAAATAGAAAGACACCATCATTGTAATTTAAGAGGCCTTTAATCAAGGAAACAGAGGCAGTACAATTTCTTAATTACTAATCTATTTAAATCCTACGCTAGATGAGTTTCTCATCTTCGACTAGGTTATCTTGCAAGTTTCCTAGGTAAAACTTGTCTACGATATCACCCTATGTGGAAGTAGATGTTATGCCTGACACGAAAAAAACAATGATTTGCTACAATGAATGATAAATCAAACTTACTTTAGCAGTACAGGTAGCTGTAGAATCTGTTGAACTAACCATACAAGTTGTACATGTAGAATCATATACACTGTATATAGCTTCTCTAACAGATTTATCTCGACCATTATTACTAACACGTATAGCATAACTTCTCTTATTACTATCAGGCATAGGACATTGTACTTGATATAAACTTCTATAAACAGCTGTTGTAGTATGTACAGTACCTCTATTTATTATTCCTGTACTATCAATCTATAACAAATAAACAGATAACAGTTGATAACTTATCTCAATACATCTTATTACACTACTCAGAGCTTTTGGTGAATCAGTAAGCAATATTACAATATTCATAAATTCAAACAAAAAATACAACGATTTAAGTGGTACCAAACAAGTAATAACTGTCCCCTTGGCTCTAGATTAAACAATAACTATTTGTCTCCTACATAATCCAGTTTTAATCTACTTTATATCAAAAATATTGAAAAAAATAATAAAAAAATCTAACAACAGCTTCTTAAAACACAGTATAATGAATATCAAATTACCAAGGTAAATTAGTAAGCAATATTCTTACCTCTATTTCTTCCATGTGACATATCAAATTGTTTCCTTTAACAAAGTTATCACCGGTTATTAATGTTTGATTACATGCTGATGTTGTAGTACATAGTGTATTACTAGTAGGTAAGACTGTTGGTGCTATATTAACACCTACAGAACAATCAGGTCCTTCTGATCCCGGAGTACAGCTACATACACCTAAAAAACATAACATAATAATATACATGGATTCATTGATCTGTGGTACTAATTAAAAATTAAATTCTATTATTACAAGTCAACATTTAAACTACCATTTTAAGTGCAAATTTTGCTAATTCAGCTATAAATAACTGTCTGTTTCAAAAAATTGCATTTACTCAGCAGATACAGAACTAATTAAACTTCATTAAAAGTTTCAACATACCAGTTAAGACCTTACACAATCAAATGTTTGTCTTTTGAAAACATCTTAATTCGAACAATATTGCAATTGATAAAAGCAATTAAGTTATGAGTATGTAAAGTATGCATTAGTTTGTTTTGGTTTCACATTGACATGTGTATGTGTCTAAGATTAATGATGTGCTTTATATCAAAATAGCGCATAATGACTTTTAGAGATAAATGTTAATAAATCTGAGATGTCGTATCTTTAATAAATCTTGACACAAGCAGAATGGATTCAAATAAAGATTAAAATAACAATATTTTGTGACTAATTGTATTGTCTCATTAACAAAATGCTTAATTTATTTCCCAAACCCTTCCCTACTTTGATAACATCAGATATTATTAATGTTATGGAAGTATATTATAAACCTGGTACTTACCATTATTACAGGTACCAGCACCACTACAATCATTGAGACAGAAGGTACTGACCAAGGCAGCGGGTAAAGATGGAGGTTTTGTTGGATCAGTAGGATTATTATCTACCCATGTCGTAGGATCTTGTAGCGTATTAATCTCACATTTTTCTTGTATATCTGCTAATGTTCTATTAACCCAGGATATGTCATCTGTCAACTACAAAACACACAAAGTCATTATATATAGTTAATAAATACACTCCTCTTACTTTACATTAGTTCACTAAAAGACTGGTTTCAAAAAATGAAATGAAATGAAATTGGATCGAACTGGACTAAGGAAGGCGAGTATGTGCCATACCGTATGTTATGAGAGAAATTTTGCCCTGACAGTGACACTACGGCCTACTCTTGTATTGAATTCCAACTGCGAAAGGATCTTTTATGTGCATGTCAATGTGTACATGGGACCTCAGTTTTTCATACCATCCAAATAACTAGACAGCTGTCCTGGTATGACCTTCTGTCCTGCATCACTGATAAGGGGGAACCACGCCTGAAAATCTGGATGAACTTTCTCGACCATTCAGGGATCAAACACCAAACTCCATGCAAGCAAGTCAGCGTCTTACCCACTTAGCCATTAAGTTACATAAGGGTCTCTGGTCTCATTAAAATTAATATCTAGTCATCTAGTCATATACCTTGATATCTCTAACACAGTTACTTATTTCTACAGCATACGCATCAGCAGAGAAGTTGGAACAAATTTCGTATGATTGAGCTGATCTAATTTTACTGGTACATAATTCATTAGCTTTAGCTTCAGTTACACCAGAAGCAGTTGGCCAGGTTGCCGTCTGTTGAAATAAAAACAATAAATTATTCGCATGGTATAATAAACACACTGTATTATATAAAAGCTGATTTAAAGTATGTATACATGTGATTTGAAAGGTTTATTGAATATGAAAAGGGATTAACCTATAGATAAAGATTGTATCACTAACATAGCCTTTGGTTGTTCCTTATTTCAAACAAACACTTAAATAATAATTGCAGACATAGCACACAATATACAAAGACATTACGAACAGTCAATAACAAATGCATACATGAGTGTATGGATCTGGGGGCCAGAAATAAAGTAGTAAGAAGATAAAATAAATCCATTTCATCAAAAAAATACTCCCTGAAGAATATCCAATTTAATATCTTTAACGGAAATAATCCATCTTACTTTATGGGTTAAACATTCATCCTACATGATGTCTGAGTATAAAATCAACCATATTGGAAAATACCAGTCTTTATTGATTATAGCTTTAAAGTAAACAAAATCACAACTCACAGCAGCAGTGTTAAAGTTAGGATTATATGTAAAACTATTTGTAGCACGTTTACGTCTAGTTGGTGTTTGTTGATCAGCTAAAGATTCTGTTACCAGTCTCTGGGTTATATCTTCTCCTAAAACAACAACATAACAAATCATAAATCTTTATTTTGTATTGGGTTCCACTGTATAAGACGCATTTTATATAGAAGAATCGAAAAAAATAAAGAAATAAATGAATATTACCATTTGTAGTGACGCCACATTCATCTACATCATAGAAATAACCACAAGCTGATTCTTCTTCATTATAACAATTACAATATATAGGTGTAGCCATATTAACAGTTCCTGGATAACCATTATAATTACTCTGACTATCAGCAACTCTATAATACAACAACATAAATATTTAACATCTACAACATTTCAATTTACATATACTGAGTGCATAGAAAACGCATCACTTAGTTTTTCGTATAACAAAATAATCTGATCCTGTAAACATATTTATTTTGCTTCTTATTGTGAACAATATTAAACTGCGAACAAATCAATAACAACACATTTGTACACTTATGGATGTTTAATCTGTATTCAACGGTACAAAGTCAGAGGGGTCAAAACCAAAAGTATGACAAAGATGGTTAATTGTCAGTAGTACGTGTTTCCACCACTGGCTCTTATGCACGCTGTGCAGCAGAATTAACCGTCTTTGTCGTACTTTTGGTATATTATCAAGTCAAGTTTTTAAAATAAATATAGTAGACATGATTAAATATGCATTATGTAAGAGCTAAATATTTTTTGTTTGGCTTTAAATTTTTGTACACAGTGTTAATTATGATCTGGCTTGACATTACACAATTATCGTTAAAGAGGAATTATCAGTTTGTACAGGAAAATAAATCTTATATTACATATACCTGTATGCTATTCACAAAAATATTTAAGTACTTGCCTACTTAGAGCAAAGCATTTTACATGAGCATTGGCTGAATTGTTTAAAAACTTCTATCTCAAAAATCTCATCTAATAATAAAACAATCACTGATAGATCTGACCAGTCAATACAGCTTTATTGTTGTTTGAGATGGTCAACAGAAGCACCAGTTCTTACCTCCATGTTAAAATAAAAGCATCATCAACATCAGTTTTATCAATCATGTTATATAGAACACCATCTTGTCCTGTTAAATCATCAGCATCATCACCATTATAGTTACCACATAAACCTAAAAATATACAAGACAATAGAAATATCTATCACGTTATAAAAGGACAGAAATTATTACTAGGTAATTAAAATATTATGTACAAATACTGGGGAAGATCCATCATTTTCAGAATGGGATGGTTGTTAGAGTATGGTTATTGAAGGCGTGTGTGCTTGTATTTCTTAGCACAATTACATAATAGTGATAAGTTAATGTAAATAAAAGCATTTCTAACAAAAGTCCCCCTTAGCCTCCCTTTAAGAGGCGACCACCCTCAAGATCGATCACATTAATTCTTTTACTTTTTTTTTTTGTAAATAATTTATTTTATCATGTTCATCATTACGGCACAGTGGAATCTTAAGTCTGGCCCCTATATCCTTTCGCTTGACTTAATGTTTATTTCTTGTAATGTCTATATAGTTGATCTTGTCTACAGGTTTGTCTTGTTGGTTCCCCTTTGCATATAGTGTGGTCCTCTATATGTACTATATAGATATACTAATTAATCATTATGTGCTTACCTTTGACCTTGCCGAAATCTTTACCCGATGGTACAATCCATATATTCATTATTTGTTTATCATCATTCCTTATAATAACTTTAGTACCAGATGGTAGGATTATCTGTTGACAACAATAGTTACTATGGTTATATACAAATAAACAAAGTATTGGTAATTCTTTTTTATTTTTACAGGGTACCCGTAACATAAGTTTATTGAAGTATGCATATTTAAAAAACAGCCAGTTGTCACAACACATCTCTCTGCATTATAGACATGTTTATCAAGACACAAGTTGATTACTAGGCAAGACACTTGCATCGAACTCCATCAGACAACTGGAGTAAAACATTTTTTGGGTTGTCACTTACTTGTGACTAGAATTGATAAATTTCATTAAATGACAAATATCTGTGAATGGCAGCAACAATGTACTGCTTTTATATAAAAATCAAAAGAAAAATGATGAAAAATAATCCTTGCTTCTCTATAGTGAGATAAATAATCAATTATCAAACAACAAGTAAATAATACAACGAATAATACCTTAAATTTCTCTCCACCTTGTTCTTGATATATTTTAGTACTAGGTGTCATGTCACCTTTAACAAATAGTTGTGGTATAAAGGGAAACGACTCTGCATCATCTTGTAGTTCACATTTACTGATTTTAAATACATCATCACCTGATCTTATAGTATAACCACATCCACTACTACCTTTACCTGTCTCGATATAAAAACCTCTAACCTGTAATTAAAATCATCAACAGATTGAAATAATAATTTATATTCTACTCCTATCTATACTGTCGACCAAAGTACAAAGAAATCTGCATCTAAGTGTACTTGATTGAGAGAGATTTAATGGCCACTCAACTCAAACTAGATCCCTTTGGAACTAATACATGTCCTAATTTTTATGTCAACAATTAACATTGGGAGGAAATAGATAATCCTGGAAAAAAACTACTGAAGTAAGGCAGACTACTTTTCTTCCGGTCATGTATGATGACCAGTCAGCACCAAATCCCCCACACTTAAACAAAGACAATGATGTCATAATATACCCCCTAGCCCAATCCTCATCCTCATGGCATAATTTCTGTCATACTTCAATTAAGTTATTAGAGGGTAATAATACATGTATCATCCATATTATTTGTTATGAATTATTTTGGATCCTACCTCTACATCCATGGTCGTATGTTGATATAAAATAAATTCACCAGTTCTCATATTATCATAAGTTCTGAAGATATAAAAATAGAGATTAAATGAATAATAACTATATGTAGTGATATACTGGTACATAGGAATTCTAGAAGGGAGGAGAGAGGGGTCATTATTTTGATTAAGATAATTATTGGTTACGTCTGGCATAGGTCAGATATTCCACTGGTTTACAGATGATCAAAATTTTACAAATATCAATTACAGACCATAAAGTTATTATTTTATGAAAAGAAGTGAATGGTGCGAAGATTTGTCCTCTTCACCACTCAAATTAAATGTTAAACATAACACCTCACGTATCAAGTTTATTAACATTGCATATTGCAATGTTTTGAACAAATTAAGTAGTAAGTCTATCATACAAATTTCAAAACTTCAAGAAGTATATAATATTTGAATATCAAAATGAAAAACATGAACTTACTTTCCATCAAATGTTTTAATATGTGGATCACCAACTGAATTACAGTAAGTTGATCTTAAATCAACACTCTTAACAGATACCTAAATAATAAATTCATATATCTCTTGTTATTTCATATATCTTCTACAATAAACAAATTCTTTCAAAATCATAAATCTTAATAACGATCCCAATTCACAATTGTTTAGAAAATGGAAAAAATATTAAAGCATGCATAATAAAAACTGTAGAAAATATTATATTTTTTCACCCACCTTAAAACCATCAATCAATTCTGAAGATTCAGTTCCTCCATAAGTAACATGTTCCATTATTTCTACTTCATTTTCTAGATCAGAAGCCTTATATTGACGATCAGAAATGGCTGTCAGTGACAGAGTATGAATCAATGAGCTTTCTTTGATTGGAGTGCGACAGGAAGCAGACGCCAGATCACCAGGGTAACCAACAACAACAGTGTTAATTAGTTGTCCACTAAGACATTTATTTGGTCTTGTTCCTCGAATTAATTTGGCTTCGAATGAAATTGTACAAGTTTGACGATATTTGAGTAG
Organism: Patella depressa; assembly: GCA_948474765.1. Classification (NCBI taxonomy): domain Eukaryota; kingdom Metazoa; phylum Mollusca; class Gastropoda; family Patellidae; genus Patella; species Patella depressa. The sequence goes on from OX419717.1 coordinate 56,375,787, forward strand.
ACAATAATAATCTACAGGTTTACTGAATGTTACAGTAACATCTTGAGCTTCACCACCTTCTATCAGGACCATGTCTTCAGTTTTAACAACCTGAAATTTTATAAATGATGTAGGTATTAATACTAGATAATAGGCAAGATATAATCATACACTGTTTTTCCATTGGTGTTAGATAAAGTAGTCTACAATTACAAATCATTCTCAATCTCAGTGCATTATTCAAAATAAGCAACTGAATCATGGGGAGGCATTTATATCATGACTGATTCACACAACAAGAAAGATATACACTTTATTACAACATAAAACTAATAACAATACCTGTTTAGAGAACGTTACTGGAATACTAGCTAAAGGTGGACTTGTTTCTACTGTACAACGTCTAGGATTACTAGCTGTAACTTGACATGATATCTGTAAGATAAAAAAAGATAACATTAAATTCATTGAAAAAATCAACTTTCCTTAAATGCATTTGGCACCACTGACATATATATGTCATGACATTCACCAAAATACTATTAATATTATACACAAAAACACATATTTATGGAAACACATCTACTTATTTATTTGCGCGACATTTTGGAGAATATTCCCTCAACATTATCAAACTTCTTAAAGATCAAAATATAGTCCTTGTAATTATCTCTTATGGGACAAATCGTAGTACTAAAAAATGGTTTCTCAATACAGGATCAAAATATAATTCTTGTAATAAACTTTTAAATGGGACATACTGTAGTACTAAAAATGGCTTGCTCAATACAAATGAACTAGTATTCATTATGTGAAAGAAGGTAATTTGACAAACATTATGTATGGGATAGTATAATACAATGATAACATGAACTTACTCCATTAGATAACACAGCTGTTGTATTAGTTATATCTTTATAATCTAACACATGTGATTCTTGTGTTGTTATATCTGCTTGTTTAACTGTAGTATTACCAACCATCCAACTTATACCATAAACCACACCCTCTTCACTAGCTTTCTGTGGTTTACATATATACGATAGTTTATCACCATTTAAATCATAATTTAGAGCTGGAGCACCAGGCATTTTAGGATAACTATCTGCTGCAGCTGTAAACAATAACATTATATGGAATCACAATGTAAATAATTGGAAGGTAACAGTTTAAGAAATGACTGTTTGAAAGAATGATAATGTCTGAAAGAGTTATAATTCCTATAATAATGGAACTAGTTGCGGAATATATTTGTATTTGTTACAATGTAGTATTGGATTGTGTTCTTTCGATCGTGTTGGGGCAATCTCTAAATGAATAAGCCGAAATTGGTTTGTTTACTAATTTAAGTTTCATTTTTTAACTCTATAATCCATTTTTATGTTTGATTAAAATTAAATGTAATTAATCTTGTATAACATAGGACATGATGTGCATCTTAAATCATTTTGTCAATGGATCACTAGATCTACCTTACATTGCATAAAATATTATCTAAACACTTCAGATGTAACTGTACAGTCAAATCAAGACTCTAAATGCCTGTATAATTTGGTCCTAAATTTTCACTCTTCTCCCAAATATGTTTTTTGTTTGTTGTAAAAAGTCTTACCCCAAAAGTTGAATTAAATTACAGTATATAAAGACAATCCATTATTTTTTCATAAATCCTATTCTATTATATTTAACAACATAGTACATCATATCAAAACTACCTAAGGTTTAATCAAGATAAATTCCACAATTCAATATTTCCCCACTTTTACAAAACAAAATGTTAATCAAAATTTTAATAACAAACTTACAAATGCAAGCAGTGGTTGCAGCAGTTGTTCCTGCAGTTGTTTGAGTTGTGTCAGCAGTGGTCTCTAGGCTTGTATTAGTTGTCTCAGGAGTTGTTACTGGTGTTGTGACTGTGACTTCTTCAGTTGTTTTAGGTGTTGTGGCAGTGTCTTTTTCAGTTGCTCCAGGTGTTGTGGCAGTGTCTTTTTCAGTTGCTCCAGGTGTTGTGGCAGAGTCATTTTCGGTTGTTTCAGGTGTTGTGACTGTGTCACTTTCAGTTGTTGCAGGTGTTGTGGCAGTGTCATTTTCGGTTGTTTCAGGTGTTGTGACTGTGTCACTTTCAGTTGTTGCAGGTGTTGTGACTGTGTCACTTTCAGTTGTTGCAGGTGTTGTGGCAGTGCCATTTTCGGTTGCTTCAGGTGTTGTGACTGTGTCACTTTCAGTTGTTGTTGGTGTTGTGACTGTGTCATTTTCGGTTGCTTCAGGTGTAGTAACTGTGATTTTTTCAGTTGTTTCAGGTGTACTGACTGTGTCATTTTCTGTCGTTGCGACTGTAGTTGCTTCAGTTTGGTTTGTAGGTGTTGTTTCTGTGATATTTGTAGTTGTTTCTGTTGGAGCTACAGTTGTTACTTCTGTAAAATATGATAGATATATTAAATCAAGTATAAATTGTAACTAGTGAAGGATATCCATAATCAATGTATACAAGCATCACAGAAAAACAACACAAAAACACATAACAAACATCCATGAATACAATGTGTACAGACGACGTAAATATGGATGGTCACATGATAGCATTTGAAAAAAGTGTGTTCTGATCACCTTTGGCCACCCAATCCCAATAATGATGACAGTATAGTAGTACTATTGACCGAAGACAACAAATTAATTGTCAGAATAATATGACATTTCAAAAGATTCAGCAGAATTCTCAATATCAAAGGTGTGATTGGTAACTTGATCTTGAGCCAACCAATCACAACCTGTGCAATATAATGTACCTTACAATGACGTGGAGTAAAACGCCCCAAAAATTAAACGGAAAGAAATGTTTGTATAATCTTGATCGGGCTTAGAATAATATCACCTTCTATGAAAAAAAACCTCACAAAATACTATGTAATATAACTGCTAAAGCTTTACCTTCTGCCTCAATATTCAGAGCTATTGCAACAGGTCGGGTAGAATTAATAACCTTTAATTCACTGATAGAGACGTTTGCAAAATCATCAACTTCTGCAGCTTTTCCAATGATAAAATCTGGGGTTTTGGTTTCAGAGACATTACGTGGGATGAATTTAGTTGTTTCTGCTGCCATCTCGCCATCAAGATAAAGTGTCAAACCAGATTGGATGCTCCATGATATATCTATAGAAATGTACATGTTGAGTTTTATATCTGTTGTAAAAACAGTCCATTCTTTAGTTTGGGTACTGACTGTAACTTGGTAACGGTTTCTACGGTAACACATGGCTATACCATAACTGTTGACCAAATCACCTCCATTTGTTAATATGTACATATCCTCTTTTACTCCTGTTACTTTTAAGTTGAAGGAAACGGTCATTCCAAGTAAACAATTTTCTGGGTTCATCAGACATGGTGGTATATTATCTGTAAATTTGACGTACTGATCTATACCGTTCAATTGTATCGCCATATCGGTATTTTTACCAGGTACTAAGACAGGATTACCATATACGGTCAAGTTGGTAGTGGTAGTAGTCAGGATATTGTTTACAATGTTGATGAAGTAAAAGTTAAATAACATTATTTCAGGTCCTGAAAAACATAAATATATTTACTAGTTCATCAGACATACAGATTTACCTCATAAAACATCCAAATTTTAAATAAAACATATACATATATAGGTACAAATCTTGTAGTTCTTAGTGAGTTACAATAGTTTACACCTGACTTCAACAAATTAAGAATACTGTATTCTTTTCATTATAAGAGGGATTGGCCTCTAGTTGTAGAAATGCAGCTCAGGATTTTGTCTTGACATTAGAGACGGTAACTTGACAAAAATAACATTAATCTTTCTTACTTGTAATTGGTACCCAGTTTGTTATTCCACCACTACATTTTTCCAGTGTATTAGCAGGGTTAATGAAACCTTCACCATAACAACTACCTTCTATATCACATACATCAGACTATAAAATAAAACAAACTTAATTTCACAACAACTCTATTATAGTGGTACATTAAATATCAATGTGGTCTGAAGCCTTATGTTAAATTAGATATAAGTTGTCTCCCCTAAGTTGCAGTTTTTCTGCCTTTGTGAGTACGGTAATAAAGATAGAGAATAGTGGTTTTCATTTTCACCCACAAGTTTACTATATTACCCCTGGATCTGAAGATCCGAATAGAACAAGGTGGAGTTGCTATGAAAATGTTTTCCAGTTTCCATCAAAATACATAATTTCAATAATATCACCAACATAAAGCATGATTACAAACACAAAATATTGTCACCATCATAAAAAATATATGTTAAAGAGTTCTATAGTACATATAAACTCATTAAGTTGTTTTATAAATATAAAAGAAAGCCATAAATGTACAATACCTTCAGAGTACATCCATCTTCTGTACAAATGTAACAAATAGAATCAAATGTTATTGTACGAATTGATTTAGCACTGACACGTTGACCATCGTTACTGACAGCTACTTCATATATATCTGGTTTATCTACATTACATATGATTTGTTCATCACTGATAAATACAGCTGAGACATCTACACTCGTACTAGTCTCTGTAAATGATGTTCCCGATTTCTGAAAAAGATATATGCAACGACTGTTGAAAATAATGCTACTAGCTACTGGAAAAGTCATTTGGATTATCACTAGATTCTTTGTAACATTAAAACATTTCTTGAAGAGGTAACTTCTTTCTAACATCCTGACTTAGCTTAGAAAGGAAATTTCATGCTGTAACAATAAGGTCCGATTTATGCCAGAAGCAAAACATTGAGTTTTCTATACGTAATTATTTGTATTTCCATGTGTACTGAAATTGCTGAAGTGTTAGGGGAATCAATATACGTAAATGCTGTCGTAAGTGAGGCTTTCTCTTTTCAGCATGGAGGCCAACATTATTTCAATTATTCTCTGAAACATCCTGACCTTCCTGCATCATATCAACTGGTCTAATCAATGAATCATTCTGAGATTATATAATAGAGAAAACAGAACACAGGAATAATTCTACCATTTAATCTATTTTACCTCCCACACTACATATACTTTAAATTCTGAATTACTACATGACATAAATCATGCTCCATATACTCTAAATTCTAATTCAAAGGAATTACTAGGACATAAATCATGCTCCATATACTTTTAATTCTATTTTAAATGAATTACTAAAAGGACATTAATCATATGCCATATACTCTAAATGCTTACTTAAATGAATTTCTTACCTCTAATAATTTAAGTTTACAGACAAGTGTATTTAGGTCTAAGAATGATTCTCCAAACACAGATATTTGACTACAGTTAAACAGACGACTATCACATAATGGTCTAGCTGTACTATAAACTGTAGGTGGCTGTGTTAAACTCACTGAACAATCTGGAACACTGTAGTCATCATCACAAATACATTCACCTACAGAATCAAATAAAAATGGAATGAAATGAAATTTGATCAACACGATACTTCAGTTAGATTGAAACAAACAAACATAAGCAATGAAATGAAATGAAATGAATTGGGGTTTAACGTCCTACTGTTCTGCTCTGAACTAGGCCATACAGTGTGCTATGAGGGAAATTCTGCCTATGCAGCGGCGCTATGGTCAACTCTTATATTGAATTCCAACAAGGATCTTTTAGTTTTTTTGTCCTGCATTACTGACAAGGGGAAACCACGCTGGAAAATCGGTGTGTGATGCAAGGAAAGGAATTATCTTGTTGGGTCCGTCACTTTTCTATATTGAAACATTTGAAGCATTTGGATTCGCAATGTAAAAAAAAGGACATTGAATATAGCTGTATTGCATTAAGATATTCTTTGAAACTCAAAGACCCTGCAAGTTATTAGAAGACTTTAAAACTTACCATTTTCACATTTACCATGTCCACTGCAATCGCCAGGACATAATTTATCTATAATATCTGGTGGTGGTATAATAACTTCTTCTCCATCTACAGTTTTATTAACCCATAGTTCAACATTATATTCTATAGCAGTTCTACATTCTTGTATAAAATTATCAGCAGCGGATTCAGCCCACTCAATAAGATCTGTAATCTGTAGTAAAAAATTTATGCTAATTTACAAATATTCTCCTAAAGAAAACACAACCTTTTAATGAGGAATAATATATTCAAAATAACATAAGACTCACTTATTCTTAAAGAGAAATCAAAGGTTTGGCAGGTGGCCCTACACTTTGTCATGTAAAGTGTGGAATCACAACCACACCACTTGACTCAATGACAGACATTATGATCACTGTATTCAGCCACCCATAGACAAAGAATTTTACATAATACAGGACTAAAACCCAAGGTTAGGAAAGCGATTCTGCTATGTGTTCTGTACAAACATGAGAGAGAAACCATGACATAGATGATATAAGGTCAATATTAATCAAGTAACTGCTCAAATACATACCTTAATATCCTCAATACAGATTTCTATACTGTCTGTTATTTCAAGACCTTTAACTTGTTTACATGCCAAACCAGATGTTGTATTCTCTATAATATTTCTACATGTCTTAGCTACTTCAATCTCAGTTTTATTGGTAGGTGTCGGGAAATTAAATGTCTGAAAGTGGATTTAACAACAATATAAATATGAATGTTGAAATTAATTAATATGTTTACTATATGTCTACCTAGAAAATAATTAATCAATCCAGTATCTGATCTGTAGAAGTCTATTATATAAAATCGAAGCTGGTGATGAACAGTTATATATTATTATCCAACACTACATCAATACTTGGCCTGAGTCTATCTCAAATATTTCAACAATACTTTGTCTAAAGCTACCACAAATAATTTATCAATACTTTTATTAAATTTATCTCAAATACTTCAAAAATATGCCTGAATCTATCTCAAACACGTCATCAATAGTTTGTTTAAATTTATCTCAAATACGTACCTGTGATATATACTTTTCATCAAATTCAAATATCTTTAATGTTTGTTTAGTCTGACATTTCTCTGGAGGATTCTGTGTTTCTGTATCTAATAATAACTGTTCTGTGATATCTTTACCTGAAAACAAAATATGACCAACATCATCACTACTATTTCATAAAACAATATCACATACAAGACATTTAAAGGAGACATCTTAGTTACACTTCAGTGAATAAAACTGGTAAATTCTGAGTCGAAGTTTCTTAGCTTTGTTTAAACGTATTATATTGTGTTAACATTTCATTGTACAAACCAAAAGAATTAAACAAAAGTTATAACAACTTATAAAATGTTGTCTCCTAATAAAATAATAATTCTTAAGAATATGTCAAGTGATAGAATCATCTATTCTGGTGCCAGGCAATTCCACTCAAGCTCTTTGAATTATTTTCAAGGAAATATCAATGTCATGACTAGCAATAAAGTTGAAACTAGGTAAACCTGTCTACAACTCAGACGTGAGGGTGGTAATCACCTTGTGGTAAAGTTTACAAACTGTATCAAATAGTTACAATAAGAATTACATTACCCTTAGAAACTAAATGTTACAAATATAATATTTCTTATTACCTCTTTTAGAATTCTTTGCAACAGAAGCACAAGACGTGTGTTCTGGTAAAATATCACAGATTTCAGTTTTATCTTGACAACTGCAGAACGTCATTTGAGGTGTGAGCTTGGGTGTTTCTGTTGTACAATATCCAGTGTACATAGATTCTTCCTTTGATACTCTGTAAAAATATATTATTTTTTTTTACACAAATAAAACATTTTATCCATCTTCAAGTAGTAAACTGATAACATTAAAATTAATGATAAAAATTATATTTTAATATCAGTCTATTTCTGCTTACAGGAAACGAAATGCATCTAACTGGTTCATTTTCATTTTTAAGAAACCCAGGACTTTGTTCCAACCTAAATGATCAGGCTTAATCAAACATCTATTATGATGTTGTTAGAAATAATTAAATGGCTATCTCCTCTAGAGCTGGGCGATATTTCGGTATTTCGATATAAAACCGTCACAGAAATAAAAACCGTGAAAAATACCGTCTTCAGAAAAATATCGAAAAACCGAACATATCGCGGTTTTGATTTTCCTGGATAATATTTAACATAAATATTGAAAAAAATGTTTTCTTTTTTATGTTATTTGCTATATTTTATTGCTTAATCATGAAAAAATACTGCTATATACTCCCGAGTATTCATTCCACAAAGTTTGCAAATGCCGATACGGAGCTTGTTTACGTCACGTGACTTCTCGCTCACCTTTCCACCCGTTAGAATTATCCCCGTTTCTGATCTATTTCTATACACCTTGACGAATTGTGTAGACCGATACTTTGATTTTCGAAAGAGATCACTGATTTTAAGATTGAATTAAATTTTAATAAAGCAGAAATATAAATAATGCCAATTACATTGAGAGTTCCGGTAGACTGATTATCATTCAGTGTCATGCCAATGGAGGTCGTGATCCGGGAAAAAATATTTGACGAAATCAATGGTCACTTTTTGGCATAGTACTTATGTTTTTATAGTTTAATTTAGTATCCTTGTATTGTTTAATTATGCATTTTCAAGAAGGTATACTTTTGAATGGGAAAGAAAGAGTTTGTACGGGTAAACAAAGTCCAATCGTACCCGTAACAACTATACAAATATGCACGGCCGAAAGAACACAAACTTTGTTTTATGTTGTTTGGGCCTCCTTCATTCGAAATATTTTTAATTTTAATAAAATATAATTGATATTTTGAATATCAAAATTGCAATAAACAACAACTTTAGCAAGTTTTCATGGCTATCTAGATCTGTGTTTGAACCAGCTAGAATTAATGTTTTGTTAATTTGAAATTGGTATTGGATGCTAAAAATAATATTGATTAGAAACAATGATATTCAGGGGTATTTCCAACTTTTTATGCATGTATATTTACATTTAAAAAGTTATAAAATGAAAATATTGGCTTTTTATAAAAATATAATATTGAGGGGTATTTCCAACTTTTTATGCATGTTTATATACATTTAAAAAGTGATAAACTGAACGTATTGACCTTTATAATATATCGCGATATAGTGATTATATCGCGATATTTTTTGAAAATATCGTGATATCTGTTTCTAGGTATATCGCCCAGCCTCTAATCTCCTCTCTTCTGTTTAGCAAGTGAAATGAGCAGATAACTCCAGAAACAAGCTGTCTTGGAATACTTGTAAGGTAGTCTACTGCTTTCATTACAGAATTTTGAATTCCTACCTCCAGCTTCTAGAGAACTCTGTTGGTTGTTTGGTTCTCTTTGTAAATAGTGCTCCAGTCTGTCTGATCACTAAATCATTGGTTTTATCTTTATCAAATGTACCACATAATCCTTCTGTCTGTTCATAATCCATAGCAGACGCACGGAACCAGGCATCAAGATATCTTCCTCCTACAGCTTTGGACTTTTTGATGGTAACATATCCTCCTGTTGGTAGCATAACCTGTACAAATATATCATTCAAAAAATCTCATAAATACTCTGACTAATCCTAAAACATAATGCTAAGCACATATTATTCTTTAATATAAGAAATCTGTCGGTGGCCCAAATGTCTACTTTCATTGAGTACTAAACATGCTTTCTGGTGGCCAAATATTGCTGTGTTCTATGATACGCTCTCAAGAAACAACGGTCACTTGGTGATTTATTTAACCGGGTGTTACTACATTCAGCATTCAAATAATCACGAAGAACTGTGTTACAAAATTTGCTACAAGTAATCAAGTAAAATCCAGGGATTGTTCAATTTCAAATTTTGGTGGGAAGGATATATCATTATTACTTTGTCCATCATTACATATTAGAAGTTTACATATAAGATGTTAAAATATGATTGGCACAAATATATTTTCAATAGATGTCAATAATGTACCTTTATCTTTTTTCCATTTCGATATCTGAGAATCCTGGTTCCTGGAGTAAGTTCACCATTCATGTACAGATTGATGGTGATTGGGGTCTTTCTGTTGGGTTTTCCACGACTAGGACCACAGCGATCTACAACTATGACATCATCGCCCGATTTAATGGCAACAGCACAGGTACATGAGGCTTTATTCAAACAGCTTCTGAACAAACCGTGAATCTGATATGGTAGGGTCTTGTGACGATACATCAAAAATTCTCCTTCTAGGAAGTTATTATATTTTCTGAACAAAATAAAAACATTTTTTGAAACACATAATAAAGGAACTAGAAGCAGTAGCAGCATGTCATTACTGTTTGGTCATAATCTTCCATATTCAGTTCAAACATAATGAAAAAATGAAAATTTTAGCCCTTGAGATTAAACTAGACTGTTTTTGAGATATTGCCATCAGAAGATATGACAAGCCATGTTACGAACAAAAGGAATGGAGTTAAATTTACAGAAAAGAAAATATATTAACAAGAATTCCAATAAGATGCAAATATTATAAAATCTCACCGTCCATCAAATGTTTTCATATGTGGATCACCAGTACTTCTACACATTGCTATTTGATCTCTGTCTATAATTTTAACCTGTAATAGGTAGAAATATTCTTGTTTTCAATGGATATTAATTTCTTCAGTTATTCAGTGTACATATCTTTAATAACTTTACAGTAATAATTTAAGCTGTTGTACTATGGGACAGCTATGGTGTAATACTAGTCATTCTTCTTTTAATATATTTTATCATTGATAACAATGTTGTTACTACTGCTTGTTCGGCCAAAATCAAACATTTCATTATTCCCCCTTTATTCAAATCAAACACTTTCAAAAGACTTGCAGTTCAACAAAAATAAAATGAATGGGGTTTAATGACATAACTATACTTTGGTTATTTAGAGACTTTCTAATTCTGCTACAACTGAATTTGAGATGTATCTGTCCAATCTAAGTGATCATTTGTAGCTGAAACTTTCAGACTATTTTACATACATTTATGAATAGATTCACTATGCAATCTGGGACTGCTCATTGAACAGGTTAGCATAAGCTGAGCTGAATGATCAGGAATTAAGGAACTTACCGTGACTGTAGACATTGCTTGCATAGAAATACTTTGACCATCTTTCATTACATAAACAATTACATCTAAAATTCGTGTCTGGTCTTTATCTTTCAGTGAATCAATGGCAGCTTTGACTGGAATACGTACACCAGAAATCCAATTTAAGGATGTGATAAGAGCACCACAGAATTTGTTCTCATTTTCCTGAGTCCAGCCAATCAAAGCTTGAGGTACTTGACGTCTGTCGGCACATTTGATTTCACGTCGAACCAATCGGAAGAATGAAGTGATCTTAAAGGTGCAGTCACTAGATGCAGGACAGAATAGTCTTGGAGGAAACAGGCCTTTAACAGAGAAATATTCTTCCATACCACCCTCATATACTGTTACTTCTTTAGTCATTACCTACAAAAATATACATAATAATTAGTAAAGATTGAAAAAAAGAGAGTCCACTTGATATTAATCTAGTAATTTTTGAAATTAGTTCCATTTTCTTTTTAAAAAATAAGTTTTTTGCAGTGGTCTCTAACAGAGATTCTGGAGAGTCCAACTCTTTGTGATCCAAATGAAATGGGGTTTAACATCCTACTGCTTTGCTCCGAAACTGGGCGAATGAAGACGGTTCGAGTCCAAATGTGGGGCAGTATTCCAGACACTTTGATAGAGGCCTTATGATATGTAGCACATGCCTACAAACATTTTAATCATGTGCAGAACATGAGGTATTAATTTTATGATATCTTGTCTCAGTTGATTACATGAGATCAATATAAATATAATCTTATTACCTGTAATGTCGCTGTGATGGGTTCACTCTTTCTTTCTGGACCAGTAGTTTGATCACAATCACTAATATAACATGCTGACACACTACATTCAATCTATAATCAAATACAAAACAGATATAAATCCTAATCCAGAAAGGTTAAAATATGTGATCATTAAAGATGCATTATGTAAGAGCTAAATTTACCTATTGCAGAATTTTATTCTGGCTTCAAATGTTATATAAATTTAGACTATCATTCTCAAGACAAGCCAATAATCCACCCTCTAGGTCATCTGATGGCTTGAATATTTAGAGGATTAGAACTCTCTTGCCATTTAAAGTAAACATTATCTTGTTAAAAGTTTAAACACTCATAACTTTGCTCTGAATAAAGTAGTTTGACTGAAATTCTATTTCCAGATGGAAAAAGGGAGAATAATGGACAATGTATTGTAGTCGTATCAAATATCACTAAATAAATAGCGACCACAAGAATATGTATACAGAGAGTTCCAAATTATACAAATACACTGATTGTGTGTTGAGTGTCATTAAATAAGCAGTTTAACCAACACAAATACAATGTTTAATGTGCAATAGCTTAAATGATATAAGCTTTTTAAAATATATATTGAAGATATGACTATGTCTACAATTTAACATATTTTTACATATTTTCCTCAGCCATTCTATCTTTTTATTTGTCCCAATGAATTTTCTTCTAGAAAAGAACAATTCTAAAAGTTTATTACTTACAGCATCACCATATTTCAACTGCGGTAGACTGGTTTCCTGAAGTATGCTTGATGTTTCGTTTATGAGAGATTCACTTATAACATTAGCTTTACCATGATACCATTTAACTCTATATTGTACGCCTTCAATATCTAATGCCTCAAAACTACAGCTTAATGATATGGCTGCCATGGGGTTGGCCTTGTCGACAATAACAGAGAGTTTAGGTGCTTTTTCAAATATTGGCAGAACTGAAAAAAATATGTGTAAATTATGCAATATATGAAATAAAGAATAATATTTTTTAACAAAATCTACAATAATTATCTCCATGATAACCGATAATAATATATGAGCATCAGATTCAATATGGTGGTGTGATTTGAAAGATAGATGTGCTTCCAGAGAATTATTCCTTTCATTTGGACATTTGTGAGGGAACAAATTAACTACCTCGAAGATCAATGGGATATATGAGGACCTACCTGTTAATACATTGAGTTTCTCTGTGGTTTCCTGTGTTGCATAAGCAACATTTAATCCTTCAACTGACATCTTAGCCTTCTCAAATTCTCCAACTTCCACCGGGCTGCCGATATTGAACTTTGTTGAAACTGTAATATCTTTCCTGGTTCGTGTTATATACCGTTCTGTTTTACACACCATCTTGTCTTCTAGGTAAAACTTGAGACCGAGTTGTTGACTCCATGACAGTTTCACATTCATAAACACATTGATGGTGAATTTACTTGTAGAGCATGTCCATTCTTTATCTTTGGTGTTCACACGCAAATTAACTCTGCCATTTTGTAACCACATAACTAAACCATATTTATCAGGAATTTCTGCACCATTAGTGAGGATTACTGCTTTCTCTTTGAATTCAAGGAATTTAACTCTAAATGATATGGTCAGACCAAGCTTACATTTAAGAAGATCCCCCATACATTCTGTTGATTTGTCACCTACGTCAATGTATTGGGTAGCACCATCTAATAGAACAGCTAAACCACCCAATGGTCCCACATCAGCTTTTGGTGAGCCAATCAAAGTAAGATTGAATGATTTTGTAACTACTACATCGTTGATAATATTCTCAAAATCTAGTCTCCTGACTTTCACATCAGTTGCTGAAAAAAATAAATTGATTATATTAAAAATAGATCAGACAGAATAAGGCTATTGCCAAATTTATACTCCATGCAAGTATTTTCATTGGTCTAGTCAGTTCTCTTTCAGACTAATCAAATAAGTCCCTGGGTGATTTCACCTAATACAATTATTGGTACCACATCAGCAACATCATCCACTATAAATTATCATCATAAATTATATATAATACTGAGTTGGATGATAATAATATCCAATTCTTTCTATTTAAAGTATGGGAGAAACTTTATATACGCAGCATTATGTGACATATTCTTTAAAAATTGAAATAAATTAATAGCTGCAATATCATGTGAATGCCTAAGGATTTTCAACAAAATAAACATGACATGCAACCTTTGTTATATAATAGCTGTGAAGTTGTGACACCTAAAATTTATCATGAAAACTAATGATATGAATTCAATCTGAATTTTCCAGTATGAAATTGATTGGCAAAAAAAAATTTCAGCCTGGGATTTCAAATCGCAAGTGAACATTGACAGTCAAATTAAAAATAAATGTACCCTTTAGAAGTGTCCATTGTGTGCTGCTTGAATCAATCTGACAGATTTCTTGTTCATTATCTCGGTTAGAGAATCCATCTTCATAACACACATTGTTAATCTTACATATAGAAGTCTTGAAAAGAAAATTACAGATATTTAATACAAATTCAATTTTAACCAAAATAGTTCTACAGCAGACTTGCTGAACATAAATCACCAACTAATCATTTGTTTTGACACAAAAAAGAAAGATATCCTTTTTAGATTTTGGAGAAAAATTGTTATATTTGTAAATACCAAAGAAGTAAAACAACAATTATTTTAAAGAACTTTCAATTTGACATATTTGTATTTTTCAAATAAGAGATGGAGAGCTTATTTGCAAAACATGGTATATGCCATTCCTGCCAAAAATGAGATAATTACACTTTTGCAGGTCAATATAATAATTTATCAATGCTAGTTCTCTCCACTAATGCGGTAAAATTTATAGAAGCAGTTGCATATTATATATATATATATCACATATTAGACAACTTTCACACAAAATGAGTAAAACAGATATACCGTCAAATGACACATATCTTATTTAGGAATCAAGCTCTGTTAAAGAGAACTATTTCATTTCTACACTATTTACAAGATTGTACAAAATAGAACAATTTTTGTATATCAATAATTAAAGTTAAACTTACTCTATCTTGACAGCCATTGGTTGTACATGTCTGACAAATGGAGTCATATCTAATAAAGTTGAGTTGAGTACTATAAGTTATACCATCGTTACTGACACTGATAGAATAACTAAATTCATCATTTGGTAATATACATTCGATCTCTTCTTCTAGTTTAAATATAGCTGAACTTGTTACAGCTGTATCGCCTGTTATTTCAAACTTATCCATCTATAATATATAATAGATTCCAGCTAAAAATGGGCGACTCTGAATTTCATTATGGTTCAAGCTCATCAAGGTGAATCTGAATTTTGATAGGGCTTTGCCATATGATTAGTTGAATAATCCTAGCAAATCTTAAAAAAATGCTATAAATAAACTGAGCTGTAGCACACTTATAAAATTTCAGGGAGAGGGCCAATAATGTCACATAAAATTGATGCAGATTTTCAAACAGTTCCATCTATTATGCAAAACCCTAAAATCATATTTAGGCCAGATGGCATACTTACAATGGATGTAAATGGTGTGGCAGTTTGGACTTAAATTTTAGAAAACAGGTTATATGTCAATTCATGTGTAAAAATCTTTTAGGTATTTTCTAGGAATTTTTTAGATTGTGAAATTATGTAGAAGATATGATTTACTTACAGTTAATCTTTGATATTTACACATGAGTTGATTTGATGGTGAGAATCCTAGACCATATATAGATACAGTCGAACAGTTAGTTTGATGTAAATTACACAACATATCACCAGCAAAACTGATTAACGTAGGTGGTATAGTGGGCAACACAGAGCAATCATCACCAGTATAATCTCCATTACATACACATGAACCTAGAAATAATCATATAACAATTACATATACATGTAACAATAACATACACATGAATCTACAAATAATCATAACATACACATACACCTACACTCATATAACAATTAACAGAATATATTTTATGCTCCAAGTAAAAGGGTTGGACATCTCCAAGTCCTCGGGTTTCCACAGCTTATTGGAAGACCCTGTTTAAAAGCGAATTATTGGAATAAAAATACACCATATATTTCACATTTTTATCTTCTTTGTAACTAATTGATTGTCTGAATTATAGAAGTAGAAATAGTCACCTTCAACACATGTCCCATTACCACTACATTCATTAGGACAGATTAGATCTACAACTGGTGGTAATTTAGGTGTACCATCTTCACCTTCTACCCATAGATCTACATCAACTTCTATCTTTAATAAACATTGTTGTTTTACATTCTCTAATAATACATCTACCCAAGTAAAATCTCCGGTTAACTGAAAAAATAAAATTCAAATTATAAAATTCTTATGAATTAGGTCTGTAGCAAAGAAGAAAATATCAATATACAAAAGAACAGTGCAAGCTATCATAAAACTAGACATGTATACATTTAATTGTAAAGCAGATAATAAAATATTTAACAGAAACATGCCTGCAAATCCATGTTTCACTGTATATTGGGGTACATACTGTTAAATAATACAGACTTCAATAAAAGGAATTAGGCAGTCTTATATTGTGCTTTTGCAGAAGTTTTTAGACAATTTCTGATGCAAGAATACAGAAAGAAGTCCGCCAGCAAAGGTGAACAAATGGTTCCCATAGGAATACCAATGACTTGGTGGTGAACAATCCCGAGACCCCAGAATGCAATTTTAACTTACCATGATATCCTCTACACATAGCATTACAGATGCCTCTACGTCATCTTTGCCTAATATGGCGTTTATATCTTTAGCAGAAGGTATAAGTGATAGTTTATTCTTGCAATGATTTCCTGCTTGATCAAATGTTATACCATAGTCAACAATCTGTGTAATATAGTAATTGATAAAAACAATAGTCATTTGAATTTAATCATAAAATCATAAATGCTCAAAATAGTGTTTTGATGGTTAAACCTTAAAAGTGTGCCTACATGTTTGTTTGAAATTCATCACCTGTTAAAATAATTTATTGAATGATGATAATTGTTAACTGTTTAGCACCTTAATGCCATTGAAATCTGGAAAATATTGTTCAAAATTTTGTTCTTCATATTAAACCCAAAAGCCCCATCAGCACCCCAAAATCCTTTATCCCCTCCCCCAACAATTTTGGGGTAGTTACAGGCCTGCTGTTAAACCTTTGGTTAGTTTTTGATGCAATAAGTACTTATTATCTGAAACAATAAATCCACCAAAAGCGGAATTAATGACATGTGACATGTAATTGTAAAATATATTTACTTGATGGATATAGGTAATATTGAAGTCAAACAGTACTGCTGGTTCAGTTGAGACACACTTCAATGGTGCTGTGGCTTTGGTCATAAGTTCAGCAGTCATATCCTTTTCTAAAATAAAATAAGGAAATTAAGTGAATTATAACCATCAAGCGTTAAAATTATGGATGTCCAAATTGCTCAAGTTGTTAAATTAATTGCTCAAGTTGTATTTAAAATTAACTAACCTCTTCTAGATCCTTTGGATTTTTTGTTGCAGTCAAAGACATCTAGACCAGGTGAACAGACGGCATCCTTACCATACATACAATCACAGAATATAGGAGCTTTAAGATCTACAACTGACTTGCCACAATATCCATCATATAATGTTTCTTTCGTTGATACTCTTTAATTATAAACACAAGTCAAATCATTACCAACAAATTTGAACTCAATGTGGATATTACATAATTACATGAATTTGATGTGGTTATAAGTCATATTTACAGAAAAAAGGTTGTTTTTAAAGGGAAACTGTTAATGGATCTGTATGAAGAATGTTGGATTACAAATCCACAACTTGATCAACTGAGATAATTGAAAATTAATAATACAAAGATATTTATATTTAAATGATGGAAAATACTGGCAGCCTTTGGAAGTGAGGTTTTCATTCTTTTTATTGATCCTTTGGACAAGCTGAATAAACCCCCCCATGTCTGAGCGTACTTTTATAAAAAATCTAAACCACAGAGTGCTGTACAATGTTGAAGTGATGTGGGCAATAACTTGGCTATAAATTGTTGTTTTTTCTAAACTTTGATGGAGTTCGTCTTTAGGACGAGCTGAAAGAATCCCACTATAAAAACATACCTCCAGGATTCTGTAAAGACATCTGGATATTTTCCCTTTTCTTGTGATACTATACCATCTGACATCACTAAATCATTGCTAGAATCACCATCAAAGTTTCCGCATAAACCTTTACAAAAATACATAAACAATCAGTAATCTGTTTTATTGTACAATAATATTATCATTGTCTGATAATCTGAATAGTTTTACAAGATAACCTATGTATTACATTCAATCATTTTTGATCAGATTTTTGCTAAAATTTGCTAAAAAAGGAAGAGTTTGGTGTGCTTTGAGTTTTTGGTTCAGTTATAATGTTTGATATTATAATTTACCTTCTATATTACCGGTATCACTACCAGTTGATGTAATCCAAATATTAATTAAACTTTTACGTCTAGATGTTCGTACAATTACTTTAACACCATTAGGTAAATATATCTACAATTATAAACATTAATAATATCTTAAAATGAACAAGCCAACAGTGAGGCTGATGTCCCCCGCCGAAATCCCAAAATAAATAGATGACACATATTAATTAATAGCACATTTATTTTTTTCAAACGTATCGCCCAATCAAACTGAAGACGAAGTGTCGTCCAAAAATTGCTTATCTCTGCCTACCGTAAGAAGAAAATGCCTATCTTCGAACTCCATCAAGGCATTGACCTAATAAGCATACACACCAATTTTGAACATTTTAACTCAATTCGAAGGAGAGTTATTGTGTTCCAAAGTCTCGGCAAATCAAATTGCTTATCGCTCTGCTTACCCTGAGCAGAAAATGCTCATTATCGATCTTAGTCAAGGTATTACTGTAATGAAACTATACACCAAGTTTCATCACTCTCACTTAATTAGAACTAAAGTTATCGTGTCCCAAAGCATCAACAAATCAAATTGCTTATCTCTGCCTACCCTAAGCGGAAAATGCTCATCTTCGAACTCCATCAAGGCATTGACCTAATAAGCATATACACCAAGTTTGAACATTTTAACTCAATTAGAAGGAGAGTTATTGTGTTCCAAAGTCTCGACCAATCAAATTGCGTATCGCTCTGTTTACCCTGAGCAGAAAATGCTCATTATCGAACTTAGTCAAGGTATTACTGTAATGAAACTATACACCAAGTTTCATCACTCTCACTTAATTAGAACTAAAGTTATCGTGTCCCAAAGCATCAACCAATCAAATTGCTTATCTCTGCTTACCCTAAGCGGAAAATGCTCATCTTCGAACTCCATCAAGGCATTGACCTAATTAGCATATACACCAAGTTTGAACATTTTAACTCAATTAGAAGGAGAGTTATTGTGTTCCAAAGTCTCGATCAATCAAATTGCGTATCGCTCTGCTTACCCTGAGCAGAAAATGCTCATTATCGAACTTAGTCAAGGTATTACTATAATGTAACTATACACCAAGTTTCATCACTTTCACTTAATTAGAACTAAAGTTATCATGTCCCAAAGCATCAACCAATCAAATTGCATATCTCTGCTTACCCTAAGCGGAAAATGCTCATCTTCGAACTCCATCAAGGCATTGACCTAATAAGCATATCCACCAAGTTTGAACATTTTAACTCAATTAAAAGGAGAGTTATTGTGTTCCAAATTCTCGACCAATCAAATTGCGTATAGCTCTGCTTACCCTGAGCAGAAAATGCTCATTATCGAACTTAGTCAAGGTATTACTATAATGAAACTATACACCAAGTTTCATCACTTTCACTTAATTAGAACTAAAGTTATCGTGTCCCAAAGCATCAACCAATCAAATTGCTTATCTCTGCTTACCCTAAGCAGAAAATGCTCATCTTCGAACTCCATCAAGGCATTGACCTAATAAACACATACACCAAGTTTGAACATTCTAGCTCAATTAGGAAGAGAGTTATTGTGTCCCAAAAAGTGTGACGGACAGACAGACGGACAGACAGACGGACAGACAGACAGACGGACGAACCCATTTTAATAGTCCCCCAACTTTCTTCGAAAGGCGGGGGACAATAAAACTCATTAAGTCTATGGTGACGGTGCTTACAACCCTTTCTTGTAGTCCCAACAAACTATTTATTATACATTTTAAAAGAAATACAAGAATCCAGTAGAGTTTGAGATGGGTTTTTTGACTAGCAAGCAATGGAATCTGCAGGTTATTCACTGGACTAAGTTTAAAAATAATACTCTTGGTAGCATTTGTTCGTGTTGGTAAATGTAGTGACTATGATCGCATACCCCATATTCTGAGTGGAATCATCCGATCATCGGCAAATGATTGTCAGTTCTTCCATTATATAAACAAAGTAGAAGTGATTTTATACTGAAAACATAACTGCAGCAGCAAATTGTATCAAAACATATTCAAGTGTGTGTTTTTCTTTGTTCTGTGGCATTTTATCCCATGCACTAAATGATCTACTGGTACACTATATATAATAACAAAATTATATAAATACTTACCTTATATTTATTAGATTTATATTTAGTTATAATAAAGCCTTCTGTCAATTCCTCATTTTGATAAAGTTTTATATTTAATGGATAGCGTTGAGTTGTTCTTTTAGCACCACATTTATCAAAGAGAATTACATCATCGTCTACTTTAACTGCTACAGCACAATTACATGATGCGGTTTTACGTTTTTTATTATTACATGCCCGATAGAAAGCATGAACCTGTAAAAACAAAAACTCATTTTTTAACATATTAAAATATATAAAAGATATTTCAAACGTAAAAATACTGCCATTACCAAAACAGTGTTTCTTGGTGATATGTGAATTGAGTACAGCTCATGTGTTCATGTCTTCTAATAATAACTACCTTTGAGTTTCAGACTATATTCATTTTTCTAGTTCATCAGAAAAATCATAACTTCTGTTAATCTGTACTAGTAAATATTTAGTGTTCAAACACTGCTAATTTGTCATTGTGAACAAAATTTTGTTTGTGAAAACTTAGCATAAGTGATGGGTCATTAATTTTAAAGTGAAAAGAAAGGATTACTTACAGAATATGGTAATGTCTTATGTTTGTACAATACAAATTCACCCTCAAAGAAATTATTGTATTTTCTGTAAAAAAAACAAAAACAAATAATAAATCAATTTTACATTTTCATGTAAAGTAGGTTTCTTGCAGAAATACACACAAATTTCAAAAAATAAAATTGCAAATCATATGGAAATGTAATGAAATGGGGGTTGAACGCTTTTTCTTTTCTACATCACCTATTCCTTACTATGTCCTTCATCCTACGCAACGAGAAACCAAACTGAAAAAATTACCAGAAATTTTCTGGCCCAACACTGGAATCCAACCCAGGACATCCTTGTTAGTGAGGTTGCATTTAACTTGCTGAGATTATTTGAATAATACTTACCTAATCCTTATATGACATATAGAAATAGATGGCTTCCAATAGAATTTATCTATATATTACACCACATGTTTGTTAAGCAATCATTATTTGTTTCATAATGATACCTGTATGAGTATTGAAACGTAGCATGATAATAAAATTCAGAAGTAGAACATCCATATAAGTGTTCTGATACTTACCTTCCATCAAAAGTTGTAATATGAGGATCATTAATGGATCTACAAGTTGATGCTTTATCAGTGTCCTTAATCTTCATCTAAAAAATTAAATATACAATGAAAATCAATAAGTCAGATATAAGTTACCTCCCTTAAATAATGCATTTATTAGCCTTGAAAAAATAATTCGAAGGAGATGACTGGACAGAATTTAAAATATTGTGGACAAATTTGAGGAAATGAAGAATTTATACAAAAACAAAATGACAACAGTATTTGTAAACTAATTTCACTTACTTGCACTTGTCCAATTTCTATTGTTGTTCGTCTAACACCACTAATCATAACAGATGCAGTAATATCCACCACTCGATTCTGATCTTTATCTTTTAATGCATCTACAACACCCCGAACCATAATCGCATGTTCTTCCTGCCATTTCTCTTTACTGAGTGTAACACCACAGAATGGAATAGTACCTTCCTCTCCAGTCCATGCTATTACAGCTTGTGGGATGTATCTCTTATCAGGACACTTCCTTTCCTTCGCTGCACGGATACTGGCTTCTATTCTTACTTCACATTTCTCAAGTTCATCAGATGGACAGAAGAAAGATGGAGGTATGTTACTCTTGAAAGAGATCATTTCATTGGAAGAGCCTTCATAAATTGTCAGTTTCTCTGTAAGGATCTGAAATATATATAAATTGGTACAAATATAGTCAGCCATTTGTAATTGTGTGTTGATGTAATTATCATTTCAATGTTGTATTGAAACAGGACTGAAGTAAAATGGGCTTTAACACCTACTTTTCTGCACCATCCTGGCGAATAAAGATGAACAGACACCATGGAGTGTGCTATCAGGGAAATTTTGCTTGGACAGCGATTGAATTGCAACTATCAAAAGCTCTTTTATGTGTCCGATAACATGTACATGTGACCTCCGTTCTTCGTTCTATCCAAATAACTAGATGATTTTTCTTGCCAAGCCCTTGGTCCTGTATCACTGATAAGGGGAAACAGCTGGATCGAACCCTGGACCACCTGGCCAGTCAGCTATCACTGGCAATGTGGTAACCTACGAAGTTCCATCTATTGTCGAGCGTAAGAGCATAACTGGAAATGAAATGAAATGAAATGTGGTTTAGTGTCCTACTGTTCTGCTCCGAACTAGGCTAATGAAGATGGGCATACGTCATACAGTGTGCTATGAGGGTAATTTTTCAGACAGCGGCACTACAGCATATTCTGATATAGAATTCCAACTGTCAAGGGATCTTTTACATGCACGCCAATATGAACATGGGGGCATCAGTGAAAATCTGGATCTTACTTACCTGAATACCTAGTTGAACTTCAACACTTGTTACAGCTGGACCAGTACTAGGTTTACAATCATCTTTAAAACATGCTGTTACTGAACAATGTAACTAAAATAAAATACATTCAAAATTATAATATTTCATTATGACATCTGACACTAAATAATCATTTTAACCTATGGAAATATATCAATGGGTCACAAGCAGATAGCTAGCTGTTCAACTGTGTTTGAAATAAGGAGAGTCGCATGAACAGTTAACATCATATGACTGTAACTCTTATCAAGAACTAAGTTATTTCAACAAGCTTACCACTTTCTTACTTAAATCAAATCTGTAGCTAATAAATTTGGCATTAAATCAGGATGAGGATGCAGCTTCTCGCTGGTTTTAAAATATTCAGATTAGGCTAAACTAACTTCGAATTAGATCTTCAGGATCTTGACACCAGGTCTCATAAGGGTAGTTTTTTTTAGAAAAGAAAGCCGCCTCACATATGGGAAATGTCTCTGAAATTCAAACTGGTTTGGCCTTATGTATTTATTGGTCTATTAGTCAACATATTTTAGTGACATGTGATACTAGTGTATAGTACTGAGTACCGTATATAAAATACTAACCTTATCACCTGATTTACTGTTATTTATCAGAGCTTTAGTGAGTATGGGAACTCTACCATCTTTCAGTGTATCTTTTAACAGAACCTTTTCTCCCATTAAATACTCTACTGTATATTCCACATCATAACCTTTTATTAATTCAAACTGACACATAATATTAATATCTCCTTCTATCATTTCTACTTTCACTTTTGGTACACTTGGTAGTTTGGGGTAACCTAGAAAAAGACAACAAACAATGTAAGTCTAATCATATGTATGTTAACTATATTGTAAAAAAGTTTACATAAGTAGAGCACTGTAAGGTCTTATCAGTGACATACTGGGTGCTCAATTGTTAGCCTGAAATATTCCAAATTGACAGAATTGCAATTCAATGACACAGAATTCATTTCTGGCACAGTTCTGTCAGACACACAACTGAGTTAGTGTGAGTAGAACAAAACACAATGAATAGGTGTAATGGCTGGTTCGATCATTTTATGCTGTTGGTGCATGTTAGCCAAAATTCCCCTTTTAACTTGATTATCATTATTTTGGGGATTGAGAGAATCAAATTCCAGAATGTTCAATTTAGTATCCGTATATATACCATTAAGAGAGGTGATTTATTTAGCAAAACATTGTAATTTTATCTGAATATCATTTACTTTTACTCATATTTTCTACATACATGCAACTCAACAATAAATGTGCAACTTACCAACAACAACATCCAATTTTTCTATGACTTCTTGAGCAGCAAACACTGTCTGCCATAATTCTAATTCAAATTCTGAGAAGATTCCTAGAACTTGTGGACGACCTATGTATAGCTTACAACTACGAGGATTGGGTACATCTCTATCTTCATATCGCTTTGTTTTCTTGTCTTTCTTTCCATTGATTGACAAACTTAATCCTGTCTGTTGACTCCATGACAAAACAAAATCATTATATTTTTTGGTTTTAATTTTGGAACTTATGAGTTGCCATTTACGTTTCTGGGTGCTGACCGTGATATACAAACGTTTCTTCCTGTAGTAGATTGCAAAACCAGTTGAATCATCTTCATCTCCACAGTTTGTCAGTAGATAAGAGTTATCTTTTATGGTTTTGAGCTTCAGAGAGAACGACAAGGAAATTCCAAGACCACACTTCTCTGGACTTTGGAAGCATTTATGAGCAAGGGATGTCAAATCTAAGAATTGATTTTCTTCTCCAATAACTAAAGCTAGTTTTTCTCTTTCATTTTTCTGTAGTTTGATGTCACCACCAATGGTAATATTTCCTCCAGTTGTTATCAGAAGGTTGTTCACAATCTCTTTAAAGGTAAAGCGCTGTTCTTCGATCTGGTCAACTGTAATAGATAAAATAATAATGTCATTTATAAACTGTTCACACAAACTTATTTAGGTGTGATTTACAATCATAAATCTCATACAATCTGGCACCGGATCAAATGGAACTCAATCATCTTTTCGGACCATGGAATAAAACAGATCTAAAACAGGAGACATACCTCTTAAAACAGTCCAATCTGTTTTAGATATTAATACTGAGCACACTTGAGATGCATCTTCAGGGTTGAAGAAACCATCAGCATAACAATCCCCATTTATTCGACATACATCATCCTTCAAATAGAAATAGTTACCACATAATAAAATATACTATTGTTAAAAATTAAGTTAATTATTTCTGTAATAATAGTTTAATGAGCTGATTTGTGCTTGACTACAAATACGAAATAGACTACTTAAGTTTATTCATGGTCAAATTAACATACTGACAGAACTAATCATTACCTAAGCTAGAAATAAGCAAACACTATATAAGGCAGAAGCATTGTTACGATCTTTCTCGTCTTGAATACTTATAAATGCTTCATTCCATGACATAAATAGAATGAGTAAGGAAAATTTGTTTCTTAATGTTCGATTGATGGTATTGTAACTTTATTGTCAAATATACACAATGTTTAGACGTATATTATCTATATCAGATACTTACCCGATCTGTGCATGTATCACTGACACATGTAACACATAATGAGTTGTACACCTGATATTTGAAAGATGTACTAAATGTGAGATTATTGTTACTGATACTAATATCAAAGATTCCTGTGTCTGGTACAGTACATTGAACAATTTCAGGCCCCATATATATAGCTGGTGTTTTCATCGTTTTCTGAAATAAAAGAAAGTAAATTTTACATTATCTCAGAGCTATTTTGAATGCATAACTGGATTTTTTCTAGTATCTATAACCTGACCTTTGTCTGCTAAAGTGTAATAGTGGTACACGTGATGGACATATTTTGGAATCTTAACACCTTCAAATGGCTTAACCTGATTACCCCCGGAATCCATTTTCTGAGGAGCAATAGGTTGAGTCCACTAAATTTTGTTATCGCTTGAGCTTTTATATTTCAAATGCTATAGCCAGTTTGAATGCTACTGCTCATGCTATTCTAATGTAAACACTTTATTCACTAACAGATGGTTTAGTGGTAAAATTTGGCAAAACAGTAATCGATTTGACTGCCATTGGAGTAGAATATCCTTTCTTTAACATTATAATAAAGAGTCTAATTCACAGATTTCGTTTCCATATGAAACTTATTTAAAGGTTTTTATCAATATAACATCTTTCATGGAAAACTTACCCCTCCATATGTAATTTGACATACAAGAGTTGATACTTCTACAAAGTCAAGTCCATATATAGTCATTGTTTTACAGTCGTATCTGTTAATATCACACAGATTGCCACCTGATATTGATAGTAATACTGGTGGTTCCCTTGCTTTTACATCACAGGATGTCCCTATCCATTCATCACTACATATACATACACCTGTAACATAAACACATAATTACAATACGTACATACTCCTGTAACATAAACACATAATTATACTGTGTCGTGTACATACACACAATTACATTATGTACATACTACATACCCCTGTAACATAAACATGTAATACCATAAACACATAATTACATTATGTTCATATTCCTGTAACATAAACACATAATACGTCTGTAACATATACGCATGATTACACTATGTACATACTCCTGTAACATAAACACATAATTACATTATATACATACTCCTGTAACATAAACACATCTACATATATTTATAGCTATTTTAAATATGATATTATTCAGAATTGATAATATTCATCAATTTTTAGAAAGTTTAAAATTGAATCTAACCTTGTTGACATTTGCCATGATTATTACAATCATCCGGACAGATAATATCTATTACAGCTAATGGTGGTCCGAACTTTCCTGCTACATTCACCCATAGATTAACATCTGCTTCTAGAGTAGCTAAACATGTTATCATTACATCATCAAATAAACTAGGCAATGTTCCTGTATCATCTAATATCTGAAATAACGCAATAGAATCAGTTTAACAACTGAAATGAAATGAAATGGGGTTTAACGTCCTACTCTTTTGCACCTAACCTGGGCTAATGGAAGACGGGCATACGCCATACAGTGTGCTATGAGGGAAATTTTGCCCAGGCAGCGGCACTACGGCCTACTCTTATATCGAATTCAAACTGCCAAAGGATCTTTTACGTGCACTCCAATGTGTATACGGGACCTCAGTTTTTCGTCCCATCTGAATGACTAGGCAGCTGTCCTTGTCAGGCCCTCCTTCTGCATCACTGACAAGGAGAAATCACGCCGGAAAATCGAGAGCTTTAACAACTATAAACTCTTAATTGAGTAAAAATGAGATTAACTCTATACTCTACCATATACTCTAGGTAAGTCAATTTTGTGTCTATTCTATTGTGTCATGGTACTTTTGTGCATACACTAAGATACCATGGAAAAATAATGAGGATGTGAAATTATAGCTTTGGATCTTTCTTTCACAGATCAAATCTAATTATGAAAAGATTAAATGCAAAATGTGATATATGCCATGCATGCCAAAAATGAAGTAATTTTGAAGTTAGATATGACCAGTACCATTAGAATTGACTGTCCAAATTTATAACCTGTCATAGTGTGATAGAGGCCATATATTTATATACTTTTTACTTAAATTGACTAAAATGGATATACTACTTATTACATGTATATAGACTGTAAAAAATATTAGTACAACATACATCACAGTAGTAAGTTACCATTAGATCAATGTGACAGACCAGTTGTCAGGGTGCCCAGGCCACCTTCTTAATATCAAGGAACTATCAGTTTTTGATAACGAGACAAATACTAAAGTATAAATCTCTTACCTGAATATCTTCAACACATGATTCTAAGGCTAGTTCAAGATCTATGAAAGCACGACATTTTGAAAAGATAGCACTAGCTTCGATAAATACTCTACATTTATTCATAGCTCCTGTCTTTGTTATTCCACTTTTCGTCGGCCATGATACAACCTGCAGTATAAAAAGTTTCAAAAGATGACAATGCGTAATGTTTAAAAACAATTAACCCTTTTTTTTCAAAATGTTCTAGTGGAAGTACTTTACAGAAAGAAGAACTTTTAGTCAAAATGTACATTGGTGAAGAATATGGCTAGTATTTTGAAACTATATAAGCCAAAACTTACAGGAGAGGTATAGTTGAGATCAAAAACTAGTTTATCTACTTTGGTGGGTAGACAATGTTGTACTTCTCTTGCTTGTTCGATCATAGAATCTGTAATATCTCTCACTACAAAAAAAAATGAAGACTATATTGTAGACAAAGTACACAAAAAATTGAGACTACATTGTACACAAAGTTTGAGTATTAATGAAAAAAAGACTATATTGTTAATCTATTAAAGCCTGTGTTTCTTTCAAGGTATTTCAAGGGAACAAGAATTAAGGTAGCTGCTGTAACGTAATACACATATATTGTAGGATATGGACACGTTCTACTGTACAGTTACCCTAGCTCGGCGTAGGTAAGCAGTAATTAATAATCAACATAACTGTTTAATTTGTTGTTGGGGGGATGAGGATGAGGGGGTAATAGAATATTTGTTTTTCCTGGACATTAAAAATATTATACATTCAAATAGAAATGAGGATCGATCAAACAAACGACCCAATTACATCTTAGGGAGTATATCTTTAATGCTGCCTACCTTTTCTGCTTGTTTTGTATTTCTTATAATTACAGTTAACAACATCAAGACCTACAGCACACATTGGTTCACTATCTTCTATACATTGACAATATTGTGTAGTATCTGTTAGTTCTATCTCTTCTTCAGGACATATACCATTAAACATACTCTTACTCTCTTCTTCAACTCTGTTATTTATTCAAATAATTTCAAATAAATTAATTAGAAAAACAACAACATTTATGATCGGTTTTTTGTCTTCAAAAAAAATGAAGATATATTTATAAGGTGAAAACTTATCAGAAATGTGTCAAAATTTGTGAATTTCAGTTGCTATGAGTTTTTTGTGTGTTTTAGTAATTTCTGTAAATGAATATTTTGGGGTGTACCAACTTAGATCTAAATATTTCAACCAATTAAAAGGTGTTTTAATATATAATTTAAAATCATGCATAACTGTGTCCACATATTTCTTATTTTGCAAGTAAATATATACATTTATATTATTAAAAAAAAAGATAAGCTACCAGGCAATGAAACATACATCAACATTTAGATAAATAGGACTCTTCATCTCACGAGCATAAACACAATGTATAAATTTAAAGTCAAATGAATGACAGCTTTAGCATTCGCAAGAAATGAGGGAGAGAAAGAGAAATGATGTTTAACATCCACTCGACACAAACTAGATTACTTTGGGACTTTAAGTGAGGGAATAAATTGGAGGACCTGAAGAAAACAAACAAGGTTCCATGCTACTCCTTGTCACATACAACCAGTGAATCGAAACCATGCCAGTTGACTCAATGAGAGACCTAATGATAAAGCATGTACGTGCTAATCATTCGGCCATCTAACTTCTTTCACAAGCAATGAACCAGGTTGACAACAATATACAACCACATATCAATGTGGACCTATAGTGAAAAAAAACCCAAAATGGTTTTACCTCCAACTGTATAGGAAACTTTGTGGTTGCTTAGCACGTCCAGGGAATAAAGAACCATCTAACAACATGAGATCATTAGTTTTATCATCATCATATGTTCCACAGAAACCTGGAAATATAGTTCATAATTATCAATAGAATATGAAAGTCTTCCAATTCTGCCAAATGTACTACTCATAAAAAACTTGTTGAACATTTTTGGAAATTTCTAAATATTACTAGACACAAATTTACATGTTTGATGTGTGGACAAAGTTTTGCACATGAAATCATCTCAAATTAGTTTCGCCTGAGAAACAAATCTGTGGCAGATACACAGATATTTTACCCTCTCTTGACTAAGCCTCAGCCATAAATATGAAAAGTACTGTTAATACATTCTGTATATACTTGCCTTCTGCGTTCATATAATCCAATGAAGAAGCCTTAAACCAAATACTAAGATAAGAAGAATATTTTCCTCTCTTATGAGAAACAGTTATAATACCACCAGTTGGTAACATAACCTGTAAAATATAACACATCATCATCTTTATAACATCTGCTCCATGATCGATGTCCAGTTAAAAGAAAGCTGCACAAGAATTAGCAGCTCTATAAATTGAGCATCATTTAAAGCTTGGCTCTTTAAACCACACATTTTGCAGGGGATATTTATGTACCATAGGGTAAAACATTAGCAGTATATTTGAATTTTAAAGAAGAACTATCCTATTACACAAGTGAAGAAGTCCTGATATTGGATTATTAATATGACCAGAAATTTATCAATTTACAAAAACATTGGACTTGGCACAAATTTGGATTAATGCTGTCTACATTTCGAATAATTCAATTGATCTAGTAGAATTCAAATACAAAAGAAACAAAAAAAAGGTGTTAGATATGAAATCTCCTCAAAAGGGGTATCTAGAGCTCCAGATGTGATATCATCCCCTGTAGACATGGACCATAAGCCCTCAAAAAAGCAAACGACAACCAAATAAAGACTTCTAGACAGAGAAAGCATTTAAACTTCTTCTTTGGACATTGCTCAGAGAAATGATTATATGCCTCACCTCATATTTCTAGGGTATTTTGCTTAAAGAGAAAAGATTACATTGTCTCACCTCATATTTCTTGGGACAATGATTATATGTCTCACCTTATATTTCTTGCCACCTCGGTGTCTAAATATCTTGGTGCCTGGTGTAAGTTCTCCATTTAAGTAAAGTTTGGGCTGAATAGGTACAAACGATCCCCTCTTATTGGCACATCTATTCATGAAGATGACATCATCACCAGATTTAATAGATATAGCACAGTTACAGGAGGCTTTACCACAACTTCTTAAATAGGTACGGATCTACAAACAAATTTAATTATTAGTGCTGATCGTTTATTATCATAGAAACGGTATTCAACAACCGAGGCCCAGTCTTAACAGAGGCAGAGTCTTAATTATCATTACTTTATTTAACCTTGCAGGTGTTCAAATCCATCTAACTCTGGGCCATCTGATAGTCTTGAGAGGGCTTTGCCATGGGCTCTGCAATAGACAGATGTACCTCTTGTAAAATACATTTTTAATTCTTTTATTGTGCCATATTGGGGCTTTGAGTTAGTATAATTTGATAATCCTTACCTCATATGGTAGTGTCTTATGTCGATACATAATAAATTCTCCTTCTAAAAAGTTGTTATGTTTACTGTAATAATAAAAATTATCAAATTTGACAATTTCAAAACAAACTGGGTAGGTTAATTGCTGCTTAAATAACCGTTTGTACTCCAGCTCAGTTTCAGATTAAATGTTTACAGAAAGTAATAATAATTAATATTAAAGTGCTATGGAAATTTGGGAATTTGAAAATCAACATTACCATAGAGATTTTGTGCCATTGCTAATATGTATAATTTCTACTTACTTTCCATCAAAACTGGTTACATGTGGATCACCATAAGATTTACATAATGACAGATTATCACGATCTTTAACTTTCAACTAAACAAATATAATTAAATATAAGCTGTAGATTCTAGGAATAAAAGTAGGAATAGACAATAGTAATATATATATATATAACCATATCTGACACAAACAGAAGTTTGTAATGAACTATACAAACAAGTATTGCTGTCCATCCAGGTATCAGTAATATCAAGATAAACACTACAAATAGTGTTCATCATTTGCTTTTGATAATTCAATACTTACTTCAACAGAGCCAATTTTAGCAGACTGGAAGAGTAGCTCTGCAGCATATATCTGTACTGATACATAAATTTCACGTTTCTGATCGCGATCTTTGAGTTGATCGATGGTGCCTTTTATTGGTATACGTAGCTTATTAAACCAATTAGCAGAAGTGATGGAATAAGAGCATGGTTGCTGTTCCTCTTTAGATTCCAGTACACCAAAAACTGCTTGTACAATTTCTTCTCCTGTTTGACATTTCTGTTCCTTTGTGCGTTCTATTTCTGTTCTAATGTACAGTTTACATCTATCACGATCTTGTGATAAACAGAAGAGTCTAGGTGGTATGGAGGATGAGACTTCAATATAATTAAATAAACCACCTTCATATACTGTCAGTTCCTTAGTGTGAAGCTGAAACAATGAAATAAATAAGTTATCAACTTTACAGCTTCTAATCTTATATAATTTAACGATGAATGTCAGCTGGTCGTGAGAGTATCTTGATCAAAAATGTTTTGTTACAAAAAATTTAAATTCTTATTTAGTCCAAGACTCCAAAAATAAGCAGACAATTAAAATTATCACAAATTTGAATTCAAATTGTGTATATACTCCAACTAAATCTATGAAACAGAGTAATAGACATGTGTTTTACCTTCATGTTAGCTACAATGGTTAAACTCTCTCTATATGGTCCACAATTTTCATCTTTACAAACAGCTACAGCACAGTACAGCTGCACAAAAACAGTATCATAATTAAACATAGCATTACCAGACAATGAATATACACCAACCATAAACATTTTGAGACGTGCTTTCAAGTTTAGGGGCAATAATTACAAGGTATCAGTGACAAAATTATAGTGCAAACCTAATTTTTGATACATTCTCCCCTTAGGATTAGCTAAACAACCTCAGATAGCTTAAAATAAAAATCTCCAAAATTGGACCTGTAGAACGTTTTAAATAATTGCAGCCTTAAAATAATTAACAACTGATTTGCAAATTTCATCAGGATTTGTGCTTGGGACTAATTGAACAATCCCAGCAAGTTTAAAAAAGAAATTGGATATGTAGAATGTGTACAAGAATTGTTCACGAATGTACGGATAGGGGCAATCTGATTAAAATACAGATCCTATTTCGTTTTGTTTTTATAGTTCAAAATTTCGTTTAAGTTCTCTTTACTACATTGGGATCTGAAAGACTTGTTATTTATCTCGCGTTCTGCTTGAAATGAGGGGTCAGCCAATCAAATTGTCTGTCGAATCGAGGGTTTGACCTTTTTTGCGCAGAATTGTGGGTAGGCATTATCAGCTATAGAAATAAAAACAAAGCAACAATGATTCTGATTAGTTAATCGAATGACTGAGGTTATAGGATCAAATGTCGCGTGCTTGACATCTGAACTGGCTGAACGTGACCCCCCGCTATAACTTGTTAGATCTACATGTAGTGAAGGCCATCGAAATTATAAAACCCGAAACAAAATATAGATCTGAATTTCAATTAGTTGGGATAGGGGTGGCAACAATATAATTCCCACATAAAATGTGACCATATAAATTTCTTATATAGAAGCAAACCCAATATCCATCCTCATGGGTTTTCTCCAGGTCCTCCCACTGCTAGACTCAAAATGACTAAGTTTGTGTTGAGTGGATGTAAAACCCTATTTCTCTCTCTCTCTTTGCTAACCCAATGAAGACAGCTTATTTAAAATTTGTGTTTATCCAAGAAATTCATTGCAAATATTTGAAAATGGTTAACATATAATTAAGTACCTTGTCATTGATTTCTAATGATTTAATTCTGTCTTCTGTAAGAGTGATATTGCCTTCTTCACCAATAAAACTTGTTTGAACTTGCTGTAGTATATCTTTATTATGAAACCAAGTTACTGCATATTTTAAATTACTGGGATTCTTCAAAGTTTTAAATTTACATTCAAAACTAACAGCCTGGGTTGCGTTATCAACCATCATTTCCAATTCGGGTCTCGACTCTAATTTTGGAGGTTCTGAAAAATCACAAAATTCATGCATATTAAATGTTGTATGAAAACAACCATTCTAAGATTCATAATTCATCTCCTTACAATTCATCATTCCCTAAAAAATATCTACCCATTCATCAAATGAATTCAGGAATGCAAGTACAAGTTTATGGTTACTTTTGTAAGATGGACGAAAACTCCAGAAGGTGAGATTGTGTTTTTTATATAACAATTATTTATCTGATAAAATATGGATGTTTTTCAGGCCATATATAGTTCAAAAAGCAATTTGATTAAAATCGGATTTTAATTATTTTTCTATGTTGTACTCCGTTAACATTTGAGTTTAGATCGCATATATGTACTTTTTGAATAATGAACATGTTTGTATTGGTTATATGCCTACTGTAGTTGATCATGGGAAAGTGTTTATGTGAGTGGTACACTGAGTGGTACTGAGGTACAACCATTTGGATTCAAAGGTGGGAAGAAAATAGAATATGATCTCAGAATATGATGGTCACTGACAGTTTGTTTAATGTCAGATTACAATGAAGTGAAAAAATAATAAAACTATAATAACCAAATGAAATTATTAGTGGACTTACCAACACTTAGATCAAAATTCTTGACAATCTCTCTTTCAGCAAAGACAACATTCCAATCAGCTATAGCAAAACAACCTCCTCCAATACGTAACCTTCTTAACGGATCAGGTACTTTTTTCAGCCTTCTGTATTTTCTATCAGAGTCCACTAATTTATCATCAAAATATATCTTTAGACCTAACTGTGGACTCCAGCTGAATTCTACTTTAATAAAACCTGTTATTTTTTTCTTGTTGTATTTAGGCCTAACATCCCATAATCTATTGCGAAGCAATACTTGTAAATATAATCTGTTACCTTTCCACCACATAGTTATTCCATCACTAGACATGATCAACATTTTATTAACAAACTTTTGTATTTGTAAATTAAAAGACATTGTTAAACCTAATGGACAACGATTTAAATCCACGAGACAGTTCTGTTGATTAGTAAACTCAAGGTAGTGTTTGTCACTGGTGAATAATACAGCATTTCCACCTACGGGTCCAGGTATAAAATTTGGATTACCGAATATGGTCAGGTTATAGGATGATGTAACAAGAATATCTTTGATTATTCTCAGGAAGATAAAACGTTCAATGGTAACTTCTTGTGCTAAAAAGAAAAAGGGGAAACAAATATTTGGTATGTTTTTATCAAAAATTATGGAATCATTATATCAGGTACTATAAGTCACCAGAAGATCTCTGATTTCAAAATCATGAGTATTTCATTTACCCTTTTGGATGACCCTGTTATTTCCTAAAATAATGGTATTTCAAAAAGTAATTAATTTCAATAGCTCAAATGTTCACAGCTATTATCTCCTATTAATGGCCTTTAACCCTTAACCGGTCAACGTCATTTTGACGTTATGACGTCAAGTGGTCAGGCTAAAAAATAACTAACGTGAAATATTTTGTATGCCTATTACAATCGACTACTGCTGAATAATTATAAATGATAGAGTCTTGACACCAATAAAAAAGTTGAAGAGGATAAGTTGATCCATAATTTGCATACCATTTTAAATCATTTTCATCAGAAATATCGTCTTCAGAATCGGCGTAATCGATATAATCCGAGTCAGAATCATATCTAGGCATTTCAAAAACTTTGAGGGTCTTTATTATTCCCGACATTGTTAAATTACGTTTTTTGTCAAAAAATGTAGAACGAAGACATGTTTTTCTCAATGTTATTGACAAGACAAGTTCCTGTCTGAGACGCATGCGTGTCGATATCAATTAAATACGAAACTAAATACTCAAATGCGGCTTATAAAAAAGGTTCTTGCTATGGTCGCAAATATGCGACCGTGACCACTTTTGGATATAACGTCGTGGTGCAAATATGAACAACACAATCTGATGTTTATAAATAACACAAAATACCCTTTAACAGTGAACAACACAATCAAATGTTTAGGAGATAAATACCTCCTGTTTCGCATTTAGAGGGATGTTATTGTCCAATAGAGATGTCCTGAGATCATTAAGAGTCAGGACACAAGATGTGTTAGCGTTGCGGGTTCTAATGTAAAATCTCAGGACATGTCTATTGGACAATAACACCCCTCTAATTGCGAAACAGGAGGTGTTTATCGACATTGTAACATGCTATTTTTCTGGATTTTAAAAGAACTTATTTTATTGTGTAAACTTTAAAATTCGTCAAACTGCAAATCGGTTTTAATGACATAAAAATCAAAGAAATCAATTTTGACGTTATGAAACGTCATGACGTAACATGATAACAGGCTGCTCTTGTTAGATTTGGGCAGTATGAGTATAGAAACAAGAGAAAATCTCATTTCATTTTTTTAAAAGTATTTTTTAAACTAAAATGTATGTTTTTGTATTAGATTATTGTATATTTTGTGGTTTGTAGCTGTTACCTGACAAGGGGGTTGGTGTTTTAAGTTCATATCTCCATTCATCTCATGTACCAAGATCAAAATTGATTGTCTCCATTGCGGTTATCTCCATTTAAGTAGTACGCATAATATTAATACGCAGTGTTATTGTCCAAAAAACAGTGTCTAATTAACCAATCAAAACGCAAGATTCACCCTTAAGAATGTTACAATTATAAATAACACACAATACCTTTAAATATTTGCCAGTCCGTTAAGGATACTTCAGGTCTACAAATCAAATCTCTATTGTTAGGATTGATATAACCATTGGCATAACATTTAGAATCAATCACACATATATTTTCCTGCAAAAATAAAGATATATTAGTAATTTCAATAATTAATTTAAATATTCAGGCCTGATTAATACACTTTACACACCCGAAATTATGATTCTCTTGGTTTTAGAGAGAGATAACATAATCTATGATTCAAGTGTTTTTACTATCCAAATTAAACTGAGTTTATGTAGATATAAAATTTTAATTGAAAGGTATTTATATTAAAGGCTTGATGCATCATTTAGCATTATAGGAATACCTTACAAAATATAATATGGTTCAATTCCGTTCAGTATTTGACACCTTTGTTTGGTGGGCCAGGTTGAAATCTGATATAATTCGAGCCAGTATGGCGTTGGTATTTGGATTTGGCTTTCTTAAATAATAACACATCAATACATTAATGGATATTATATTCTATATTGAGTTCTAGCAACAAGTATTAGTCATTCTTGAGTTGGTTTAAAAAAAAAAGTAATTTATAGCCCTAGGAATATTTATTTCACCTGGAAAACAGTTTGTGATTTTTAAGGTAGGCCCTATATTACATTACTTACCTCCACCACACAAAGATCATTTTCACAAGTCATACAAACAGGATCATAGGACACAAAGATAAGTGAATCACTCTTAGTTACACCATCATTACTAATACTGACTCTAAATGATGCTTCTCTACCAGGTCGACATATAACAGATTCAGAACTGACGAAAGTAGCTAAAGATGTGAATGTTTCATCTCTAGTTGTAAAAGTTCCTTCTATCAAATTAGGCTGTAAAATATGTGAGACAACATCAGTTAAAAACATCTAAAATACAATGTTTACTGTCTTCATTAGCCGAGTTTAGGACCAGAACAGTAGGACGTTAAACCCTGTTTCATTTCAGACAATGTTTAATTGGTATTCAGTCTAATTTCAATTGCAGGGGGGGGGGGGGGGAGAAGAATTTGCACATTGCTTATCAGGATATGCTTAACAGGATAAAACTAAAAACACATACATTGTATAATATAGAAAATCTATCAAAACATTAGAAATGGACCCAGGGGAAGAATCATTAGCATTCATTATTGTACATAAGCTTTAATTAAAAAGCCTGGAATTAAACTGCCAGAATCAAGGTTAAGACCATACAATCTTTACATTAAATAGTACATATCTTTACATTAAAATCTTTCACCTTTCAGGAATATGCATACGATTCATTTCACATTATAACTAGTTGTTGGTGATGGTAAACTTTGGTCAAAGTGTAAAGAAAATAAGGTTTAGAAATCCCTTAAAAAGAGGGATCAGTGTTATACTTTGTGGGTTGTCAAAAAGAAAAAAATACCCTCCCCACCTCTCCAATATATACTTTCTTTACCTCAACTAATGTGAAGTGACAGGTCAGGCTTTCATCATCTACAAATCCACTTCCAACAATTTTAATCTCGGTGCAGTCATCTTCTATCAAGTTACAGGTTTTGCCACCCACTATATATTCTAGAACAGGTGGTTTGTTAACTTCTACAGAACAATCATCTCCAATATAATCCTTATCACACTCACAAATACCTGATAATAAATATAGATTTTAAAAATATATACCAAGTTCTAATAAATCTATCCAAATAGTGTGCACAAGCTAAACACAGAGTGCTCAATGAATAAATCCAGAGAAAATATAAATAATTAAAAATACGAAATCTGTAAGATCTTTAGTTAAAGTTTCATGTGGTACTCCACACTCATCAGAACAAAAATACAAATGAAGCTTGATTGCACGAGGCATGGTAACGGATGGCGTGAGTGACGTCAACAATATACAACAAAACATAACAAATTATTTAAGAAAGGTATTGCTGAATTATAACTACTAAAACATCTGTGTCTTTGATGAACCAAGCTTTAAATGTTGTTGACTATTAAATTTACTACATGTAGTTTATAGTGTATACAAACCTTGGACACATTTTCCTTTACCGGAACAATCCGCCGGACATATGATGGAGAAAATATTAGGTATCTGTAGTGTACCAGTTGCAGTAAACCATATAGATATATCTACTGATAATACTTCTAAACATTGTTCTTTTATATTATCCAACATAACATTACCCCAATCACGATCATCAGATAGCTGAAAATTTAAAATCCCCATCTTAATCATAAAATATTACAAGTCTACAAGTCATGAAGGGGACAGCTTACACAACTTTTCAAATCTTTGGGAGATTTGCCCTGGCAGTGGCAATTGCTTTACATCCAGGTTAAATTTGTATAAAGTGCACTGCTCTTATTCATCAGATGTATGTAACTGTCCAAACAAAATCTACAACCCCCTTCCCTCGAAATAAAAAAGCTGCATTCCATCTGGTTAAAATAAGAGATCTGTTTTACAAAGGTAAGGACATTTTAACACTGTATTTATGCCTTGTTTCAATGCCTTATTATATGCTATACATTTTATTGGTTTCCTTTAATATAGACTAACAGCTCTATATAAATTATCTATTCATTAATTGATGTTAATTTTGTAAGTGCCAACACGCTAGTTAATGGCCTATGTACATTAAAAATTTTCACAACCGCCTCATTTCATAAGGTTTAAATGTTCAATACATGCACACATATCGTATCCGAAAACTGAAAAATCAGGAATCCCTGGATAGTAATATTATACACCCTCAGATCATACTGGAAATTTTTGTTAAAAATACCTGAACATCTTCTATACAAGATTCTAGTGCATGATCAAAATCCACACCATCTAAAGCAGCACAATCTTTAACAGCTAAAGATGACTCTACAAACTTCTCACATATTTCTTTAACATCTTTTTCTTCTAAACCACTAGGTGTTGGCCATACAGGTTCCTTAAATATGTATAAATAATCTACACTTAAAACAAACGTCAATAATGAAAATACAAAAATTAAGAGTTACAGTGTTTCATGAGTTATGAAAATCCTTCACACTGCCAACGGGACTGTTACTTTTACTAAAGTTGTACACTTATTAGCCCTTTCAATAGGTAAGGTTTATGCAGCTCCATGTAAAAAGTTCCTTTCCTGGACTGCCGACTTGACAAAGGGAGAACCATGCTGGAAAATCTTGATGAACTTTCTCGGCCAACGCACTGATCGAACACAGAGAATCTGGGTTAGCGGGCCACCATCTTACTCACTGAGCCACTATGACCCCCCTCCCCCTCCTTAATTACCACCAAATGAACAATCCCTGCAAAATGGAAAATAATCAAAGGGGTGGCTGGAATGATTGGTGGAGGTCTGTGGCATTAAATATACCTTAACACTAAATGTGGACAGATATAAATTACCAATGTAATTTTCAAAATGAACAAAGAATCAACATTTGGTAAAAAATATTCTACCGTGGCAACATATCCTATGTCATATTCAAAGATTTCTTGTTCATCAGGTGTAACACATTTATTTGGTTCAACAGCTAAGTTCCAGAATTCACCAGTTACATCCACATCTACAAGAAAAAAATAGAAAACATCACCGTAAAGTTGATATCATTGACTTTTACAAATGAAAATACATTTCACAAAACAGATCAAAGTCATTATTTTACATACATAATGTTTCTGAGTCAGTTAAAATTGATAGTAATCTGGCAGAACTCATTAAGCCAATATACTTTCACTACACTATTGGTTGGGTTTGTGTATCCATTGACAACTTTCATGAATGAAATACAATTACTATATGACATTTAGATGATAGCTTAAGACAAGGTGTAAAGGTGCTATAAAACTTACATCTAGATTTGCGTGATTTTTTATTGGGTGGACGGCAATCTAACCTATAACTGTCTAATTCACATAAATTATTTGATTGACAACTACAGTAAGACATAGATTCTGGTTCATATTCCTCATTATCATCTGGACAATAACCATTGTATAATGTCTCTTCTTTAGATATCCTAAAAAATAAATAGTAAACATATCTATTCTCCATTGACTTTCAATCATCTCAATCACAATTAATTCTGAATCATTTCAAGTTGATCTAGGGTAAGTGTCATCCCCTTTTTTTTAAATCAAAGATTGAAAGGGATTGAGAAACAGGCATAGCCTATAGCCTATCATTCCTTTGTTTTGAAAGTAAGAACAGATCCACAATAACTATAAGTGTATACAAATTTCCTATTCAACTTAATTAACCATAAATAATACAAGTTAATAAACAAGCCTTTAGAATATCCTACCTCCAAGATTCAGAGAATTTGTTGATATATTTTTTACGTTCCGTAAATAGTTTTCCGTTTGACATAAGCAAATCATTGTCATCATCTCCATCATACACACCACATAAACCTATTACATAAAAAACACATACATAAACTGTTATATAAAACACAACTATATATCATATAGAACACACATATACCTATCATATAAAACACAACAGTATTATCATTCACCATATACACCACATAAACCTGTTATATAAAACACAATAGTATATCATATACACCACATAAACCAGTTATAAAAAACACAACAATATATCATATACACTACATAAACCTGTCATATAAAACACAAAAATATATCATATACACCACATAAACCTGTTATATAAAACACAACAATATATCATAAACATCAAATAAACCTATGCATGAAGCAGAAATCATACTTACAGAACAACATATTCTATTAACTAAAGATGAAAGAAATATTACCTTTTGTGTGTTCAAAATCAGCAGCAGACGCTTTAATCCATACATTAATAAAATTAGATTTAGATTTATAAGATTTAGCACCAGACTTGATACTAACAGTTGTACCAGTAGGTAATATAATCTGAAAAAAAGCAACAATTTAATATAATTAAATACTACCTTAACATGAGATCATTATGTATTAACACACACTTTATATACTATTGTACATAATACCCGCAGAGGTGAGAGAGAATCAT
Source organism: Patella depressa (assembly GCA_948474765.1). Classification (NCBI taxonomy): domain Eukaryota; kingdom Metazoa; phylum Mollusca; class Gastropoda; family Patellidae; genus Patella; species Patella depressa. The sequence goes on from OX419717.1 coordinate 56,417,153, forward strand.
TTATGATAGAGAGCTGTTGATATGATAAACCCCATTCAATTTCATATAAAGCCTTTAGAGTCAACATGGTATACATCTGTAGAATTCTGATCTATGGTGCATTTTCAAGAATTGTGAACAGATAGAAAGAAGGATCGATAGATAAGGGAGACGACAATAAATAATCAGTAAATCTCACCTGATATTTGGAGCCTTTGTATCTTAATATCTTCAATCCCCTAGTCATTTCTCCGTTTTTATATACTGTTATTTTCATAGGTGTCCTTTTTCCCGTATTTTTGGCACCGCATCTGTCAACCAAGATGACATCATCACCAACACGAACTGCTACAGCACAATTGCAGGAAGCAAAACCATTACAAGATCTATAGAATGTTCGGACCTGTTAAATATAAAAGCATAAGATCTGAAATTAACAACACCATATGAGAATATAAGTCAACTACAAGAATGAGGATCATATTACTACTTTCATTCTCCCAAGCAAACCAACAAAATGCAATTAAAATATTCTTGCTGTAACTTTATTCTTTTAAATAATATAACAGGGGAAATAAATGTAATATTCAACAATGTTCAGGGGACTATTGCACAACCTTATGCTAGAAATGGGGTGTTAATACAATGTCATCATTCTATGTTATTCCCTTTTGGTTTTGTTTATCTTAAATATCAATTGTTTACCTCATATGGCATCGTGGTGTGTCTGTACATAACAAATTCTCCTACCAAAAAGTTGTTGTATTTTCTAAAAACAAACATGAATCATTTACTCCTACAAATTAATATGGATGTTGATATTTTAGGTTTCAAATGACTAATACTTCTTATACATATTGACCAGAGTTTTAAATTCTCAGTACATAAAAATTTATCTCTCCTCCTAATGCTTACATATTTCAAAGGAATCTTAAAGCAATGTTTAATTATTAGACATTTAGAAAGATGTTTAAAATTGTTGAGAATAAACTAAATACATTTGGTTTTTATTGCTGTATTATCTAAACACATTCAAAGGTAACAGCTTATACTAAAATTTTTAAAGTAAAAATGAATTAAAGACATTTCAACTCACCTGCCATCAAATGTTTTCATATGAGGATCATTAATTGACCCACAGATAGATTTTTTATCTTTATCTATAACATCAACATCAACAGTAATTGGCTGTGTGGTTGTGTCTATACTACCATCACATATTGTCTTAGCTGTTATAAGTAACTTTCCTTTAGAATTACCATCTATAACACCATCGAGAGTAGCACGGATTGGTATCTGATAATAAAATACAATAATAATAATCTCATTCCTTTCTATATAGTAATCTCATTCGATTCCTTTCTATATTGTAATTTCATTCCATTCTGAATTGTAAATCTCATAAATATCTCAATTGTAATCTCATTCATTTCTCAATTTTAATCTCACAAATATCTCAATTGTAATCTCATTCATTTCTCAGTTGTAATCTCATTCACATCTCTTTCATTTATCAATTGTAATCTCTTGTATTTCTCCATAATAACCTTTTTATTTTTCCATTATAATCTCATAAATTTCTCAATTATAATCTCATAAATTCTCAACTATAATCTCATTCATTTCTTAATTTTACTAATTTTATTTGTATTATTTAATATCAAATTTAATGTACTTAGGCCAGGCCTACCTTCAAATTTTGATTCCAGTTGTTTGATGTAATTGTAAATTCACATTGTGAATCACCAGAAGTACCAATTACAGCTTGAAACAATGGATTTCCTTGAGGACATTGTTTCTGTTTACCAGTAAAATCAGTCAGTTGTGTTTGTATAGTGGTGACACCAGATGTTCCATGACCAGTAGGACACAGTAGATGTGGAGGTACGGTCGATTGTAAATAGATGAAAGATGTCATGGCTCCTTCATATAGTTTTATCTCGGTTTGATTTAAATACTGAAATAAACGGATAAAATATTCTACAATAATTAATCAGAATGACATTTGTTTTTCATAATTATATTGCTAACATAATCAAATATTCTTAGATTTTATGGTCTGATTCATGTAAAATTTGAATATTTCTACCCCAATAAAAATCAAAATTGTCTAGGGCAAAATTTACATACCGGTACCAATATATTTTTTAAAGCAGCAATAGCCCTTTCAACAAGAGAATGAATGTAGTTAATTTTATAATACATCATACTCAAACCAACTCATGACTCCTAATTATTGATTATCTGATCCTTCTCCCACTTATTCAGAGCAAAGCACCTTGTTCGCGGAGGCTATGCATGGGGTTCATACTTGTAATGAATCACATACAAACTTTATAAATAAAGAACTCTTTAAACTAACATTTTGAGAACATGAACGTTTACTTACCCGAATACCAGCAGTTAAGATTAGACTTGATTGACCTGCTCCTTGTGTATTATCACAATCATATGAGAAACATGGTATAACTAAACAATAGGTCTGTAAAAATATGAAATATTTAAAAAGTCAAAAAGATGATTATAACAAGCAGAAGTAATATAATCTTTTTTATTTACTAGAAAGCTTCAAAATAAGTGGTATCAGATGCACAGCACATGTCATTATTCATAACTAGGGGGTTGGATGGCTGAGTGGTTAGCAGACGCACGCTGTATCATAAAGCCTGTCATTGAGTCAACTGGCATGGTTTCAAATCGCCGGTTGTACGTGACAAGGAGTAGGGTTGCCTGTTCAACCTTATGAGTTTTCTCCGGGTCTTCCGGTTTACAAGCGAATTAATGAAATAAAATTAAACCATATGTTAGTCCCGAAATGACCTAGTTGTGTCAAGTAGACGTTAAACCCCATTTCTCTCTCTCTATTTATAACTAAATTGGCAATATCAAAAATTGAAGGTCCCATGATCAATCGCGGTGATGGCTGAGAAAATGAGTTGGGATTTTCTGCCATTGATTCTACTTGTCAGTGGTGTAATGAATTGTCGTTCAGATGGGACTGAAAAAACGAGGTCCCATGCACACATTGGTTATGAATGCAAAAGATCCCCTGAAAGTTTAGATTTTGAAATAAGGCACGTTAAACTGTAATTCAGTTCATTTTCTATTTACCTGTACAGCATATGTCCATTGGGTATATTCAGTTTCTAGTAAAATACCCTCAGATTCAGTTGTCAGCTTCTCCATTTTAATTTCTTTGTTACCGATAAACCATTTAAGTTTATAAGCCACATCTCCTCTCTCCAGTCTTTTAAACTGACATCTAAATTCTGTTACATTTTTATCAGAGTTAAATGTCACATTTATGGTTGGCTTTACAAATATAGCAGGAAGTTCTGAAATAAAAATCAAATATCTCATAAAATTGTAAAAAAACGATATTTGATCCAGGTCATAACAAAATATTGATTGTTATGATCTGATGTGAACAGTCGAAGATACAGTATGTTAATGTTAGGTTCCGACTACCACGATTCATGTTGCGATTGAAATCGTGCTTTTAATCGTGGAGTGATCGTGGTGATCCCATCAGGTCTTATCATTCATTGAGGTCAGTCGTAGAATTTTTGTTGATCTCATCAAAACGTATCCCAATGTATTTGCATGTACCATATCGTAGATTCAGGTGGGACAATTCTATTGTAATACATCGCACGACAGTGCGCACCTAGCGTTATAAATTTCAGTTTTGGGGGTTTTTTTTACTTAAATTCTTATATGTTAAACACAAAATCACTGAACATTAATTTATAATAGTAGACATATAAGCACCTCAAATTTGATCAAATTAACACTTTAATTTTCTTCAAAATCAAAGGGTTTCGTCAGTTTAGTTGATCTTTTGATGTAGCAATATTTCTACAGTTACAACTTTAGATCCAATGTTGAGTTAAAACTGATCTCGTGTCAAAGATATCAAAATGGAACTTGCCCAAACCCCTTTCACTATAAATCTGCAGATAAGACTATTTGATCATCTTATTTCGACCTAAATATTGAATTGCTTATACCAAGATCTATGTGTCTAGAATCAACTATTACATGAATATCCACTATTTCAATATTTCTATTATAAGTTAGCTAATAGGGCAGAAATTTTTGTTTTTTGTTTATGAAAGATTTGAGATTTCTTGTACTTGCCTGTTATAACATTGAGTGTTTGTAGAACGGTAGTAGGTGCATTATACACTTCTAAACCTCCGAAAACAAAAACACCGTTACATTCATCTCTACCAGATCTATAACCACCAATTCTCAATGAACTCTGTTTCTTTCCTCGGGTTAATCGTTGAAGATATTTCATGGATTTTCGAGTCTTACCACCTGTTTTCAATTCTAATCCCAATCCACGTTCCCAATTGACTTCATATTCATCAAAAACATTCAATTTCTTGTAGGGCAGCACAATGGTCCATTCTTTATCCTCTGTACTGACGGTAAATAGAAGACGGTTTCGTTGGTAATAGACAGCTATACCTGTAGAATCAGCAGCATCTCCACCAGTGGATATAAGATACATGTTCTCACAGAAAGACTCAAATTTGTTGTAGAATTTAAGTGTGAATCCCTTTGAGCAGTTGTTTAGAGCAGAGAGAATAGGATGCAGATTAGAAGTTTGTACTGATTCTTTTCCGGCGTTACAACGAACTGCTTTTCCACCTCCAAATCCTTCTACAAGACTTGGTTTTCCAGTCAATGCCCAATCCAATGATGGACTCTTCAGCATAGAATCAACAATATTTTCAAATGGATATCTGCTTAGTCTTATGCTTGAAGCTAAAAAGGGTAATACAAAACAAAAAAAAAATATTTGGAAATAAACATATATACAGTTCGCAGAGAGTATAATGAAGGTTTATACTTTTTATAAACAATAATTTATTCGGATTATTCTGATAGTACGGTACTATGGAACAGCCTATCTCTACATACACACATGTAAAACATCTTGTTTGACATTTCTAATTTAAATCAATACTCCTCATTGTCGAGTATATTCATAAATATTAGTATTGCGGTAATAGTATTACCTCTAATTTGTGTCCACATTGTGTTATTGGTAGCTGGATCACAGAATAAAGTTGGATCATCTTTAAATATTTGTCCACATTCATAACACTGACCAGATATTAAACAGATATCATCCTGTAATAAATATATAATATGTATAGATTGAAATGGGTTTCATATTCTACTTTTCTGCACTGACTGGGCTAATAAAGAGGGATCAATTAATTACCAATGATTGATCAATATCTGTAGCACTACATGATAAATATTCAAGTATTTCTTCAAATTCTTAGATGTGTTTATCTGTTTAGACAAATTATACATCCTATAATGAGATTTAATTGTGTTCTTAATTGATACTAAGGATACTGATTCATAATTTTTTTTATATTCTGTATATGATGTGTATCGATCAAATAGTTTTTAGTTCAAATAGCTGCTAATTCAATAATATCACCCTATGTTACATTAATAACTTTTGTATCCAATGGAAGGATGGGGTGAGCCTATGCAAATGGACAAATTCAATTAAGTATCTTAATCTACCCATAATTCACTAAAATTCAACTGTCAATTGAACCTTACTCAGAGCAGAATTAAATAACTTACCCGCGGTTGACAAGCTGATGGCATGCAGACTTCACAGGAAGGATTATAAACTATATGTGTTAGCGGTATTTCACTGACTAATATACCATTATTACTAATGGTTATATTGACATTTACATAGTCTGGTAATACACATTTAACTTCTTGAAAACTAACAAATATGGCTGGTATTTTTGTTTCATTCTCAGGCTGGTCATATTTACCACCAATCTAAAACAAACATTTTATACAAATTTTATAACTTGATTTTGACAATCTATAGCAGACATAAAGCATCAAGGATAATCTGATGTCTATCTTCTTCCAAAAGACGAAATAATGTCAGGTTTCCCAGTTTTGGCACCAAAATTTCCCAATGTGTCTTCTTATTGAAATGTTTGGGTATCATTTGGCAATTATTATTTTCACTGATGACAAGTGAACAAACAATAAATGCAGTGAAGAGTATTTGAGAATCAAATGACTTTGACAAGAAAAGGTAGTTCAGAGCTAATCCAAACACAGGAAGTCTGATTTTGATCATGGTTATTAAGTAACATTTTTCCATTGTTGCTATTCTATTAAAACAGAAATTTAACTGTACCAAGTGCTCCCTCGATATATTAAATAATAATTTTTTTCACTAACAGGTATGAATATTAAATTATCCAATATAAAGGTAGGTACTAGCATTGATTTGGTTAGATTTTGTCAGGTTATGTTACACATTTGTGACAAGGAGTTTTCCGTCAAAAAGCAAGTATCTTGGATAATCTCTGCTGAGCTGTTTACTGATGTGTATACAAAAAAAATATTGTGGTGCACATTACAAAAAGCACAGTATTTTTCTGCATCTGTACTAAAGTCAACTTATACCATGATAAGTCAAAATAATAAAAGATGTAAAATAAGTTGTTTTTACCTGTATTGTGTTAAAGTGACAAGTGAGATCATCATTATCTATAAATCCATTGCCAATTATATTAACTGTATTACACTTGTCTATTAGTATATTACATGTTGTACCAGTTAATATATAGTCTAATATTGGTGGTTTACTTAAATCTATAGAACAATCTTCACCACCATATCCACTATTACAAATACATTCACCTAAAACACAAATATTATTCATAAATAAAACAATCAGAAAAATGTACACCAAAAAAAAAAGATGTGAAATGATTGATCTAGTGGCTGAACTTGCAGACATGTATATCTATAATTTATTTTCCCACAAAATGACAATAAGATGTTCTGGCTTTGTATAGTATTAATATTGGCACTGACACATTTACATGTATTAATAAATTTTCTGCAATCTTAATGTATTAAAGGGACAATAACATTCTTGCTGGCTTGGAAGCTCCAGAAAATAAATAATACCCTTATTCTAAGTACTAGATGTTTAGGTGTCCTACCTGTTGTGTAAGTTATCCGTTACAACCTATTTTACTTGTCCAGAGGGTTCAAAAATATTTTAAAATCCAAGTCACATTTGAAAAGGTTTACGTTAGACTTTTCAAATCAATTAGTTGAATTTTTCCAATTTTTTAAAATAGGTGTGTTAATATGAAATTTATATCATCAATTAATTGGAATATTGTAAAATAATACGATTTGTTGACCAGAATGAAGATTGGGACATATCATTCAGTCACAACAAGAGTGTTATTGGGGCTTTAAGTCTATCTTAGATGATAGTTTCTGCAACCTCATTCCAAATCTTTAACTTACATAAAGCCCTTTTGATTCCCTTATCGTGGCATTAGATAAGGTTAGATAAAGAGCTGAAGTTCTTGCAAGGATCAGTGTTTAATCAGATTGTTGGCAGATTAGGTTCTTGCATATTGCATGTTTAATAAAAAATAAAATAAAATAATAATAAAACATACCAGCAACACAGTTTCCTTGTTTACTACATTCATTAATACATAATGCCTCTGTTATCACTGTATTAGGTTGGAATACATCTCCTACTGTAACCCACAACTCAACATTAAATGTGGTCTCAAAGAAACATTCCATCTTCAGATTTTCTAGAGCTGTATATGTCCAGTCAATATCATCTGTTATCTGTCAAAAAATGTATTAACAGAATAGAAAACTCAAAAAGAATATATGCATTTTAAAAATACTTTGGATCTTGTGAATTCTATTTTTTTCTATTTAAAATTTTTTGATTTCACTACAAAATAATTAAGAATTTACTTAGGCCTCTATATGTATGGCAAATTGACAATAGGTAATGAAAAATAAATTCTGAAAAATGGAGATACCAGACATGGCTTGTAATAAAAACAGTTTATTTATAGCTTGATCTCTCTCCAGTTTTGAGAGGGTTTTGAAGCATCTTTTTGAGAAATTAATTAGTTTGAACATGTTTTTAGTCCAAATAAAACTGAGTACATTATACAACAAAGAAGATGGTGTAGAATAAGTAATCATTAAAAACATTATCTAAAATTCAGAATGGAATGGTTTTTAATGTCCCCTCAACAAAAACTAGGTTATTTTGGGACATGGTTTAACTTTATTTCAATAAAAATCATGCTAGTTGACTCAATGACAGACCTTATGATCTAAACCAATCGGTCATACATACCCATTCCCCCATATGAAAGAATAACTAAAAAATAAAGAATATTTTTTATACCTTGATATTTTCCATGCAGGATTCAACAGTTGTATTGAAATCTATATCTATTCCTTTTAATTCCAGACATTTAGCTCCTATAGATGTTGATTTCATAGCATTAGTACAGAGAATTCTAGCTTGTTCTTCTGTTATATTACTTGGTGTTGGCCAATCTACATCCTGTTCAATAAATATACAAATTAGTCAAATGTTGTTTCTTAAATTGTTAAGATTGATTATCAACTATTGATTATTGTTAATGAATGACATGGTGATGAGATGACAATTATTTTGCACTAGACAAATTGTAACTTTTTAATAAAAGAAGATGGTGTATTCCATGTGGACTATTCTATAACATCTTTATCATAATCTCGTACAACTATATAAATCTCAGAGCTATGTTTTTGGAGAAAAAAAAATTCAGTTTTCTTATGTTGTCTAGTGACAAATCCCAAAATTCCAGACAATTTTTAAGCACCGATATCCTTTAGTCAACTTAAACTGACTATAACTCACCATCTACCTTTCATCAATTTGTTGAGCATTAATTAAAAGTGATAAATTATTGACTGTAATAAAAACACTGTTAATACACTTAAAGCAATTTGAATAATTTTTTAAAATAAAAATTAGCTTACCACAGGTACATAATTGATATCATATTTAAATTTTTCTGTTGTTATCTGTGATATACATTTACTTGGTGCCACTGCTGTTTCTATTAAAAATGATGTTAAATCAACTCCTGAAAAAAAGCAATAGTGTAGTTGATTAAAATATTAAGCAAGGCAAACCATTATGGGTTAGTTCCCTTTATTTAATATTTGTTTGCCAAGATAGTTTATCTAAATATTATAATTTGTACAAACAGACACACATTTGTATATTAGGAAACTTCACTAATGTGACTAAACAGCAGTATGTAAGTTACATCATATGACAAAGATAAAAAGGAAATACTGGTAATCGCAAAAACTGATAATCATTAATTTTACATAAATGAAAACTTTTATGTTTTAAACCAACACCTTGTGAAAAATATTTGTACCTCTTCTGAAGCTTCTCTTTTTCAAACTCTTTGTACCAGCACAGTTGAATACATCCAGGCCATTGCTACATACACTATCCATATTTTGTGTACATTGACAGAATTGTGGTTGTTCAAATTCGTCTCCTATATCCTCTGGACAGAAACCATCGTAAAAGGTACTCGTAGCTCTACAAATATTGAAATATATTTGGGAGGTCATGAAGAAAAATATTCAAATCATAAACAGTGATCAAAATAGAAGCATTGGAGAAATACTATGAAAAATCTATATACATGTATACAGGTCACAATTCTATGGAATAACTGAGCGACATTTTTCGACTAGGCTACTTTAGTCATTATCAAGCAATGCTAAAATATGAAAATATGACAAGACAATATATACATGTACACAACAATACTTATTTGATGCTGACCAACCAGAGATGCCCCTTAATTACATGTACAATCCAATTTAATTAAAGGATTATAAAGTTTAATGCTAATAACAACATTCAAGAAGACCGATGTTTCACAATTTATATACATGTAAATAATAATTTTGAAAAAAAAATACCTCCAGCTATTAGAGAATTCATCATGATATTTTCCTGTTTCAGATGATACTGTCATATCAGGCATCAACAAATCATTAGATTTATCACCATCAAAACTTCCACATAATCCTATTAAAAAAACCATGGTATTTGATAAAAAAAAATCTACAAAAAGTCAAATTAATCATAGTAATGAAGGAATAACTAAACATTTATTTTGAAGAGAGAATAACAACAGAAGTTGTACATGAGTTTGTTGATTATTAATTATAAATAATGTGATTTCAATTATTTCATTTAATAACTTTACAATTAATGACTACCACACTAACCATATAATTTCAGTTATTTCATTTAGAAATTTTACAATTATTAATTATTATTTAAATATATGATTTCAGTAATTCAATTTAATAATTATACTCTTTGTGAATATTGCAATAATTATACTTTTACAAAATGAACTGAGAAAATTGAACAAATTACCCATAGATTGTTGATAATCAGAAGAAGAAGCCTTCACCCAGATATTAATAAATTTCTTTTTATCCTGTTTGACAGAAATCGTAGTTCCTGTTGGCAAATAAATCTGAAAAACACCAGCATATATATACTTCAAACACTATTATCTATTACCTGTTCCTGTATTGAAGATACATTATGGGAGATTCGATAATGAGTTGGCAGTTAAAAACTAGCTAATGTAAAGGCAATTTGCTGAAAGTTTCAGTCAAATTGATCAAGTATGAACCAAGACCTAAGCATATGAAAGTTCCGCTTAGCCTCGATCATCATTACTAAAGTCGGTTAGACAAAACTAGTAGTCTCGGTTATCCATTTAATCTTTAAATCACTAAGGAAAATTTTGCAGCAAATTGAACTACTATCCAACAAATATCGCAGGTTAGCTAGAGTTGATTATGGTCTGGATAAGTTAAATAATGTCTAATTAATAGTTTTTATAATTTTTCAGGCCTAAAGTAAAAAAGAAACACCTACAATAGGCAGATTTTGCTCTTGCATAAAGTATGTTGAATTAGCAGAAAGCAATATCAATGATCACTAATTCTCTTCTTAATTTTCCTGGAACCAAACCAGTCAGATGGGGACATAAGATCCTCAAAATAATTGTCTATTGCTATATTATACCCTGGATAAATATAAATTTTTTAAGAATTATAAAAAAAGCCTCAATTAAGCTTCCTGTCTCTAAGATAATTACCATATATCTTCGTCCACCAGAATATTGAATCATTCTCGTTCCTGATGTTAGTTCTCCATTTAGATACATCTGAACCTTCAATGGTTTTCTGCCTCCATCTTGACAACGATCTAAAATTATGATATCGTCTCCAGATCTGACAGCCACACCACAATTACAAGAGACCTTTTTATTACCACATGATTTGTAGAAAGCATGTACCTTAAAATAGATTATACACACAAGATTCACGTCAAAACATTATCTCATATGTCTGCTAAATATTCTCCAATACTGTGTTTACTAGAAATATTTTTAATCTTTTCATGTTTTTGGGTTGTTGCAGGTAGGTGGCAGTAAAGTGATTATTATTATTATTATAATAGCTGACTTGGGAAATTACTAGTTCCAGAGAGAGAGAGAGAGAGAGAAATAGTTGGGACTAACATATGGTTTCATTTCATTTCAATTATTCGCTTGCGCATAGGGGTCTTTAGCAGTGGGAGGAATACTAGTTCCAATTACTAACAGTTGTATCTTTAGAGTAGAAAACATCAATATGTATGACAGAGGAGATAAAACAGATTGATTCATTACTTTCAAAGACGATTGACAAGAGTAAGAAGATTTTTATAAACAGAGAGAGAGAGAGAGAGAGGTTAACGTCCACTTAACACAAACCAGGTCATTTTGGGACTAACATATGGTTTAATTTTATTTCAATAATTTGCTCTTGCGTAGGGGTCTTTAGCAGTGGGAGGAAATTGGATGACCCGGACAAAACCCGCGAGGTTGGACAGTCGACCCTACTCCTTGTCACGTACAACCAGGGATTCGAAAGCACGCCACTTGACTCAATGACAGGCTAACCATTGGCCATCCAATCCCATTATATATTTATAATGTATGTTGTTCAACCTATTTAATATAAATTTAGTGTTAATAAATTACCTTTCAAATTCACACCAATTTATCCAATTCATAACCCTAACAGAGGGGCAAACTACAATATTAATATCTGTAAAAAAAACTCACCTCGTATGGAAGTGTTTTGTGTTTGTACAAAACATATTCTCCCACCAATAAAGCCTTGTATTTCCTGTAAAAAATGTATGAAAAAAATATCTCAAGCATGGTTGTTATATTTTGTTGGGTTGTGGCACTGCATTGTATAGTAGTAGTAGTTCTATTAAAGATACATTATGGGAGCTGGCAGTTCTCACTATAAGAGTTAAAAACTAGAGTTGATTATGGTCTGGATAGGTTAATTAATGTCTAATAAAAATTTAGATAACATTTCGGGCCTATAGAAAGACCTGCAGTTGGCAGCTTTAGCTCTTGCATAATATATGTTTAATAAAATTTAACAGAACGAGTTTCACAGTTTTAATCTATATGATATCTTAACCAGAAAAACTTGTTATCAATTCCAAAATTTTATGACAAATGTTGTTAGAACCGAACATAATCCAATTTCTGTTTACTAATAGAACGCAAGCACAATGAAAACAAAAACCCAGTTAAAAACAAGGGAACTCAAAATATGTGGAAATATGCCAGAGTGATATGTGGTACTAAAATGCACAAAAATGTTCCCTGTGACTAGAAAGTGTCGTGTTCAACTTACCTGCCATCAAATGTAGTTAGATGAGGATTATTAACTGATTTACACAAGGCTTTCTTATCAACATCTTCAATAGTAAGCTAAAACATCCAGTTTATATAATCATATCACATATAGACATAGAGACAGATATTTAATAATAACATAAAAGCTCATCAATAGATTTGTCCTACCCTTTTACCCTAGTAGTAAAATAATATATCATAATATTGGTGTTAGAATAGCTATTAAATGACCATTCTGTATTAGGGTAACTCTGAAGAATCATAAATATGTTTCATCTTTACTCTCAACAATTATAAATTTTGTTTTAGTGCTACTTGAAGTAATATTGTAAAGTGTTCTATTTGTATAATTTCTTACCTCTATTGTAGTTATTGGTATATTAGTGAGGGCTGTTTCTTCTTTCCAACTTGCAGCATGTATATCAAGATTACGTGTCTGTTTCTTATCACGTAACGTATCTGTAGTAGCTTTAACAGGTATCATTAATTTACTACCATAATTCTCTGAAGTAACCTTAATACCACATGGTGTATGGATCATATCATCAGCGTAACCAATGACAGCTTGTGTTACAGTCTCATCTTGACATTTCAGTTCTTTGTAAGTCTGGATTTGAGTGGTGACTAGAATGTAGCATTGCTTCCAATCAGATAATTTACCACAAAAGAAACCAGGTGAAATTGGACACTTGACATGTATCATTTCTGGTAATCCACCCTCCACCACGGTTAAACTTGATTCTTGGATCTAAAATACAAAAAAAGGCTCTTATCAACAAACATTTTTAGTGACACATTTTGGATTATGATGGAATTATGATGGCATTTCCTCATTCAAGATATATTCAATATTATGTGAAAATATGGTCAGAAAAATAAAATCAGACTCCCAAAGTATTTATCTGGCTTATTATTAATGAAATAAGAAGGGTATTATCAACACCTACAATTACATCAAATATAGCATATATATACACTGTTTTATACAGTACATGTAGCAAGAAAGAGAGGTGATAATATCATTTGGATTTTTTTGGAAAATATCAAGACTTTCCATGGCTTAATCCATGCTAACATTTAATCAAGAAAATACAATCACAATATAAGTGCTTGATAATGTTGGATTAAATCATCAAAGGCTTTTTACCATTTCATATTGTCTATTGAATGTGTTAAAAGATGAGAAATCATCAATTTATCATATCTTTGTAAATACTGACAGAATTGAACCATATTAAACTGATATTCCTAATACAAAATTTAACTTTCACAATACTGTACCTTGCACAAGATTAACAGTACCTCAAATGATGAAGAATTTTTGTAATTTGCACATAATATTAATGAATTTGCACATAATATTTATGAATACCTATGAAATTCTATTTGAGTGAACCATTTATTGAAAGTATAAGACTTACCTCTACTGTAGCTTTTATGATTGAACTGTTTCTAGGTGGAGATTTGGTTGTATCACAGTTTAATGTAAAACAAGCTATAACAGCACAGTGGACCTGTAAACATTATAAATACTGAACAGTGTTTTTCATATTTTATTTAACCCTCTCAGTTCCAGAAATGTTTGATGTCAACTGTGATGATTTTACATGTCAACAAGAGTTAGTGTCTATTTATCTAGAAATGTTTGCCATAAATGAACTTATATTTGTTTGTAGAGCTTCAAATTTTAATAAATACTAATCAGAATTTTCTAAATTGCTTATTTTTATGTGTTTATGTTATCTTTTGTAATACAACATTCCCATCATGCCTCAAAGAAAACTTGAAAAAATTAAAACTATGTCATGCAAAGGAATATAAAATGGAAGTATGAAATGAATGTAAATATCTTGGCAAATAATCGAAATAGTTCCAAACATGTTATTCTAATATTTAGTTGAACAAACTGGCAAATATATTTCACTTTTTAATCATTATGTCATCCATGCGGAATAAGGATTATAATAAAGAAAGAACTAACATAATCAAACTATGCTTTCATGGAAGAAAATTTTACCCATTTGTTCATAAATTTTAGTCACTGAAATTAATTATTATGTTGAATACTTACCGATTCACCTAGACTGAAGTTAGAAAAGGTTTCAACAGTTGCTATGCTGACGTTTGTCTCAGTAAAAGGACCTTCATCTATTATAGTTTCTTGTGATGTATACCATACTACTGTATATTGTATATCAAGTGTTTCTTTACGTTCAAACTCACAATTTAGTGTCTGGTAAGGACTTTCTTCATGATTGACAACATTTAACATAGGTGTTTTCACATTTGGATAGGCTGAAAAAAATCAAACCAATCATTGCCATGGAATTCAAACAAAAGTAAAATACCATTCATTTATGTAGTACAACACAGAAATTCATTATTCAATGGGTTTCAAGGATGTATTGAAGATTTGCAATCTAAGAGATTAATTTCATTAAAATAGATTCGATTTTAAACATATAAATTTCACCAGGCAAGTTGTTTGTAAAACTACTTACAAGTTTGTTGTGAGAACTGTGATTTACTAACAGATGGTATACAGAACATTTCAGCTGCATCAGGTTTAACATCATTTACTTCATAACACACTCCATTAATATAACATGTATCGGTCTAAAATATAAACATTTATATAACATGTATCAGTCTATGCTATACCAATATTCTAAAATATACACAACTTCACCAATATAACAACATGTCAAAGTCGAAAATATAAACATCTCCATCAATATATCATGTATCAATCTGAAAAATAAACATACTCCATAAATATAACATGTATCAATCTGAAAAATAAACATACTCCATTTATATAACAAGTATCAATTTAAAATATAAACATACTCCATTTATTTAACATGTATTAATCTGAAATATAACATTTTCCATATATATAATATGTATCAGTCTAAAATATAAACAAACTCTCTCTTTAATTTATAAAACATTATAAAAGCTTATTAAATTATAACATACCTTAATCTGACATCCATCAATTGAACATGTAACACAGTCAGTGTTGATAATAAATATATTAACATATTCTCCAAATGTAACACCATTATTACTGATACTGACAGAATAACTGGATTCAGTTGGTAGAGTACAGGATACAGTGTTTATATTAATAAATGTTGCTGTAACTTCAAATATTTTTGTTGATATTTCAATTCCAATGCTCGAAAACTAAAATAGAAGAAAGTATCACGGTTGTAGTAAATAATCCCCTGTTACTCCTATGAGTTACTATTTTCTTAAATTCGAAAACTTAACAAAAATAAATTCATGGGCTTTTGGGACCAATTAAGCTTTTATCCTCAAAAAAATATGAAATAAAATCTTAATACAATCCCAAAGAACATAAATTCAAATTATGATTTACATAACATTGTAAATCTTACCTGTATTTGTTTAGTAGCACAGATTAATTTATCGGACTCGAAGAAGTTTTCACCATGGATATAAACTGAACTGCCACATTTTCTAGCTTTTTTATCACAGTGAAATGGCGTGAGTGTAGAATAAATGGTTGGTGGTTGATTTACATCTACAGAACAATCATCTCCTGCATAACCTCTATTACACAAACAAATACCTAAAATATATTACAACAGTATTTCTTTATTACACAAATACTGAAAAGATATAAAAATAGTATTAAACATACATTATGCAAGAGCTAAATCTGCCTATTGCAGGTTTTTCTTTAGGCCTGAAATGTTATTAAATCATTAATTAGACATTATTGACCTTATCCAGACCATAATCAACTCTTGATGTCATTGCTAGACTGTGTTATTTACTGGATTAGTATCCGATTTACTGTTCAACTTTCATTCTTGATTTAATCATGAAATGGATAATCGAGACTGTTTTTATTGTACTGACTTTAGTAATGATGATCAAGTAATCATAAATTAAAATGAAGGTGGACTACATACTTTATAATAATACATCATCCACCATTGACCACCTTAATTAGATTTCATAGTATTTTTCATTTATAAAAACTTACCATTTTTACAAGTTCCTTGATTGTTACAATTTTCAGGACACAAGATATTATCTATCTCTGGAAATATTGTCACTTGTCCTTGAACCACTACCCAGAATGTGATATCAAACTCAATCACTATGACACATTGTTGATTTAATGTAGCTAGAGCTGTTTCAGCAAACGATGTGTCATCTAGGATCTGTTAAAAAAACAGACAAGTAAAACTAACGATTATCTCAAGGTCTTAAACTAGAGAGCAATCTCTTAATTCAAACTAAAATTATTGAGAGTAACAGTTATTTTCTTCTTCTATGCGACAGTGCCATGGGGTGAAACTTTGCTAGGGCAGCAGCATTTCCACTTTCCATTTATCCAAATCCAGCTTCAAAGGATCTTTTATGCCAATGTGCATATGGGTTGACCTCTGTTTGTCCTGACAACAATACAACACATTCCTTGATGGACTCTGAGGTGCTACTCTTGACAAGTGAACACCAGACTATTAAACCCCTGAGGCTCTTCTTGGCCCATTCCCAGATACAATCACTCAACTAGATCATTTTTTACTTGAAATCACAAAGGACAGGTGTAATATTACTAATATATAAGACTGTTAATATAACATCAAAAAATGGCTTTAAAACTATTTTTACAATAACTTTGATAGCATACTAAAGAAATTTACAATTGTTCAAAACTAATTCGTAAATCTGTGGCAAGATAAGAAAAACTTATGGTAAGACAATTTTTACCTGAATATCTTCAACACATCCTGCTACAGTTGTAGTACTATCTATGCTAGGTATTTTACTTGTACATAAAGAACCAGTTTCACTCTCCAATATAAACTTTCTACAATATTCAGTTGCTGATTGTAATGTCCATCCTCCTGGTGTCGGCCATGTTGGTATCTGTAAACATAAAAGTTACAATTATATGCACTATTGGTATTCATTAGTAAAGGGACTACAGTACAAAAATAAAAGTTAGCAGAAATACTCCCCTCTCAATACATATACGTTTGCTTCAGGCCACAATAAAATAGTGTAAGACAAAACATATCATTTATCATTAAAGATCAATTCCACTTTGACACAAAAATTCACAAAATTAAAGTTTAATCATGAGAAAGCTGATTTCTGTATTCCTCTTTATATGTTTAATGGATTAAAACAGACTGAGATTGATAACATTTAATTAAAGTAAAGATTTTGAATTACCTGTGGAGAAGCTGTCAGATTATATTCAAAGATTTCATTTGGTGCTTCATCACAATCATCACCAGGTTTCATGGCTGATTCCATCAGACGATTTGTTATATCAATCCCTGATTAATGATAAAATTATATAAGTATATCTATATTGCATCCATATCACATATCATTATCTTCTGCTTACTCTTTCTAGAATTCCAACTGCCAAATCTACTCCATCCCACAGTACTGACAAAGGGAAATCTGGCTTTATTCACCAAGCCACTGATTACATATGAATGTCAACCAATATTTATTGTGTGTGATTGTTGATATAACTATCAATATCATTAATATCACAGTTTTTCATCCCCCCCCCTCCTATTACTGTTTGTTTGGAATATGTATTGGTGTTACAAGACTTCTTCACAACAATTTTGTTAATGAGATGAAGAGTAAATTGGCCTATGCACTTACCCCTTCGTCTTTTACTAAGTTGCTCAAAACAAGCAGACACATAACCATCAGCACCACAGCTTATGGCATTTTCAGCGCCACATGAACAAAAAGTCTTGGTCTTAGTAACAGCTTCTACAGTTCTAGCACATGTTCCTCTATACAGTGAATTCTTTAGACTGACCCTGTGAAAGTTAAATATATAAAACTTTATGTAGTAAGGAGGTGGTAAATATACTACAAGGTCTGATTAGTTAAATACAGAGTGAGGGCTTTAATATAAAATTTCCAGTTCCACAAGCTGATTCCCTTAGTTGGTGACTAACATCCAATTTGTGCCATGAAAAACATCTTTATTGTATATTCACCATCTAAAATATTTAATCCCTAAAACTATCACACTTGAGTGACTAAATATCTGAGTTTTACGTTACAAATCTGAGCTTTAAAGTAGAAAAGCCTTGAAGATTAGGAACGTAACTGGTAAACACAGTTTAGCTTTATTCAGTAGTCAGAAATTTGGCATTCAAAGTTTTTAAAAATCTCAAAGAAGAAAGTCTAACTACAGACAGATGACATGACAGCTATTAGCTGGAATCAATATTCACAATCTGGCAGTATTAACAATGTCACTAATGTGTCCTTGAATTAAACAAATTTTCCAAGAAGTTGATTTGAATTCTTTCCATTATTATTGAACTCTTGTTAGAATAAAAATGAAGATTGACTGCACCAAGAGCTAATGTGTAAGAAATATTTCCATATCTCATCTTAATGTGCGTGAATTTCATATTTTTTAAGAAAGTCAAAACATAACAATTTCTATGTCTTTTGCTCAATAGGTTGTCAACTCACTATTATACGATCATAGGCATTATTTCCCACTCATAAATTATTAACATAGGAAATAATAATAACACAATTACCTCCCTTGTTTTTCTATTTCCCCCCCCCCCCCCCCCCCCCATGCAATAGCTATCTTCAAACGTTTGAATTTGAAGTTGAAAATAATATTTTTGCCAATTTCTCAAACGGCAATAGTGGATTATAGGTAAGACTGTTTATAGATAACATCTATTTCAAGGCTTTATTTTGATACATTTTAAAAATAGAACTTAAAAATATGAAATTACTGCTTTAAAGTATTAGTGAATTTAACAGCCCATTGAGGAAAACTTACAAGCTGTCTGTTTATTGGGATTTCTGCTTAAAGTTCTATAATTATAATTTTCTTACCTCCAGGTCTGTGAGAATTTATCAGGATATTTTCCTTTAAGTTCTAGATATTCTCCGTCAGGTGTGAGAAAATCGTTTGATTTATCATCATCAAATGTTCCACACAATCCTGTACAATTATAAATCAAATAATGAATATATGGCAAAAATACTTTTGTTAAAAATCAAAAAACACTCAATTTCGGCTAAAGGCTAAATTTATCTTATTTCAGCTTTTGTAGAATAAGAATTTATCATGATTAAAATTATGCTTTCATTATTACAAACCTTCAGTCTTTTTATAATCTATAGTAGATGCTTGTATAAAGATGTTAATATTTTTTCTATAAACTCGTACTGTAACAGTTGTACCACCAGGTAACATTATCTAGAAATAAACCATCACAGTTAAACATATTCATATTGTTTGATTACATCATGGATCTAATCCTTTCACTGACAGAAATGTGACAAATTAATTCAATTAATTTGAAGCTTTTCAGACTCACACCTGTATATAGACATCAGTACATGTAGGTCTATAGATTTGAAAGTAAGCAACTTTGATCTATAATGGTTGTTTGTTTTCGAATGGTAGCATGGTTAGCTATGTTTAGTTTGATTTATATCATTTGCAATAATTGAAATGACAGTTTACAAAACAATTCACAACCCTTCATGCAAAGTTTAGGAATATAACAAATCGAGAAATCTATGACTAGCTTGATACTTACAGAATATTTCTTTCCGTGGTTATATTGGATTATCTTAAACCCTGGTGTAAGATCTCCATTTTTATACATATTAACTGTTACAGGATATTTTCTACTATAATCATCTTTAGGTCCACATTTATCTATAACTACTACATCATCATCAACTCTTACAGCTACAGCACAATTACATGATGCTACTTTCTTTCTCTTACTACTAGTACATTGTCTATAGAATGCATGAACCTGGAATTACAATGTAACATCAAGAATATAACTAACCTTTTTACACCAAACACAATATTTATCAATCATATCAAAACCTGATGTATTAATTCCTTTCATTCTTTTCATATTGTCAGTAAGTAAATTAATGTCTAGATATTCAAAACCTATCCAAAAAGTTCTAAATACTTTTATGTATCAATGGTAGATTATTTTGAGTTAATCAATGACAATCTAAGCATTAATAAATGCGCCTATAAAAATAAAGAGTGATATGCACAATAGTAGAACAAAACAGTGCAAGAAAGTTATAATTTTAAGACTAGATATTTTTGTCACCCATACAAATCTGAACACATGTAAAAAAAAATTCACATAAATGCATGGCAATTTTTCTAAAATACAACTCTCTGTATGTATGTGGGTTTTATCCAGAATTTCCCCTTTAACAGGGTTGATTCCACTTCAAAGGAATATTTACAGCCTTGAAGCTGGATATGGTGCTTACAACTTACCGCATAATCAAATGTTGTATGTCTGTAGAGAACAAATTCTCCAAGAAAGAAATTATTATAGTATCTGAAATATAGAATTTATTTATTTAGGTGACTAAATGAGTTAACACAACATCATTGAATTTAACCACAAGGTTAAATCTCATGCATTCTGTCTCTTTGAAGATAATTATTTATTTGAATCTTTTGGTTGTTAAAATGATAGATTTTCATACTTAGAAAAGTAATGAATATTAAATAAAGTTGTTTATATTTACCTTCCATCAAATGTTGTTATATGTGGATCATTGATAGATTTACATAAAGACCCTTTATCTCCATCTTCAATTTCCAACTATAAAATATATATACACATTATATATAATACTACATACACTGTCATTTACAGGGGGATCACGGTCACTAAGTGGGTAAGACGCTGGTTCCATAGTCTGGAGGTCAGGTGTTCGATCCCTGCACTGGCCGAGAAATTTCATCCAGATCTTTCGGCTGGGTTTCCTCTTGTCAGTGATGCAGGACGGAGGGCCTGACAAGGACAGCTTATAGTCATTAAGATGGGAAGAAAAAACAAAGTCCTGTATACACATTAGCGTGCACGTAAAAGATCCCTTGGCTGTTGGAACCTGATATAAGAGTAGGCCGTAGCGCCGCTGCCTGTGCAAAATTTCCCTCATAGTACACTGTATGGCGTATACCCATCTTCATTAGCCCAGTTTAGTGGCGAAATTCCAGGAGATCTTTAGCACACAATGTCAATTTCTAAACTTCAATAGAACTTCAAAAATTATCTTTAAGAAATAGCAATTAAAGGTTGTGTATACTGTTGATAACAACACAACCAGTGTTTTGACTATAACAACACTATAATGTCACAATCATAACATTATCTATCAAATCATAACATATTTTCAAAATAAACATATTACCTCTATTTTGCCAATTTCATAAGATGTCATCTTTCCGACAGTAGTACGATGTGGTATGTTGGTATTGATCATTACTTTACGTTTCTGATTCCTGTCTTTCTTCAGATCAACTGTAGCTCGAACAGATACTGTAAACTCATTCATCCAATTCTCTTTAGTTAGAGTCAATCCACAAGATGGCTTACTGTCGTCTGCATCTACTAATTCTATAACAGCTTGAGGAACGATGAAATCTGAACCAGGACATTTGATGTCTTGTTCTGTTTGTGGAATATGGTAGTTTAATGGAATAGAACAGTCTGTGTCATTACACAATACAAATGGTGGGAAGTTGGACTTGATTCGGAATACTTTACCATCATCCCCTTCTTTAAGTTTCAAACTAGATTTGGTGATGACCTAAAATTGAAAACAAAATTCAAAAGAACTTCAATAATTTTTATATAACATGATAATCTATTTCATGAAAACAAGTTAAGTTTGTTATATGTAGGTTTCCTGGGATATATATGACTACCAATAGGTACCTTTGTTCGTTTTTAAAATAAGAAGACTTTTTTAGTGTCCCTACATGACCTACATACAAGATTAACAAATGGGACATTCTTGTGATAGTATAGTGTAAGAATTTTACTCTTTTAAATGTCATTATCTTTGGAGAATGTGTGTGTTCATTTTTGATTGGGTTTGTGTGGGTGTGTGTGGGTGCGTTTTTAGGGCTTTGTAAGGGTGCCTGTGTTGTTTTGTTTTTTTTGTTGTAATGTAGTTGTAATGTGATAAATAGCAAAGACTGAATAGTATAATTTACCTCTACTTGAATGGTGATTTCTGGACTTTTAACAAAAGGGCTTCTAGTATTGTTACAATCTGATGTACTACATACAACTAAACCACAAAATACCTACAATATATAAACAATATCAACATATATAACAAAATCTTGACATATCGCCTGGCAAAATAAATTAGTTGATAGAATTACACCTTAAGTTGAGCTCCACAGCCCAAAATATCAAATACTTTGAAAAAAGGAAATTTTGTACTTGGATAAAAAAGACAGTCTAGAGAAAATATATATTTCTACCCAACATTGTCCATGACTAGTGATTTATTTAGGCTTGATATCATGAATCTAAAGAGTGGTTGCAACAATTATAATCACAAATTTATGACAATTCAGTTTTCTTTAGGAAACCAGTCGTTTAGGTTTTTGTTAAACTACACTTACTCTAGAACCATAGTTAAGGTAAGAATCTAATGTAGTATGTGATACAGTATTCATGGTGACATTTCTCTCTATTTCAACTTCTATGACTAGTACATCATCAACAAACCACTGTGTATATATTGTTAGAGTTGTATCATTATCTACGTAGTTTGACCAATCACAATCAAAGTTAAATATAGACTCGTTCTTATTATAACTAGTAGATAATGTTGGCACCACTCCAATATCAGCAAACACTGAAATAAATTTAATGAAAAAACGTTAAAATATGAATAATTAGTCAGATTCGGTCAGAAGCAGTGTAAAATTGATAAGACTACCTTATTTCATATTTTTGAAACATAATCAATGTAAAAGCAAACTGGAATCTGAGCATGTTACATGAAACAAATGCAAAGCCTAACATTTCAGTGCAATAGTTTCATATACCATGTTTTCGCTATATTAGGAGCATGTGCAGGCTGTATTTGTCCGAGTGGTTACAGGTAAACTAGAAATCTGATGGTTTAGAGACCTAGTCTAACTTTCTATGAATATTAAAAACTTACTTAGTCGACTTGTCCATGATGTAATGTTACGACTTGGATCACACAGTAAAGTTTTATCATCTTTTTTGGTATCACCACTTTTATAACAACTATCAGCAATATAACAAAATCTTGGCTGGAAAACAGAACATATTCATATAGTTTATACAATTCTATTCTCTAGAAAGAATCTTGTCAAATCCCACTCTAGCTAGACCACTTCTATGATACCTACCCTATGTTGACATTTTAATTTTTTAATGTTTTAAAACTATTCCTTTACGTTGTATATAATTTAATCGTAGTGAGCACCCTGGAGCAGCTTATTAGCTGGAATTATCATCACAATATACCAATTGATTATTATTATCATTAATGGTAGGATTATTATTTTGTTACTAGATGATCAAGATCAAAATATATAACATTTAACATCAATTCGATATCAACTAATTCCAAACTAATATATAGTATATCCTGCTTTTTTTGTAAAATTTGCCTGTGCACAGTGATCATTAGTACTGGAGTAATTTACTTACCTGTAATTGACAACCATCATCGGAACATTCAAAGCACCTGGTATCATAGACTTTAAGAGATTGTGGAGGACTATATAATATACCATCATTAGATATACTGATAATATATGATCCTTTACTAGGTAATTTACATACAATATATTCATAGGTATAAAATACAGCTTGTGATATAGACATTATTCCAGTTGGTACATAATTATACTTTCCAGCATACTGAAATATAACAATAGAATTCAAATTCATTTTAAAATTACAAACAATAGGAAATAGACACAAACCAGATCATTTCTAGACTTACATATGGTTTAATTCTATTTCAATAATTCGCTTGCGCATAGAGGTATTTAGCAGTTGGAGGAAACCAGAGGACACTGAGAAAACCCACAAGGTTGGACAGGCGACCTTACTCCTTGTCACATACAACCAGGGAATCGAAACCACAGCAGGACTTGACAGACCTTATGATACAGCTCGTACACGCTAACCATTGAGCCATTCCGCTACCCCTTCAATAGGAAATAAATAGTCTGACACAATCCTTGTTCTGTGCATATCAGTTGCTTGTTTGTAGAGGTTTGAATCCATTAAGTCAATTATAAAATCCAACATGTTTAATTACCTGCTAAAATTATTACTTTCTAATGATCTCTTGTATACAGATATTCAATAATTAGAACAAATCAAAGTCTCCTTACTCTTTGTGAAATCAATTTATATGAACCAAATAATGGCAAATATAATCTATTTATTATTGTACAATAAATATTAGCCCAAGTATTTATGCACAGGTAATATATGTTTCATCTTTAATTAATCATATAAATACATCATACCTCTTGTTTCTCAACTTTACAAGATAAGTTGTCTGATTTAACAAACGGTCCACCAATAATACCAAAACGCATACAATCATTGTCTTTTAGATCACAGCCTAATCCTGGTCGGAACTCCTCTAATACTGGTGCTACAGTTACATTAACAGAGCAATCATCTCCAACAAAACCATCGTTACACTTACAGGCACCTGAAATAATCATAGGAACAATTTATAAAATTACTAAATGGATTAAATCACCTTTATGTACTGATCAATACATGTATATAAAACAGTGCATGAATTGGGTACTTGTGGTTTTGTGCACCTTTTGTACTGAATAAAGAAAAACATACTCTACAAGACAATGCAGATGGCTGATTCACAAACAGCAAAATCATAATAAAAAGTGCAGAATAGACTAAGCAGATGTAAACGACTTTAGTTCAATTTAGACTAATGACATACTTCACCAAACACAATTGATGAGAAATTGCAATAGACTTAATGGAAAATTAATCACTTTATATACATTTCATGTTACATTAATATGTGCTTTCAGACCCATTTTTGTGTAATTTAAGTTTCCAAAGTCATAGAATAGAGTCAAATGCCCTTTAAGAATGATTATTCAAAGGTGGTTATACTGATATAATCAAGACTTGACTTGATTGTGTGTTCAGTTCACTATTTTGCATAATGGAGAGTTTGACATTGTATATTCACAGACTCCACTGGGCCACACCAAAAACCAAAACATTCCATTAGAAAGATTACTGGTTCAAAATGTCTGACTGTACAAAACCTAAATCTTGTAGATCTGAATGAGAATAATAATAAGGTAAACTTACTTCGGCGACAAAAACCATTTCCACTACAGAGATTGGGACATATTTCTTCTACAACTTCTGATACGCTACCTCTTATAAAGAGAGAAACGTCTCTACTGTATACTGATAAACAATTCTCTACAAAATTATCTAATGCTGTCTCAGCCCATGATTTATCATCCAACATCTGAAAATATTACCACAAACCATGTCATATGATTTAGTTTATTATAAGTTCATCGAATATATATAGACTGGACAATTTTTATAACTTTGTCATTTTTCAAAAATATTTTGCTTCAGTAGAAAGTCCAATAGCATGTTACTGGTGCTGCTTTTTGGTTATCTGTATATCTTTTACTGTTTTTTTTTACTTATTGTTAGTTTTACTTGGTACTGTGTTGTATATTGTGCACGCAAAGCAAAAATCCAGGTTAAGTAGATAATTAGTTATGTTGTAATCAAATATGCATCTACTGAACCAAAGTGAGACACCCACACCAAATCATGCCACAGGTAGTGTTAAATATCTGCTTGTCGATTGAAATTATTTTAACTTGTACTCTAAGTCTAGAACTCTAAATTAAACATCTCTATTGTTTTGGTTTAAATGTGAAGAGACATGCTAAACTTTAAATACATAGTTACAATCTACAGAATCAAGTTTTAAATATTTTAAGCCTAAAAACAACAAATTTAGTCTGTGTCACTTGTACAGCACAGTGGACGCTTACAGCTAGCCCCCTGATCCATTCACTCTTTTTGAATTGTTTGTTTGTGGTTTCTGAGTATAATGTCTTATCCATGTATTGTGTAAATTGTGTGTGGTGCAGTCCCCCTGCTTTTAACATTTAAGGTCAAATTCTTCAGAATAGTAAAAATGAATAATAAAACAGAATAATGATCTATATTTACCTGTATATCAGATACACAAGATGTAATTGTTCTCTCTAGTTCTAGTGATAATAAACCTATCTCTGAACATGATACGCTTACTTCTTTACTAAATATATAAGAATAACATATATCTTGAGCTTCAGCTTCTGTTATACCAGATGGAGTTGGCCATACTGATGGCTACAAATAAAAACGCAGAAAAATGTTTTAAATAGATTATATTATAGTGAATTAATTGCGTACTTGTATGTGGACTACAAACATCATAATATATCTTCAGTATTCAGTTGTTCCAAACAATATCAGCATAGTAATCAAAGCTTGTATATTTACATACTTCTTTGCATTTGCATGAATTCTAATTTGAATATCTCTGATTGAAATACATGGCCAAATCATATCATAATGAACATTACTTTTTACTGATCGCCAAACAACTCAAAAATAGAAATTCTTTTATTCTTTTATAAATGTAAAAAGAAAAATTCAGGTGGTTGAGCATCAAAGGACTTACAGGTGATACATAGTCAACATCATATTCAAACTCTATCTTAGTGACATCATCAGTACAACCTATTGGTTCCTTAGCTTCTTCTAGATATAGATCAGTCACATCAGTACCTTGTAATAATAAAATTAAAATTTGCTAGATATCAAATTATTCACTTTTCACCTTGAGACCAAAAACCTGAGCGAGTTTTGGAAGATAAAAGATTAGAATATTATATTATAAGATTTCAAGTTGATTTCAATGTTTACATGTCTTATTTGTATTTTAGTTTATTTATTGTATATTTGTAAAATAATTTCTGTACTATATTTGTATAACACATATGAGCATCTGTCATGGAAGTTGTGCACTATAAAATGTACAATAATAATATAAAAGATGCTAAATTATTGTCACAAGTTGGAAGTTAAGAAAAGGGAAAATTTTGCTTTAAAGATATGATCTGATATTAAACAAAATATGGATTACCATGTACACAGGGAAAGACTGAGGAGGAAATGCACAGATAAAGTAGTCTTTCATGAAAATATCAAAAGTCAAATTTTGATATCAGCTTTTTATAAACAGGTATTGCATTGGCATATAATTACTCTCAATTATTCCATTTCTAAAATTATGACTTTACTTTAAAGAGAAGGTCGTGCATTGAGACTGAAGAAATACACCTTCACATTAAATACAAAAAAGTACCCTTTCATTAAAAAAATACAGTTTGAGTGTTGATTACTATATATGATAATATTTTACCATCTGTGTAACGTTTTTTGTCATCTTCACCAGAACATGTTGCTATATGATTAACAGGTGAACATTGTGGTCCAGTTGGGAGACATCGACAATACATCACTGGTTTACTGTCTTCTTCTACTGTATCCACACAAATACCAGAATAATGACTGTCTTTCACTTCAACTCTACAAAATAAATACATTTATATCTTATTTTATAGAAATTGTCATGTTGCAGGTTCAATTATACAACATCTTCACCATTCAATTTAACATTTGTATGTAGTTTATTCAATGTAAGGAGATTGGCTTGTATTGTCTATTACTATTAGTTATAGTTTTTGGTCATTCATAGCACCAAAATATTATCAAAGAAACAAAGCAGTAGTGAAGCTACAAGTGATACAAATACGTTTTTTTTTCAATTTTCAATTTAATTCAAATATACATAAATAGTCTGATATACATGTAAGCAAGTCATAGCACTGTTTTTTGATGATTTTAACTAAGTCTAATATGAAATGGTTTAAATATAATTACCTCCATTTTAAAGAGAAACCATACGGTTCTTTTTCTTTGCCTGTATATATGGTACCATCAGGTAATGTTAGATCATTATCTTCATCTCCATCAAATGTACCACATAATCCTACACAATATAGTAAGGTAATCATAGGTAAAGATATATATATACAACATCTTATCTATAATCATTTCTGGATTAAAAGTAATATATTACTCTGTACTGGTGATGTTAATTCAAGGTTATTTATATACCTTGTTTTGATGTGTGCCTATAGTAAATTCAAATTGGATTTTAATAATTAACAAATCTCAATACTATAATATTACAGTATAATTGTGGAAACTGAAAATGAATCGTTTAAATCATTCTAAGTTTCATGAGTTATAAAATCTGCTCTTACTTTATCAATATTTAAATCTAAATTAAAGACATTCCTGTTTTCTAAATACCCATCTTCATTAGTCTAGTCGAGCTTGTTTAGGAGTATTAGCAGTATATAACGTCATCATCATCATTATTATTGAACTATTACTTACAATGGATTTAATTGTAATCATCTGATGAATCTTGAACTATTACTTACCATGGGTTTGATTGTAATCATTAGATGAAGCTTGAATCCAGATATTGATATAACCTATCTTTTTTCTTGTCTCAGGTTTAATATTAATAGCTGTACCACCAGGTAGTTGAATCTGTTAAGATACAATTTAATATCAATATTAGTTTAATTAAATCTTTAATTTATGGATGACAATCTGACCTAATTAAAAAGACAATTGATTTGGTGTTGCAGTAAACCAAAATTGAAACGTTATAATTAGTAAAAACATATATCTCCCACTAAATCATTTGAAATAAAATGAAATGGGGTTTAACGTCCTACAAGCTTGTCCCGTCATTAATCAATTTAACTCTTTAGATCAACCTTATTCTATATGTTATCTAGACCTAAGTCAGAAAAGATTAGTTTCTTTAATCAATTTAATATTTTCAATGTTTAATACATTTTATTTGTAGTCTATAGCAATTCAACCAAACCAATATTTGTCTTGAGATATCAAGTTATTATTTTGGTGTATAATCATGCATAAAAGATAAAAATTCTGACCTTAATTTTCTTTCCTTCGGAGTATCTGAAGATCTTCGTTCCTTGTGTAAGTTCACCGTTCTTATATATAGTTATAGTTGTTGGTGAACGTGAGGAACGAGAACTACATCTATCAACTAATATGATGTCATTACCAGACTTAACAGTTACAGCACAATTACATGCAGCTTTTTTACCACAACGTCTATAGAATGCATGCACCTGTACATTAAATTGGAATTTCATTATTCTAAAATATTATTCATTTTTTCAATACTTTATTAATTACCAAAAGACTTGGAACCCTATTTCCAACAATCTAAATCCTTCTAGTTATTTACTGCCTTTTAATTGGTCAGATCTTGGGGCCCAAAGTATGATATTGCGGCACATTAATTTGAGAGCCACTGGAAGCAGCAAAGAGAGTGGAGAAGGATCCCACAAGCAGCCATTCAGAGTGAAGAAGAATCCCACAAGCAGCCATTTATAGGTCCATCTCTTGCATGCAGCCATGTTGAATGACGTGTGGCTACTAGAGATGGAATACACACAAGTTATTGGCTTTTGATTTCAACCCCTTGTTTCTATGTTTCATTCACTGTAAAGGAAAGCTATTATGGCCTTCTCTAGGTTTGCTGTTTCTTGTGCCTTTAAAAAATGTTCATCCTACAATCATGGCAAACAAATCACATTTCTGTTGTCAAACCCATGGTGCATTTTCATTGGGTCTCAGTATAATTTTAGACTCAAGCAATAAGTGGTTCTCACGATCTCATTAATTTATTTATTTATTACTTTCAAAACAAAGTTTTTATATTATTGTAAACAGAATAAATGTTATCATGGCCCTCAGGTAATTTTCAACTGTTAATAAATAATGGTAAAGATGAAATCCTATAGAACATACCTCATAAGGTAGAACATCATGTTTGTATAATACAAACTCTCCTTCTCTAAATATATCATATGTTCTAAAATATAATAATAATATCAATAAATGAGTATAAAATATCACCAAAATAACCAATTAATAAAATTTAAAATCAATGATTCTAAAATATAACAAAAATACGAACAAGTGTAAATACAGAATATCTTAATTATAAATGTTTTATATTATAAGAATAAAATATATATTATAATCATGTGAGTAAAGTTTATATTTACCTTCCATCAAATGTTGTTATATGAGGATCATTGATAGAACCACATAAGGCTGTTGTATCTCTATCTTCTATTGTTACCTTCAAATATCAAAATATATAAACATTAAGTCAAGTTTGTTTTGCTTTTTGTTATTTAACAAAGTTAACACAAAGAAACATGAATCATGCTAAATCTATAAGATTACAATGAGGTATTCTCAAGTAAATAAGATTACAGTGAATCCTAATCAGTCTATAAGTCTAAAGTTAATCATACTCAGTTGATTCGATTACAGGGAATCATATTCAGTCAATAAGATTGTAGGAACGCATAAGTTTGGAATTAATCATTTAACTCTCTCTCTCTGAACATTGTAAGTTTAAATTTGTACTGTTGAAATTTCTTTAAAATCATCAATGAAAAAGCACCAAATTAGTCTTTATAATTGATAATTGTGCCACAGGTCTATTTGAGCACTTGTATTTGCAACAGTTATCTCAGGATGTTATAATTTGGGTATGTACACATCATTTTACCCCATAATACAGGAATGTTATGATGTAATATAACGATTAAACTGTAGAAGTACAACTGTAACTTACCATAGATGTTGATATAGTTCCATTAAATTGTAACACTTCACCAGACATAACAGCTGCAGTAATTTCTACTTTACGCTCAACTTCACCATCAACCAGGCCATCGACAACAGCTTTAATAGGTATTTGTATGATGTCTTCTGATCCTGTTACTGTTATCTGACATGTTGGTGTTTCGTCAGCAGAAACAAAGACCGTCTGATAATAGTTACTTGTCGATGAACAGACATATTCATCCTCATCTTCTGGTAAATTGACATTCAGGTTAATACCACACTTCTCTGTACCATGACACAGATATTTAGAAGGAACCGTTAACTGTGCTTGTATGAAGCCTGGTTCTTTTCCTTCTACTACAGTCAGTTTTTCAGTAAGAACCTAGAATTAAAATCAAAAATAAAATGTACTTCAAACTAAAAGACAATCAAAGAGTATTTATACCAAAATATATTATGGTTTCAAAATAATTCAGATCGATCAATTTAATAAATCATATTGAAATTGATGCTTTTTAAAAAAATACTATTAACATGGAAGCAATGAGCTTCTATGTTGATGCGCCAAAGGAAACTTGTACTAAAATATCAGGTTTTTATTTTTCTGGTTTCAACACTAATCCCAAATTATATAGAAAGTTGTTTAAACATATAGAAAGATGAAATGATAAAATGTATTATATAAATAAATGATTACCTTTACTTCAGCAACAAATGGTTTACTTTTCTTTGGTTGACTCATAGAGGCATTACAGTTACTGACATAACATGCTTTTAGTCCACACTCAATCTATAATAAAGGATACAAATTAACCATGAAATTAAAGGAATGAAACTGATTTGGAAAACTTTCTATTCAGATCAAACAAGTTCGAAATCAGTTTGTTTGGTTTTACAAATATACACTGTGGATAATGGATTTAGTTATAGCACAAGTCAACTTCTTATTGTTTTGTCTTTCATTTTGATTTGTAAAACCACATGTTTATTGCAAAACTATAAACCAAATAAATGTGTTCAGATTCTGATACTTTCAACTTGAAACTAAAACCTGTTTCCCATTGATATTCCTTTGATTTTTATTAGAATAGAAACTGTTTTGGTTTTTTTAATTAGTTTCAAATATGACTGAAATAAGTTCATTCAATTTTTATACAGTATTTGAAGATATATCACCTTTGTTATATTGCATATAGTATTAAAGACATATTACCTTTGTATTTATTACATATACAGTACCAAAGATATATCACCTTTGTTTTTATTACATATACAGTATTAAAGATATATCACCTTTGTTTTTATTACATATACAGTATTAAAGATATATCACCTTTGATCCATATGTGATGTTCTGTACATCTCCAATGTCTAATTCCACTTGTGTTTCACTACCAACTAGATCTATAGTTTTAATAACATTGTCATGAAACCATTCTATGTAATATTTGACATCAGTTAAGTTGGGTAGTTGGAATTCACAGATAAATTTAAACTCATCCTCACTAGATACTATACTTATATTCGGTGTTGTCTGTAGATATGGGAAGTCTGAAAGAATCAAAAACAAAGTCATCATTTTTAAAAGTTGGTATATCCTGCTCAACGACCACCTCAGTATACGGGCCACTCAAACCTAAATCTTATGATTCCAACTATATATAAAGACATATTATAGTCTTATCTCTCCAGCTGCTGGCCTTAAAAAGTGTGATTTCAATGTAGATTATAAGTTATAGAGGGAGAGAAATGGAGTTTAACATCCACTCAACACAAACTAGGTCACTTCAGGACTAACATATCGTTTCAATTTTATGTCAATAATTCACTTGCATGTAGGGGTCTACAGCAGTGGGAGGGAACCGGGAGACCCAGTGAAAACCCACGAGGTTGGACAGGTGACCCTACTCCTAGTCACATACAACCAGGGAATCAAACCGTACGCCAGTTGACACAATGACAGACCTTATATGATACAGCATGCACATGCTTACCATTCGCCCCCCCCCTCCCTAAGTTATATAACCAACTCAGCAAAATATAGTAACCTGTATCACTTAACATACCTTGTATCGTGCTCCAATCTCGGTAATTTTGTTGTGGGTCACAAACTAAACTGTTATTATCTGGTTTTCTGACACCAAAATCATAGCAGACATTGTTTATAAAACAGGTATTTTCCTAAAAATATACACATAGATAAGCATTAACATATATATCATATATCTATACTTATTTACATGCTGACATTCCACAGGGTCAAGCTTTCTGACTGTGCAAATGAGATTTTCAGACTATATTCCAAACTTATTAACAGAACAAAGTAGAAGATGAATTTTTGAAGTTATTTGTGAAAATTTCAATTAACTATACCTCTAGAATACAATAACCAGATCGGTCACACTTGTGACAATTTGGTGAATAAACTGTAAATATACTGGGTTCAGTTGTATACAATATTTGATCATTACTTATATAGATAATATAACTATCTACATCAGCTGGTAAAGGACAAACTATCTGATTAAAATTAATAAAGATAGCAGCTATTTCAACCATAGTATCTTCTACAATAGTATAGTTCTTCTCTTCAATCTGAAATAAATCAAACCACGGCATAGTTATTCAACTGACCATAAAATTTATGACATTTATAAAAAAAACGTATTTGTTCTAAAGAATTCAGTTATAAGTGTGAATAATTCTTGAGATATGTTACAACTATGAAACTAAAACATGATTGATATATTTTCATAATTAACATTATACTAACTTTTCCTTCTATTCTATCACCCATCTATTATGAATATAATTGCTTACAATATAAGATTAAATTTAGTTTTAATCCCCAAATGCATGTTCATCATAGAGCTGGTAGGATTCTCATCTAACGAATTGTCAAAATAAAATGTGGTTTATTGTTCTACTATTCTGTGCTGACTGGACTTATGAAGATGGCTAATGAATCGTTAAAAATTAATTAGAAGTTATTTAGTGCCAGAGCCTTAACAAACTCAGTTAAGACATTCACTTACATGAATATTCTACCTCAACTAAAAACAGTGTTACTGTGTGCCATACAGACCGATAAATATTCTTTTGGTTTCTTACAATGTATTTTCAATCCCCTTGTCAATCAGGCTTATTCTTGTCAGCAGTGAATGAGTTTGTTCAAATTTGAAAAGTGCCATAAAGTATTTTATCGCTATATAAATTGAGAATTACTATTAATATCATTATATTATTTATACTTACCAGGATTTGCTGAAATTTACAGGTAAGATTTGGTGATTGCACAAACTTGTTTCCATAGATAATAACTTCATTACATTTGTCAACAGTGACATCACACAGTCCAAGATTATATAAATTATATATCATAGGTGGTTCGTCTGC
This sequence comes from Patella depressa, assembly GCA_948474765.1. NCBI lineage: Eukaryota > Metazoa > Mollusca > Gastropoda > Patellidae > Patella > Patella depressa. The sequence continues at coordinate 56,451,861 of OX419717.1, forward strand.
TCTTACTGAACAATCAGCACCAATTAAACCATCTTTACATTCACAAACACCTGAACAAAACATACTTCGAATATATTTCAAGTTTCTAAAAGTAATCAATCTAGTCAATGAGCTATGTATACATTAAGTTTCTAAAACTAATCAAACTAGTAAAGTATATCGAATCGTGGAGTCGCTCCATTATGAGTTACAAATAGTTGCAGTCAAGTGTCATCACGTGTGTCAGTACCAAAGCCTAATATCAATCAATTCAGGTAAATAAGTTACAGTTGAGGCAATTGATAGAAATATCTACTTCAAAATATTGATGGTTCTGCTCGACTCAAATTCTAGCTAGGTGGGTGTGCAATGTTCGACCAACGCAAATACCAAAACTCGACAGTAAAAGGTTTAATCTCAGTGAAATCATATATGTGAAGTTATTTATTGAAACGTACCTTTATTACAAGTACCGTTGTTAGAACAGTCATTAAAACAGATAATATCTAGTATAGTTGGATCAGGTACTTGTACATCATCAACAGTTACCCACGTGTTAATATTACTATATAATTCTATAACACATTGTTCTAATACACTAGTTATATATGTAATAGCCCAATCCATATTATTATTCATCTGTTAAATAAACAAAGACAATATAAACAAAAGATAATAAACATGATATTCAAGAAAACACATACATTTGAGGTTTTATTGTAATAAATTCATTCTTTAATTTTGTTAGGTAACTTTCAACACAATGATCAAGCAAGAGTATCTTAAATGAGCTGTCAATACAACTCTGAAAATATCTAAGGGTCTTCTTCTAGAAGGAGTTATAAATTCAAATGTCCAATTCTGTGAAATACATGAGGTGTAATACATGTTTAACTAAAAAAAAACTATCTTGGAGATTTCTTGTGGAGGGATATCTTAAATGCTTAATTCTGTGAAATTTCTGCACATGAATATACTTTCTAGATTCTAACAACATAAATTTACTTCTTAAATAGTGCAGGAAGTCTGCACCACACACAATATGAAGACAAACATAGGTACAATAGGGAAAAGAATCTTACCCTGATATCAGAAACACAAGATTTAAGCATTAAATCCATCTGTAGATCAGGTACTGTAGAACACATATTGGCTGGTTTGGATTCAGTCAACAGCTTGGTACAATATTCTGTAGCATTATCTTTAGTTAAACCGGACAATGTTGGCCAATCTCGTTCCTTTAAAGACAGATAAAGATATATTGTTACAAACAAAATGATACACACATGAAAAATAGTTGTGCATTGGGCTTTCAAATTGCTAAGTTTATGAGCTTTCTTCATTGTTGACATCCTCTAAATAATTTTGCTTTCTTTCTAATTTATTATATTTCAAAACTTTCGCCAAGTTAATCTGATGTCCTTATTATCTTAAATGTTTGCTTTGTATGATGTGTGTCCCTTTTAGACAGCAAAAATATGAAAAAAGGTAAATTTTAAATACATGTAATATATATATTTTGTTTCAAATTTAAATATTTAAAATGCACCTGTAACTGGAAGTCTTCATTATAATCAAATTGTTGAGCTGTTTTATCACATACTGCTGTTTTAGATCTCTTAACTAATAGATCTGTTATATCATCTCCTACAAACAAACAAAAATACTTATATAATAAAACTTGTAAATAGTAATACAATAGTCAAATTTTGACTTGGTATGGCTTGAGCCCTTGTGAATGAGACTCAAAAGAAAAATCATTTTAAGAAACAACTGTATATTATTAGTATAAATCTTTGATTCCATGTCATGTTTTTTATTCATTTTACATTTTTCCTTATTGTCATTATTATGTCTTCTTGGGTCTGCTCAGTACTGTAATATATATCAAGTATACCTATTCATAATTTTACTTGAAAAGAGGCCAACAAGTATATATATCCATTTGTTAACAAAAATATAGGTATCAAACTAAACAGGGTACAGAGTCAAACTGTGACACTGGAAAATGAAAACTGAATTAATTCAATGTAAAACTGAAGAAATAATTTATTTAAAAAAATAAAGCATTCAAGTTACCTGATGTGAAAGTGGCTTTCATGTTGTCATGGTTACAAGGATATATTTGTAACATGGAATCACAGTTATCGGTATTGTTCTGTAAACAATCGCAGTAAACTGATTCCATAATATCCATTCCTACACCTATCTTCTTACAAACACCATTATATATACTCTCATTCTTCATAGATCTAAATATATACATATTAACATACTTGTATACTATCGCACGGAACATAATAATGCTTGATCAGATCATATAGTGTTAGACTAGAAAAAGAATTAACACATCTATATCTATATAGTATGAAAGTTTTTTTTATCAATACATTAATACAATATGATTTTATTGATCACTTAACTTACTAACTCTTACTATTTACATGATTGGTGTTAAAATAACCAGAAATAAAACCAATATACATGTATTATTTAAATCACTATAGAAACTGCATTTTTACCTCCATGATAATGTAAAAGCTTTTGGTGTAGTTTCTATCGGTTTATTGTTTGGTATTAAATCATTGGTACTATCGCCATCATAACTACCACATAAACCTGTAATATAGTCATACAATACAGCATACATATAAATATGATTTAATGCAAATGATATCAAATTATTCAAACTACATTAAGGGAAGAATAACTTCTAAGCTATTTCATTTATTTCATTTCAAAGTTTCTTTTTCTAATAGATGGAAAAAAAATTAATATTATACCTTGTGTTCTGGCCAAATCGTAAGCAGATGGTCGAATCCATACATTCAGATATTGTGATGTAACACCTTGACCTATTCGTACAGTAACAACTGTTCCAGTTGGTAATACAATCTATTAAAAAATACATCATTTTTCATTAATTTCCAAGATCACCAGATAAATCTATGAAGACAGATAATCACCCCTGGCAAACTAATTCTATTTACTATATCAACTGGTTAATTTTAATTTCGTGCTTTAGAAGGGTTGAAGGTGGCCATAGCCAGTTTATTTCGTAATCTTCAGATTTTGAAAGCCTTTTCATGTCTTAAAGGGCTAAAGAGAAGAAATAACTTTTTATCTGTGATGCCTTCATGATAAAACTGTTGTCTATTGGGTTGGACAAGAAGATTTAAGTAAGACTAAGATCCAATTGTTGAATTCCAGTTGATCTTATTGAACCGCAAAATTTACAACAGATAAAGGATCAATATTCCTATTAGACAATATCTGAGGTGAAAAAACCCCAAACAATCTAACCTTGTATTTGAGTCCATCACCCAGTCTCATTACTTTCGTACCAGGTGTCAATTTACCGTTCAGCATCATCTGAGTGTGTAGTGGATAATTTTTAGGTGTCTTCTGGTTAGCTCCACATCTGTCAATTAGGATGACATCATCACCCGATTGAACAGACACAGCACAGTTGCAGATGCCATGTTTCAAACAGGAACGAAAATATGTATGAACCTGTATGAGAAACAAGCAAAAATAAGCTGCATGAGAAAGTATTAACAAGAAAAATACTGTATTTCTGATAAAGATCTTGTTTTTCATTTTAAAATAACAGCATCTCTCTTAAAATACAAATGATTTAAACAATTCAAAAAGTGTAAAAATGTAATGAAAAACTATATGATATATCTACCTGTAATGGCATTGTTGTATGTTTATACAGAACAAATTCTCCTTCTGAGAAAATATCAAAGTATCTGGAAAAAAATTAAAGAAAATATTTTCAGCAGTGGGGCTTGCACAGATTACAGTATTCTACCGTTAATTGCTCATTGCTTGCAGTTGTTTTCCCAACTGCAATATTTTTACTTTCTCTGGCCTAATAGTTAATGCCGACACTTGTAAATATAAAATAATTTGATTGTTGAGAAAAAAAAAACTCTCCAAAACTAACCTGCCATCAAATGTTGTAAGATGTGGCCCATTGATAGATGAACAAATAGCAGGTCTATCTTTATCAATAATGCTCAACTACAAAAAATAAATAAATATATGTATAAACAACACTTACCTACAATTAATAAACAAATAAATAAGATAAAAGAACTAAATGTTGAAGGGTTTATTATTATTACATGCCATGTCAAATGAACAAAGCAAATTTATAAAATAAAAAAACATTCAAACAATGACACAAACAATACAAACACTTCACCTGGAATGTCTGCAGGCTTGTTTTGAAAAGTTCTGTTTCTGCTAGAAGTAGTTGGAAGTTGAAACTCAATGCTCGTGTTCTATTTCCATCATATATGGAATCGACTTTGGCTTTTAGAGGAATCTTGTGTTTTTGCATCCAGTTTTCTGCCGTTATTCTTAATCCACAGAATGATTTAAATCCTAGAACAGCTTGACTGATGATACCACCACCATTAGGACAAACAGTATCATTGTCGTCTGCTCCTAATTGGGCCATGATAACGAAACTACAATCGTTACCATTAGTAGTTGAGTTACAGAGAAAAGATGGTGGCATGTTAGATGTTATCTCTAATTCTTTCCCTTCATCACCTTCTGTCAGTTCAATATCCATGTCATTTTCAAACTGAAAAAAAAACACTACGATTTTCACAGATAAATCTTAAAATTCAACAATTGCCAAATTCGTCATTTGTAATTGTATGATCACTGATTAAATACAAGTACTTCTGTCATAGTTATGAGAAAAAATTTATGGTAAAAGGCGTTTGCTGTTTTTCAAGAGTTTTCAGCTCATTTATTTCCATTGATGGTTGAGAAACCTATCTCCTAAAGGACCTTTATGTCCTCAATAATCTATTACTTTTCTAAAGGGGCTTCAAATCCGACAGATTCTTCTAATCTTAGCAATTCCTTACCACACAATTACTGTGATCAACAACTTATTGAACGGTTAATAAAACAATTATTACCTCTATCTTAAGTTCTCTGATGTTACTTCTCCTAAAGGCACCATTGATGCAGGCTTCATTCATTACTTCACAAGCACTGACTCCACATGATAACTATAAATTATACAAAAATCCATTTCAATATTTATATTTCAAAGATGATCAATATAAATCATACAACTCCACAATACTATTTTACGATTTACATGCTGCAGAAAGAGGAATGCATTCTAATTTGCTTTGTTAAGGATAAAAGTTTTGTTCACATACCTTCATACCATATTGTAAACCAGTTAAAAGAGATGAATCCATATATAATTTTCCTGTTTCTACACCAGACATTAATGTTATTACATCTTCTTGTACAATGTGGTTATCTATAAACCACTCGACTGTATAGTTTACCATATTATCTGACACAATCGCAGCAAATTCACAAGACAATGTATACTTGGTTGGGGACAGCGATTTCAACTGGGTTTGGGTAGGTTCTGGTTCAACATTGACCTCAGGATTCTTGGAGAGTATTGGAAGGTCAGCACCTAAATGTACATTAAAAATAATTTGGTTAATTTTATTATTGAAAAATTCATCTTTTGAATACAGTCTTAGTTTTTCACGTTTTTAAGCTGATAAGCAATTTATTTTCATTTCATTAGTCAGTTTAGTTGTCATACCTATGACGCAGTGTGCGCACACTAACCATTTAGCCATCCAACCTGGCTCACATCCTTAAAAGATAGGCTGGCACTGCCAGGCAGGATACGCCCACATTTTCGAGAGATGGATAGAGAACAAGCAATACCGAAAGTGATTTTTCCTACATCATTAAGTCCTGTATTTCATACTGTATTGGGAGCAGCCATTTAGTTGGTCAGTTCCAGTGTGATATTCATGAAATTCGAAGCCGACAATGATTATGGTGCGACGGTACACAACCTAGAAATGTGACTTTTCATCAAAATCGGATAAGAATTGTGACCTGTAGAGAGTCCACAACCATGATATACCATATTTTTACACTATTCGCGTACAAACGGCGACGATTTCGTCCGGCAATTTTGGTACGATTTTCAAAATAAAATTAAAATTGTGACCTATACAGGGTCCACAACCATGATATACCATTTTTTTAACAGTATTCACGTACAAACGGCGGCCATTTTGTCTGTCAATTTTGGTCCGATTTTCCCGAAATTCAAACCCAACCTTCCTTACGGTGTAATGGTGATATAATCAAACGGTTTTTTAAATCGGATAATAATTGTGACCTCCAGAGGGACCACAAGCTAAAGAAAGGGGGATTTTGCGTATAACCAGGGGCCATAATTCAGGAAGTTATGATCCGATATGCGCAAATATCGAAAAAAACAAAGATCTTTTGGTTATAACCATGAATTTCAAGTTTCATCAAAATCGAATTAAAATTGTGACCTTTACAGGTTCCACAACCTTGATATACCATTATTTAACAGTATTCGCGTACAAACGGCGGCCATTTTGTATGGCAATTTTGGTCCGATTTTCCCGAAATTCGAACTCAACCTTCCTTATGGTGTAACGGTAATATAATCAAACATTTTTTTAAATTGGATAATAATTGTGACCTCCAGAGGGACCACAAGCTAAAAAAAGGAGATTTTGCGTATAAACAGGGGCCATAACTCAGGAAGTTACGATCCGATATGCGCAAATATTGAAAGGAACCAAGATCTTTGGGTTATAACCATGAATTTCAAGTTTGATCAAAATCGAATTAAAATTGTGACCTCCACAGGGTCCACAACCTTGATATACCATTTTTTAACAGTATTCGTGTACAAACGGCGGCCATTTTGTATGTCAATTTTGGTCCGATTTTCTCGAAATTCGAACTCAACCTTCCTTAGGGTGTAACGGTGATATAATCAAACGTTTTTTTAAATCGGATAATAATTGTGACCTCCAGAGGGACCACAAGCTAAAAAGGGTGATTTTTCGGACAATCAGGGGCCATAATTCAGGAAATTACATTCCGATAGCCGCAAATATCGAAAGGAACCAAGATCTTCGGGTTACAAACATGCATGTCAAGTTTCATCAAAATCGGTTCAAAATTGTGACCTCTATAGGGTCCACAAGTTAAAAACGTTATTTTTCGTACAATCAGGGGCCATAATCCATGAATTTTTTATCTGATACATGCCAATATCGAAAGCAGCCGAGATCTTTTGGGGATAAATCTATATTTCAAGTTTCGTCAAAATCGGATAAGAATTGTGACCTGTAGAGAGTCCACAAGACGGACAGGGGCGACGACATAATACGTCCACATGAAAATGTGGGCGTATAAAAACATGTCCTATCTCCAATAAAGAAACGGTGATACAAAAACTGATTCAAAATTGAGTAGCAAATTTCTTACCTTTAGCACATGTCCATTCTTCAAATATATTTCCTGGCCATTTAACAAATTTATCTCCAGCTTCCATCATAGTAACATTAAACAATGAACATGTTTTAGATGAACCATACAACTGGTATGATCTACACAAGAATCCTGTTTCTCTAAGACACAGATTACGACAGGCTGTTAATGAAGAAATCTGTTTGGTAGTTTTCATGGCTAGACCTAGTATAGCATACCCTGGTCGTCTGTTCCATGTTATACCTCTCGTACTGCATGGATCTATAAATCATAGATATATATACAGATCAGTTGATAAATAATATTTTAATACGAACTTTCTCAGCCAAGGCTGGGATTAAACAAGGGAAGTCCAGGTTGGCGAACCATTATCTTACCCATTAACCCACCTAAGCTCCATATATATTTTAAAAGGAAATTCACTCTTCTAAAAATTCAGATTAAATATTCACCGAACCCATCATTTAATATTCATCATAAATTATAGTTCCATAAATGTATGTTAAAATGAACTCCTGGTAATTTTGTATTATAAGTATAAAACACTTACTGTTTTCACAGATCCATTCTTCATAAGAAAGTTTGTTTTCATCGTCTGTCATATAACGTCCTGGTTTGGTATGTTTGGTTTCAGAATTTAATGTACAGTTGTTATTAGTATTATCATGATTAAAAGACAAGCAGGCATCGTTACTCTGCTCTAAACACGCCATTCGACAATCAGATACTTCTGCTGTTTGAACACTTTGTACAGAATCCTGGAGGTAATGGTTCATTTGACTTAACCACATGAGGTCAAGGGTTTCACATGAATCTGTGGAAAATATAAAAAATGTACATTTAATGTAGAAATATAAAAGTAAACTTTTACATCAAACGGATATTAGGTTTAAACACAAATGGTTGAAAGATGTGCCACAAAGTATATTTGGTGTCAAAGTAAATGTAATGAAGAATATATTGAACCTACCATTAGCCATTTGCCAAATACTAGAATTAATAACAGGATCACAGAACTCTCTAGAATTAACAGGATTAAATTCACCAGCTTCATAGCAACGTTTTTCGATGAGACAGGCTGTATTCTGAAAATATATGGAAGAAAAAGCCAATGTTAACGTGAACCAGACAACTTCATAAAACAATAAAAATAATATTGCCCAAGTTCCTCCAAAAACATGAAAGAGACGCAAACAAAATAACAAATACTAAAGAAAAAAATCTTGCAATAGCATTGCTTGTTCTTTCTTCAATTTCATACATTTTGAAAAAGACATAAGAGGAAAATATTCTCATCTTAAGGCTCTGCTGATATTTAGAAAGGAAACTGATTGAAGTATATAGACAAAAGCATGAGATAAGGTAGATATCACTATCTCTTGTCAGGTACAAACTTGGGATTGAACCAATGTCTTGCGTAGATAACAGGTTTTATCATATACAGCAAATTTGTTAGATCACTCGATCCCCAAACATTTTAATAAAGAGAGGGAGGGAACTCGAGATTAACTTCCACTGGGCACAAACCTGGTCATTTTGGGACTAACTTATGGTTCAATTTTATTGTAATAATACACTTGTGTATTATCTATTGGAGGAAACTGAAGGAACAATAGAATAAACCCAAGGCTGGACAGGAAACTCTACTCTTTGTCCTGTGGGATTGAAACCAATGACAGACCTTCTGATCTAAAGTGCAAGTATTAGACCATTCTTCCACCCGACACCCCAATTTCAATAAAACCATATAAATTACCTTTAGTTGACATGAACCCTCTGTGATATTACAGTCATAACATAGAGAATCATAGACTAGTAATAAAGCTGGAGCACTGAGTATAGTTTTATTATTACTAATACGTATACTGTAACTACTTTTCTCTGGTAATGGACAGATAAGTTGATTGACAGATATGTATTCAGCTCGTCGTAACTCTTCTCCACCAACTATACTATAGCCTGTTGCATTCGTCTGAAGTTTAAAATAACATAATACATTTTTAATTATCCATCATTTTTGCAAAATATTCAAAGTATTCAAACTAATTTTTAGACCATAAGAATAACACAAATTTGCAATACAAACACATAAATAAATCAACCACTAAATAAATTGAAATAATTTGTACTGAATTCTTCAACATTTTAATACTAACTTCAACTTTGTAGAAATGACAGAAAAGCACATCTGATTCCACAGTATTGTTATTAAAAACATAAACTTCATCACATGGATTATTCTGTAAATCACATATTCCACCATTTCCCAGGAAAAACAGACTTGGTGCCTCATCTTCATTCAAAAAACAATCTGGGCCTGTGTATCCTTTCTGACACTCACATTTACCTAGAAACAGAAACAGTCTCACATTATTACAAATCAGTTATATTAAAGAGCACATAAAATGAGTAAACTAAATTCATTGAGCTTATAGACATAGGTTACTATATGCATTTTACGGCAGTTTAACATCGATCTGATGAAAATTAATTCAGATATCGTCACCCAAAGTCGCAAATATAGGCCTCCCGTAAAAACGACTTGGCCAATTATTGAAAACACTCTTAATCCCCTCAGACGCCAGTGACGTCACAATGACCGAATGCATATTCGGGATGTTTATTCCTTAATTACCTGTATACACTCGGCGTGTGTATTCGTTAACGCCTGACTGATTCCTTAATCCCCCTAATTAAATAACAATTGACTACGGAATAATTTGTTTTGTACTTTATAATTTGTTTTATAAAGACAGTTGTTGTAGCCATATTCCCCATGTGTTTTTTTTTATCAGAATAAGCCGACCGTAAGCAAACAATAATTGGCTTCTGATTGAAACAAGATTGGTGTGAAATTGTTATAGCCGGCGCTACGGACATGTTTTAAGCCGATAGAAATAATCAATTGTCGGCTTTTAAGAAACGAAATGGTTTCAAATAATAATCATATAAACTTAGATCACCAACATTTGTATTATTATTTATTGATCATTTTATCATACACCGAGCGAAATGGAGGCAGAATATTTGGAGTTATCATGTAGCAGTAGTTCTTTTAGCTTGGGCAGTGTATCGGATACAGATACGTCGCGAGAAATGATTAATATAGCGCCATATATGTTTTGAGCCGTATTTATCTGACTGTAGTAGTTCCGTAGAGGATGGCGATGTAGAGAATACGGGATCTAACAATGACAATCATCCGATTGTTGCGTGACTAGATTCTCTGGAATGGTACGTACCGGAATATATAATATTTTACACACTTATTTTTGTGTTCTAATTTATTGACTGAATGACAGTTTTAAAATTTTACTAATTTATAATATCTATTAAATTATAGAAAATCGCACGAGAAGCTCGATTTCTCGATTGAAGGGTGTGAGTGATCAAACAACAATTTTTTGATTGGTTAGAAGTATCTAACCGCGGGAAAATTTACAGTTACTATTGTACACAATTTAATCATATGGAAGAAATAGCTATAGTACTCGTTGACTATTTTGTTATTTGATTTCAGATCGAATCACCGATGTTTTTATAATAAAGTTAATGTTAATCGTATTGTTTGTATGATCGTATGATCATTGTTTTGTTTTTAATGAAGTATTCTTGTATTGTTTGTTAATTGGCGTTATGATTTTAGCAATTTGATTGTTTGATTAGTGTTTATTGTCAGTGTCAGAAAATGCCGAAGTTAAAATCAGAAAATGCCGTGGTATTTCTTAATAACACAATTTGTAGTCCTTCACTTAACAGTCATGTAACTTGCAAACGTTTTTATTCATCCGTCGATGATAGACAATGATCACGTGACAACCATAACTGAAATGGCTATAAAATAAAGTTCTGTACGACTATGACAATACGTACGTAACTAACGTACGAAAATTAAATGGTAATAGGTAGGGTGAGTCTGTCGTTCAGATTGCCTGTCAATAGTGTATAAAAAAAAATCTATTTAGAACTGCTTTATTGGCATAATGCCAACCGATATGTCACGTATCATTGGAATTCTCCAATGGAGATTCTGTCGGGGAAAACATCCACTGTTTCTTTCCCCGTGTATTCGATGTTCAATCAGGGAATTATATCCAATGACGATTTAAATTTACCTAACAACTGGTCAGTGAATCCATCAATGTATTATCCAGTTATTATTTTAATATCTACCGGTACATGAAATTCACACGGACAGAGCGTGGAAGTCGTGCAATTCTGAAACCATGCCGAGACTGTCTTCAATGACCACGTGGCTTATTTTAATGTACCTTTTATGAATAATCAACAAGCTTGTTTTGAATATTTTACCGGATTATAGAAAGAATATCCATATCCCGACTTGACTGGCATTCATCGTAGGAATGGAACCCGGGAAAAGTTTTATTCTCTGTTTGCGTATTTCGAAAACTTCAATTAAGTTAGGTCGCAGCCCATATCAATCGTTCGCAAAATGTTCACTGCATATCACTGTTGTGGCTGTAGGTTGCCAATCAGGATTTGAATTGTTTACAAACGCAATCCACCTTTTCCGTAAGATTTCATCCTTGGGAAATTTATGAAACGCCGGCACATTATTCCCCTTTTCCTTGCTGGAATTTCCACAACTCTCAATAACACAACGATAATATGGCATCTTGAAATACACTCCGAAATATTCTAGTCACAAATATATAATCTATTACAACTCAAGACGAGAAAGGTCCGCTTTTGAAAATGCTTTGACTATTATAGTATAGTGATATGCAGCTTACGTGTAAAATTACGAGTTAATGATTACGCCAGTCAAATGTTAATTGGACCGCGAAATACACACGTGTTAACTGGCGGTGTGTATACAGTGATATATCGTACAGATAGTGCTATATTGTATAGATAATGTGTATAAATTATGTGTAGTGCCTGTGACGTCACCAGCCAATCAACCGGATAAAGGTTGTAATTGAAAATTTGAAAACCGTTTTTGGCTGTCTGATATTTAAACGTTAATATCTCAATTAATTTTAATCAGATTGGAGTGAACTTGACATAAAATGCATATAGTAACCAATGTCAAGAGGCTCAATGAATCTAGTTTTCTCATTTTATGTGCTCTTTAACAGTACCCAAAACAGAGCTTTGAAATTATCTCCCTTGACACATTAAAGGGAGATAACTGAAGCTTAAGTTTTTTAACCAACAAATATCTACCGAAAATGGATATAATCAATAAGGCTGTATGCCTCCTCACTCTTACTTCAGCATTAATATAATATACCAAGGCAAAAATTCAAAGGAAATTTTATATAGATAATTACCTAATATTAAATATGTTTAGTCTAGGCATTCAAATTGAGAACTTCCTAATCGCATGATTGACATAAACTGATATTTACCTTTGACACATTCACCGGCACCACCACATTCAGCAAGACATAAATTATCTAATATATTTTCTGGCGGTGCTATAGCATTATTACCATTATCTACCCACAGACTTGTATTCCAGTTTAACTGTATCTCACACTGTACTTTTACATTCTCTTTAGCCACTTTTTGCCACACAATATCACTGGTTATCTATTATAAAAGTATTAAAATATCTTGTACATTGGACAATTCGTATTTATTATCATTACAGTTGATCATAAACTTGTCTTCCTACACCCTTTTACAATGAGCTCTTTCTATAATTAACTGTTCTTTTGTTAAAATATCCAATTATCATGATGGAAGTAAAACAATATATACTCTTCAAAAAAAGAAACGCACAACCCATTTTTCATCAATTTTTTGTTTGAACGAGGTCGTTGTTTCGGTAAATCTTACTTGTTTTCAAAGCCATTATGTAAGGATAAAAAAAATTCATTATTGATTTTAAAGGTAGGGTCACTAATTGTGACTGGTCATCCTTTTTGTCGAAATTTGTTATCGCTTGATTGCACCAAGAAACATGAATTTAACAACTTCGCGAGTTTTTCGCATGGAACCTAGATCTAAGGTCTTTAAAATCCTGGGGTTCTCGGTTTCCAAATCAGATGCACATGTAAACACTCAACGAACCAAATGATGCAACATCTGAACGAAGACCAACACAACAAAGGTATTGGACGATTACAAGGAGGTGAATCCAAGACAGCTGCTGAATGTTTCTCTTGGTTCCATTTCTCGCCTTTGGGATGGGTACCGACAACAAAGTTCAACACGTTACCGCCCTAGCTCAGGCCAAACAAGAGTGACCCCACCTGTCCTGGATCGCCACTTCCGGTTACGTCATTGGCGTAAATGGTTTTCAACATCGACCTCTACTGCAGCAGCAATTCCCGGACGGCGTAGAATCTCGTACCAGACAGTAGGTAACCTACGTGAAACCGAATAACGAGGCAGACGTCCCCGTTAGACCTTCTGTTTTGAAATACGCCAACACCTTGAAATCCAACTTTAATGGATCAGGCACTGACGGTATGGACACAGCAACACTGGAGAGCAGTTTGGTTCAGCGATGTGTTGCGGTTCTTGTTGCAACATGGCTCTGGTAGAGCAAGGATATACCGATGACGAAATGTAACTTTGCGTTTCTTTTTTGGGAGAGTATATTATACATGGAATTTGATACATATGGCTAAATATGTCTAAACAGTCATAACAATTTGATTAAACAATCATTCATCAGCTGCATTGCTTTTGAAGTACTTAATCATGTGGTCATCAGAACATAACTGTCTATCTGGTATCATACAAGAAATTACATGAAGATTATTGAATAAATAAAGCTGTACATAGGAAATACACAGAAACTCTGATAGAATCTGGTTGTATTTAGGTGACATATTTAACCACTGTTTCAGCTCCAGAATCCGATTACACATGGATATAAATCTAGTCAGTCTTCTGGTAGATTAGTCTAGTTAAAATAAATGCATATCACTAGGTTCTTTAAATAAAGGAACTACAATCTACCTTCAAATCTTCGACACAAGATTCGTGTGCAAATTTACTATCAACATCTGGTACAGATATACACGGTTTTAGAGAGTCTGTAAAACTCAAGGTATATGTACACATCCCCCGTACATCTTTCTCAGATAAACCACTGGCAGTTGGAAATGATATAAGCTGGAAATAAAATACCATAAAAACTATAAACTGATTTCAGTATTATATATTGTTTACACAAATTGAGTTTATAACATAGATGATACAATATTATATACTGATAACTTGATAACAATAAGAGCATACATGTCAAAACATTGTGCTTTTATATAAAAACAAAAACAGTGATAAAGTACAGATCTTTCGATGGCCTACAATACATAAAGGTCTGACCGGTTTTACTCAAAGGTTTTGTCAGGGGTCTAACGAGTCAGACATTGATTAGTCAATAAGCGCTGACGTTTCTAGTGGTTTAACCACAGTTCCGTGCATTGCACGCCAAGAATCGCCATAACAGACTGTTTCATTGGCTTATCTCTCACTTCAACAAGAACACAAGTAATATAACAATTCTTCCAGATCCTAGTGTAGTAAAGACAGCTAAAACAAAATCTTCAACTATATAAAATGAAACGAAATAGGATCTGTGTTTTAATATTAAGCAGAAAAGTTTTCATCTAGTAATAAAATAATCTTAATAAGAAAAGAAAAACATGTACCTCTGGTTCAGCGTTCCCATCATATTCAAAATCAGGATATGGTTGACCCAGGTTATCTTCTATACACTTGGTTGGAAACAGAGAATCTCTTAACAACCGGGATTTAATATCTACACCTAAATCACATTTAAAATCATTAAAGCTTCATTGTAAGTTATTATAGATAATTTGGTTTACATTTATTCAGCACATCTCAGGAATTTACAAATTACCAGCTTTCAAAACTAGATCAAAATGTTTTCATTTTTTCTTCTGAAAATCTTACATAAATATTTTCAAATAAAAGAGTGATAATATTTCTTGTATATTTGCTTTTTATTAAAAAGAGTCAATCTTCAGTTAACATGGAGATTAAAAAATTTAAAACAACCAAGATTTCAGCAATACAAAAATTAGCATTGGAAAACAAATAACAAAATATTGTGAAGCCAATTTCTTACCCATTTTTTCAAAGGGACATATTTTCAGATCGTTGCCTGGTTGACATGAATCATTGGTAGCTTTTTGACAGTAACAATATGTATCTTTAACTGTTGGTGTTGGTGGTGAATCTGCTGTAGGACAAACTCCAGTATATAAACTATCTTTAACATCAACTCTGAAATTAAGTACTTTCTATTTATTTCTATAATTCGCTTGCGCGTAGGGGTCTTTAGCAGTGGGAGGAAACCGGACTACTCGGAGAAAACCCATGAGGCTGGGTTTGACATTGTTTTCTAGGTAGTAGGACTTTAAACCCCATTTCATTTCATTTCAGTTCAGTTTTCTAGGTAATAACAAATACAAAATTCTTTCTGTACAAATTACTGGAAATCAAATCTATCAAAACAACACTAATAGGAAAATTGAAATAAAGCATTTACAATAACAAGAATTAGTCATAACTAAGTGTGGGTGTAATAAATATTGCCAATTAAATTAATCTTTGATTCCATGCAAGAATACAATGCTTACTGAAATCACATTCACATATTATTTGCATTAACCCCAGCAATCTTACCTCCAACTTTTTGAGAAAGCATTTGGTTGATTATTTGATGCATTAAAGAGAGTACCATCGGACATCATAAAATCGTTACTAGCATTATCATCAAATGTACCACATAGACCTGTATAAGACAAACATATTTTAAAAAATCGTAATTAAATATTTCAATGTAGCTACATGTTGAAGTAAATCACCTAATAATTATAATGATCTGTGATACACAAAAAAATATTATAACTTACTGGATCACCATTCAAGGTTTAAACTTGCAATACAAATTGAATTTTGTCTTCTATATCAAATTAGTCCTATCACTACTTGAAAGAAAACTGAAACCAGCTTAGTTTACCTTCTGTTTGTTTGAAGTCTGCTGCTGAAGCTTTCAACCAAACATTAATATAGTTGTAACCACGGATAACACTTCTCCCTACATACACTGTGGTACCAGATGGTAATACAAGCTATAAACAATATAAAAACCTCTTTATTCGTTCACAGCCATATTCAAAGACAAATTCATGCTTTATCAATAATATCAATTGCATCTAACTTTCTAAAAAATAAGCATAGGGCACAGATTTATACTAAATTAAATGAAAATAAATAATAAGAATATGTCCATTGTAAAACATGCTCATGGGGCATAATATTCTAGTGTCTAGTAATATACTATTAACCGGTGCTGTTACTCGGAAAGAGCAACCAGACCAAACTATCTAACTTCCATTTGGAACACATTTGGAAAGAGCGACCAGACCAAACTATTTAACTTCCATTTGGAACACATCCTTCCAGACACTGATAGGCAAGAGACAACAGCGACCCTGGCTTGAACAAGCAACCAATATAGTTTTTTCAGTACAACGTAAATTAACTGTTCTGTTTAGTGTAGAATTCTTACCCTATATTCTCTGCCACCAAACTCACTGTATATTTCAAATCCTGGTGTCAGAAGTCCATTTCGATATAGTGTGACTGTGATAGGATAAAAACCTATTGTATTTTCTATCTTCGGTCCACATTTATCTATAACTACTACATCATCATCAACTCTTACAGCTACAGCACAATTACATGATACACGACCATCACAACTACGATAAAATACATTTACCTACAAAAATAAACAATTATATATGAATAATATCTTATCAATTGAGAAATTGGTCATGCATTTTCCATGTATAGGTAATTCTTATATTCATGTATGGCATAGGCACTTGAAATATTTATCTTTTTAAAGTAGCATTTTACGGTAGTTCTATAAAATATGCACCTAGAGGATGCTAAATGTCTGAGTTGCACAACACGCAAAAAAACAATAAGACAATCCAGGGCACAACACAGACAATATAAGAAATAGACAACTTTTATAAGTTACACGTTTTTATTTTTGTGATGTAGTCTGAAAGGAACACAATGTATACTGTTTATTGATTTAATGGTTTATTTGAGAGATAAAAAATATATTATTTTGGCAACAAGTTCAATTTAAAAACGCTGCAGATAACTCTTGTTTATCCAGTGATTAAAATAAGGTAAAAATAAAAAAAACCCACAATTTATATGGAAAACAATCACTGGTTTAAACACATATAACATAACGTTTCAACAAGTATTCTCTTATCGTTATCAAATACAAACGATATAATATTAGTAAACTAAACGGTAATATTTATAGTCCATATAAATTGTGTTGTGCTTTTTAATAAACTCAATCCATAAATGCCACTCAAGGACTATATTTGTCATTAGGTAACAAATCACTAAATGAAAATACTTACTGAGTACGGTAATGTTTTGTGTCGGTATAATACAAATTCACCCTGATGATAGTTATTATAATATCTGAAATAAATAATAGTTACAGTTAAGTAACAAATGATTATTATTTCTTTCAAACATGACTGATTATTCATTTTGTAAAAATTAGTTATCTCATAATCACACACTACTGTTTTTGTGATAAACTGGACCCAGACTGCATGAATCAAACTTCTTTGGAATTTTCCCAAATGAATACTTATGTTATTTACGGACTCAAAGCAGTAAAAAGAAACTATATTCCTTGGCAATGAATTGTATAAGCAACAGAGGCTCATCAATTGTCAATAATATAAAAACAATATGGATCTGATCTGAACAGTAGAGCCTACCCTCCAATAGTATGACAAAGTATGAACTTAAAAGTGGAAAAAAATAAAATGAAACAAAGTATTAAAAATATATACAAGGATTATATGTAGATAGTATATTATGGTTCTAAAGGTGAAAAATATTTTTCAGTTACATTTAGTTTCATACATGTAGAAAATTTTCATCATATAGTTGGGAATAAATTATGAAGAAAAAAAACATAATTACATGAATGCTATTAAATCAAACCATTTTTTTGGCATATCTGTTTTTAAAATAATGTCACCCCAAATACGGTGGGCTACGGGGCCTTTTAATTATGCCACTGTCTGCCAAAAAGGTTTATAATACTGTATGTGATGTACTTACGTGCTATCGAATGTTGATATGTGAGGATCATTAACTGACATACATAAAGCACTTCTATCATTATCCATAATAGATAACTGTAATATAATCATACATCAATAATAATATACTCTATATGTTGGATACAGAATCGAAAAAAAATGACAAAAACTGAATTTCTATATATCTACAGACATTAACAAAGTAGTCATAACACAGGCCTTAAAAACAGAAGCATTTCTATTTATTCTTTCCTATGTATAATGGAAAAAATGCATAAATAACCATTATTTTTTACACAGACTGCTGGTTTTATTCAGTAAAATCTATCTGAGACTATTCTTTCAAATGTGATCTATCCACATACTGTGCATTATTGCAATTTTGAAAATATGACAAATTACCCTTCCAGGTAATAAATTTAATATGTAAATGGTTTACCTTGCTGCTGAGGATGGTATCAGTTACTTGTGTTGCATCATTTACTCTATATTCTGCCAATACTGTTAGACTACCAGTTTTATCTCCATCATATTTATTATCTGTTGTGGCTTTTACATTCAGTTCATATATTCTCTTCCAATTCTCATTGGTTATAACTAAATGACAGACGGACAATTCTTTTTCTCCATCTGCAGTAATTCTTATAGATGTCTGGGGCAAGTCGTTGCCGTTTGGACAGGTGAGTTTGTCATCATCAATAGCTTCAACCATGATGGCTATTTCACACACAGCTTTGTCTGTAACAGATTTGTTGCGACATAATACGTATGGTGGAGCTGTGGCATGGATCTGAATCATTTCACCTGGTTCACCTTCAATTAAGGTCAGATCGCCATTTTTAGAAACCTGTATTGTAAAAACAAAAAAAAATATTTCATCATGCAAAGTGGTAAAACTTCAAAATATTAGAACCAAGTTAATAAGGGGTATGTGGGGGGTGCAGGTGCACAGTAGCTAAGTGGGTAAGGCGCTGGCTCAAAAGCCTGGAGGTCGAGTGTTCAGTCCCTGCATTTGCCGAGAAAGTTCATCCCCATTTTTCGGCGTGGTTCCTCCTTGTCAGTGATGCAGGATGTAGGGCCTGACAAGGACAACTGTGTACACATTGGCATGCACGTAAAAGATCCCTTGACAGAATTCGATATAGGAGTAGGCCGTAGTGTCGCTGTCTGGGCCAAACTTCCTTCATAGCACACTGTATGGCATATGCCCATCTTTAATAGCCCGGTTTGGAACCTAACATTAGCATGCTAATAGCCATTTGAATTCATTTCATTTCGTTAATTAGAGTTTCGTATGAAATATTTTACTTACTGCTAATTCAACTGTATATGTTGGTGAAACAGTTAGTTTACCTCTAGAATCTTCACATGCTTCATCATAGCAAACACTTACTGCACATGTTATCTACAAAAATACATAAAATACATACATGGGGTCAAAGACATACAAACGTTTTAGCTACAATTCTAAGCTATTTCATATGATAAAAAGGTGGTTTTTCCTACATTGTGGTCATGAGTCTAGTTTTTGTGACTACTTCTAGGATAAATTTAACATAAAAGAATAATTTGAATGATCAATGGTGATATGTCAAAAGTGGCGCACTCTCTAGACTTAAATTCTTTAACGCTGTGAAATCTAACAAAACAAAGAAACCAGATCACACAGTCCTATTAATGCGATTCTGCCCAATTATGCCAAAACAAGGCTAAAAAAAACATTAAGGACCTACTTGTGTTCCAGCTGTCACTTTTTGAGCATAAGAATGAGGCAGAAAGGACTCTGTAACATTATCATTGGGTAAATCTTCATAGATCCAGACACCATCAACCTTCCATAGAATGTCAAATCTCATCTTTTTTTCTTCATCAGTTATCTCATCAAATTTACATTCAAATGTATCATTACCGTCTGCTCCGACAAACGTGGGTATTACTGTAGCCATTGGTACTTCTGGTCCATTACGATCACTAGGAGAACCTATAAAAATAATCGATCAAATGCATTTATGATTTTATATATCTGGGCAAAATATAAACGTTTGTATCCTATACCTGTGATTATGATTAATAGCAATTCTTATGTCTAATAAACTACCCCAATGTTTATGAACCATTTTCTGTAAACATGCATTATGCAAGAGCTAAATCTGCCTATTGCAGGTCTTTCTTTAGGCCTGAAATGTTTTCTAAAATATTGACTCAACATTTATCAACTGATCCCGGCCTTAATAAACTCTCGATGGCATCCGATTTCTCCGATATTAAATAGATTGGAACAGTTCAGCTATAATTTGATTTAATCAAATATGGAGGACTGAGACTTAGCTTCAATCAACCAGTGCGGTGGTTGAAATTATTGCACACATCTGTCAAAATTTCAAAGGCTAATATCTTTGCTTGCAATAGAGTAATTTGAATGAAATTTTCAAATTATTCATTTTACATTATCTACATTCGAACTATTATAGCAATATTGGCTAGTTCTTTATCTAAATCTTACATAATTTATCTTTAACAGAAAGTAAGACACAGCTCACTACTGTTGGTCGAAAAAGTTATATGAGATTTTCCAGTGTGTCTTTCCTTGGACAGCATCTAGTCGCTCAAATGGGGCAACCCCCCCCCCCCCAATTTCTGTATACATGTTGGCATGCATGCAAAAAGAAGCCTTGTAAGTTGGAATTCAAGTAGGCCATAGCACAGTGCTGTCCTGGAAAATGTTCCTTCATAGCACACTGGCATCCGTCTGTCTTGATTAGCCAGTTGGTAAAGAAGAGTAGGATTTGTTTAAAATCACATTCAAAATAACCCCACTTGTATAATGATAATTTAAAAAAAACTACTTAGAGAGTAAGATAGTTTTCACTTGCACTCATTAATATAAGCTCCTTGAAAAGTCATTCAAACTTTGTATTGTATAATCTAACAATATGTCAAATATTGTATAATAACAATTTTTCATACAGCGATTTACATTAAAAAAAGCTTAAACTGCTGTTCATAACGTTTATAACATTTTCTAAAAAGGTATGTTTTTGAAGAGCATTTAAAAGATATCATAATATACAAATTTGAACATTTCTAATGAAATTGCACAGTGAAATCGAAAATTATTGTTTATAACTAACCTTGTGCACATTCTATTCTATGGTAGGTCCATCCTGGAGCTGACACTAGACCAGTTTCCTCAGTAACCATATCTGTTGACCATAAACAAAGACCTCTCTCAGTATTATGTAATATATAATTACAAGTTATCTCTGCTAGGCATCGTGTTCTACAAGCATCAGATGACCATATATCAGACATAGTTGTATACTTCGAATTATTAACAGCCATATTGGATTCCATTTTCCATTCAATCTTAGAACCTTGGCAATGATCTGCAATAGAAAAACAAAGTTCAATTAACATAACTGAACTTTTTGTTTTTAGGTAGTTTTCTACCAAATTCTAAATATACTGCACACCAAGAAAAATAGATAAAGTTTGTTTTCTGTGATGGACAGAAATACTGACAAGACAATATTCGAAGGACATAAAGATCAAAGCAGGGGAAACATAAAGAACATTAAAATTTCACTGTTTCAAAGTGGACTATAAACAGCAGTCTGAACCATATGCTCTACTGATTCTCATTGGTTGGCTGTAACTAACAGTTAGTTCATGGGCACTGCACCACACAAGACCATCCTATAGATGGACACACAATAACACAATATACACAGACACCTTAAACAACAAATGTAGATATGAGATCAAGTGAATGGAACCGTGCGCTAGTCAAAAGCACTGTGCAGTCCCTACAGTATAGTCACCGTCGTTATGATCCAAAGATTATAAAAAAGTGGGATTCTACATCATAATCATTAATACAATTTCATAATAATCCATTTATCAAGTAGAAGACAAATATAATACCGAATTTAAAAGAATAATACCTGCATCACAATACCACTCAGAATTTGTGAAACTGTCACCAAATGTGGAATAATATTTCTGTACGTCTGTTCTGCGATATTTGGAAAGATGACAATTTTTTGTGCTTGAATCATAATCTGATGATTGACAAGCAAATTTGGTTTCATTAACACATAAATTTTTACAAGTGTTGAGATCAGCGACATCTAACAGTGTTTTATGATTGTGGAAACCAATGGCCATAGCAGTAGTATCATTCCATACTCCGGTACTTCTGGCACAAAGAGCTGAAAACAAAAGAAATACAATTGAACCAAATCTGCAGTCGGTAAAACAGCCTTCAATGTTAGTGAGGCACTGAAAAATGTATCTCCTCAACCTAATTTTCTAAAACACTAAAAAATCATATTTCCGAAATGCATTTCTATTTTACTAAACCACACTATATCTTTAAGGACATTACAAAACAATGTACTAGTACTTACAGCTTTTCAAAGTCCATTGTTGAAGATCTTTAGTTGGATCACAGATCAGAGAGAAATTATCTGGTTTGTAGGTGTACTCAAAATAACATTTGTCTTCTATTACACATGCATTACTCTGTAATAAAAAGAAATCGTAAATCATATATATATATATATTTTTGGGGTATTGTTCTATAGGCCTCTTTTGTTCAATATTCATTACTATATGACACAATACTATAAGTAATCTATCCACAGCGAACTGCACTACAAACAATCAACAAATAGAAACCCAGAAGACAAGCCCACAGACACCCACATCTCACACATAACACACAGACATTGTAAGTAATACATAATAAAATTAAATCAAGGGAATGGAATCATAAAAGTAAACTGTTTTGTAAAGTCGCCGTTCAGCAGATAGATATACAGGCTCCACACAAATAGAATTAAATCAAGTGAATGGAAACATAAGTATAAACTGTGTTGTTAAGTCGCGGGTCAGCAGATATACAAGCTCCCCACAAAAAGAATATACACTAACAATAAGGCATGCAACCCTATCAAAATGGAATATTTCCTACACATTGCATCAAGAAATCTTAATATTTGTAGTTCAAACATGGGAAGAAATGCATTGGGTTAAAAAGTGTTTAGAAATGATATCATACTATAGAGCATAAGGCTAGAGTACAAGAAATTAGAGTGCAAAAAAAATGTGACCAGTCTTGAAACAATCAACTGTAACACCACCAAAATAAATATTTAATTCACTTGTATTTGGACTTCAAGAGTATAAACTTACCCTTTGCTTGCAGGTTCCATTTTGTGAATCACAGATAAAACAATCTCTATCTCGTGTTAAGAATATAGCTGATTGACTCCAATCTTTACCAGTATTAGTAACTTGTATGAGATAATCCCCAGATTTAGGTAAAGAACAAGATATTAATCCTATATTAACAAATACCACTTCTTCTGATTCCTTCCATTCTCTGTCACTGGTATATCCTGTAGAACTCACCTATTTCATATAAAGGAAGTATATTAAGAAATTATATCATAAATCAAAGCGTAACAACTGATCTGAACCTTGAGAACATACTATTGGTTTGGTGGTTTTGTTTATCTTTGTACTCAGCTTGGGACTACATATCACGCTATCCAAATTTTTCTTAATAGTTGCAATTTTTGTTAAAATTTTAATCTATCTTATTTTATGTCATCAAATTTAATAATCTTATCTTTGGTACTTTATTAATAATAATTTCATCTCTTTGTAATTAATAATTTCATTTTTTTTTGTAATCAATTATTTCATTTTTTTGTAATCAATAATTTCATTTTTTTGTAATTAATAATTTCAACTTGTTTTATTAATAATTTTTCCATTTCTATTTACTGAATTGGGGGGGGGGGAATCTCACTAATCAAAATTATGTAGGATAAATATTACACAATAATATTTGCACAATGAATTTACACCAACCTCAATTTCTTTGTATTGATATTTCAGACTGTCACTCTTGACAAAATGATATCCTTCGACTGCTACCGAATTACAGGAATATATTCTACTATTACATACACCATCATATTGTAATCTAGTAATAGTTGGTACTATAGTGCTATTTATAGAACAATCTTCTCCTATATATCCAGGATTACAAATACAAAAACCTAAAAATAAAAATAAAACTTCTGGTCATTTTATCTAAAAGCAGAAAAATAAGGCAACCACAAAGTGTACTTAGCCAAAAGTTCAATCTAATTAAAATCTGATATGTTTTACATTCCAGTTTTAATTTTGGATGGCCTATAACATATTACAGTACATGAAGATCTAAGTATTTATTTATCCATTTGCTGTCTAATTTTAGCCACTGAGATTGGTTAGCTAATTCCAAAGTGTTGAGGCATTAGTTATTTTGAAAGATCTGGATATGTTGTGGCAATGATTACTTTAATTATCACTGAGCAAGAGTGGGAGAGGAAGAGGGTGGAACAGGTGGAATCTCTATTTTACAATTGGACTCTTTCTCTAGCCCTTTTGTGTAGAAAATTAGATGTCAATGAATAATAATTTCACAGACAATGTGCAAAGTTTTAAAGGAGTTATTCTTCAACAAAAAATGATCACAAAGGTGTTAAGATTTTTTTGAAATATTTAATAATTTTGATATGTTTTTATCTTTATTTACTCAATGGAATATTAAAGTATCTTACCGTTGATACAATCACCATTGTTGTTACAGGTACCAGGACATAATTTACTGACAATATCTAATGGAGGTGTACTGGCAGGCCAACGTGTAATATTATAATATAACTGTGAGAAACACCGTACATACATGGCATCAAATAACACAGTATTCCATCTATCTGTACCACCACTATACTGTAAAACCAAAAATATGAATATTTAAGCAGTTGTTTCAAATCCTTTCTTCAATTATCTGACTATATCAAACTTTTTACAACTGAATCCACGCCACGATGCACTCAAATTATTTATTGAAAATTCAAATCATTAAAATCAAAATATCAACAGAAGATCTTCCTGCAGATTAACACCTTAAAATATTTTTGAGAAGATTTACAAAACTTCTGTTACACTTGCCTCAAGTTCTCCACATGATTGATCAATCTTCTGTTGTCATTGGACAAAAATCATCAGAAGATTGGCCAATCATGTGCACAACGTATGCATAACATAACTGTCAAGGCTGAGGTGGTCCAAGTCAAACTACATTATTACACGGGTATGTAAAATTATTTCACTCAAATATTAGAACATTAAAGTTTTGT
Organism: Patella depressa; assembly: GCA_948474765.1. Classification (NCBI taxonomy): domain Eukaryota; kingdom Metazoa; phylum Mollusca; class Gastropoda; family Patellidae; genus Patella; species Patella depressa. The sequence goes on from OX419717.1 coordinate 56,477,479, forward strand.
AATTTAACAAACCTTGACATTATCAATACAGTATAATAAATCATCTGCTTCATAGTTAGTTGTAACATTACCACAGACTTCTGCTAGTTTAGATTTGTCTATATAGTCTTTACAAACTGATTCAGCTCTAGTTTCACTCCAATCAGCAGGAAATGTGTCATCCTATTGTAGAAAATTAACACATACATTATTATCTACATCTCTGCACATAAATTAGGTGGAGATTAAACTAAATAATTTTATTAGATCATTGGGCAATACTATCGTGGTAATGACCAATAACCAAATCACCAGACTATGGGTTATATTTTACTTTTTTTTTATCTCAGCCCCTACTTCTTCCAACTGTTAGTGGAATTTCAAATATATTCTTATCAATACTCTGTTTGAGTCTGCTCCATTCATTCAAACTACTCCTCTTTCAAGAGTGGTGATATATTTATCACCTCAATATGATCAGATTAACCATTTTAAAGGGAGATATTATTAGCCAAAGACCACATCTACCTTGAGAAAATTTTGCAATAATATTTTGAAACCCTGTGTAATAATTTTTTTTTTTTTTTTGTTAATGCAAAATACTATATCAAGGGAAGTAATAGGTTGTAACTACAGTGGTACTTGTTTGAACTCCACGTATCTTATTTCATTGATAAGAATTCCACATCACAGAAACTGTGGGTGAAATTTAAAGACACTGGTAGACTGGGCAATATTGTCTCCTGTGTCTTTTTATACACCAATCTGCTGGTTTAAATAATAAGACATTGCCAATTACTTATAAGAAACATTATTATTGTTTCCCATGAAACAGAGGACGGCACTTGTCAGGGTCTCTTTAAAAAGATTAATGGTAAATATATTTACAATGGTTTTATCTTCATCTTGTTTAAATTCATCAATAACAGGAACACCCTCTAGACAATTCATGGGATGGAATGATGAATATTTAATAAGCTCAGATTTTATGTCATTTTCTGTAAAAAAAAATTGATTTCACATTTAATTATCAAATGCAAACTGAGTAACCACTCCAAAACATAATTCTTCGCTCATCAAGATTTCAGTTCTGATCTGACAATACAAAACATAAACATTCCTGACGCTCAATTGATTGTGAGCTCTTATCCTATTTAACCAAATGCAATGAAATCCAATTATAACCAATAGGTTACCTGGGAATTAGTTAGAAACTGATTGATTGACAGATTGGGTTGTATGTTACCTGGAAAGTAGGAACTCAATGATGGACATGTGATAACTTGCGAAGTCTGACATCTGGTACTGTCAGCTGATCGACATTCACACTTCTCTGATGGCATCATTTGCATCGCTGACATATGATCAGAACATATACCATAGAACATAGTATCAGATCTAGAAACTCTGAAAGAAACAATCATCATTGGAATTACCAGTAGGACTCATAAAATCTAGACATCTCTGAGAGAAACACCTTAATTACTGAGATATGCAAACTATTGAGTGAAAAAACAAAACTAGAGGAAAGGACACCTGTGAAATTTAATATTTATAACTTTTTCTAAAAACAATCAATTTTTAAGGCATTGTGAAAAACGTTTGCTCACTAGCACTAGAATGTATCAGTATTCTATGGATTCCAAATCAAAGACTTTGTGGTTGATAAATAAGTCTTACCTCCAACTTGTAGCAAAATCATCAGGTCTTTTAACATTATTATTTTGTGTTGTCCCATCAGGTTTGAGCAAATCATTGACTTTATCATTATCATACAAACCACACAATCCTATAAACATTACAAATCATTGACTTATACAAACAACACTGTCTTGTATATATTACAAATCAAAATAACGGCACATGTCAAATATAGATTCAGGTACTACTGAGTACATTTTCCAAAATGGGAAAGTCAAATCTTTATAAAGAATGGATTGAATAAAATCTGATGGCTGAAGACAAAGGGTAAGGATCAGATTCATAACAAGGCCCTTTATTTGTATTCACATTAAAAAAGAATGTTAACTGTTCCCATGTAAATTATAATTTAATGAGATTTTTACCTCTAGTGTTGTTAAAGTCTTGAGGTGCACCATAAATCCATGTATTAATAAAGTTATTGTTATTCTGTTTTACGAATAAATTAGTACCAGTTGGTAAAAAAACCTAGAAATATTTATACAAATATAAGTAATACATATAGCATATTATATGTTTTAAATCCACTCATTCAGATGGTCATATATATATACTATTATAGCTACTTGGTGATAACCAACCTAAGTCAATAGCAACCAATCAGGTAATTAATTTATGATATCAAAAATATGTGGAATGATCAGATATAAGTTTGGTGATAATAGTGTTTTAAAATAAAAATATATTTTGGCTACGAAGTGTATTTTTTTTTAACCAACAACTGGTTCTATACACATGGTACCGGTAATATCCCTGTTCTTCTTGGAGTGACCGTCTTCAAACGCAAGGCTTTGCCAATTCAAGTCCGACTCAATTGAACAGGGAATGCCTGTACTTTGGACAATCACCCACTGATAAATGTGTTTTGATTTTTGATATGACGTCCCAATTCCTACAGGGTCAGTCACTGGTATATATAGTACACTTATACTTGTTGACAAACAAATGCAGAATGTGTCCAATATTAATATCATAGAATAGAAAACTTGAATCCATTTATAAATTAGCCTTATTTACCTCATACTCTCTGCCACCATTAAAACTGTAGATCATTGTGTTTGTATGAAGGTCACCATTTAAATATAGAGAAACTTCCAGATGATCCTTATTTTGACAACCATTAATAACTATGACATCATCCATAGATTGTACAGCTACAGCACAAGTACATGATACAGATGAACTCTCATCACATAGTCGATTAAATATGTTAACCTAAAAATTATTCAATTTCAAATGAAAGCATTCTTGATAAAATCTCCATAATATTTTTAACAGTTCAACTTGTCCAAATATTCACATATTATCTCAAAAGACAAAACTGTTTGAATTGTTATTATTTAAATGAAGTGCATCTGAGTACATGTATAATACAAAAGAACTTCATGTAAAAAAAATTGCAGAATTATTATTACTTTATTTGTTAAGACAGGCAGAGATGATGGCTTGAAGTAAAAATAATACCAGATGAACATTTAAAATGGTCATAATTTATACAAGAATTAACAGAATTTAATAATGTTTGGACCAAATTTTTATCTTTTTAATCTTTATTGTAGCATTGTTAATATATACATTGACCCAGTATGTGAAATGACCGTTAAAGATACATGTATATGTTTGTATAATGTTTTATTCATTATCAAATCAATACTAAAGGATGGTAATTATAAAAACTTACAGAGTAGGGTAATGTTTCATGTTTATATAAAACAAATTCACCATTATGTTGATTATCATAAAACCTGAAACACAAAGGTTGAGAAAAACTAAATTATTAAAACTAGTTATCCCCCTTTTATGTTTTACACATAATTCAATACATGTTCAATTTGATCCATAGACAAACATTAGCGTAAAATAGGGAGATAAAGATTAATTTACCATATGATATCAAGATATCAGACATTTAAAAAGAATAAAACAGATTTATGAATATATTTAATTAAACATGTTCTTACGATTGATCAAAAGTTGATACATGACCAGTGTTGAGTGATTTACATAATGCTGAAGGAGTTTTGTCACAAGTTTCAACCTATAAATAAAATAAAACAATCAATTACTCAATAAAATAAATAAAACAATTAATTACTCATCAGAATAATCAAAACAAATAATATCAAATAAAGAATTAAATCCCTACTGACACATGGCAGCTACAATTAAATTTTCAGCTTGCAAAGTTTTTATGTGTGAACAGTGTTCACATGTAATAAAAGTTGAAAATGTCTCAGGAAATGTCCTTTTGTTGTAGATTCGGTGCTGAAACTCGTGGTTAAAATCAATGACATGTAACTTACTTTGACAGTTTGGACAGATTTTAGCATACAATCCATACATCCTTCAGGAACAATTGATAATGTAATAGTACTTGTTCTTGTCCCATCAAGAAGGGAATCTTCATTTCCTCTGATTGGAATTTGAATGGTTTTATCCCAGTTAGAATCATCAAACACTGTATTGCACTGGGCTTGTTTGTTAGAGGAAGTTAGGACAGTAATCTGGGGTAATACCCGATCATTGCTACATCGCACCGGTTCATCATCTGTTATGATCGTGTGAAGATTAATGGAGCAGTCAGGTTTTTGGTTATTTATGAGACATATCAAAGCGGGTGGTGCATTGCCAGTAATTTCAACATTACCAACTTCTCCTTCACAGATTTCAACATTTCCTGGATTTAACATCTGTAATGGAACCAAAGGAACATAATTAAGTAAATAATCAATGGGATACCACAAAACATGAACATAATCTGTGAGTCTACATTATTTTATAAAGCTAAATCAAAATGTCTAGAAACCAAAAAAGGTAGAGAGACAGAGATATTCCCCCTCCCCCGCCCCTTTCACTGGTAGGGCACTAATAAACATGTTAGTCTCAAAATGTACATAATAAGAGAAATACTGTACCTTTATTCCTGGTAAAAATATATCACTCTCAACTTTAACACTATAAACCTCACTATCACAGTCTAGGGAATGACAGGCCTTGATAGAACATCGATGCTACAAAAATATTGATATAGAAATAAGAATGTGAAACAACAAAGAAATAGTCAGTGGTCTGACTCCTATGACAGCAGTTACTCACATTTACTGGTAGTTGTGGTAGTTGGAATATCAATTGAAGTCATAGTGAGCAAATGATTTGTATATATTATTTCAAACTCAAATTCAGCAAAATGGGATTGTTTTTTAGTTGCAAATATAAAGATATTGTTCATTTACTTACTGTTTTTTGATTTTTAAAGTTGTTGACAGTAACGTCTAGTTTTTCCTGTTGAACTGATCTAGGTAAAAGTGTTGATTTAATTGCAATATCTTCTCGATACCATGTTACCTGATACTGTATACCTAGTGATGGTTGATCTGTTATTTTACATACTAATTGTATACTATCAACAGAATTGTATTCTAGATCTAACACTGGTTTACCAATACCAACCGGGGCTAATTTATCTGAAATGTCAATAAAATAACTTGATGAAAATTAATATTGTGGAATTAATGTCAAAATCTTCATTATTTTTCTTAAATTTTAAGATATATACATGTATGTAATTATTAATACAAATGAAAATTGTAATTAAGGTAGACAATCCAGATGCCATGTATGTGTATATTAAACACGAAACTAAAAAAAAAAATTACTGTATAATAAACAATTGGAAAAAACAAGGGCTTTTCATTGTTTGATTGAGATTGATGACTTGTTTTATATTTCTTGTTGAATGCAGATTACTGTTAATGATTTCTATAGTGCTTTTTCCTCTAAAATACTAGATAAATATACTTTTCAATTTATAGTTTATTGGTTTATTCTATAATGTCTCTTAAGGACAAAAAATAATGTATTGTAATACCTGTTGGTACACATCCTAGAACCTCCATACGAAAGCATGGTTTAATGTTAAACTCTTCAACAACAACTCGAATTCTTCTAACTGTGACAATGTCAAAGGTCACATTGAACTCAGTTTCAGCGTTTAGAGTTGCATTGATCACCTGCAGCATAACAAAGTCAAATAATTGTAATAAACCATATTAATTATAAATAATAATGCAGCAATAACAATAATCTCGGGAAATGAGATGATTAACCATGCCCCTGTTCAAAAGTATGGTTCTATAAATTTAGAAAACTAGATTTGATCAAGGGCCTGGTTAAAGTAAGGTTTTAATTTGGCAGAAATATAGTTATGGAGTGATTTTAGAATTATTCTTTCAAAAATAGTTATATCCTTATGGAACTCAAACTCTTATTCAATACAGGTAGTGTCAGTGATGGACAGAACAATTGTAGGATATATTAAAACAACAAATTTTGAAATTTAGACATAACTTTCCTTTCCTTTTTATACATGTAGTTTACATGCAATGTACTCTAAGATCTCTGACCTGACCTTTCATATCTAGCCAATGAAATCAAATGATGCTTCGGAAAGACCAAGGGATGTATTAGCCAATAATGGTGGCTAAGTTTTAATTGGTCTAAGAATTTTGAACATAGAATTGATAGAGAAGCAGTGTGAGCTTGTAGCCTAATGTATATGCCACCAAAACTTAAAATTAGAACAAATCTTTAAAAGGATTGAATTTTTTAGGTAAAGATCAATTATCAATTATTGTGTTTCTACATGTATATTTTTAACACAGAAGGTTGTGTATCATAAAGTCCATCTAACCTCAGTGATATTGGTAAGAACTCCTGGTTGTGAGGAAATGAGTTCAACATAGACACTGAATTTTGTCAAGTTTCCTTCTATGGTGCCAACTGCTTGTGGAGACTGCAACTTGATTCCAGAAACTGACGTGGGCTGATAAAAATTTACCTCCACCCATTCTCCAATCTTATTGTCGGCAGGGCACCAAGCTGCAAATTCTTCTCCTAATAAATAAAATAAAAGCATAAATTATTCACTTGTTAAATCATATTATAACACATACATGAAGGTGTCCACCAGGTCCTGGACATCGCAGGTGTAATCTTTGACAGGGCATAATCCCTCTAGCTAACCATGCTATTGCCATAGACAGACTGCTGATAAATCGAAATAGACATCAACAGGATAAAGTATTTTGGACAAATTCAAATACGTATAAATAAACTTACAAAATTTTAATTACTCCTATTGTTAGCCTATACAATATTATTTAAATAAGCATGAAGCTGACATAATACATTAGTAGTTGCTAGATACAAAAACAGAGCCTTTCTTTTGAATTTTCGAAACCGAGAGGGGTTCACTTGTCCCTGGGAGTTCACCGCTAAAGGAATAAATCTAAATCTTAATCTAACGCAACCGTCTCCCTAACAATAGGATATCGGTGGACTATTGAACTCTGACCCAACCAAACCCTAAAGCTTATAATAGATATCAGTGAACTAATGAATCAGTGGACTAATGAACTCACAGACTAGTGTAGTTAGAGAACCCACGGACCAACACCCAAGCACCAAGTAGTACCGGCAGGGCAATAGCAATAGTGAGCATTACCCCAAAACCACTCAAAGACCCAATAATTCACAGTATAAAAAGACTAAAATCGACAATGCTAAACTCAAAAATTGACTATAGCTTTTAACTATAGCCAGCTGACGGTTATTTTGTCTAAAATTCACTTTTGTGCATTGAGCGTGTTTGTAAATAAAGACCTTTCAAATCTTCCCACCAAAAGATCTGACCAAGAAAGATAACTCCATTCTCAAACCAGGGTGAAGACTACTAATTCATCAGCACGGACCGCAACATATTTTCTTCTTTGAGTGGCATTTATAATTAGCAATTGACATACGTAATAAACACAAAAATATATTATGGAACACAATTACTATTTTAATTAAAGCGACGTTCGTTGAGGATTCTCTCAACGTTTTCAAGCGAATAGTAATTGTGTTCCATAATATTTTTTTGTGTTTATTACATATTTTCTTATTGACAATATATATTCGAGCGTCAGTCTAAATACTTCTCTGTTAAATGAAGGTCCCCGGTCCAGTATAACTATAAGCAGCAACCGAATGCCGTATGATTTCTACTTAAAAATTATGAATCAACAATGTGTGAAACATCTTATCCACTAAAACGACACGCTTGTCATGTTGGTTTCATCTTCAAATGTACTTTCCGCATTTATGTACATTTCAAATTGAAATTTTGTTCTTTCCAACAATCGACACTTTGATATATCGGTAATCAGCATTAATTTTTTATAAAGTCAACAAATTACTACGTCATGTTTAGCTTTGAATACGATTCTGTGAAAATAGTTTATTTGTATTGTAAGGATGGTGTATGTGAACTGGGGTAATTTTTTTCCGAATTTGTTACTGTTTAAAAGAAATTCCAATAAATGCAAACATATTGGGTATCTTGGTTCACATTCTCGAATCGTAGCCAAAAACAACAATATAATTGAGATACATTACACAGTGTTCGTAATTAAGAATGTCCTTTCGTAAAATAAAATAAATAATATGTGCGATAAAACACCCAAACTCGTTTACGTCAAAGAAAATAAAGTTAGACTTAACAACTGGGGTTTCGCCTGTTCCAGGCAAGCCTCGGTGTTGTGACGCACCCCACCCCCACGCCCCCACACACATATAAACAACTGATTTAATTCATTTTCTTATGATATTCTATCATTTTAAATGAAAGATATATTATATTATTATTAACCCATTGATAATTATTAAAGGGACAGTCCCGATAAGAACAGAGTCTGAAAAATTAAAGTCTGAGAGTTTATGAAATTTATGGACCAAAATATAGAGGCATGGTGTATTTATCTTGTCTCAAAATTTCAGCTCAAAATATTGAGTCGTTTGGACGTGAACGTCAACACTGCTTATCCGGACACGTAACCCTTTTAAGATTTCGGGTCAATTTTTTCATTGGGTGACCTTGATAATCGATTCACATTTCTTGAGAGGTCTATACAGTGAATGACCCATGTACTGTACTTGATAACAAAAGGTTAATTCCACCTACATATTATTTTTATAGAAAAAAGTCTGGTTTTATCCAGATACTGTATATTACAATGGTCTCCATTTCCAGATGAAGACTGTCAGATTTAAGTCATTTACAAAAGTATCACAAATATCGTGTTAGTTGGTCGGCCTTAGGTAATGGGTTTTTAGGGATTTTAACACAAAATTAAGCATTTTATTCCTCAGAAAGTTATAGGGATTGGCCCTTTAAAGCAGACGCACGGTTTTCTTCGCGCAATTCTTTTAAAAAGCAACAGAACCAGAATTAGAAATAAATTGCCTAAACAAAGCAATAGACCGCGGCGTATTCATGTTAGAGCTATTATTTTCGCCCCCTCAATAACAAAACGTAAAACTACAAATGGGGCGTTTACCAACAATTTTCCATTCTACATATCTGATAAAAAATAAACAAAATTGAAATGGACTTAAGTAAATATGATTACATCTAGTTCATGACTCGATAAATGGCTGCCCTCGCAAGTAAATTCTTGTGGATTAAAGCCGGCTTTATGTGGGTATAATTATGAATTGAGTGTTGAGAGATAATATCTTATAAAAGTCATAAATAATGATACACACAAGATAAAACTTACAAAACATTACACAATATACGTTTATAAAACAGGTCTACCGTACAAATAGATATATCTAATCTCGCTTACTATTTTAGGGTAATGCTGGCTATTTATTCAATGCCACCATATACTGCCAAGTGTTTCAATACAAATCCCAAAAATGTATTATCTGAGATAAGGACTGTATAGAAGTAGCATACCTATTAGTAGCAATGATTGAAGGCGGTACACCAATATAACAGTACATCTGTGGTTTTGCAAGAACACGAGGAACTCCGAAAGAAACTCAGTGTAGATGTCACATTTTGAGGACCCCATAAAGTACTTTTTTATTATATAAAAGCAAAATTTTCATTCAGATTTGTATCTGAATAGGAATTGGGGAACAGGCATAGCCTTCATTAAACCCCTCTCACTGTCAGATGTAGATACATGTATTTACATAAAGGAACAAACTATATACACTTATATTCTTTTAATGACATTTAGTAATTGGAACATAATCGAATAGCACACTATTTGTGGATAGCAATTACTACGGTTTATTTCACTGCGAAGTTTCAACAAGGTTTCACAAGTCGTTATCTGCGACATTTCAACAAGGTTTCACAAGTCGTTATCAACCATAGTAATTGCTATAATCCATACATAGTGTGTTATTCGATAAACTATATAATATACATGTATTTACACAGTGAGTGTGTTTTAGTTGTCTCTGGAACCGTCTGGTGATTTCGAAAAACGAGTTTTCCGTGTCGTCAATTCTGTGCAATAAGACAGTATAGTGAGAAAGATAGTAGGTAAATTATTATTATTGTATTATTGCGGGCATCTGGATATAGGGAGCAATTCAATAAAAAAAAATTTTCAGTATCTTCAAAGTGACAATCACATTTACAGGATGGATTGTCAGAAATATGACGTGAGAATGTATGTCCGTTTCGATTGCCGCAAGAGACGCAGTTTAGAATGACTGATTTGGTTTACTCACTCGGGATTCAAAGTTATTTGGTGGTGTTTGAATCTTGAGAGGTAAGTTTCGCATTGAAAATATTTAGAGATACTGAACTTTTTGTGCCTGCAATTTCTGATTAGGTTTATATGTTCGTTTCTAATACATGTAGCTCAAAATTTATGCCAATCTGATTTTAAATTTCTTTTAACTCCTTTTTATGTACATGCATTTCATTTTTTCTTTCCACTCAACTTTCGAATCGCTTTAAATATTCATCCATGGTTGGTCTTTGGGTCTGATAGTTAATGTTTTATTATAGGATTTCGCTAGTTTTGTCAGCTCACTTGTGATGTTAACACAAGCTGTATTAATATATTTGATGTTCATTAAACTTTCCCAGTCCGTGTCAGTGACTTTCCGTCACAATTAGTACCAACTTTCTTTCTTAAACACAGTGCACAACTTTGTACGACGGCTTTTATAAAATTTTATGATCGATGAAATATGAGTAAGCAATCTATCTCTTATTTAGTTCTTTGATTATCCATCTGTCTGCCTGAATAAGTCATATTACCGGTACCCAACATGTTGCCGAGTGAGAAAAAGGGTGCAAACTGCGAACCAAGAAGCTCAAAACACATAAAAACACCGCAAAGCCCATTACTTAGGCTAGTTTTAGCCGCAGTATAGTAGATAAAGCAAGTATCTATAAGAATTCACGATTCCATAATCATATGTAGGGCCTACCGAAATGGTATGGCCATCAGAACATTTCAGTCAGGAAATTTCGGCGCACCCAGTCCTAGGCTTTTACTCAACTGCCTATAAGGAATCACTGTAGTACTGCTCTTGCTAGTCGTATTAGGCCTAGTATTCTAATAATATAGTCCCGATCAATCGGTCAAAAAAACTTTTCTTTAAAAAAGATTGTCTGGGATGTGCTAGACTACGGATATTTTATTGCTATTATATGAGCTAATTAATATTTTAAAACAGAGAAAGCTGAAAGTCGTGTTGGAAATATTTTATTGCTATTATATGAGCTAATTAATATTTTAAAACAGAGAAAGCTGAAAGTTGTGTTGGAAATTGGACTGAATTAAGATTAAGATAAGTACGATTAAGAAAAAGATTAAGAAATAGAATAGGTAGGTCTATAAAAGGTCACACAATCCCCAAAACTGATCAAGTTAAATTAAATATTTTCACTTTTTAGCTAAAGCGATTTAAATTCACCCATTTCCTTTTCAGACGGCCCATTCCCGCAGTAAACCCCTATGGCGTTTGTTCTCGTCAAATGATATTGACTCTGACAACCAGGAACCCAAGGCTAAAGACAATATTATACAAAACAGCGACGGTTTTAGGAATAGGGTTCGAAAATTCGTAAGTATATTGCGATCAATGTGGGCACAGATAAGTTAAAACATGGTCGCTAACAGCCTATAAAACCAATAAAGTTCCTTATCATGATGAACACTGTTCAAAACTCATTTTGATAAAGGGAGCTTTTCTAGTATTAGACTGAAAAACGGCACAATGAGGCAAACTTTACTTTACCGTAGACCTACATTTTTATCTTTGGATATTGGGGCGTTGTGCAAAGGAGCAAAAAACAAACAGTATTAATTAAAATTGTATTGCCAATAGCTATGAACTGAGTTTATTAACAAACAAAACTTCACACTGACTTATAAGTTATATAATATGTAGTATTACAACGGGTTTGTCTTCTATCCACTATTAAGTTTATGCGACGTTTTGTCATAAAACTGTATTTTTAAACAATGGTTTGGTATTATTGCTTTAATTTCTTGTGAATGATTTTATATAGAGAATCTCCTATCAGTGTTTTGATACATCATTTTTTGACAGCAGTTTAGCTAATGCAAAGTCTTATATATTGACCCAGTAAAAACAGATTCTTAATGTTTTGTTGTTTTTTTTTTTTAAAAAAAATCACTTTTTATTTAAAAAAAGTGGTTTCTTTAAAATAAAAAGAAAGTAGTTCCTTTTTGATTGGCCAATCAAATCCATGTAAAAGCGATATCGCAGTAGATTATCTATTTTATCACACAAGCGATATCTACTGTCAAATGTGTTACTGGTGATAAAGTAATATATATATAAGTCTAAAGTGCTTTAAAAGATATAAGCTTAGTTATTTACATAGTGTAGTACTATAGGTATTGTAGGACTTCTTCTTGTTGTGTTCTTCTTGTGATCGACAATGATACTACAGCAATTAGTTGTAAATAACTTTATTACAAACTGAATAGTTTCGCAGGTCCCTTGTTCTCAACAGATAATGGCTGGTAGAATATCTGGGTGAGTTTCTAACGAATCTAGCTCTACCCCCCTATTTTATATCCCCCAGTTCCTGCAGGCTCAAGATTAACTTTGAACCTAAATTCCATTCCAAATATGGAATAAAGCCTTACAATTCTCACCACTACAATCAGGTGATACTCCTTATATGGTCTTCCAACCATAGGTTAAATAACAGGTAGAACTTGACGTGTATTTTTGACAGTAGTTAGAATTTTACCAAAACATCACTTGTTTTTTATGTATAGCTTTTCATTCAGTGCACTAGGTGCATGTGAATTTGACTTTATCAAAATAGTTGTTTTTAACAATTTCCCAAAGACACAATATGGTCTTAAAGACCATATTCTTACAATAGTGGTTATTCAGAGGTGTTAGTAATTTTGCCATTTCTGGGAAAAATGGCTTTTATTAGTTGTCTATTTCCTTGAATTGAAGATGGACTTTAATTTTAAATAGTTTCGGTTGGTGTCCCTTAGTTGCAAACTACTATTTGGTTTTCTAGGAAGGGACCTAGATTGATTTCCCATCTTCATTAGCCAAGTTGGAGCAGGGCAGTTGGACATTACCTTATAAATTTCAGTTATTTTCAGTTTTCAATGATAACGCCCATAGTTTTCTCCCTTTGTCACAAAATGGAGGAGCTAAATCGTCAGAGCCATTCTTACAGTGTGATATAGTTTGGAACGTCAACAATTTTTATACGCACACATTTCGATGTGGTAGTATTGTGTCGGTTCGCTGTCCTTTGGTCTGTCTTGTGAACGCGATAGAGATTACATTATTAACTGATTTACATAAATTTGTTGTGAAGCATTGGGTTCTGTAAGCTTCTGTTCCAAATTTAAAACCCTGTGAAACACGACAAAGGCTATCGCTTTGAATGGATTAGTTGTCAAATTTGGCATAAAACTTTTTCTGGTAAGAGTGGGTGCGCTTGGCTGCGATATGGTCACGATTGGTAAATTTCATGTGACTGGTCTGTCACGATGTGCTCTCCGTTCAGATGAATTCCGATAAGATTGTCCCTATTGATTGAGTCCATGATTTGGTACGGTCGGATACGTTTTGATACGACTAGGATGCGATTGTGGTCACGATTTGAGCTACGATTGGACCCCGGTGAGTATATACATTCTACAGCCCGACTGACCATGCATGTTCATCAGTGTTTCCAGATATTCCAGATAGATCGCAATTTTTCTTAACAGAGCATGGCGTTTTTCTTGTCCATGACTGATCCCGATCACCAGGATTCGGAAACACGTTTAGATGCGTTCCGTCGCACGGTGTTACGATCCAAAACGATGATCACTATTGACAATTAATCGTGTTGATCGAAGAAAAGTTTTGAACCGTCCTAAATTATTTCTACTATCAACAGGATTGCTGCCACTGACCTCAAGATATGATAAGGTCCTGAGTCCTGATAGGATTACCATGATTAAAACCACAATTTAAATCATATCATAGCGCCAGTCGTGGTCGTGATAGTGGGAACCTTTAAAGATACCTGCGAAGTCACAATTTTTATTTGATTTTACAAATCGTTCATATACCGTAATTCGGGCCCGTAGTCAGCTCAGAAAATTTGGTGGGGCTACGGAATGTTTTGGAGGGGCTAAGGATGTGGCCGACTAAAAACAATCCTAAGAAATCATTATTGTTGGCAAAATATTTGGGGAGGCTAGTTGAGATCGAATTTTGTGAAAATCGGACCAAAACTCCCAGTCAAAATGGGCACTCACCTTTACGCAAGTAGTGTTTAAGCATGTAATACCAAGTTTGTGGACCCTCAAGAGGTGACAATTTTTATCCGATTTTGATGGGACAATGTATGATTACATGTATATCGCAAAGATCTTAGTTCCTTTTGATATTGACGTATGTTATGTAGTCGAACCGTAACATCCAGGTTTATGGCCCCTTTTGTAGCTTGTTCTCTGTCCACCTCTTGTAAAATGTGGGCGAATCTTGCATGACAACCACTTATTGACGCAATTTAAGTCAAGTAGAACTAAATAAAAATGTTCATTGATTATATACACTCATAAAGTTCTTCACTATCTCTTAAATTTACCAATTATCGCTAAGCTGTTATATCATCTTTCTTATTTACACAATAAGGGCTCGTGACTGTGTGTATAACTAAGATGTGTTTTGCTTATGTTATATACTATTACTAGTATATATGTCGCTGACCCCTTTTATTCCCAGCTCCATGTGTGTCCTAGAAAATATTTCACCATTTGAGCATTAACCCAAAGCATGGGATAGAGTACCCGATATTTCAGAGTTTCCGAATGGAGGTCGGATGAAGTCAATTATAACTTTCCAGGGGCGGATCCAGGAATTTTTGTAGGAGGGGGTTTGCCAGGCTCCAGTATGTAGGATCACAATGATTTCATCGATGCAAGGCATTCAATATTTTTTCTGTACCTAAGTAGGGTCGGGTTTGGACCCCCCAATACCCCCTCCCTCCATGGACCCGCCCCTACTTTCTGTGCAACGGCGATTTGCATGATTCATCACTATGCTTATACCGTCAACACCAATGGGGCAATAGCGTGGCTAAAGGGGTTGGTGGGAAATTGTTGCCCGATAGGAAGGGTGATAATAAGCTGTACATGAATGTTATCCTGGAGATGGAGAAGCCAGAAACCATTACTATAGTTAAGCCAATGGCAATATGGTCGTCTGAAATATATGACTATGCGAAAATGTGTCTATTTTTTTCTCAGGGTTTCTGGATTCTTTTATATTTTATGTTATTATCTAAGGAGCACGGCGGGTGTGTTATATATATATATATAATAATATATTAAATACACGGATTCGATATGGCTAATTTACCACTTGCATTGGGTCAGAGGACTTATATACGGTTGCTAAAAACATTCAAATAAGAAAACTTACCAGTACAGCAATTATATCTTATCTTCGAAAGAGATTGGTCAAGGCTGACGGACGACGCCCTGATTTGTTCAGTCTTAATATCGCCATTTTGTAATCCGAGCGGTGTCTTGCAAACTGAAAAAAAGACATTAATTAATTCATGTGATATGACACTGCATAATTTCTTGTCACTTTTATTAACACACATAACAGTACGACTCAAACCATTAAGCTTGGTCTTTGTTTGTTTATATGAAAATTTTGAAAATATTTTTCATCCAATAATTTTTTGATATAATTATCTTGCTCAGTGGCGTTTTAAGGTTTATCATGTCGGAGGCTATACTATTTTGATGGCCGTCTTTCGCGGGGGTCCGGGGGTGTGGGTGCCGGGTGGTGGGGTCTTGATTGATGATTTCTATGCCAATGCAATGACTGCATTCTCATTCAGTAATGCGGATTCGACATTAACAGTGTATAGAAAACGATTGTCTCGGACTCGGGGGCCCTTTCCCTTTGCCAGAGGGGCCCTTCTGTCAAAACTGGGGCATTTTTTCTGCCTTTAGGGCCCCCTAACTGGGTGCATTTTCATTCTTGTTATTGGTTTTAGAATCTTTCTCCCGTTTTATTTTTCCAAATTTCTTTCATTTTTTTTTCGCGAGGAGACCAACGCCTCAACTATAAAACGCCTTTAATCTTGTCAAATGTTAAAGTTCCGTTTGTGCGCGTAGAGATGAATTTGCTTCGCGACAACGAAAGGAAATCAGCATAATTATTATAGTGACTTCAATGGAAATTTTTATTTTTTATTTGTATGCATCAGCCCAGTCGGTGCAGAAAAGTAGGTCATTTGTTTTAAATGGTATACTCAAAATTTACAATATTGTTATATAATACATAAAAAGTATAATAAATCATAACGAGGGGGTACCAGGTAGCTATTAAGTTCAAGTACCCAGTACATGTAGGATTGCTGCTAAAATAAACATTTAAAATGTTACAAAATTTAATGTTGCTGTTCGTGATTAGATCAGTACTAGAAGGTCATTATATAACTTCATATAAATGTACATATATCACAAATTAAGACTAACAGTTCAAAAACACTTATCATAGCCCGGTAGTTTTATTTAAATAACAATATTTTATTCATTTAAATTTACAAAATAAAAAAAAGAAGCTAAACCGGCCAGACAAGAAGGCGTGAATCTAAGACAAACATTTGCAATAAATTGCCTTTATTATACAACTCCGCTTTCCTGTTATATAGAAAATTGGCCTGGGGTAAATTTTCTTTAAAGAGAAGCATTTAGGATTGGTGAAAATAACCTATGTAGCCCTCTTCCTTGATCCTATAGGCGTAATTATTCTAGGACACAGTCTTGTTTAACGGATATATTGACGGGGGATGTTGGTCGAGAATGTTCCTCAGGAGTTTCCGGTCTCTATTTCCCATAGTCAGTGTTGCAGGGCAGAGCGCCTTTTAAAAACTTGGTAGATTGGATTATTTTGATTATTTTTAAGACAAGCTCTATGAAATATTTTTTTTGTTACGAAAGATTAAGACATGCTTGAACGGTTTACTAATTTCATTTTCGTTTTTGGCTTATTTTAATCTTACTTTTTACCCCGAATCAAAGAGGTATATATGGATTTATATTGAATAAAGGGTATTTGTTAATGGGTATACAAACCCATAGGCGGGGTCGCTATGCGGCGTGGAAGGTAGACTAGGTTCCTTTCATATACTTATTTCAATGGGAAGTAAAAATGTCGAGGACATTTTATTAAATAGTAAGTGTCAACATAGTTATGATATCTGACACGACGTTCTTCAATGTAAAGACTCACGCCCATGTACGGGTATTGTGGAGTTATTTATCAGTAATAAATGATCAAGCAGTGTATAAAATGTATTAAGGACAGACTTTGAAAGAATTATATAAAGACATCTCGTGTTGCAAAATTACCGATGAATTTGCGGTTTGAAAAAAAATCCCTATGAGATAACCTCTATATTGAAATCTTTATAAAAGAAATCGCGTGTATCCTTATTAATGAATTCTTCGTAATATTGAACAACTTCAGGGGCGGATTCGGGCCGTGACCCGGCCCGGGCTCCCGTTTCGGAGCGGCCCCTTTTACTGACCGCGGAGGGCCAAATATGTGATTTAGTGGCACACCTGATTATAATCTCTGTCAAATAATATATCTCATAAATCGATTAATTTTAGGCCAAAACCCCGACCTGCAAGTAATTTACAACCACCAACCACATAATCATTATCGCTCCATGGCCGGTCAAATCCCCCCCCCCCCCTCCCACAATATTATGTTCAGCAGAAAGCGGACAAAATTATTTTTTTAATTTTTTGTCTGACCGGCCCTATAGGCCGCCGACCGACCGGTCCAATCCGCCCCTGAACAACTTTGTCATTCGCTCCAATATTAAAGATGCATTATGTAACTCTGCCTTTTGCAGATTATTCTGATTTGATTGAAATCTTCAATATATATTCCCTTTTATATATATTTTTAACTGTTATAGCGAGGAATGCCAGCTCTTTATCGAAATCTTGCACAATGCATCTTTAAGTTTATTGGACAAGCAAGAGAAGCTTCTCATCATGTTGTTGGGAGCGATGGTCATTAGAGGAAAGCCAAATGCATCACCAATTCAAGTACGGTGGAACTTTGGTATGTGTGATTATCTACGATCTGACCCCAGGTGGAAGTGGACGTAAAACCACAAGAACGAACGGCATGTGTGTTCGTGGACCATTATTGTGCATCGATTGACTGACATCGATAATTCTACTACGATATACTTGTTTTATCTTTTAAATGATCCAATGCGTGTTAAAGCAGAAGTTTCATATTTCTTTTTTTTGAACATTTGTACAAAAAATGATTAAATTCGGTCAACCTTAATAACTATTTTGTTTCTGTTTTTTAACCTATATGATTTCTTTTTTAAAAAAAGAAAAAAAAAAATACCGGTTTAATATAACAGGGTGAACATCTTATCCATAATTGGCGTAATAATTCAGATGCGGGTGTGGTTTTTCTATATAAGAAGAAAGTTAATAGTAAAAAAGTACATATTATATATAAGTACTACTTACATATATTAAGTAAATAGTCACGGTGGGTCGAGTTACCATTCAGACGGTAATATGAGATTTGATATACCAAATACCGTGGGTGTTTTAGATCCTGGTTCTTTAAAACGAATTAAAATCTACATCAACAAAATCTTGACGTTCTCTTAAAAATCCAACACCCCATTGTAATGCCCCCTCCCTCCCTTTTATCACAAAAGTGTTCTTCATAGGCTTTGAAAAAGAAACAATAGAAATTACGTTAAAATTTTTCTCAAATAATTTCATAGGATAGTCCGGAGTATTTAGCTATTTTCTTATATTTTTTACGGCTGATGACAATATGGGAGCCAGACAGAGACGCTGTTTCGGGATTGTGAAAATGTCCATTTCATTTTGTCCACGTGATATAAAGAAGGTCACTTGGGAAGTAACATAATATTATAATATTTGTTTGTCTTTTAGCAGCCTATAACAAATTCTTGCAAACACAGTTTATTGCCTCTTCCATACGTTCTAGGTATTAATATTCTAAGCATCCTGGACATTTATTTTATTTATTTAGAACACGGGAAAAGGAACCCGCTTGTCTATCTTAGTGGGAGGCGTGACATTTTGGGGCGTGTCTGTTAGGGGTAGCCCAACAGACAAACTGTCAGGTTCGCTATTCCTGTGGTGGTACTGAACAAATGCAAAGCTGTTTAAGGTGGTACAGAATTTAGCTAATCTTGCCTGGTTCTGGTCCGGAAATTAGGTAACACACCCAGCAGAATTACATTCTAATGATACCAGATATGCATGCACTAATACCATATAGGAGAAAATTTGTACACTTTTCAGCTAGGTGAAATTAAAGCCAAACATTACAGATATGTGTGTACACCAAACAAGGTGGTTCGGTGAATAAGGCGTTAGCTCGCTAACTTGGTGCGTTCTGTTCTGGATCCCAGCGTTGACCGACAAAGTTCATCGAGGTTTCCTGGTGTGGTCCCCCCTTGTCTGGGGCGCAGAACAGTGGGTGGATGAGATGAACAACGAGGTTTCGTGTACACATTGCCGTGCACGTAAAAGAACCGTTGGCAGTTGGAATTTGATTTTAAGAGTAGACCGTATAGTGTCTATATTTCATTTCACATCGAACCAGATACAACCTAAATATATGCTTTTGACATAACAGTTAGGCCTGTATAAATATGCAATAATAGTTCGATTTGTACAATATATTTACAGTTAAACCCGTTTTCGAGGTTTTAAATAGATTGACAGATAATAACATGCTTTTGACAACAATAAACGAATTCACGTGGTTCTTGAAAAAACAGTCTATAGACTTGAAATAAAACTTATACTTTTCATGTTCATTTCATCTGGAGTACACAATGACATGAGTACTATAGTCAAAAACGATAATCAATCATTCGCCCAAAAAGGCGCAGTTCGTATTTGTAAATCATTGAATAAAGTATTAAATAAATGATTCAGCCGTCTATTTTAGATCGAACAAGTTAAAATCAAATAAAACGAACACACACGAAGCGTTAAAATTCTGACATTCAAAAATATTTATCTGAATTAGGGTTTGCGCAATTGGGATATTTGACGGGTTTGCAAGTAAAATATTAGGAATACGTATAAAAACCATACTGGATTATTAGTATATAATAATAAGTAAAAAGAGACAAAATCAAATCCACTTCATAAGAGATTTAAACTTCTTTGATATGACTAATATGAGTGAAAATAAAACGTCTTTTTGACATAATTTTTTCAGTGTTCAGATATAATCAATCGATTTAGTATTCTACCGTCGACGCATAAAACCTAACTAATAATAGTTACTATTTTGGGTTTACTCAATCACGTAGCAAAATATCACCAGATCAAACCCAATTTAACACTTTATTTGAGAGAAAACCAAAATATTTACCCCAAATAAATGAACTCCCCCCCCCACACACACATTACAGGTAATTTATTTTATAAATTGGGACGGTTGAGTACAGGTTTTAATGAATGTTTTAAACATTTTAAGTGAATAGTTCAGTCAATTACTAGATCATTTACATAAACCGTATGCTCAATTGTTAACCACTTAAGTAATCTTACTGATAGTACAGCGAGTCATGATACACCCTAAAATATTGTATCCTATCAAATATATATCATCAACCCAAAGCCTCAATGTTATCACTTTACCACATCACATTACTTAATACAACCAAGTGTATAGGCCCCACTATAATTACTGCATTTAATCGTTGCACTTTGCATCTAAAACACATGATAAGACATCTTCGTTATTAGTGCAGGTCTATAATCATGTATTTATTGTGCATACGAAATGTCATATTTTCGATTTCCTAAAAAGGCAAGTGGGTATAATATATCAACAAATTAATCTGAATGGAATATACATGTATCTTTAAAGATGCCTTATGTAAGATTCAAATATAGAGTTAGTTGTTGTCGCTATAATAGTTTAAAAATAAATAATAAAAAATGAATATATTGAAAATTTCAGCCAAATTACTTTATTCTGAGCGAAGTTATGACTGTTTTGATAGCGTATACATGTACCTCATTTTCCATTCAGCGTTAACCGATTAGGCGGCGCATGTGCTCTAATTCAATTAATGTGCTCTAATCCAATTAGCCACCCACTGGTCCAAAGAATTGATAATGGGGTTGTCATGTAAATAAATTTCGAAATAATAACATTTGAAGCCAGAAAAAATTGCAATAGGCAAATTTAGCTCTTGCATAATGCATCTTTAAATTCATTCGCATGGACATCATCTTTGATGCCAGTTTACACCCAAACAAATTTTTTTATTCTGAAAATAGAATCAGTGGGTGGTGATAAGAAATAAGATTACTCCAGTTAAAAAATAAATTGTGAGGTTTAAATAGTAATTAGATACGATAATCCACGCTCCTAGTTTTTAACACTTACAACAATGTTTACAGTAAATTGGGAGGGGTATCGCAGGAGTGAAATTTTATCAAGCGTAGACACTTTGATTGTTTATATTCTTATTATTATATTCTGAACCCAAAGATATATTCCTCGACAGTCGCGATTATAAATACATACCTATCAATATATTTGCAATCTACAAATCTCAACGTATACTCCATTACGAGGAGTTACTATGAAATGAAATAGGGTTGCCCGGGCAGCGGCACTATGGCCTACTCTCAGGCCAAGGGACTTTTTACGTGCATGCCAATGAGTACACGGAGCCTTTGGTTTTTTCGCACCAAACGAAGGACAAGACAACTCTCCTTGTCAGGACCTCCGCCCTGTACTTCTTCGGGAAATGACGATGAACTATCTTGGGCGATGCAGGAATTAAACACACAACCTCCAGTCATCGTACCTCCCTGGTGTTACGTGGAAACGAGGCCAAGATGTAAATGAGCTACGATATCAATGAATGGCTCAGTGATTGGCTCTTGATACTAATTAACGTGTATAATTAATAATCTTTAAATGACTTTTAGTGTCTTGATAACAGGTTCCAAAAAAGTGTGGAAGAACATGTACACATCATAAAACCAGACTCATATTTCTCTTTAACAAAGTAACGTCTTTATACTACAATAATACATTGGAATGCAAAGATAGCAACTTTCACGGAAATTATTCAATAAGCGAATCACTTATCTGACAAAGGGGCTGTTCGAAATGATATCGAACTAGTTTGACCTATTAATAGTCAAGATAATATAATATATTGACAAATACGTATGTAAAGAGTACTGGCTTTATTCAATAAGAGAGACCAATTATCCAAAATTATATTGATATTTAACGGTCAGCGAGGGGTCATCTTTACAACGCACCTCAAAGTCAAAACATAAATATTTTATCAGAACGTATTTAGCGCTGATAGTAGACAACTCATTGACTGAGAACAATTTACATGTATATATATAAGATTAAGGGCGTTTATCGTTTTAAGATATTAAGATATTAAGATAGTTATCTTTAATAGAAATGTACATATTATAATCTCCTCTTAGCTGTTCTTTTCTTACGTCAATTTTGAGACTAAGACCCACCCTGTTATACACCCTCGGGTATAATAATTTATTGACCTCCTCCCATCCGTTCACTACGGAAAACCATAAAGGTCAATCAAATTTATTGATGAGAATCGTCTTAAACCACTGAAATGTGAACAATCATTGAACATTTCAGGAATTCCTTGACTGATGTTTGTAGGTACACCCAGAGAACACTCCTAAAGTTCCGGGTTCGGAAGGGTTTTTTATCAAAGTCAAGAATGCAAACCAAATGCCACGAACAAACAGTATGCGACTCCATTATTTACATATATAGATAAAGTTTATTCATCTATTATAAAAGTTATATGTCATTTACATTCCTCTGTTAAAAATGCCCAAACATGAACCCCATTGTTATTGATGTTTACTTTTATCATTGAATTGAACACGGCATACGGATAAAATCACAAAATATCTTGAGAGAGAGAGAGTGTGTGTGTGTGCGAGAGAGAGAGAGAGAGAGAGAGGGGGGCTTTGAGTCTTCCGAAATAACATGGAAACCCCATCATTCTTTATACATGTAGTAAGGTGTTTGTTCCACAGGAATAAAATTACATACGAAATGATCTCGGGTTCAAAGTAACTTTATACTAAGTTTAGAAAAACTAAACACACACACCTAAAAAGATTGCATGTACCAAGCTTTATACGGGATTTTATCATTTTCTCACGATCGAGTTAAATCTGAATCCCATGGTATATTCCCCCGTTCTCTATTGTATATTAAACATCAACCAACCAGAAACACAATATACAAGAAAGACACCCCAGAAAGCGTCAAATTCTCTACTTATCGAGAAAAAGGGGATAACCTTTCAGATGTAGCTATCCTCAGATTTGTTGTGCAAGGATGAATTAAAAATTTGCTGCTCAATTCTAGATTTACACACATTGCAATGTCGGAAATCCCAAAGTACTATATGGAGTAAAATATGTTGTCAGAACTATTTCTTTGTGCATATTGAACTACGTCCAAAGTAACCTTACCTAGGACTTTAGCCATGTTTAACATATGAATACACACAACGTTCTGGTTAATGAATTTATTGAGAGTAAACTGAGATGTTATGCTTAATTTCACCACATTCTCCCTTCCTGATCACTGGACATTTATAGAACGTCACACGATTTATTTATAGGTTTAGAGGGAAAGCAATTTTTATTTCAAAATAAGGCGAATTGACCTGGGCGAGTAATATAGCATCAAGCACCGGAATCGCCGATTAAAATTTTGACATAGGTTCGTTTTAATTGGATGCATTTGAAGCTAAACCGAATTCTGAAACTGTCCACTATTTTTTTTTTCTTAAACTACATGTATAACAAAATGGGTATAACGTAACAACCTACACTCCATTCTGCAGATAAATAACTATCTACTTTTCGAATAGATCTCTGTCCTCGATGGCCGCCATATTGAAAAATTAGTGTAGGCTACACTTCTATTATAAAGGTTTTCAATTTAATTATGGCCGAATTTATTTGTTGTCAAGGTCGCTGAGATGTAAATAAGGTTAGGGCACGTGATTGTTGAGATTTTAGATCAGGGTTAGGGTAGGCATTAGGGCTGTGTCCAGGGCTAGGGTTAGGGTTAGGGTTGGGATTAGCGATAGCCCTGTCTGTTTATATCTGGTGACCTTTGACTAAACTTGAAGATGGCCTTATCAAATGGACTAACTATTAATTAAATATCCAAGTCTGGCTTCGCGTCTGTTCTCAAGCCGAACTAATTATGCAGCCTAAGTTTCGTATTCTGATATTCGTCGCAAGTGGCAATCGGCATTCGGTCCTTTATTTTCTTTAATACGATTATATTTAGTAGACTTACGAAAGCAGAAGTCTATATTTCGATGTACATGTACGTGCAGATAGTGTTACGGAGTGGTAATGCGAGTTACGTATTTATTCTAGACCCTTCTCGGTCGATACGAATGACTAAACAATGTAACCCAATCAGCCTTGATTAGTAAATTTAGGGAATTTCAGGCGTTTTTAAGTGTATACTAGGCACCATGTAGACGCAAGGCTTGACTTATAGAAAGTCGGAGAGTTTATTTCGCATTAAGATGTAATACTTGAATGAAGGGATATTTTATTCGCTAGCCCAATCTCTAACGCCCTATCGCCCCCATAACCTGTTGATAAAAATCACTTAATTGGAAATTTGTATACTGTAAACTTGTTTGGGTTGATTTTATAGATTTTCAAATATATGTTAAAATGATTGTGCATCTATACCAATTATCATGTATACAGTTACCTTCAGGCTATTCATCACATCGCCATATTAAATATCAGTCAGTAATACAATACGTGACAACATAAAAATTTGGTTAAACAATTTATATTACAGATTGCCTTAGAAATATGAGTGGCTATTTTACGAGAAATAAAAAAAAATTGGGTGATATTTTGGTAAATATTTACTAATATAAATATGTTCAAAAGATTGAAGAAATAAAAGTGGATTGATTTTTAATCTTTAGTATTTTATATCTGGTACAGAAGGACTACAGATAATTCAGTACAACTCGGATTGTATGTGCTGATCATTAAACGGGTCATTAGAATTTTACGCTCATTGTAGAGTGTCCAATCAATCAGAATAAAACGTAAGTTTTACTGGAAGAAATAATTTCTTTATAGTTGAAAGTAGAAAGAGAGTCTAACACGGTTGAATAACTATGATGAACAACAATAGTCTACTATTGTATAAAATATGTGAGAAGAAAATAAGAAATTCTCAATATTGCAATAAAAGGCGTCAACACAAATAGATTTATACCTGAATAAATCTTATGGCTAAATAATATCATAACTTAATTTGTATAAAGTATTCTCCTTTTTGATGCTTATAAAGTAGACAAGAAGTTGTTTGAAATACCAAAAAGATAATGAGCTGTGACAATACACCTGTGGTTCAATAACTGTTTAATGGCTCCAAAATAATAACATTTTATACTATATCAACATGAAGTAAGAAAGAAAATAATAAAACATAAATAAAATGATAAATTATGAAATTATTAATTGCATACCTTCGTCTGTTTTTATTGAAGATATCAGTTGCTGTAAAAGCAGCCAAACAAATATTCTGTATTTCATATCATCAATTTCATATCACACAAGTTACTCGGGAGACATCAGCACTTACCAAGAATGTGCGCCGATTGACAGATACTCCTCGCTAAATCCCTATCTTATATAAGTGTATTTTGACGATAGTTCGTATCCGTTACACCCTATTATTCACCGGTAACATAGATCTGTATGTAGTTTTCAGCCACATGTGAGTATAAAATCGCGTGAAAAAAAGTAAGACCCCTATGCGTGACGTTTACAATGAGCACAGACCCTACACACTCGAGCGTTCAATGTTAGTATTGTACCCAAATTCCCCTCGTTTATATTTCTGTATTGTTTACATGGAATACAAAAGAACATTTTTATATGCAATTATATCAAAACATCATGGCGCACATACAGTTAATTATAGGAGCATTAATAATAATCAAGCCATATCGATTTAGAGAAGTGGTATCGATAATTGATTATATATCAAACTTATCAAAATATAATATGATATGATGGATCGACAGCTTTGATTGGAATTCTTAGCCTTTTAAATAAACCAGACCGGTAAAATGACCCCTGGTAGTACAACACTGACCAGTTAGTTGTATGGAAGATATTAATAAACAAAATAACACTGTTCACAATGTCTATGGTCGATATATGGGGCACGAGACGTAAAATTCACATTATCAATAACAAATCATTATCAACTTAAATAAATACTTTAACTTTACCTATTTAAACATTTTGAATTGTGATATGTTTGGTGCAATAGTGCATGATTGGTACTGATTTGTCATTCATAAAAACCCACTTCATTCATTCATTAAGATATGAAATTGCTAACAAAGGTGTTCTAAGAGTGTGGATGTGAGTTCATTGACCTTACAAATGATGACAAAACTTTGACAAAACCATAAAAAAAATATCTAGGCAACTCATACATCGGTTACCATCAACGTAATCGAAGATAATGATCTTTATCGTCCACAGACATTATATTTTTGAATAAATTCAGGGGAAACGTGAACTAATAGTGCAACCCCCCCCCCCCCCAAAAAAAAAAAACCCAACCCCCAAAAGAAAAAAAAAACCCAAAAAACCAACCCCCAAAAGAAACCCAACAAAAATCTATATATTTTGCTACATAATAAAATGAAAGGAAATGAGCCAGAAAGCACATATTTAACGAAATATGAGTGTATATAAACTGATTTACATTCACATTTTAAAAACTTTTATTGAAATTTCTATAATCAGCTTTTGTCGGTCGAAATACCTGAGCAATCTAAATTAGTCGTCTAGAGTACACATCGGCGTGTTCTGGTTTTAAAATTGTTCACTGTGTCTGAAATATCAACACCAAACACCATCACTATTGAAAAGTACGTGTTTATAACAAGAATTTGAATCACAAAACTATACAATTATTACCAAATTTACAATGAATCAAGCTTCAAGATTAAAGATGCATTATGTAAGAGATGTATCTGTCTATTGCAGATCTTTCTTCTGGTTTCACATCACACAGAAATTCTTATTTCGACATTTATTCAAATGACAAGTCCATAATCATTGGATGACTGAGATATTGTGTGGATTCGATAATGTATGCCACATCTTAGTTAAACTTTGAAATGGAAAACAAAGGCTTCGTTTATTATTGTAGCAAAGGTACTTGACAATCGAGAGTATTTACGCGTTTTCTTGTCAAAACTCCCAACATTCACTTTCGCTCATAATATTGTAACTTGACATAAATTTCAATGCATTAATTTTCCATTATCTATTTTCAAAGCATTATTGCGTGAACAGTCAGTCTATACTGCATCTTTAAAACAAAATTGTCGGATGCTTGAACCTGCTGTAAGATAAAATCTATATCACGTATGAGCCTCGTGGCACCACGTGTTCATACCCTGCATAATTTTAAAGGGAAAATCTCAGAGATAGTGACGGTAATAATGCCCCAACAAAATTTCAAATGCCGAACTTCTATTATATACATCGGTGTATTTAGCCAGATGAGAATGGAAGCATTGGATCATATATGGAATGTGATACCCGACAAAATTTCAATACTGTGAAAAAAATTATTACACAATGTGGCAGATATGGTTATTCGACAACATAATCTAAAGAACTTTGAAGTTTCACAACAATGTCCCATATCTTTAACCTACCAATGAACGCAACAGCTTTTAAATTATATTGAATTATATTAAAATATTCTTTGAAAAGTACAACATAGAATATATAAAGTACTTTAATACTTTATATATAATTTATTTGAGGAGCTCACGTGTATAGTTTTAACTATACACGTGAGCTCCTCAAAAAAATTATATCAGCTGTTTTAGAAAGAGTAGGCATACCATGCCTTACGCACACACGCGTCTCTATTTTGTGTAATCCATAGCAGTAGTTTGGACCCCAGAGTGGTGAGAAATAAAACTGATTCATGGATATTTATAAACGAAATGAATTGGTTTTTTTTTTATTTCTATTGTTTCTAGTAAACTGCGAGGGGAAATGGTCTCATGAAACCCTTGATCTTTTACGTGCACTCCCAATTCGCACTTCAGATTTGTTTTTCGTTCCATCCGTACGACTAGATACGCGTTGTTGTCGGCGCCTTTCCTGAAACAGGCGGGACTTTGCTTAGAAAATCCCGACGGTTCTTCTTCGTTCACGTCGGGATTCGAACACGGGGTCGTATGTTTTTTAAAAGTGCCCTTTCCATGTACACATGTACACATTTTACAAAACAAAACAAAAAAAAAAAAACCCAAAAAACCAAAACAGATTCTTAAAAGAATAAAAACAACTTTCTTTCCCAGCGGCTGTTCTTCATTGGCTTTACGTCAGTGTCACCAACGGAACAAGGGTGGTAACAACTTCAATAGAAAGCCACACTAACCTAAGTGCAATAACTTATTACACAAGTTTGATTTATTTCAATAAACCATTATTAACATTATCGGAAAAGTTAAATTCCTTAAGCCTCCAATAGAGAACGGAATCAATAGTATTTTAATGAAAATTATGTAAAAACACGGTTTCATTTATTTAATTCATACTATGTCAATATCATTAAGGTCACACCCATGTTTACTTGGATATGTAAAAAAAAAACGCTATTAAGTAGTATACAGCCATACGCCATAATAGACCACGTGAAATATATAATGAAATAATCATCGTATTATGAGCTCTTTTCTGTTGACGGGAAATTTAATCTTCGCCACTTCTTGAGACTATTCAGCTGAGCAATGAAAAGGGGGTTTGACGAATAAACTAAACCCTTTTTAATATGAAGCAGGATTTTGTATACAGGTAAACTAAAAAAAAAAAAAATAAATAAATAGCTTTTGACAAAATAAATTGAAATATAGTTACACGCTCAAAAAATTTCTTTGTCAGATATATTAATATTACAACTCTCGTTCGCTTGTTGATCTATAGAAATTTCAATACTTTTTTGATAAATTCGGTTAAGCTGTAGGGTGGGCGTTTTAAAAACTTAAATCCAAAGTCACCTTTTTAACCTATAAGGGCCTTTCTAAGAGAACACTATAACAATAATGATATCATATTAATCCATTCTGGACATATAAACGGAAAAATACTGAACTTTTTTCAATGAATAAAGCTGTTTTCATAGCATTTTTGAAAGGGTTTTAAATAGGAAATGTAGAAACTCCCAAATCACCTAAACATACTTGTAGTCATGTCAGATGTTAACTTCATTAAATAAGGGCACGTGATCTGGAGGGTAGGCTGACATTAATAAATAAAAAACTGTACCCAGATAAGCTTATACTCATCTATATACATATAATAAATAGACCATTAAGTTCAGTCTTAGTCCTCGGGAGAGAGAGAGAGAAATGGGGTTTAACGTCCACTCAACACAAACTAGGTCATTTCGGGACTAACATATGGTTAATTTTATTTCAATAATTCGCGTGCGCGTAGGGGTCTTTAGCAGTGGGAGGAAACCGGAGTGCCCGGAGGAAACCCACGAGGTTGAGAAGGCGCCCCTATCTCCATGCCACATACGCTCACACCAGGGCTCGAAACCACAGCCGCAAGCCAGAGGTGACCGGCCAGCCAGAGGTCGAAGCGCGGCACTCTAGACCACTAGGCCATCACAACCCCCCCTAGTCCTCGGCGTATGGACCAATCTTACATGGGGTGTATCATTTTTTACGGAAAATGCGGCGGCAGCGCCCGAAAAATGCACCTAAGTAGTATAATCAGCAAATGATGTGTTCACCCAAACTGATCCCGCAGTGAATATTTGCTTGGCCGCTACAATCACTGATAAGCATGACATCGACGAGGCTTAATGAGTACGGCATATTAACTTTTTTACTCCGACAAATTAAATTCTCAAACATTTTTTTGAGGTAAAAGAAAAATAAATAAAGACGTTTGAAGTATTTGTAGTTAAAAATATTTCCTATTTAGTGTAAAACGGTATTAAAATCATGAGTAAAATGCATCATTTTGCCCGAAGCAGTTAGGTGTTAAGTAAACATTGCACGAGCCGTTGAACCAATGACTACCGCCGCGTGCAGTTAACGCACGTGTTGTGTACAGTCATCTGTTACAGAGATAATTCGTAAGTAATTCTCTGTGAAACAGATTGGTGTTCACCGTGTACAGTGGTACCAGCTCTTCAGAGGGGTAAGCTTTCCTTACTTGACGTCATGCCCACCATATCTGCATCCAAACCATTAGACGGAATCGCGGTAAAATAGCGTAAGTGGGCAATGGAATAACCGTATGCATAATGCACATGTTGAACAGAGTTAACAGATGCAGGGGCGCAGATCGCCAAAAAATAGTGGTGGGGGCTCTAAAACGCACTCTGTGGGTATTTTCAGCACCATTTTCTGGCAAACAATTTTAATTACTGAGGCAGCAAATGATACTAAATCTATTCTAAAGACAAATCTTCAAGCCACCGTTCACGATTTATTCTCTCATGTACACTACAAGAACTAGAAATATTTACACTACTGGGTTCCAGCTCCGCCTCCATTCCCAGTAGTGTTCGAAGACTACGTAAAGTTATTGAGCAAAATGTGTAGTTTACTGTATTATTCATTGGTTATTAAAAATCGGATGGCAAAGGCTTATTTTCCCACGTTAAAAATCAAAAATGGAGACCAAATTGAAATAATAGCTGTTTATATTGTTCCCATATTTTTATTAAGTATAGCAGCAAATCTAGCTGATAGATACCCAGTATACATAGAAACAAAATCTCAGCGTATCAGATATGCACACACGATACATGTTATTATAATCCCTATGGAATATATTAATTATTTGCGTACGGGCTCGATGACAGTTAGGGGGCAGAACCCGAAATGTCCGAAAAAAGAGACTTATTAAGATGGCTGACTCGAATTCCAATCAACAGATCAATCGTTTACAGTCCACGAAGACGGGGCCGCTGGGAGAAAATTTTGAAAATTTAACTGCCGCAAACATGTTTTCCATCCCGTGAATACAACAACTTTAATGTGTTCCAATATAGCCTACCTGGTTGACCTGAATCCCAACCAAATAACCAATCGTCGCGAAGTATTGGGGCCTCGCCCCCCCCCCCCCGGAGAAAATTTTGAAAATGCGCTTACTGGTATTCTAGCCCGTGTGAGCAACTCCCAAACTCCAAAAGTGTCCAATGGTTTTGTAACCGAAATCCCACTCTGAATTCCTCCCATCCAATCAGACTGTTTCATCTACATTCACAAATAATAATCGATGCCCGAAAATGTGGCACAGAGCAGAGTGGGTCCAGAAAAATGTTTTAATCCATAGTCATCTTATTACAAATTCGTGGTATTCACGCTCGATGACAGTAAGTTCGAGGGCAGAAGCCGAAATACCCGGTTTACAGACAGCGGCGCCGGTCTTCTTCGAGGGGCGAAAAGGCGGAGTATTTGACGCGTTTTTCTACTGTTCCAGTCCATAAAATTAGTGTTTTATTGGATTTCGGGCATTTTATTTTGTCATATAACACGGTAAGCAAAATATCGGAAATAAGTGGTGGGGACACAATATATCATGTCCCCACCTCTAAAAATATTGCTGCGGACGCGTCCCTCTCTACCCACCGGGATCTGCGCCCATGAACAGATGTAGTATACCTAATCAGAAGATAGTATACGCGTCAATTATATAACCCATCTAGAACAATAGCCGAAAGGACAAGTTATATTCACTGATCAAGTCAATATGAAGGCCATTTTTAATTTCATGCGCTCATCAGAATATATGAATTCTACACCGAAAATGACTTGTATTTTTGAGCTGTGTTTATGGTAAAGGTGCGACTGTCAGAGATATTAGTGCTTGTCATATACGCGCTATATAACACTTACGCAACTTTAACGTCAGTTGACGCAAACATAGCGTCACACAAAGCCGTATATAGATCACATTGTCTTTGTGCATGCGTCGTCCAAATATGTATCGCGAAGCTAATAGTAACGCAGATCAAGACACGCCCGCGTAAAGGTTTGCGTTTTTACCCACACTGACGCAAGGTATGTACAAGGACACGCAATGGAGCGCTTATTTGCACGCTACGAAAACCTAGCGCAAGTACTGTGGTAGCGCACGAGGCACACCTCACAAATATCAGAAAGACCCAGAATACCGAGATAGGGCCTATCAGACGCGGATCCAGAGGGGGGGGGGTGGGGAGTCCAATCCCCCCCCCCCTGCTTAGCTACATAAAAAAAAATAATGCCTTGCGTTAATGAAATTACATCACAAAGTGATCCTACATCAGTATAAAAATTATTTCTCTGTTTAAAAAGCTCAATTTGTATGTATGCCTATGTAATTTAGAGACGATGATGGCAGATTTCCGTAACAGAAACCTGGCAAACCCCCTCCTGCAAAAATTCCTGGATCCGCCCCTGCCTATGTTTGGAGAAAAGGATATCAGTTTGTAATGAACTATTCAACATAAAAACTGAGTGTCACTGGACAAGAAATAACAGTCAGTGCATTACCTAGGTTTGATCAATGTTCTGCTGAATGTTTTATTCCGATTTTCCATTGAAAACCCCTTTGATCGATGCATAGGCCTGTCACGATTCAGGAACAGTTTTTTAATACCCTAATGTAGTTAGTTGTCAATTTACTCAAAGCTATGTAGCTCACAATCTCAGAAATAAGGTTTGGTGGAGATATTGTCATGACTGTAAATTTTGGAAACGCCCCGTTTAGCTAGTCATAAGGAGGCTTCCCTATTAAAGTTTAGAATCTTTTTTTCTGGGTGGATAAAGAATATAAACAAAGTATTTGATTAAAGATGCATTATATAAGATTTAGATAAAGAGCTATAATGTAATAATTCCTAAATAGATAACTCAAAATCACTATATTGAAAATTTCATCCAGATTACTAGTCTCAGCGACGTTATAAGTGTTTAGAGTTTTGATATAGATTGTTTATTTTATTATCACAGATTGAGACTCAACCTCGCCTCTTCATGATTGTTAAATTCAATCATTAAATGGTGATCGTATTTTAATCCAATTTACATCTGCGCCACCTGAGAGTCTAGAGGGTTGGTCATAGGCTTGTCATGTGAATAAATGTCGAAATAATAATTCATATAAGATTTGAAGCCACAGTAAAAACGTGCAAAAAGCAGATTTAGCTCTTAAAATATCCATCTCTAATAAATTGTCATGTATAATCTACTTCGTCCCGTATAGCCACAACTGAACTCTGGTATTTCCGTCACATTCGGAACTTCCAGCTATAGGCTATACAACGAATATTTTTATTTCGTGCTTATACATGTATTTGGAATAATGCTAACCTATTCTCCAATATGACTATTGAAATCGGTGAAGGGTAACAGTGTTCTTTAAGAAGTGTGGGTGTGTTCTTGTGTAGCATTCGCTGTCTCGTTTTACGCCCAGTATTACAATAGACATGTCATAGACAATTATTATCATATTCCCTAAGACAAAAATTTGTCTTGCTCCGTCATATAAAAAATATCTTGGCGGCCCTGGAACTATGCATAATCGCGGGGCCCTTACATGAACCATTGATGGCTAAGAGTCCTATGGATTATGTGGACCTTGACACATTTCAGAAGTATATACATTAACAACTGCACCGAAAAATTATTCGTCATTTTGTGGTATAGATCGTTATTCGACAATAGTAATATGTGACATTCAAAACACCAATTCATTCCTTTACAAGGCTATATAATCACCTTTTTTTACAAAGTTGAATAGACCAGCGTGGTCTGTATATTAAATGAAGATAACAACTTTAGAAATGTTTTAAAAGTTTTGTTGACGTCAACGCATTGATTGTAATTCAACCTACTGTAATTCAACCTACTGTACGGAAAAACACAACAAAACTTGAGGTGGGCTGCTTGAATTCCATTCAAAGATATTTTCCCGTGGTCTCGCCCGTCCATTACATTGTTTGTCATATGTTATTCAAATAATTTTAATTCATTATTAGAAATTACATTTCATGAGAAAATAAAACCAGCGACTGCCAGGCAAGATACACTCATGTTTTGCAAGAGAGGGATAGAGAACATGCTAAACAAAAAGCGATTTTTCGTACAATCAAGGGTCATAATTCAGGAAGTTACGTTCCGATATGCGCGGATATCAACAGGAACTAATATCCTTGGTTGATAAACATGTTTTTCAAGTTTCATCAAAATCGGATCAAAATTGTGGCCTCTAGAGGGTTCACATCCTTGATACCAAAATATTTACACTATTTGCGTACGAGGGTGGCCATGTTGTCCGGCAGTTTTGGTCCGATTTTCACGAAATTCGAACCCATTAGGGTGTAACGATGATATATGTATTCAAACGTTTATACGCGATTTTTCGTACAATCAAGGACCATAATTCAGGAAGTTAGGATCCGATATGCGTGAATATCGACAGGAACCAAGAACAAAGGGTTATAAACATGCATTTCAAGTTTCATTAAACTCGGATCAAAATTATGTCCTCTATAGAGTCTACAATCTTGATATTGCATAATTTTACACTATCTGCGTGCTTGTAGCGACCATTTTGTCCGGCAGTTTTGGTCCGATTTTCATGAAATTCGAACCCAAGCGTCATTACAGCGTAGCGATGATATATTCCTATAATATTTGTGACCTTTAGCGGGACCACAAGCTAAAAACGCGATTTTTCGTACAATCAAGGCCTTAATTCAGGAAGTTACGACCCAATTGCGCAAAATCAGATGAAAATTGTGACCTCTATACAGTGCCCACAAGCTAAAACGTGATTTTTCTTATACAATCAGGGGCCATAATCTATGGTCCGATATAATGCCAATATCGAAAGGAACCAGGATCTTTGTGAGATAGACCTAGATTTTTGGTTTCGTCAAAATGAATAAAAATAGTGATCCCAGAGTCTCCACAAACAAATTATGGACGGACGTCCGGAGAAGGGCGACGACAATATAAGTCCACAAGAAAATCTTGGCGTATGAAAAAAGATTGACGTTATCATTCTGGGACTGTGTTTATAAAAGTGTGTTAAGGCGTAAATAAGTTGCCCTTTTAACGAGCGCTTATTCAGCGGTGATTTTCCACGCAGATTAGGATTTCCTACAAAAAATTAAAATGGATAGGGTTGAAAGAAGTATTTGCTATATAGGGATGTAAATAGCTAAAGTATTAAGATATTTCTCCCCAAAAGTTTCTCATTATTACTATTTTGTTTGGAACACTGAAGTTACAATCGAGCGCTTTAATTGTATAACACAATAGAATGGGGTTTAATGTCCTACTTTTTGTACCGACTGGCCTATTGAAGACATACTGACATTTGTCAAGGATTCATTACGCACACGCCAAAGTGTACACGGGGCATTGATTTTCCGTGCCGCCCCATCTACTATACGTTGTCCCTTGTCAGGCCCTCTGTCCTTCACCCACACACCTTTATGGCGCTTTTTTAGACAACATGTTTCTTTAGACAATTAAGATATTTAAAAATAGTGACTAGTAATAGTCAATTCCATATTTACATACTGTGCCAAATACAAAATAAATAGCATCTTTCAATTTATTTTAAAGAAACTGGAAATTGTGAAGTTATTTTACAACAAACAGACTATTTCTTTTAGAGCTGTTAGCCAGCGCTGCAAGTTAGAAAATTAATAAGCTTCATCTATTTTACAAAATAGGGACCTACGGTAAGACCTTGGCTCGGTAGCTTGGGGTCGATCCCTGCATTCGTTAGAAAGTTCATCCGGATTTTCCGGCAAGGCTACCGGAGTCGGTAGTTTAATTCCCCGGAAAACCTTCCAGGCGTACAATCTAAACGGAAGATGCTTAGTAATTGCAGACCAGTTGGAGAGTCAACTATTGCCGATTTATATAATATGTATTTTGGGGAATCTCACCCTAACCCCTTTAACGGGAGTAAAGGGTAAATTGGATTCAAGTTCTATCTTCGAAAAGGGTTAGGGTCAGGTATTGAATGGACAGAACACTGTCCGTCATATCTGTTTGACGGGAGGAATTTTCAATAACATATACCCATTTCTCATTATCTATTTTCAATCCCTTGGTAAAAGGCAAATCAGATATAAGTTCTGTCTTCGAAAAGGGTTAGGGTCACGGTTAATATTCCTCAAAAATGTCATTTGTATAAAGTGGTCATTTTGGACATCCGAAATACCCAAACTTATCGTGTTCATTAGAACTTTTTTTTTATCATGAGTAGAAGACACAGAAAGGAACAAAAAGGTTCAATATCCCATTAACACAATACCTAGGCCATTGTAAAATTTAATTTGTAGTTTTGTCCACCATGATCGTCTTTGAAATGTAATTTATAAATTATGGTTCTGTACTTTTAAGTTGGTTTGTCAAGGAAATGAGGGTTACGATCGAGTGTGGCGAGATATGTAGGTTATGGCAGCGGATTGGTCACGTCAAGGGAGGTTACTCGATTTACGCTACTGCTGAAACAGGTGGCAGACCACCATTAATTTCCCCATTGACTTCAATGTCAATTCTGGCCTCTTTGCCCATCTCCAACTTTTCCCAAAATTCTTGTTAGGCTGAATGCTTGTCACTGCAGACAGAAGTACAAATGGTCACGTGTTTACGCTAAAATTTGTATGATGTTGACCACCAAAATGTTGAGATACACAAACTTGAAGAAGCGTACTCAAACGTGTAAGTTTTGCCGTATCACTGTAGTCAACCTGATAACCCTGTTATCCTTCCGCCTCAAAATTTTGAATATTTACCAACACCTGGCAAAAAATGTTAATTCAAACCCTTTTCGTCCATTCCGGACCAGAAAATCAACAAAAAACGGGCATGCAAAAGCAGAGAAAAGCTGCAGA
Source organism: Patella depressa (assembly GCA_948474765.1). Lineage (NCBI taxonomy): Eukaryota > Metazoa > Mollusca > Gastropoda > Patellidae > Patella > Patella depressa. The sequence continues at coordinate 56,514,568 of OX419717.1, forward strand.
GTGAGGATTTCTCGAAATAGAGGAACTACATTTTACCTGGATGGTGAAATGTAACGGTGAAATTTAACTAATACATCTTTCTAATGTAAAAATATAGATGTCAAGATCTTACCTCTTCTCAACTCTGCACAATATGTATCTCTCGTGCGTCCAATATCTGAGCAATTCTGAAATATATTCCACCAGATAAGTCATTGTAAATACATGTATATGTATTTGAGCGATTATTACGAATTGAAGTTACAATTGGGAGTGAGGTCCGTTAAAAAAATTCATCGATGCTGAATTCAAAATAAAGCAATATTTTATTGAACATTAATACTTTCATTAAAGCCTCTATACTTAATAGATACACATAGATTCTTGACTACAGATTTTATGACTTTAGAACTTGTTATTTACTAGTACAATAAAATAATGTACCTTATTTATAAATTCAATTCTCAGACCAGCCATCATCATATACGAGTCGAACCTGCTAGTACCAAATAACAGGACAGCAAAGTTAACATTTGGATCTACATGGGAGATCGTATGATCCCCAGGGGTTATAGTCAAACTTATGCCTTTATACTCATCGGTTCCTTCCACTTCTTGCCAATTCTTGTCAGATACAGTTTTTCCATCCAATTTTAAACCAGAAGTGTCATTAGCCTTTATCACCACCGACACTGAGTTATAAAAGTTACTGCCATCATTAGTTTTGGGTGTTGCGAATGAATAATTAACGAAATAGTGTTCAATGGAAGGAACAATAACCATCGCGGGATCTCCATGATTCGCCGTGGTTGTTTTTGAGCGAACGAACATGGCCACCAGGACAGGTTTTGTAGTAGTTATTAAAGCGAATGTTCGTCGTGAAATGGTAAGTAAAGTGTAGTGACCTCTGTGAATTGGGCCTATGGTTTCGTTGTAATAAGGCATGGTTATAAAAGTGTCGTCTTCACTAGCAACAATTTTTATATAATAATCCGCCCAACCGTTGTAAGGGGGTATAGTTATGAATGTCTTGCCCCATGACTCAACTGGTAGCATTTGCTCAACAAGATGGTCAGAACTCGTACCGTTAATGGATACCCGTTTATTTCCACTGACAATGGACACTGGTTGGTTGCTAATGATGCGAAGTCCTGTTAGATCAAACTCAGATGATTCGTTTAGGTACGTGAAGGTTTGAAAACGGTTGAGTTGAAACGTGAATGAATCATTAAAAGCAACACCATCAACTTCGAGACTCACATCTGCTGGCGGCATGATGGTGATATTTGTATTATCAACAACTCCTATGATTTTGAAAGTAGCTTTAGTCTTCCAGGTTAAGAGATAATATTCGCTACCTAAAGCATCCACGGGAAGGACTAAAAATGAATCACTGGAAAATCGCTCACTATTGATGGCATGAACAACAATTTCACCACTGGCAGTAATATAAATTCCTTTATTCTCCACGGAGTTCGAACTATGTTGTAGTTCTAATGGAATTGTTTTACGAATGTTTTCTCCAGCTAATATACTAAATGTGGAATCTAAACCCAGTTCTTTCATCAAAGGGGCACTTATAGAAACGTTAACATCCGTGCCTGCGATATTTGTTATATAAATCTCCGTATCCGTAGTTAGTTTTCTATTTACGTAACCAGAATTTTCTAGAAACCCGAAGATAAATTCCTTGCCACTGCTATCTCGTCCTGAAATAATTAATGATGTTATTCTATTTTCTGGAAGAAACAATGAACTGGTAATAGCTGTAAGGAATTAATTATTAGAAAATAAGTAAGAAGATAAAGATTATTCTTGGTGATTAAATCTGTTAGGTTTGTGAACAAAGCAATGTTGCCCAAGGGCTACTGAATTGCAATAAAGACGTAAGTGTTTTACCCTGCTATAAGATGTGTGGTCTATGGTAACATTAAAATAGAGTTTCAGTACGTAAATCAGAAACCAAAATGTGACCTAAGAACATATTTTACTTGTCTGAATGTTCGTTTGATCCGAAACTCATTCAAGGTTTTGTATTCTTTTATTGTATGCGTGGAATGATAATCATGACGTCAATTATAAACATGGCTATCCGGTGGTATAAGGGGTTTATGACTAACTAATACGGCAACTAAAAGTTCGGGAATGAGAAATGAAGATGGTAGTAGAGTCCAACCCATCCGTGTGAAAACTTCCGTGCAGCTTAAAAAAAAATCTCCAGCTGCCCAGACAAATTCCACCTCCAGCATATTGTACACGTAATATGAATAACCGTATGGAAATCCTACCTTCAATCTTTATACTTTGATAGAGTAACATCAATATTCCATACAAAAAGAAACTATCATATAATATTGAAGACATTTTGAAAAGGTTTCACATGAGTCGTATCTCCATCGACTCTACTCAAAAATGAAAAATATGTAATATTTGGTCAATGTTTATGCAGGTTCAATCTTGATCTTGCACACGATCAGTGATAATACTGGACAGTAGTAGAGAACCCTCGGATTAACGGTTTTAATCCGTTTATCTTCCTAATCCCCACACAGTAAAACAATGGATATATCATATCGCTAATCTGTGCCAGTCCCCATTGCTGTTGCTGATTAACACAATTAGTGCAGTGGTTTATAGTATTCATTTTATTAAATCCTCAACAACAGTAATAATTCAGTAAAATTTAACACCCGCTTTCAAAAGGATAAGCCATTTATAAAATACGGTGTTTGAGACACAGATTGTTAAGAAATAGTAAATAGTTTGAATTCTGATTTAATTTTGTAATATGTCCGTCACTCTAAATTCAATTTAATCTGTATAATAATGCAATGACCAGAAAAAACATTCAGAAGTAAATTTATTTGATATTTTTTTTTTTTTATAAAATTCTAACATAAACTTGAGACAGAAAAAACGCCCCAGGACACGCTTTACTACTTGAAATCTGATGCTAATCTGACGCTACTTCTCATTTTAGGAGCTCGTGCTACTAAGAAACATTTGTGTTACTTTATTATTTAAAATCGACTGTAATTGGAGTTATCTCCCTTAAAACTCAGACATGTTATCGAAAACCAGTGTTTTCTATTCTTTTCACAACGACATACAAGCAAAGATATTTTTCATTAAGGTTTTTTTTGGGGTTTTTTTTTTTGCGAATTTTAATTAAAATCGATTTGAAGATAAATGACTTAGTTGTTTCGTTTGCCCAAAGGATAAAGTTCTATGGCTGTATTCGCGGAGGCAATAATGTGTGATTTGATTGAAGATGGAGAAGAAACAGCTCGTCAATTTGGTAAGATGACCATTTCACTCCAAACACATAATAACATTATATTTAATTGACACCACAGACAATCCAAAATGTCAATCTGGGAGGTAAAGCACTCCAGAAAAAAATAGTAAAACAAATTTGGGAAGTAGTCGAGAAGAAAGACTGTCATAATGTCAAGATGAATACAACACTGTCAGCGATGTCTGGAATTCTGATTGAAACTATTATACATGTATTGTATGTAGTTCACTCCTCGTCGTTTAAAAATTAAAAATTTAAAGTATTTAAAGAGACATTATGTGAGAAGTAAATATACCTATTACAGGGTGTTATTCTTGATTCTATTGGTACACAAATTTATTCGCATGTCAAGTCCATAATAAACTCTCTAGGCATCGGATGGCTTAGGTATTGAATGGATAATGCATGACGTCACTCACGTAGTCTGCCGATAAATGAATGAATCATTGAATGAATGAAATGGGGTTTAACGTCCCGCTTTTCTGCTCCAAACGGGAAAATAAAGACGGTCCCGACAATAGCGTTATAGATAGCTTTCAATAATTAAAGTACATGTAATACAAAATTGAATTGCACCCTGTCTGAAACCCCGTAAAAATAACCATTCACAATTTCGCTCCGAATGAAGTAATTTGACGGAAGGAATTTTGAATACATTCATTTCTCATTAAAGGGCCAATCCCGATAACTTTCTGAGGAATAAAATTGCTTAATTTTTTGTTAAAATCCCTTAAAACCCATTACCTAAGGCCGATCAACTAACACGATATTTGTGATAGGCTTGTAAATAACTTAAATCTGACAGTCTTCATCTGGAAATGGAGACCGTTGTATTATACAGTATCTGGATAAAAACAGACTTTTTTCTATAAAAATAATATGTAGGTGAAATTTACCTTTTGGTATCAAGTACAGTACATGGGTCATTCACTGTATAGACCTCTCAAGAAATGTGAATCGATTATCAGGTCACTCAATGAAAAAAATTGACCCGAAATCTTAAAAGGGTTACGTGTCCGGATAAGCAGTGTTGACGTTCACGTCCAAACGACTCAATATTTTGAGCTGAAATTTTGAGACAAGATAAATACACCATGCCTCTATATTTTGGTCCATAAATTTCATAAACTCTCGGACTTTAATTTTTGAGACCCTGTTCTTACCGGGATTGTCCCTTTAACTATTCTAAACTATTATAGAAATAACGATCAGCTCTTTGTATAAATCTTATATAACGCACCTTTAAATATTAGATAATAAATCAATCGGGCAGATCTGGAACATTTCAGGTGATAATAGAATTGAATTCTTATAATTTTGAATGTTCACCGCCACGTAATCGTGCTTTAAATTTGAATCAAATGTACTAATATGTGGTTTCATTGTTAATTGAGGGAGTCGCGGTGGCTCAGTAAGTAGAAAGTGGGCAGGCTAACCTGGAGGTGCCGTGTTCGATCCTGAGAAAGATCAAGAGACAATGTATAGTCCTTCAGATGGGACGAAAACCCGAGGTTTAATATTCACATTGGCCGGCAAGTAAAATATCCCTTGACATTTGGAATTTGATATAAGAATTGGTTGTAGCACCGCAAAATTTGACTCATAGCATACTGCGTGACGTATACCAAATAAAAGCAGGACAGTGGCACGTTAAATAGCATTTTATTCCATTTGTTAATTGAATATATGTATCCACCGGCAAACAGAAATCAGTCGACTGACGCCCGAATGTATATGTTACAATAAAAATTTTCTTTAGATCTGTGAGCCATGTATTCATATAAAACTATACATCACCGCTCCCGAAGCACCACCCGTAGAGTTTTACAAACCCTATCGAACGCCCATTGGAAGCTGAAATTTCTGCATGCCCTTTACATGGTCCACGATCCACAAAAACAGGGGAGGTTTTTTTTGTATATTGCATAGTACGATCTCTCCAGAACAAAAAGTAAAATTTATTCGCTCGATTTAAATAACCTATAGACAGCGAAAAAAAATCATGTATTTTTCGGATGGATTAACGTCCACTCGACACAAACTAGATCACTTCGGGACTAACACGTGGTTTAATTTTTTTTCAATAATTCGTCTGCACGTAGGGGTCTTTAGCAGTGGGAAGAAACCGGAGAAACACCACAAGATTAGACAGACGACCCTACTCCTTGTCACGTTCAACCGAGGAATAGAAACCACACCAGTTGACTCTATGATATACCTTATGATCCAGCGCGCACGTGCTAACCACTCGACCACACTCCCACCCTCACTACATATCGGAAATGAAATAAACTGAAAAGGAGTTTAACGTTATACTTTTCTGCACCTATTGGGCTAATGAAGACGGACATATTATACAATATTCCCAAACTGATCCCGCAGTGAATATTCGCTTGGCCGCTACAATCACTGATAAGCATGACATCGACGAGGCTTAATGAGTACGGCATATTAACTTTTTTACTCCGACAAATTAAATTCTCAAACATTTTTTTGAGGTAAAAGAAAAATAAATAAAGACGTTTGAAGCATTTGTAGTTAAAAATATTTCCTATTTAGTGTAAATGGGTATTAAAATGAGTAAAATGCATCATTTTGCCCGAATCAGTTAGGTGTTAAGTAAACATTGCACGAGCCGTTGAGTCAATGACTACCGGCGCGTGCAGTCAACGCACGTGTTATGGGCAGTCATGTGTTACAGAGATAATTCGTAAGTAATTCTCTGTGAAACAGATTGCAACATTCCGTGTGCTGTGAAGGCAATTTAGAAGTATTTAACAATCTCAACAATACATAGCCGTTAAAAGGCTCTAGTTGGGTTTATTAGTTTAGGAGGTGTGTCAGAATACCGTGATAATTGGTATTTTACTATTTGACCTTTTCATGTTATATTTAGCGTAAAGCGGTCAAGTTCAACGTTTGAAACTTGGGGAGGTACCTTATAATTATAATAACATTAGTTTGAACGAGGAGGATGGTGTTTCTCGATCAACGTAAGATAAACTTCTTTCACTGAGGTCACACCGGTTGTACGTGGCAAGGAGTAAGGTCGCCTGTCCAGCCTCGTGGGTTATCTCCGGGTACCTATGACTTTTGGCTAAAGTCTCGAAATATATCCCACAATTCACTTGGTACATCTATTGTTAGAAACAAAATAGAGACGAGGACCAGACCTTATATATAGGGCTCTGACGAGGACTAACATGAATCGCGATGAAGAATTAAGAAGACTGTGAGAGAAGCCATACGTCTGATTCTTGAAGAGAGAAAATTACCATTTCAATTAAAACCTTTACAAACAAAATTTTAGAGAGTGCCATTGTTCACAAGCGAGGTGTTTTGTTAACATAAAAGAGTGGATAATCCAGACAATGACCTACTTTCCTTCAAATTTTGAGGACCCATTCAGACTACTATTCGTAGAATATTTGTTTGGATGATAGAAACTCGAAAAGTCGACATTACGACAGCAAGCCAAAATGATAGGTCGCTAATAGCGCCTTGTGTTTATTTCCTAATGTCTAATTTTTGAGTTGCAGTATGGCTTGGAATGTGTGTTGTCACCTTCTGTCAGCAATATGACTTAAGTCGAAAGTCGACAAGACGGTACACAAGTTTAAATGCAAGTCGAAAATAAGAAATTAGGAAATAACGATTATCGCAATGTATTATTTTTGCGTTTTGGCTTGTATATCGTGCTGTCGCCCTATATTTTGTCGTGACTTCTACTTTTCGACTTTCGTGTTTTGAAGGGGCGAAAAGTAGAAGTTATGAATGGTAGTTATAGGCTTCTATACGTCATCGATCACTGGAAGGCATGCTAAAATAGAGAAGTTTCTGTAAAAAGAATTCATGGGCATAGGTGTACGGGCTCGATGACAGTTAGGGGTTAGAAATCGAATTGCCCGAAAATTTTCGAGTTTACAGACAGCGACCCCCCCCCCCCCCCCCCCCCGAAAATTTTGGAATATTTGACGGCACGTGAACAAAGCATCCTCAAAGTGGTCTAAAAGCCTAATTAAGGTGACTGACCAGAATTTAAATCAATCGTTTACTGTCCACGAAGAAGTGGGAAAATTTTGAAAATTTAACTGCCGCAAACGCTATTCCAGACTATGAATATAGCAACTTCAATTTGGTCCAATAGTCTACCTGCTGACTCGAATTCTAAACAACCAATCAATCGTCGCGGGTTATGGGGGCCCCGCCCTTCCGGAGAAACTTTTTTGAAAATTTGACCACTGCAAATGCCTTTTCTGCAATTCTAGCCCGTGTAAGTAATACCAAAAGTATCCTATGGTTTTGTAATCGAAATCCCACTCCGAATTCCAAGCATCCAATCAGACTGTTGCAGCGGCGTTCACAAATACTAATCGATGCCCGAAAAATGTCACACAAAGTACAGTGGCTCCAGACAAAATGTTTAATCCATTGTCAACTCAGTACAATTACGTGGTATTCAATTAAAAGTAAAATTAGTGTTTTATTAGGGCTCGATGACAGTTAAGGAAGCAAAACTAGAAATGCCCGTAAAAATTTCAGGTTTACAGACAGCGGCCTCGGTTTTCTTCGAGAGGCGAAGAAGCGGAGCTGACCTTGTAAAGACCTCCCAAGAAAATTTTGGAATATTTGACGGCCGTAAACGCGTTTTATTGTTATTTCTGCCCGTAAAATTAGTGTTTTATTAGATTTCGGGCACTTTATTTTGCTAAATAGATGAAATAATATTTTTTTCTCACTTTACCCTTCTGCCCGAAACGTCAGCTTGCCCGAAATTTAGGGGGTAGCTGCCCCCCACCCCCCTGCTCCCCTGGCTCGTACACCTACACTGTATGTTCATGGGTATGGATTTATCTTAATGACTGTAGTCATTTAACAATCTCAACCAAACAAACTACACATGCGTTGTATGGCGGTATATTAGTGCCAAAATTCTAACATGCTTTCGTCTAATTTCTTACTTCTATTCATGTAATTTCTAACCTCCATTCATGTAACTTCTAACTTCTATTCATGTAATTTCTAAATTAAGACAATGTATAATTCAACTTCTTTATTTGTTCAGTGGAAATATCAATTCTATTTCATATTATTTCTAATATTGGGGCGAAAAATGTCTACTTCATTGTGGTGTTACATGTTAAGCATGAACGGCAAACAAATTTAGAATTTTGATACATCTACCTAGCAACCATCATTATGACATCGTTTGGTGTCGCCACCGTGTGCTCAGTTTGGGAATTGAGCACCTGATCGGGACTATTCTATTGATACAAACGACTCCCTCTTCGTCAGATTGAGTGGCTTGCCTGAGTGTTAAAATTGAAAACAACACCGGGAGAGAGAGAGATGGGGACATGGGGTTTAACATCAACTCGACACTAACCAGGTCATTTCGGTATTTACACCGTTCAATTGTATTTCAATAATCCCTGCATTGGTCGAAAAAAGTTTATCCAGATTTTCTGGCGTGGTTCCCCCTTATTAGTGTCTTGTCGTTCCGATGGGATGAAAACCCAAGGTTCCATGTACATGTTGGCGTGCACGTAAAAGATCCCGTGACCGTTAGACTTCGATATAAGTCCACGTCGTAGATCCGCTCTCCGTGCAATATTTCCCTAAAGCACACTGTATGGCGTATGTCCGTCTCCATTAGCCCGGTTCGGAACAAAACAGTAGGGCGTTAAACCCTCTTTCATTTCATTTCATTTTCTATTTCAAATGTAAGCTAAACGGGATTTGGAGAATTTTATTTTATTTTTTTTTACGGTTGAGCCAATAATAAATATCTATATGCAGTTGGTCTATATTAACACAGGGTATAAATGTTATGGATAGGCCTACACAGATACTGAGTTTAATACTAAATGACCTCTCTCTCTCTCTCTCTCTCAGCACTCCTTCCAACCTTCAACCAAACGAAGAATTGGTCGTTTATACCAATTATGGTCCCGATCAGGTGCGCAATCATCCAATTGAGCACAAAGTGGCGACACCAAACGATGTCATAATGATGGTTGCTAGGTAGAAGTATCAAAATTCTAAATTTGTTTACCGTTCATGCTTAACATGTAATACCACAATGAAGTAGACATTTTTCGCCTCAATAATAGAAATAAGATGAAATAGAATTGATATTTACACTGAACAAATAAAGAAGTTGAATTATACATTGTCTTAAATTAGAAATTACGTGAATGGAAGTTAGAAGTTACATGAATGGAGGTTAGAAATTAGACGATAGCATGTTAGAATTTTGGCACTAATATACCGCCATAGCGTCGAGGTATGCGACGCGGGGGCCATGCGATAGACATCCTAAAATTCTTGTGTGTGGCGGTGTCAAAACTTATGTATTTTCACTCCACAAAAGCAATTTCAATATTTTGACAGCGGTCTGAGGATTTTAACCCTATATGAAGCAAAGAGATGAAAGAGCACAGAAATGTTTGTTTTACAAACGATGTTTTCACAAACATTACACTGATGCTCTAATCATCAGGAAATTGGTTTGGTAGAATGACCTGTCCAGAAACTGAACATGCAGTGACTGAAATCAGGATACAACGACCAACATTTTTACTCAAAGAATAATTCAAAGTTCCTATACCCCTGTACACCGTGTAGTGTACATAAAACATGGCACAGAAGGTGTCACGACACTCCTAACCTCACAGTCCCAGTAAAGCGTAGACGAGACCTTACCCTCAGCCTCATTCCATTTTGAACTCGGATATGTTTTTGGACAGTGATTATTTGAACGCTCAAAAAAGGTTAAAACACACAAGATAAAAAGAATTATTCTTGTGGGAACCGTTAATTATGAGTTAAATACGATGGGTAAGTGGGTAAGACGCTGGTTCGCTAGCCTGGAGGTCGGGTGTTCGATTCCTGCATTGGTCCAGAGAGTTCATCCAGATTTTCCAGCGTGGTTTCCTCTTGTCAGTGATGCAGGTCGGAGGGCCTGCCAAGGACAGCTGTTTAGTCGTTCGGATGGGACGATAACCCGCGGTCCCGTGTACACATTGGCATGCACGTAAAAGATCCCTTGGCAGTTGGAATTCGATACAAGAGTAGGGCGTAGCGCCGCTGCTCGGGCAAAATTTCCCTCATAACACACTGTATCGCATATGCCCGTCTTCATTAGTCCAGTATAGGAGCAGATTTATATCGAAATATTATGGACTACTTGATTGCGGTAGTACATTACTTCGAATATTAGTCCAGAACAATACCAAACCCAAGCGTTTCGTCTGTTCTTTGGTAACTTTTCTTCTTTTAAAGGCAAACATTAAAGACTGTTGTTTTTTTAGGTGCGTATAGATACTTGAGGGCCAATCTGGGTGTTTTGCTGGAGGCTGAAACTGACTGCAATGGTTGTAAGACATAGCTGATTCCACAGTCAGCTCGAGCGTGTACATAGCTACAATTCAGTCCTCCCCAATCCCAAGTATACTTTATGGTCTAAAATATAACACCGCTGACGAGGGTCCCGTGGAAATCATCAGCCAGGTTAAATGGACGCGAATATTCAATATTTCATCTGTCATTATTAACCTTAAAATAGTGCCACTGCTTTTGATATCGATGGGCTTCCATCAGCATCCTGTAACAGCGTATAACGCAGACATGAAGACGATTTGATGGAAAATAGTTAAAGTGTTCTTGTGTGATGTTATTTACCATTTGAGGAGTCTACTAACGTTTGGTGTACTTTTACAATATATTCTTCCTTTACAGATTCCCTGCGCCGTTTATTTAACAAAATTGTAGTGAATCAGCCATGTATGGTGTGTCTGTATATGTGTATTGGGAGGGGATGGTAATGGGTTAAGGTTTTGGGAACAGACTGGTCTAATACTTGTGTTTTAGACAATAATGTATGCCACCAATTCAAGTATGGTTTCTATCCCATGCTTGTCATTAAGTGGTGGTGCCTTCGGCTTGGATTTCCATAGATAAATCCAATTTCATGCATGGAGAAAATTGGTTTTATTCCGATTCAATACAAAAGAGGTCAACCATTAGTTGTATAATTGATCACAATATGAATTATATACCTAAGATACTTATATTACTCTGATATAGGAGAGAGAGAGATAGAGAAAGAGAGAGAGAGAGAGAGAGAGAGAGAGAGAGAGAGAGGGTCTAACGTCCACTCGACACAAACTAGGTCATTTCGGGAATAACACACGGTTCCATTTTATTTCAATAATTGCTTGCGCATAGGGGTCTTTAGCAATAGTAGGAAACCAGATGAACCGGATAAAACCCGCGAGGTTGTCACTGATAGTAGAATTTAGAATACATACTGTTTTAGTCTCGAAAGACCATCTCTTTAAACTATTTAATGTTTTACCTAAATAATTAAGACCTTTTTTCACGGAAGTTTGATTGTTTTTCTGACATTTTGTTTACAAAACGTACGGTAAATTCGCCAGCGTGAGAAAACGTAATATCACGTTTCCTAGCTGTGAGCAAATATTATAAGGGTTATATATCGCACTTTGTGCCGAGCTTATTTTCGTGGGATATTCCCCGCCTTGGCTCTATGATTAATTACGTTTAGTACACACATTTCTAACCGATCGAAGCGACTCACTGACCTGCTGGATTTCGTTGACCCGATCTTATATTTGGAACCCGTTGTTCAGTATCCAAGAAACGCGCTCTTTAATATGACGTAAACATACTTTCATTTCTCGTGAGATGGGCGGTGTTAATGGCTAGTTGAATGCGCGAGCATTGTTACCGCTACGCACGGTAAATCAAAGTCCTGAATTTTATAGTGAGCGTAACAGACTGCTATAGGATATACTGTATCATATGTGGAGTGTCTGTACGAACGGAGTGTTTATATTTGTATCAAACCATGCAAACAATATCGTAATATGACAGTATTGAGCCATATATGACCTCAACGTGATTTTACCAGCTAATATTTTTATGGAAGTTCACTCAGCCCCATAACTTTTGATTTTTAAGTGTAGTGTTACGTCAGTTACTAAGTTGGGGTGTAGATCTTGGCGCTAGGTTTTGTTGATACGGTGTATAATTTGTCAACAGTAAATGAGGAAGTACGTGCAGGAGATTGTTTGATTGAAAGCCAGTCACAGGTAAGGTTATAGTCTATATCAATATTTTAGGCCGATGTTGTTGAGGATCAATAGTTCGACAGTTGAACGTTATAGACATATATTTATAGAAAGTGTTATTTATGTACACTTCGTTATTGATGTATTGCAAGCTGTCACTTGTATATATAAATGTTCACATATATTTGAATAACCACTGTATGAAAAGCAAAACTATACCGGATATGTGTATTACTCAGTGGTTATCTCGTTGTAATAGTGACTGTTGTTTTCATCAAACATTGTTATAAATAATAATATATCTGCAGGGCAGGGGGGCTGGCATAGGACAAACAACGTATCCAGTCGTCTGGATGGGGCGATACACCGTGGCCCGCCGTTAACATGGTCATGCATAAAAATAACCTTTTTAGGAAACCTTTTTAGGCCGTATTGCCAATTTCACTGTCTGGCAGGCAAAATTTCCCCCCAAAGCACTCTGTATAGCGTACACCAGAAACAGTGTTAATAAGTTGCAAAGAATCTAATTGATCGCACCCTTTATTATTAAAACGTCTTAAGTGTCTTTATCGGCGATAGAAGACTAGTGTCTACGATAAGGAGCCCCCATCAGATATAGAAATCTCGATTTAAAACTCAGTTTACTACTATTTTATCATTCAAGTTGACGCAGAGATAAGGAACGTGTTCCCGAAAGTATGTTCTGGCCCAGATAGTATGTCAAGTTTATATATGAACAGTATGGGGCGTAGTTTACAAATGAAATCTTACTTAGTGCATGTAAAGTTCGAAAGTCGTGTATAGTAAAATATTGGATTGCGGGTACGTGTCTTATGTAATAGCAGCACGGCACATTCAGAAAAAACTCTGAAGAACATTTGATTTGCCTTGTTCGAATGGTGCTATAAACCCGAGACTCGCAGACTCACCTGTGTACATATTGGTATGCTCGTAAAGGAACCCATGGCAGTCGAAATTCGAAAATAGATGGAAACTACATTGCACAAGTAATGGCCAGTCTCAGAATAACTACAATGTCAGGGGCGAATCCAGGATTTTCAGAAAGAGGGGGCGTGCTGCACCAACTTGGGAGTGCGAAGCCCGGGACCGTGATTTTTGAGTGTAAAAAATGCCCACAAGGACTAATTCCATACTAGTACTGTAAATTACGATTTCCAACCTAAACTATTTTCGTTCTCCTTTCTCGCGAGAATATATGGAGCTAAAAATTGTTCGCCACCTCAAAAAATAGAGGGGGCGTGCGCCGGGTGCGCCCCCACTGGATCCGCGCCTGAATGTTAAGAAGATATTAAACTGTCTTGTCTATATACGCCATGTAGTCATTTGATATGGGTGTATGTAATAAAATTATAACACCTCTACGATTATGTGTCGATTAAACACCCCCTTAATTCTTTTGTGACTTACATTTCCAAGACGCCTTAGTCTCGCTAAGTACCCTTGTCGGTCAAAATAAGGGGGGTGGGTGGATGGCCGAATGGTTAGCAGGTGTGCTCTGTATCATAAGGTCTGTCATTGAGTCAACTGGCGTGGTTTCGATTCCCGGTTGTATGTGAGTAGGGTCGCATGTCCAACTTCGTGGGTTTTCACCGAGTTCAACCTGCGCCCCACCCACACACACACTTCTAAAGACCTCTACGCCCAAGCTAATTATTGAAATAAAATTGAACCATATATGAGTCCCGAAATGACCTGGTTTGTGTCGAGTGGGTGTTAAACCATATCCTTCGCTCACCTACTCGATGTCGAAATAAATATCGTAAGTCCGGTAAATGAATCATTACTGACAGGAACACAATAAAATCGTGTTGAGACCCTGATTTGTATTTTTACCGTTAAAATGCCTGGTCGTAATATATCCAGACGAAGTAGGCGTATTTCTTATAGAACAAAACTGAATAAACTGGTTTACAAGAAACAGTTATTTATGAACCTTAATTTGACTAATATTCATTGTGTTATTCATAGAACTATGTCTACTATAGATGTGTATTATTCGAATGATTACAATGAAGGAACGCTAAATGAATGCCAATGAACAACTGTTTCGTTTTTTAAGAGCTAACACAAATCCACTATGCTTACGAAGGCTATTTATAGGCCCATTAACGTAATTAATTATTGGGATATATGTCATAATGGCATGTTATTTATTACGACATATTTATGCAGTTGGTGCTGTATCTCGTAGGACTTATTCTGATTCTAAGACAACACTTAAAACGTATTTAATTCGTGTATATAATCTAATAATATCTATGATAAAAGATTTGAGAGAAATGCACGGCATCATGTATAGTTAGTTGTCGCCCTATTTCTTCCGGAAATGTTGCGACATCATGTGATTTCGAAAGGTTAACTAGTTTTTTTCGACCTAGATGATAGTTTGTTGAGTATAATTTACTGTCCCAACCCAAATCATTATTACACTCCAATGATTTTCTCAGAAGATCCCAAATAATGATATAAGGTAAATGAAATGATTATTGTTGTTAAGTGAAGTCATCCAATATATTGATATATACTAACTCAAGATGTACATGTATATCTAATTTATAATTAGGTATATAATTAATATACCTGATTACTATTATATACTCATTTATACTGTCGACGCTGGCAGTGAATCTGTCAAGATCTCTTTCATTGAGTCAATTGGCGTGTTTTGGATTCCCCGGTTGTACTTGACAAGGAGTAGGGCCGCCGGTCCGTCCTCGCTGATTTTCTCCGGGCCCTTTGGTTTCTTCTCACTACTATAAGACCCCTACGCGCAAGTCAAATATTGAAATAAAATTGAATCATATGTTAGTCCCGAAATGACCCAGTCTCTCTCTCTTTCGCTCTCGGGATTTGACGTGCCCTTCTTTTCTGCGCCGAAACGACATGCCGCATTTCCTTGCACCACTGGCAGGCGGAAATCACTCCGAGGAACTTTCTAGGTCTACTCCGGATGATAACGACGGGGGGGGGGATCTTTTAAATCTGAAAAATCATAATATAAAAAGTTATGGCTTGGAGTGTTATGTATATATATATATTATATACCTTATTTTCTGTTCTGGTCCAGAAATTCAACTTGTATTATCACCCAGTCGATGTTTGACTTCGAGTGTATGGAACATTGTTTTGTTTGATTGTTACAGTATAGAATTAGTCATAACTTCAAGGAATGAACAACAAATCTAATTTGCTATGTACTTTTTAGTCTCGATTATGAAAGTCGCCAGATGTTTACGTAACATTCCATCGAGCCTGTTGAAATATTTAGAATATGCTTTTATTTCCAGACATACCAGGAATTCTTAGACCAAATAATAAATACCTGTATTGTTGGTATTGAACTGTTGGGGTTATTGGGTGCTTTATATGATACGTCACTATAACGGTATGGGCATACAAAAGACAATATAATTATTGAAATAATTATGACATAATAATAAACACATTGGTGGTATCGATGATGGGTTATATTTCTGAATATTCAATGTATTGAAATCGTCTAAGGTGTAGATAAATCGGTTTAACGCCCACTCGAATTATATCAAGGTCATAATCCGGCCGAAAAATTGTATATATTTCAAGTTCGCTTTCGGGATGTCGTCTTCTTTTCGAAACGTCGACAAATAGAAATTCCCGTTCCAATATTATTATCGTCAAGTGGATGATAATCAGGGGCGGATCCAGGAATTTTTGCAGGAGGGGGTTTGCCGGGTTTCTGTTACGGAAATCTGCCATCATCGTCTCTAAATTACATAGGCATACATACAAATTGAGCTTTTTAAACAGAGAAATCATTTTTATACTGATGTAGGATCACTTTGTGATGTAATTTCATTGATGCAAAGCATTATTTTTTTTTATGTAGCTGAGCGGGGGGTGGGGGGGGTGGACCCCCCCCCCCTCTGGATCCGCGCCTGATAATAATAACGAAATAAATTGACCTTTATGTCTCCATGATGGACGTCATAAATTTAGCGAAGGGTAAAAACGGGTTGCCGTTTACCTCTCTATAGGCCGATTTATTTCGTTATTATTATCACCCCCTTCTAAGCGGTAATAATATTGGATCCGAGAAATGGCGCCCCCTCAAAAACTTTGTCAACCTCTCACGTCGTTATGATCACATGGTGATGATCTTAAGGCACTCATCAATCGACCGGTTTTAAGGGCGCCCACACTGTTATATCACCTGTGTGGAGGATATGAGATGGGTGGGGGCGATTGGTGGAGCAACTTTCTCTCCTAAAAAATATTCGGCAGTCAAATTTTCAAAATTTTCGATGGGGGCGGGGGTGATGTCTAGGTGTTGCCGCTCCGCGCTCAGTAACTCAGACACTATATTGACATTCCCTCCCACTACTCTATTGCACCCTTAGTTTTAAAATCCTACTCACGGCCCTGATTCTAACCCAATCCATATGGATTTTGTTTGGAAAATCGAAGAACAATTCAGAATGGACAGAATGACGAAATTAAGTGTCACAATTTCGGTTGTCAGAAAATGCCGTTCTGGACAACCTCACGAAAGATACTATTTGAACAATCATTATTATTTTATCATGTAATCTTAAAGTAGCTATTGTGTAATACAAGAAGGAAATTGCTAAAACCAGCCTATCCGGTTTTTAGTTGATTAATTGTTAATAATCTGAAGATTGAAGACAAATAGTTTTTATCTTTCTGTAATGTGACAGAATAGAATTTGTATTTTGTTTTGTATCTATAATGTCATGTATTTACACATATTCCTGAAGCAATGGCCCGAGAAATCCCTCTCTGACCATTGCTGGAATAGCGTCTGTTTCTTGAACTTATGCGGGAGTGTGTCTATTCTTTCCGTTCAATGAAAGCTATCACTTAAGTACAGCAACATGACAGTCCTTCGTTTCATCTGGGTCTTCCCTAAAACTTTGGACAGTGATTTAAGGTATTAAAACGGCGAAAGTATGTTCGTTTCCAAACAGTATTGTTTACATCTCATTCGACTTGATAGCCTCGTTTGTCACGCAATTAGTTTTACTGCAGCATTCTGCTATGCACGGGTTAATTAGGCATAATAAAATCGTGAGTCATGACGTATACGTAATGTAAACATATTTGGTCCAGTATTGGCAGCTCGTGATTGGTTGGAAGACGGACTACTGATCAATCAAAATTTAACACAACAATATCCACTCATAATAGCAGTGTGTAGTTAGATTACCTCTTATCAGACGCAACACTGCGCGGAGTATGGTATTTACACAGTTTGAAATTTTTTGACTTTCTCCCTTTCGGCGTGTAGGGCGGATGGTCAGAAACGGATAGCTGTAGGACATAGAAAGTAAAACCCCATTTCATACCATTTTCTTCCACAGCTTGTATATTGCGAAATCTATTCAAAACATCACCACATATTATTTTATCAAAAATGTATTTTTTCAAGAGGTATTATCACTCCCAACAAGTAAATCAAAATCACCTAGTCACCGTAAATCCAAGCAATTACTTAAAGTAAGGTATTTGGCTCAAGTGTTCGTTCAACTGCTTTGGCTAACTAGCTAAGAAATTAAAGCACCAATGCCTACTGCTTCATTTTGACTTAGGAGATAAACACTTCCTGTTTCGCATTTAAAAGGGGGTTATTGTCCAATAGACATGCCGTGAGATCATTAGGACCCAATACACGAACACACCTCCGTTTTGATAATTTCTTTTAAAATCCTAAAATAACATGTTACAATGTAGATAAACACCTCCTGTTTTGCAGGGCCTGTCTATTGCACAATAACGCCCCTCTAAATTCGAAACAGGATGTGTTTATCGACATTGTAACATTCTATTTTACGATTTAAAGGAAATTACTAAAACAGGAGGGTGTTATTGTCCAATAGACAGGGGGAGTCAACTGGCGTGGTTTCGAATCCACGGTTGTACGTGGCAAGGAGTAGGGTTGCCTGTCCAACCTCGTGGGTTTTCTCCGGGTACTCCGGTTTCCTCCCACTGCTAAAGACCCCTACGCGCAAGCGAATTATTGAAATAAAAAATTGAACAATATGTTAGTCCCGAAATGACCTAGTTTGTGTCGAGTGGACGTTAAACCCCATTTCTCGCTCTCCAATAGACAGTGTCTAATTGACCATTCAAAACGCAAGATTCACCCTTCAGCATGTTACAATATATCTTGTTATCGGGATTATAAAGGTTAAATGTGACAAAACCTGTTTTGATATATAGATGTTATATGATATTTACTGATGAAATAAGGACGCTTTTATTTTCTTTATATCTTTCTGCTGATTTGATGGCGTCATGTTTAGTGTTTAACGTGTGTCAGAATGCCAAGAATTGAATTTGTTTTGGTCTTGAAAATTAGGCCGCGATCTATCTGATATAGAGTCCCTTTCGGGCTTTTTTAAATGTATTGTCAAAACCTGATTTTCAAATGTATAAAACCTTTCATATTAGCCGTATAATAAATCTCTAAAACTCTAAACTTAGAGTTAAAATTTGACGAATTCTCCTCCTCCACGACCATACAAAAAGATATACCAATTATTTAAGGCTCTATTTGATCGAATTCGTTGTCTTTCCTCATATTAGCTTCCTATACAAATGGCTATAAATCACGTTATAATATTATGAGTTTCTGGTTTTATTAGTTTATCAACTATTGTTATCTGTAAAGTTTAATATTTGGAATATTTGTGCTAGTTCCTTGCTAGATGATTTATATTATTGGTGTCTGTGATGTATTATGTATGGCAATATGGCTTGTATGATAATTATATAAAATGCTCTAGTAAATTTTCTTGTTCGTTCCGTGCTATGTAATTCTTTCCGTGGTGTCCTATATATTTTCATTGATTATGTCAAAATGACTGTTATGCCGCTGATATGAAATATTATCTTTTGGGGGTACTTCTGCACTTACTTTACAAAATGGCCATTTATATGACAGATTAAAATTCTTTTTTTTGGAATCAAAAGGAAAGAAACCAAATCAGACGAAGGGTACCAGGTGCTATATCTACGTGGTATTTAGATGAGAGATTGTTAGGAAAATGAGTGTTTATTCAGGTGCTTTATAAGGTGATTTATAACTTTTTGTAGTAGCCACCTTGCATATTAAAAACCTACTTCACTTCACAATGTTTCCCTCCTACATAATATTAATATTATCATTACAATCGACATTGCTTTCTTTATCAATACATAGACTCTGATTTATGAGTATCCACATTCGTCAAGTATATTGTCTCCGGTACTGAAATACAAACAAAGAATGCATCTTCACAAGACAAATTGTTTCTTCGAAAGACAGTGCCCTTCGTGTCTTTGAATAAACAATTAAACACTCAATGTTGACCTTTGTTAAGGTTGGGTGGTAGTTAGGCTATTCCCGATTCTACAGTCATCTTTTCAAATCCATCGATTTTTATCACTGTCTTATATATTGGTATAGATGAGGTGTTACAACGAGAGTCCTTTTGTCCGGAAGTGACGTTTGTTTACAGCCGTTGACCACCAGATAGACCTCCGAGTTTTGGTATAAGATCAGGTAACATCTTGTTTATCTGTAAATGTTGGCCTATAGACTAGTAAATATATTGATTTCAACTAATATTACTGATCTAATCATGACTTACACAATTGTCTGGTTTTATCATTTAATTTGATTGATCCAATCATATATTGCTTTAGATTTCGATTCGATAGTGGCTTGTAAGCTATGGCGGTATATTCCAACATGCTATCGTCTAATTTCTTACTACTGTTCATGTAATTTCTAACCTCCATTCATGTAACTTCTAACTTCCATTCATGTAATTTCTAATTTATGACAATGTATTATGGCGGTATATTAATGCCAAAATTCTAACATGCTATCGTCTAATTTCTAACCTCCATTCATGTAACTTCTAACCTCCATTCATGTAACTTCTAACTTCCATTCATGTAATTTCTAATTTAAGACAATGTATAATTCAACTTCTTTATTTGTTCAGTGTAAATGTCAATTCTATTTCATCTTATTTCTATTATTGAGGCGAAAAATGTCTACTTCATTGTGGTATTACATGTTAAGCATGAACGGCAAACAAATTTAGAATTTTGATACTTCTACCTAGCAACCATCATTATGACATCGTTTGGTGTCGCCACTGTGTGCTCAATTGGATGATTGCGCACCTGATCGGGACCATAATTGGTATAAACGACCCATTCTTCGTTTGGTTGAAGGTTGGAAGGAGTGCTGAGAGAGAGAGAGAGAGAGAGAGAGAGAGAGAGAGAGGTCACTTAGTATTAAACTCAGTATCTGTGTAGGCCTATCCATAACATTTATATCCTGTGTTAATATAGACCAACTGCATATAGATATTAATTATTGGCTCAACCGTAAAAAAAAATAAAATAAAATTCTCCAAATCCCGTTTAGCTTATATTTGAAATAGAAAATGAAATGAAATGAAAGAGGGTTTAACGCCCTACTGTTTTGTTCCGAACCGGGCTAATGGAGACGGACATACGCCATACAGTGTGCTTTAGGGAAATATTGCCCGGAGAGCGGATCTACGACGTGGACTTATATCGAAGTCTAACGGTCACGGGATCTTTTACGTGCACGCCAACATGTACATGGAATTTCGGGTTTTCATCCCATCTGAACGACAAGACACTAATAAGGGGGAACCACGCCAGAAAATGTGGATGAACTTTTTTCGACCAATGCAGGGATCGAACTCTCGACCCACAGCCTAGCGAGCCTGCGTCTTACCCACTTAGCCACGGTATTCGAAATAATATTTGCAAACCATACATTTATATCACGTTCAATGTTGTTTAGAGGGTAGGATGGCCGAATGGTTAGCACGTGCACGCTGTAACATAAGGTCTGTCATTGAATAAACTGGCGTGGTTTCGATTTCCCGTTTTTACGTGACATGGAGCAGAGCCGCCTTTCCAACCTCGTGGGTTTTCTCCGGGTCCTCCGGTTTCCTCCCACTGCTAAACACTCCTACGCGCAAGCGAATTATTGAAATACAATTGAACGGTGTTAATACCGAAATGACCTGGTTGGTGTCGAGTTGATGTTAAACCCCATGTCCCCATCTCTCTCTCCCGATGTTGTTTTCAATTTTAACACTCAGGCAAGCCACTCAATCTGACGAAGAGGGAGTCGATTGTATCAATAGAATGGTCCCGATCAGGTGCTCAATTCCCAAACTGAGCACACGGTGGCGACACCAAACGATGTCATAATGATGGTTGCTAGGTAGATGTATCAAAATTCTAAATTTGTTAGCCGTTCATGCTTAACATGTAACACCACAATGAAGTAGACATTTTTCGCCCCAATATTAGAAATAAGATGAAATAGAATTGATATTTACACTGAACAAATAAAGAAGTTGAATTATACATTGTCTTAATTTAGAAATTACATGAATAGAAGTTAGAAGTTACATGAATGGAGGTTAGAAATTACATGAATAGAAGTAAGAAATTAGACGAAAGCATGTTAGAATTTTGGCACTAATATACCGCCATAGTAAGCCAGAGTCAGCTGGCTTGCGTCACTCTCTGATATTAACATCGGATGCTACACATATCATCATGATTTAGAATACCACCATCTGATGTTACGGATAGTACCATGGCTTACAATACAACGTGGTGTAACCATCTGCAATGTTACAGATATTACCATGATTTACAATACAACTTGATATTACCATCCGATAATATCAAGAATTACAATACAACTTGATATAAACAACTGATGAGACTGTGGTATTTGTATCACATTCTGGTGTGATCGGAGGGGGGGGGGGTGTAGCTCGTGCGTGCTGTATCACAAAGCCTGTCATTGAGTCAACTGGTGCGGTTTCCAATCCCCGGTTGTACGTGACAAGGAGTAGGGTTGCCTGTGCAACCGCGTGGGTTTTCTCTGGGTCTTCCCGTTTCTTCCAACTGCTAAAGACCCCTACGCCCAAGCGAATTATTGGAATAAAATGAAAACATATGTGTTAGTCCTGAAATGACGTAGTTTGTGTCGACTGGACGTTAAACCCCCATCTCTCTCTTTCTTTGGTGTGATCGTCACGAGCTGCTGATCAGATTTTATTGTTTATATGATCATTATTAGTATCTGTAAAAATGATCTTATTGCCGACATGACAGCCTCTTATACTGTTTTTTTTTAGATTTTGCCTAAAATGTAATATGTTCAGTCTTTAATATTGCCTTTGAAATCATACATAACGTATGCAGGTAAGCCATAAAAACTTATAATATCTAACTGTATGTTACATTATTCCTGTTGTATTTGGAATGTCAGTGGTGGCAAGAGGTGGGGTGTTTCTCATTAAAATCTTTTAGATGCTGTACTTCCTTGACACTATGTTATAGTTTAATATATAGAATACAACAGGGCCCACGAGGGAAATAAATGTGCTGGGGTGAGAGCTTTTTGCACCCCCCCACCACCTTTCCAAGACTGGTCATATCTAGATAATTCAGTTGCACTATATTTGTTCTGAGGAATTAAAAATATTTTTAAATTGGCTGTGCGGCATTTACATGGGCCTCATAGACTCTTCTTGGCCCTGGGGCGGCGCACCGACCGCAACCCCCTCTGATGAGGTCTGCAATGCATCATGTAAATGCCCAGCAACACACAACATCCAGCACAGACAATCAAAATAAAGTGGGTAGCCAAAATGAAAAGTCAACCGAATGTCAAATTTAATACAAAAATCCGAAAAATCAAAGTAAAATTGTAGTTTTATTTAAAAGAGGTATTAGTATTAGAGTCAATAAGAAAGTTAATTTATATTTTATATGAGATTTCCAGATACACTAAGTCTTGCATCACAGAAGTCTATATTACGTGGTATGCAAACTTTGAAACAAATCTGTCAATCCATCCTTGACATAATACAATTATTTTTCTCGTTAAGAGTGATAATACCCATTGAATTAGATGGAATGAAATGAAAGGATTTGTCACCTCTTGTATTTATTGAATGTTTTGAGTTTTATTAGTTGCCATTATGTTAATATAAATTGAACCCAACAGATTGTATACTGTGAGATCATATTGATTATTGTCACGGATATAGGACTATTTAATGTCAGCTCATATTGATTCTTGTCGCGGACATTGGGCTATTTACGTTATTCATAAATATTGTATGAAGATGGTAATTAAATGCATGTTTAATAAGTAGTGCGATAATTTATATATGACTGGTATCAAGAGACAATGTCAATATGTCAAGGCTTTGCCGCGTGATTTACACATAGAAATATCCAGATTGTACATGGTTTTAGAGTATTAAAAATGCACATCCAGCGATTGGCGTGAGTTGGGAGGGGCGTGTTGATTATTTTGTTTAAATGTCAGAAGCGTATTAGTTTTGTATCTGTATGCTGTGGAGTTTCCATGGGAAAGAGAATGAGGAAAGTTATTATGATCTGATTATGGTTTAAGACAATATCACAGTCTGTAAGATATCGATAGTTACTGGTCTACACAACACTTTCAACACTTTAGGGGTTTCATCTAATATTTCTTCGGATGGTTTGCACTACTTTATGACGTAGTTATATCAGGTGCCACCGATCGTGACTCTTATCGTAATATGATCTGACTATAGTTAGTGCCACATTTTGAGTAAACTATCTGGTGTCGCCGATGGTGGTGTTTGTTAATCTCATTGTCAGTTATTGTTAAATCCATTTGATGTCTTCGGTATGGTCATTGTTAGTAGTTGTTAAACTCATCTAATGTCCTCGGTATAGTCATTGTTATAGTATTTATTACACTAGTTTGATGTCATTGTTATTATCTGTTAAACTCATCTGATGTCCTCGGTACGGTCATTGTTATTATCTGTCATACTCGTTTGATGTCCTGATATGGTCATTGTTAGTATTTGTCAACTCATCTGATGTCCCTGATATGGGCATTGTTATTATCTGTTAAACTTATTAAACTCATCTGATGTCCTTGACATGGTCATTGTTATTATCTGTTAAACTAATCTGATGTCCTTGGTACGGTCATTCTTATTATCTGTTAAACTCATCTGATGTCCTCGGTACGGTCATTGTTAGTATTTTGTAAACTCATCTGATGTCCTTGATATAGTCATTGTTATTATATGTTAAACTCATCTGATGTCCTCGGAACTGCCATTGTTATTATCTGTTAAACTCATCTGATGTACGTCTTTGTTATGGTTATTGTTAGTATCTGGTAAATTTATCTGGTCGCATTTAGTATAATTTAAACACTATTTATTAGGATTTGTTATATACATGTACAGTCATAACGGAAAATACTATGCATAACCGGATACAGTTAATATCTGATCAGTTCATGTGTAGACTATCAGCTTTGTAAGTTATATAAGAAAGATAGCATGTTATAGTTTTGTGAAAACTATTAAATATCTTCAGACTTGTAGGAAATGCAACCAACATGTACATAACACAGTACATACGGAACTAGACAAGACTTCCTGATAAATACTCATGTCTTATTGTTTATATACTGTATAACGTCATGTGTAATTCATACAACGTGGTTACATTCTATTTGTCTAAATTGTTTGACGTAAGTTAGTCATAAAATACAGTTTTTAAAAAGCTGACAAGCGCTCGCGTGTGCATGCCTTGTACGCCTGCAGTGGTTGTCACTGTGAGGGACGAAGTGTGGCATGTTATTATGAACGTATACGCCTACGGATGTAATTGAGGTAGATCCATTTTGTCAAGACATTCAATTAATACACTTGGTGTGTGTTTTTTGTTGTTTTTTTTGGGGGGGGGGGAATCAACAATAAAGGTAAACATTTTAATTTTAGATTAAATATTTAAAAGACAGTCTGGTTGTTGGAATCTAGTAGATGTAGTATGACATGTCTTTTACGAAGCAGCTCGTGCTTATTCTTGATATAACGTTGTCCTGAGAAAGTCTGTTAGTTTTACTTTTGTTGTTATAATGGAGATGTTAGCATGGTTTTTCGTGTTTATCAATATATATTCTGCAAGGGATAAATCTAGCCTACCTATTACAGGTCTTTCTTTAGGTCTGAAATGTTATTTTTATAAACCCCTTTGGCACAAACTTTACCCCCCCCCCCCACACTATAAAAATACAAAAAATGAAGCTACGAAAGTAACTCTAACTCTTCCATCTCCCTCGAAATCCAAAACGAAACTGTTAGAATCCCCAAACTTGTTAATTAAGTGTTACATTATGTCACTTTAAACCCGCTTGTTTTGTTGCTGTAACGCAGTATTTGTTGTGTAATGTATACAACTAGTCAAAATGTAAATAAACTAAACGAAAGTAGGGGAGAAAAAAAGTATTTACTAGACACCTTACACTTACAACAAGTGAACAAATATACAGAAGGAAATGTGGGGGTAAAAAATCGTTAATCTAAACAACCACGATGACGTATTACACACTAAAAATAAACATGGCTACCAAAGTTATGTTTTATGTACATATAATGAGATCGTGATTGTTACACTTATTTGCAATTTGCTAATTTGGTGTTTTTTCGTTGAAATATCCAGCGTACCGGTATTCAGAATACGTTGACTGTCCAAATAACCCACTGTCTAATATTAAAGTTTAATGAGGCTGTCACTTCGTTTTTCAGCCCCCATGTTCACCAATATTATTGGAGCTAATTATAGCCAAGATATTTTGATAAGATAACTGACAAATGAAGCAGATGTCATTTTGTCAAACAACAATTCAACGGCCCTGTGTAAAATTCACTGTATGCAACATGTGAAGCATTTTTTTTAAAAAAGCAAATCTATGTAACAATTTGTAAGAATAATCAATAGTCGACATGTAATGAAAGAGGTCCCTTCAAGCCCGGTTGTTTTGATGTATTAGAACGTTGAGATTGCTTGTGACTCGATCGAACCAGACATTTAATTATCGTTTAGGCGAGTTCTCTCCTACATTAGATTCTTGTACCGAAAAAGAAGACACTGTTTTGGCATCACAGAAACGATATACAGTTAATAATCAGCTAGTTTTGTATTTGATTTACGGTAATTGAAATCATGGATGCCATACAAAGATTCATAGAAACCTTGTAGACCACTTTGGGTTCTTCACAATGAGCACTTTGTTAATGGATATTGAGAAGAGAATACGACCACTGATATAGACTTCAGATCGTTGCTGCTGAATGCTAAAACTGAAGAATTAATGATATTGATTTTCCTTTGTATTGGACTTGGCTTTTACATCACACTATAAATTGTACCGCGAACCGCTATCACAGTTTCGTTTGTTATCTGGTTTGGTTCGATACCATATTCTTTTTAATTAGGAAATAAATAAATGAAATTAGCGTTCATAAGTAAAATGGTAAACGTACATTATGTAGCAGTCAACAGACCTAAGTAGACCTAATAAGAAGTGAAAACAAATGGGCGTACGCCATACAGTGTCATGCTATGCGGGGATTTTCCCCCCGAATTCCATCTGTTATTAAGGATTCCTTAGTCGTAACTGGGACGCGTTTTTTGTCCCACCCGATCAGTTAGACACCGACCTTGCCAGGCCATCCGTCCTACATCATTGACAAGGAGGAACCGCGCAGAATAATGTCTAGTAATTTTATCGGTCAACACTGTGAGCAAATCCGAAACCTGGTTAGTGAGCCTGTGTCTTACTCACTGGGCTACAGCGGCTCCCGTTCTAATGATAGATATTTGGATTATTGTAAATATCGCAAGCAGACTTGGGAACCATTTAAAATAGGTACGTGTCTGATGTTTTTTTCGATTCATCTCTCTTGTACAACTAAATTGGGCCAATCTAAAACGGGTACCGATTCAAACCGCCACACCAACTTCGGTCAGTTTGCTGACTGTATTTTACTGTTTTAAGGCGTTGTTTGATTACCATTGATCTGGTCAATACTCGCGATTGTCCTGCTAATTTTCACGAAAGATTGACCGTCTCTATTTTGTTGGTCTTCTATTAACCGAATATTCATCTTCATTTGCCCAGTCAGAGCGGAACCGTGGGACTTCAAAACCAACTTAATTTCATTTCATTTCTTTCTGGGTGTACTGTAAAATGTATGGAGAGAGTGAAACATGACGGTTGGTTGAGGTTTGAAATATTGTGGTCAGACCTTGTTAGGATAAATATATAGTGATAGTATTATGTATCTTTTTTGGATTTGGTGGTTTTGTACTATTTGTGTTAAGTACTGTAACTTGTCAGGTCATTCTAGGACTAACACGCGTTATATAATATTTAAATAGTGATAAACATTCGCGTAATTATGGGATTCGGTAAACGACCCTTAGAATCTAAACGACAAAAACAAGAGCAAAAAACAACAACAAAAACAAAAAAATCAAGAAAAGCAACCCACTACACGACGAAACATCATTAACTGAGCCATAACTTTAAGTAAACTTTTACGTCTAATACAAAAGTCTCGTATTTATACACAGTAGTAATCAGTCTTCTTTGATAATTCACCCGAAACTAGTTTTTTTCTTTTTACCAGAACGCTTAACATACATGTAGAAATGCAGTAATGGATTTTTGAATACGCATGTATGAACCATTAATTTATACAACAATTAATTATGTCCAACACCTGTTTCTAGTATGTGCTTTTTCATCAACAGGTGTTTTGTCTTCATTAAGATCATTCACCACTTTGTTAATATTTATTTTTATTTAGTAGTTTTTTATTTAAATTTCTGATTTAACATAATATTAAAATCAATATCTAGATCAATATGATATAGTATGCATTAATTGTACTTTCTAAATAATCTGGCCCTTATTGTACACCTAATTTACCCCAGTCGCATCAGAAAAGTTGGACGTTAAACCCCATTTCATTTCATGGAGGACTGGCGGGTTAGATCTTCTTATGTCACGTCTTTGGTGTTTCTTGGGGCGCAATACAATTTAAACAGTATACCGCCCCCGCTGTAATAACTTCTAGTTCTTGATATTTAAAATATTGTGTATTGGTGGTTCCAGTATTTTATATCTTGTAGAAGTATTTCAGCTACCGGTGTAACTTCTTTAATTTGAATGTAGAACTTAATGTCCACTGGCTTTAATCGACTGAAATTCGGCGTCGGCCAAACAACATTCCCAGATATTTCTTTTGATGTGATCAACGCCATTAGAGTACTGCTAGAACGACGCGTATTAGTCGATTTAGTCGTTTTGTTTAATCGAACATTTGAAACGATGACTACCATCTTGCTTCACGGTGGGCACGCATTGGGCTAGTATGTGCTATGGAATGGGGTCGCTTGTATGCACTATGGTTTCCCCACTTCAAAAAAAATGTGGGCTCAACTGAATTTAATACACCATAAATTTAGCATCACTGTCGTTTTAACTAAACACGTGTTTCATCTTTTATCATCAATGAAATCAATGGAACGAGAAAGCAATTAATAGTTAACATGGTTATAATTTAAACTTGACGATAACTATAGCCTGTGGGTAGGAAAGCTGTATAGATCTATATTAAATAGGTGTGTTCAATGTTAACCTGGAATACCTTCATGTTCATCGTGACCTAACCTTATTAAAACATCAACAGTTTGCTCGTTTTATATTAATGGGTGTTCAATGTGGTGAAACGTCTCTTAACAATGATTTCTTACCCTGTACACAGATATGAGTTGATTTGTAATACTGAAGGGAATATAGACCATCGCTAAGAAAAACGTGTACAGCATACGTGTGAGCCGTTATTACTTTAAGTACACTCACACGTTCAGTAATATACAATGAATCAGTGATATACAATGGGGTTTAACATCCTAATTTTCTGTCTCAACCGATCTAATGAAGATTGTCATACGCTTTCCAGGGTGTCATGAGAGTAATCTTGCCCGGGCAGAAATTGAATTCCGTGCAACAGTCAAGGATTATTTTATGTTAACGCTAAAATGTATACGGGCCTCGTTTAGTACCATCCGAACGACGGTATGTTGCAGAACGGTGGAAAATCCAGGGTAGCTTTCTCGGCTAAAACGTGACCCCCCTGGTGGTGTTAATGTTCGAGCGCCTTACATATGTCCAGGAAGAGCAGTGTGTAATTTGGTATAAATTTGTGCCGTTCAGAGCTGATATTTCAGAAGACAACCACGCGATTGAACCCTGATACCCAGTTATTGTGCGTTGGTCCGGATAAAATTAGATAGTGTTGTTTATCAATGAAAGGTAACAATAGATTCATCTGTAATTCAGAGATCACAGACGATTACTCTATTCATTATTCAATGTATGTCTGAATTTGTCCTGTGATTCGGTCAACCGTAAACCGAAGATGAATTGTGAAATGGAACATTAAATAATTCTGGTTAATCCCAAGGGATGTGACCCATTTACAGGTTAATGATCACATAATTCACCTAGTTAAAGAGACACTCAGGACACGCAGGACGTTTAGTCAGGCGTGTACCGTGTAGTCGTTCGGATGGCACAAAAACCCAAAATACGGTGTACACTGTGCTGTGCACGTAAACGAACCCTTTGCAGTTGGAATTCGATATAAGAGTAGGCCATGGCGCGGCTGTCCGGGCAAAATTGTTTTCATAGCACACTGTATGGTGGATGCCCGTCTTCATTAGCCCAGTCGCAGCGTAGATAATTAAACCCATTTAATTTCATTTCATTTATATAACACAAAACAATACCCCCATCCCAAAACATTACTGTCATTGTTGATTAATTTTCTTGTGAAATTACGTGATAGAAATGTAATTCGTTACATGCTCATGGGCAAACGTTTGATCACTTTCTTGCTTTAATAGAAAATACATGTATATGTTGAATAATGTACAGCGCGGACGACATTGAATCTGGTTTGCGTATTCGGTAGGCCTACATCTAGAAGTTTATGTTTTCTTTCTTCTTTCATTCTGATCTTTTTGTCTGAATTAGATAAACTAAGTAAGGTTATGTGTTTAAAAATAGAAAATAATTATGTAACTCTGGTTTATATCCACTTTTCTTGAATTTAGAGAACTGGTTTGCAAATAGCACTTGCTCCTGGACAGTCTAAATTGAAATTTGATCATTATTCTGTTTCTCTTCCATACGGTCGATGCTCATCAGCGAGAGAGGGAGAGAGAGAGAGAGAGAGGGCCTGGGGAGAGAGGGTGAGAGAGATTCACTATTTCGGAATGGGGGTTAAAATTGTCTTAACTTATATTTCTTTCCTTGGTTGTAATTCGAGGATGCCCAGTAGATATTTTACTCGGATTAAGAGCTCCTATTTTTTACCATGGAAACACAGCACCTTTAACGTGTTATGATTTTCCTTATTCATCACACGTTATATAATTTTGTGTGTTTTTTTTTTGTTCTTGTATCTTGATGAGTTGTCATCCTAGTAATCAGTGTATTGATTTTTGTATCTTCTGAGTAAAGAAAAGATTGTCCGATAAAAAGAAACAAAAAACCCACCCAGTTAAATAATATTACATGAACGGCTATACCGCCATACATAATACTTGTCGATACTAGGAAATTCTTGACAAAGTACGCTGCAATACATGGCCCGTGGCTCTATAGAAGAATGCTATTTTTTCTACTTCTTAGATGAATAGCATGTAAAAGGACGAGGAACTTGAGTTCAAGGACAGCGTAACATTTTCCTCCATACAAATCAGCCATTTTGATGTGTTTGACGCAAAATAAAATGTAGTATGTAATGTAATATTTCCAGGATTTCCGAAGTGCGAAGTGCAGAGGGGGTTTCCAAAGTGCAGAATTTGTTAGGGTTTTTTAATCTCTAATATCAGCCTTATACAAAGGTGGTTTTTTTTAAGTTCCATTCAGTATTTATAAAGATATTGTGAATGTAAAAATCCATCTATCTATGGCCGCTTCCTATGCAACAAGACGACCGTCATAATATGTATTTTACCGTGAACCAAATTGTTGGATCTGTTTGTGAATCAGATTAAATTGGAGCCGAAGCTTATCTAGCGCTGTTATCTTGATTCTGCTTTCTTAAAGCCCCAATAACACTCTTGTTGTAACTGAAAAATATGTCCCAATCTTCATTCTGGTCAACAAATCGTATTATTTTAGAATATTCCAATTAAATGATGATATAAATTTCATCTTAACACATCTAATTTAAAAAATTGGAAAAATTCAACCAATTGATTTGAAAAGTCTAACGTAAACCTTTTCAAATGTGACTTAGATTTTAAAATATTTTCGAACTCTCTGGACAAGTAAAATAGGTTGTAATGGATAATTTACACAACAGGTAGGAGGACATTTAAACATCTAGTACTTAGAATAAGGGTATTATTTATTTTCTGGAGCTACCAAGCCAGCAAGAATGTTATTGTCCCTTTAATACATATACATAAAATAGAGGATTAAAACGTGAGAAATCTGATATTTTCCGTGAAAACAAAATCGCACATAGTTACATTGTCAGACAACCCCACACACCCCACCCCGCCAAGTTTAGATGTTGAGTTGATGAAACATGAAAGACAAACGTACCGCCAATATACATTAATTAATTATATATTATGCAAGGTCTTTCTTTAGGAATTAAATAGAAACGAAGTGTTTACTGCCACTGGTAGTGGATTTGGAAGAAACAGACGCTGTGTTTTGATCTTTTTGAACAATTGGTGCAGTATCTGAATGGAAAAGGAACTTAATTGTGTTTTGTGATATTTTTTAAAAAGACTTTAGTTGATTGAATGTGATGCATTTTTTGTCTTTAATTTAACCAAAACCAAAACTTCAGTTAAGATTTATTGGTTGCTGTAATAGAAATATAAGAAAAAAAAAAAATTCTCACATCATTTTTATACGCCCACATTTTCATGTGGACGTATTATGTCGTCGCCCCTGTCCGTCCGGACGTCCGTCCGTCCGTCCGTCCACAATTTGTTTGTGGACTCTCTACAGGTCACAATTCTTATCCGATTTTGACGAAACTTGAAATATAGGTTTAACCCCAAAAGATCTCGGCTGCTTTCGATATTGGCATGTATCGGATCAAAACCTCATGGATTATGGCCCCTGATTGTACGAAAAATCACGTTTTTAGCTTGTGGACCCTATAGAGGTCACAATTTTGAACCGATTTTGATGAAACTTGACATGCATGTTTGTAACCCAAAGATCTTGGTTCCTTTCGATATTTGCGGCTATCGGAATGTAATTTCCTGAATTATGGCCCCTGATTGTCCGAAAAATCACCCTTTTTAGCTTGTGGTCCCTCTGGAGGTCACAATTATTATTCGATTTCAAAAACCGTTTAATTATATCACCGTTACACCCTAAGGAATGTTGAGTTCGAATTTCGGGAAAATCGGACGAAAATTACCATACAAAATGGCCGCCGTTTGTACGCGAATACTGTTAAAAAATGGTATATCAAGGTTGTGGACCCTGTGGAGGTCACAATTTTAATTCGATTTTGATAAAACTTGAAATTCATGGTTATAACCCAAAGATCTTGCTTCCTTATGATATTTGCGCATATCGGATCGTAACTTCCTGAATTATGGCCCCTGATTATACGCAAAATCGCCTTTTTTTTAGCTTGGAGGTCACAATTATTATTCGATTTAAAAAACCGTTTGATTATATCACCGTTACACCATAAGGAAGGTTGAGTTCGAATTTCGGGAAAATCGGACGAAAATTGCCATACAAAATGGCCGCCGTTTGTACGCAAATACTGTTAAAAAAATGGTATATCAAGATTGTGGACCCTGTGGAGGTCACAATTTTGATTCGATTTTGATGAAACTTGAAATTCATGGTTATAACCCAAAGATCTTGCTTCCTTTCGATATTTGCGCATATCGGATCGTAACTTCCTGAATTATGGCCCCTGATTATACGCAAAATCGCCGTTTTTTTTAGCTTGGAGGTCACAATTATTACCTGATTTAAAAAAACGTTTGATTATATTACCGTTACACCGTAAGGAAGGTTGAGTTTGAATTTCGGGAAAATCGGACCAAAATTGACAGACAAAATGGCCGCCGTTTGTACGCGAATACTGTTAAAAAAATGATATATCATGGTTGTGGACCCTGTATAGGTCACAATTTTAATTCGATTTTGATAAGGAAGGTTGAGTTCTAATTTCATGAAAATCGTACCAAAATTGCCGGACGAAATGGTCGCCGTTTGTACGCGAATAGTGTAAAAATATGGTATATCATGGTTGTGGACTCTCTACAGGTCACAATTCTTATCCGATTTTGATGAAAAGTCACATTTCTAGGTTGTGTACCGTCACACCATAATCATTGTCGGTTTCGAATTTCATTAATATCAGACTGGAATTGACCAACTAAATGGCTGCTCCCAATACAGTATGAAATACAGGACTTAAAGATGTAGGAAAAATCACTTTCGGTATTGCTTGTTCTCTGTCCATCTCTCGAAAATGTGGGCGTATCCTGCCTGGCAGTGCCAGCCTATCTTTTTAAAATAAAATTTATGTTTTTGTAATAGATTATTGCATATTTTGTTGTTTGTAGCCGTCTCAAGTTCATCTTCTGACTTATCTCCAAATATTTCTTCTAAAGTAACGAGATCAAAATCGATTGTCTCAATTGTGGTTATTTCCTTTTGGAACTGTTTTTGAGCGAACGATATCCTTTTGGAACTGTCTTTGAGCGAACAATATCCGCTGACAGTTCCTATCCGGCCTTATATAGCTGCAATATGAAAATATGGTAAAATACCGCTGTTCTCAGGCTGTTTTAGAACCCTTACCGTCTATTTGTCAACACAATTCTTTATTTTCCACCAAAAGGAATCATTTCTCACTATATTTGACACACATTTATAATAATTCAACTCCATTTTCAAGAAGAATTTAGCAATGAAATAAAGATGCGGGTCTCGTAATGGCTCCTCAGTCTAAACGTATTTGGTGTATGTTTTAATCGCAGAATTCTACTTGAAAATAGTGTTGAATCTTTATAAATGTTAGTCAGCTGTGGCAGGAATTGATTCCTTTGGCGAATAAAAAAGAATCAAGGTGAAGAATAGTAGGTAGGGATTCCAAAATAGCCTTAGAACAGAGGTGGGGAAGAACGGTATTTTAATACTGCAGCTATAGAAGGTCGGATAGGAACTGTCAGTGGACATTGTCCGCTCAAAGACAGTTCATAAAGGAATTACATTATCACTGGTTATCTCCATTAAAGTAGTACGCATAATACACATTGATTTTTCTAATTTAAAGGGGTGTTATTGTCCAATCGACGAGGTCTAATCGACCAATCAAAACGCAAGATTCACCCTCAAGCATGTTACAATTTGCAATAGACCTATGACTATGTATTATATTTCTCAGAAATCTACATCTTGGTTTTGAGAAAGTGTAAAGGAATATATATAGATAGATACAGTAATTATACATAGACATGCTTTTTTAAAGTACAAAATGAACAAAACGAAATTTTAACAAATAATTGCCACAGCGTTCGTGACTCCGATATTATTGTCAATAATCACATGGTGATTTGATTTGTAGAATTACGTCATAGTTACACATAATAATTGATCTTATGACATGTATGATCTATATATGTTATATAGATAGGTCCAACTGTTTTCTTGTACGTCAATATGTTTTATCTTAAAACAATAGACATTTCTTGAGAAAATTTATCAATTTGCCGGAATCTCGAGTGCCAGTCATCGGAAACCTGTGCACTCATTGCTCGTGATTCATAAATTTAAAGGACCATACGTGAAGATATTTCATTGGAAGGCGATCATTGGTACAATTCTTATTGTTTCGTTGCTCCTGGACCAAAGGTTATTTCAGTAGTGAATATGAAAATTATCATTATAATAATTTTTGAAATTGTCCGGCTTCATTAACCCGGTCGGAGCAGAACAGTAGGACGTTAGACCCATTTCATTTATTTTTTTTAGTCCACCAGAGTGGTGCTTTAAGTCACACATAGGCTGCAAAATCAATTGATATCCCGCCCATCTGAAGGATACGATCTGACCCAGGTTTGTTACCTTGGATTGATTTTGCTTGGTTTTCATTCTGAATTCACACAGGGTCCCGTCACGTTGCGTCATTATGCAATGTGTAGGTCTAATATATTTTAAATTAGACTTAAAAGAACCAAATGCGGAGCAGTAAAATGTCGATTTTCTGCTCAATGAAACAACCCTTTAATGTAAATAAAAACTTACGACTCGAGCCACTTAAATGAATCCATTGTAATTCGATGTTTTTTGTAAACATTGGCTGTTGACTTCTCGGTAAACTGGATTGATTTCTCCACGCATTTCTGCTCCAATTTCATAACCAAGTGTGCGTACATGTATGTGAATAGATTATGTCATTTATCAGCGCCACACTCCGAATACACAATCATATCCATTGTCACTATATATCTGTGTTATATTTGACTTGTGTTATAGCCTTGTTATAATTTTCATATTATTGGATGATATTCCAGACGAAATTGATTACATGGTAGCAGTATTAAATCTATGCAACTACTACTGAAATACTGAAATTGTCACTTTGATCTACCCATGAAAATCATATAGGATTGTTTCGCGAAATAACGATCCGAATTTCGGTGGCTTCATCCAAGAGGAATTTAAAAAAACATAATTTACCACTGGCATGTTACTGTAGAAATTCTTACACGGGACAAACACACTTTCACACATCGATCTGCATTGGACCTTATGCTAACATCACCACAAGGCTCGACACATGGAAAAACATATTTATGTAACAAATTTATATTTCATGAAAAACTGATGTCAAGGACTGTAATAATGGTGTGGCGAACCCGATTTCAACTCTTTATTTGTATACATATATAACCATTACTAATAATTATTACCTTATACTATTCATTTCAATGCATTAACTATTAAATTATGAGGAATCATATTTTGTAACTTTTTGTTTATAATGTGTCTCTAAAGCAGAATTTGCATGTCTGCAAATTGACAGTGCCACTAGCTTATACCTGAGACCGTGGAACCGGTCAATCACTGACCAGTAGCGGCTACATATCGACTTGCTAAGTGGTTAAAAGTGTCAACCTTTTTGTCAAAACGATATCACCCTTGGTTGAAGTGGACATTAAAACGACGGATGTACACATTGTAACTGTCTATATTATACTGCAGAAATAAGCCATTACACAATATACCTGTTTTGTTTCTTTTGATTTTCACTTTGTTTTGACGTGATTCTTAAAAGAGGCGGATCCAGTGTGGGGGGGGGGGCCTAATTTTCGACAGTGCTTTTTTTTACTGCTGAAAGTGCCCTTTTTCAGACCAAATATGTCCTTTCCGAACGTTTACTAGACGAAAATATCAGCCAAATAGCTCTTGGAATGTCTACAGATGCAACCCCCTCGCAGCGGCGTGCCCTGTCTCCGCAGTAAGTGCCCTCATTTAGCGGCGCCCCCTCCCCCCTTTTCAAAATTCCTAGATCCGCCCTGCTTAATGAAGTGTCTGGGCCACAAATCTGTTCAGGGAGGTGTTACTCAGTGGACACATTGCAATCGTCTACCAAACATGACTAGGATATCCATTGTGCGTACGTAAGCGGAAAAGGGTTGCGCATTAAGTCAACGGTAAATCTTCGGCTACACTACAGTGGTATAACTTTTACCTATATTTTCTTACGATTAGGGGCACAAAGAACACTAAATGGAGTGGGTATTGCTCCATTAGAATATTACCAAAAGAACCGTTTCAACATATGACAGCGAGTGTCTTGTATTTTTAGATTCCCTACAATTGTGATCTATAATTTTGCTGACATATGATTGATTTGATAAACCGGAAAACAACGAAAAACACAAAAATGGCATAGTGGGTTAGGTGGTTAATTACAGAAATCGCAGTAAAAGGATTTTGTTTTCATAACAATTCACTAATTAACGATTAATGAGTTGCTGATTGATATCTGGAAGAAGAACTATTGCATAAAATAATACCATTAAACAAAACTAAATCCTGTTGATTTATATAACTTGCTTCATTAATCAGAAAATATTCTGAATACGGTTACAATAAGATCGCTTCCCATTAATCTTTGTGGTAATAAATAAAACGATTTGACGTTATCTTCAACAGCTCTTAATTTCATTTAAGCGTGAACAATCGTCTGGTTTAATTAACACAACTAGTTACTAATAACAACATTCAGATTTTATGTAACAACTATTCCCTCTTCTTGCGTGTTACAAAACAATCAGTGTCCAAATCCAATATGGCGCCAGAGGTAAATCGCAGACGCGCTCAGTTCTTTAACATGGCTAATATGTCTGGACACCATAATGGATTTCCATTCAAGTACCAGTATAGACTTCCAATCTTGAGTATTACCGGTACATTATTCTATTTCAGTAAGTTCAAGTATCATTTATAAATTGGAATAGATCATTTAGGGGTTGGCATGACACAGTTGCCTCCAATTTTCAGAAACAACATCCTTTCAGACGCGTCTGATATTCAAATAAAAAAAAGCTCGACTAATAATATTAGCTGGGTAAAGATACAAAATAAGTGAGAGAGAAGTGGGCTTCAACGCCCACTTAAAACTGGGTAGGTAATTTCGGGATAAACATAAGGTATATATTTAAATTAAATTTAGGTCATACAGGAAACCGGAGCTGTGGGGAAAGTGGGAAATGCATACACCAACTTTAGCTCTGAAGAGATTTATAGTTCTCATAATAGAAAGTAGACTGAAATTCATTCACTTTCAGTCCAGCAAGTTTCAAGAAAGAGTAGAGAAAAATATTAGTGAAAATCGTTGGTCTTTCCAATATTGATAACAGAAAAATTAGTCAAATTTCAATAACTTTGAATTCCGTAAACATTAAAAAAGGTTTGTTCATTATCATAAATTTTCAGAAACAATTTAGTATAATCTGATTAAAATACAAACCTATATTTCATTTCGTTTTTTTTTATACTTTCGATGACCTACACACTACGTGTACATGAAGATCTGACAAGCGAGAGGCTTTTAACCGTATGAAGTCAGACATTGATTAATCAACCAGCGTTGACATTTCTGGTGGTTTACAAGTCCAAGAACCCACTGTAACAGACCGCTTAATTGGCTAATCCCTCACATCACTCAGAACACGTCAATGATAACAACTTTTCCAGATCCTAGTGTAGTAAAGACAAAGAAAACGAAATTTTGAACTATAAAAACGAAACGAAATAGGATCTGTGTTTTAATCAAATTAAATTTAGTACTATGTGGACGAAAACCCGAGGTCCCGTTTACACATTGGCGTGCACGTAAAAGACCCCTTAGCAGTTGGAATACGATATAAGAGTTGGTCGTAGCGCCGCTGTCCGGGCAAAATATTCCCCATAGCGCTCCTCATTTCAGTTATTTCCACAGAAAGGCCACATTTTGGAATTTGTCGGCATTCATATTCCTATAAGAAGGCTCTTCAAGAACTTGTAGTACAGATGTTTGTTACCATGCTTGTACAGAGAGGGACCCGATCTTCTAATTATCTCTTCTTCTTTCATTTCTCAATTTGAAGAAATAAATGATATTGTTGACAAATTGCTTAGAAGACTATTTATGTGTACACACATCTGCACACACGCTGTAAGACCCACCTCCCCACAATGATTTCCAATAATTATATCAGAACACTGTCGCCGTTTTCTTCCTTCCTCAAAACCCAGGAACGTCCGGTTACCGCGTAATCCCCTAATGGTTCAATCCGACAAATCGTATTTCTTGAAATTAACGAGAAAACATCTCAAGACACTCTTTTGAATTAATGATGTGGTTAAACCACGAAGGGACATGTTGCGATTGTAAAAATAGAAATAGTTTATTTTACAGACACTTCAGTCAGATCACAAGAACTAGATCGTGTCGCGAATCGATCCATCATACTTTAGGATGTAATTGGGCCGGCTATGGTCAGTATCAAATTTAGAAACTTAAGAACAACATTTAGTTAGTGTAATAAAACATATTCTCATATACCTCGTAAAAGTAATTGGAATAGTAACAGCGAATGTCTCGTTTATTAAATGGCTAAAGTGTTCATGGTATTAACAAACGACTTGCAACCCCAACGTGCCAAAATATGAGTGAAAAATAGAGTTTTTAGACAAAGCACAATCAAAATATGTTTATTAAAAAATCATTTTTGTTTCAAAAAAGAATTTCACGATTGATCAGTTCTAACTTTAAAGTTATGACCATTATGGCATTTAAAGATTACATTCGTTGCTGTTTGCAACTTGTCATGTATTATAACGAGATGGAACTAACGATGTCGAATAAATACCATGCTTTAGACCATGCTGCCATATCGGTAACCTGATTGTATACAGATTAGTTTCGTAAATCTCACTGTTTAGTTTCGTATATATAAATGGTTTGAGCGATGTCTTCTTCGCCTGATCAGAAAGTTAACACGTTAATGAACGATAATGACTTCTCTGTCGAAAGTCGAGACGTCTAACATACTGTTGTATAATTTACACGTTTAGCTTTTACCTCGTCTGTTCTGTAAGCCATACAATTACTGACATTGGTGGATCTTTGAATATTCTGAAGACTTCCATTATATCTTCGACAAAAACCACTTTTATTTTCGTATTTTTATTAGGGTTGGAGTCTGATCAATGTATTTTTAATTAGAATATAAATACAAGAAATTCCGTCATATTACACATGCATAGCCATAAGGCTTTATCAAGACTCAAATCAGAGAGTTTCATATCCTATCAACTTTAGAGATTGACAATTATTGTATATGACTCATTGGACGCGATATAGAGATCGTTTATCATAAAGATAAGAATACCACAAAGCGAGATATAATTGTCACCGATTCTTCAGAATCTACACCAGAGTAAACATGGGACGGAAGACTATATATATATATTTTCATCTTAAATGACATCGAGTTTTAGATGCTACTGGACTAATGTGAGAGAGAGAAATGGGGTTTACGTCCACTCGACGCAAACTAGGTCACTTCTGGACTAACATAATGTGGTTTAATTTGATTTTACTAATTCGCTTGCGGGTAGGGGTCTTTAGCAGTGGGGGGAAACCGGAGTACCCGGAGTAAACCCACGAGGCTGGACAGGCAACCCTACTCCTTGCCACGTACAACCGGGGATTCGAAACCACATTCGAATCTGACATATTTTATTTTATTGAAATAAAAATGGACTAAATAACTTTTGGTTAATAAATAATTGATAGTGTAGGGCTTTAAATGATTCTCATCTATATCATGTCATATACCAATGATAGATTGGCTAAGCTTAGACATAGCTTAGGCATACATTTATGAATATAGAAAAAATGCATGTTTTCTTAAAAGGAACTATTTGACTCGAATTACCCGGGTACGAATCCATGCGTGGGCCGAAAACATTTTTCGGAATTTTTAAAGTCGATTCCCCACTAGTCGTTCCAGGGGGCCAGAAAACCCCAGGTCCACGTTGACAAGAACACAGTATAACCCTTAACAGTTGGAAATCGAAGAAGAATATAGACTGAACCGCCGCTAGCCGTGCAGAGAATCAAATATTTGACCAACATAACCAATGTATTGTACTGACGAGAAATCCAAGTCCCATTCCATTCCGTTACATTAGTATGAATTATAGAAATAAAACCAATCATTACAGCATATATCTCAATGTCTATCGTCCAGACATATAGATATATTTGATGCTTTAAACTCGCATCAGCTCGAAAAACACTGTATCATAATTATTCAGTGAGTTAAAAGAGCTGGAGGCCATGCAATTAATTAGTTGTATTACCCGTAATCCACGTCTATTTAAAACAAAATACGTATCATTTTCCACATCATAAGTCTGGAATCCTTAAGATCGTGATATTGATGTTCATTATAAATAAAAGATCGTGGATTATATTTCAGTGTCGGGCAGGACAAGTCGACCAGTTCTCTCAGAACGTTTTCGTGCGTCAGTGAAGCCTTGATCTACTTATTTCTATTATTCAAACAAAAAAATAAAATAAAATAAACAAAGCGTATCTTTAACTGATTTTTCAAAGAACCCTTAATACATTACTTAAAGATGTATTCCCTTGACAATATAATCGGTAGTTATACTGTACCTTACACCTTGACGAAATATATCCAATTCACCCAAATAACTCAATATTGCCGCTTACCCCAATCTATCTGATTCATTCCAGATTTCGTTTCATTTACTTTGTTGTACCAGGTCAACATGGGGTAGCGTGTGCGCGCTGCATCATAAGGTCTGTCATTGAGTCAATTGGCGTGCAATGGTTTCGATTCCCTGGTTGTACGTGAGAAAGAGTAGGGTCGCCTGTCCAATGCGCAAGCGAATTATTGAAATAAAATTGAAGCATATGGTTGTCCCGAAATGACCTAGTTCGTATCGAGTGGACGTTAAACCCTTGTTTTCTCTCTCTCTCTGTTTGGATTGGTATACAAGGCTGTGTATTGTGCATATGAATATATAATATAGTTGTCTGTACTACTTGCAGAACACTGTCGTTATATTGCAATATAGTATAAGATCGAGAAAACAAACAAAATGAAATTTTAATTTATGTTTTCCTTTTGCTACTTTCCAATTAAAAGCCGTACAACTGTGTATGATCTTCGGCGTATACTGAAATGGCTGATAGACACCGATCGACGCAAATCACACTCGGGACTTATGATTTTAGTGTTCTTGCTTTTTAGAAAATCCGTATATCCTAATAAAATGTATTTAATATATTTAAAGGAGTTTCTCTTGAATGGGCAGGTCTTCAAAATACTTGTATAGGGCTTAAGAAATAACTAGGTCTTCAGATATTTTAACCACACTGTCAATATTATGGCTAGGGAGCGCTTTGTGTTTATTGAACTCGAGTGCAATTTTGTTATACACCGTTAGTTAAAACAGGGAATATTGCGGTCATGCTCAATGATGTATTTTGCTGCGTTGTTCAAGTTTATGTCAATAAAACATGGCACCGTGAGGGGCTATCCTCGCTGAAGATTTAGAGATTGCCTCACAAACCGTACAATAGACAGACATTAAGAAGTCATTCACGACTCAAACAGGTTTACTTAAGGTCAATATTAGTCATATACGAGGTAAATCAAGTTAAATGAAATGAAAATCTTGTAAATTGGATTCGTCAGAGTCGATCAAGTAAATTGAATCTTAAAATACATCTATATCACCGGTTTGTTTAAAACATGTACATTATTTTCTCTCAAAAAATACTTGGAAATTATTGCCAGTCGAAATGTTGTATGGCAAGTAGCCATGTGACTAAATAAAATCGTATTGTCAGTCAATGCTTGATTTAATTTGTTAGCTGATGTTGTAACCACCATCATCTGAAAGATTTCAATCCAAGAATTGCTTAAAGAGGCTACTGCTGTACAGATTTTCGCTATTCGGTGAAATAAATTTTCGATTCGACTTGAGTTGATCAAACAGTTACAGTTCATATAAGGTTGTGTACCAAAACTGAGGCAGTTCTGTCTTTCCATTGTTAAAGGGACAATAACATTCTTGCTGGCTTGGTAGATCCAGAAAATAAATAATACCCTTATTCTAAGTACTAGATGTTTAAGTGTCCTACCTGTTGTGTAAATTATTCATTACAACCTATTTTACTTGTCCAGAGGGTTCGAAAATATTTTAAAATCCAAATCACATTTGAAAAGGTTTACGTTAGACTTTTCAAATCAATTGGTTGAATTGTTCCAATTTTTAAAATTAGGTGTGTTAAGATGAAATTTATATCATCATTTAATTGGAATATTCTAAAATAATACGATTTGTTGACCAGAATGAAGAATCGGGCATATTATTAAGTTACAACAAGAGTGTTATTGGGGCTTTAAGGAATTGGCCATCTATTTTTTTGGAAAAAACTTAGTTTGACGCCCTACTTTTCTGTACACTAAATTTGGACTGTTTGTCTACAGTTAACACCACGGAGTAGAACCTCACTACAAAACAGTATACTGTTCTATTCCGCCAGGGCTAATGAAGACGGGCATACCGAGTGTTGTGAGGACAATGTTGCCTGAACAATGGCGCAACGGCATAGGTGAATTCCAACTGCCGAGGGATTTTTTACGTGCATGCCAATGTCTTTACAGATTCTCGGTTTTTCGTCCCACCCGAACGACTATTTAGTTGAATGAGTTTTACGACAGTAAGTCCAAAATACATTACAACTGCCAAGGGATCTTTTACGGGCATGACAATGTCTTTACAGATTCTCAGTTTTTCGTCCCACCCGAACGACTACTTATTTTAATGAGTTTTACGACAGTAAGTCCAAAATACATTTACTCTGAGTGGGTCAGTGCTTGGAGTTTAGGTAACGAGGCAACGTTGAGGTCACTTTGAGTATTATTCAAAATTACATGTGCATATAATGAATTATTTTTTTCTGGTGAAAGTAATAAAGTCCTTTAAGCATATAGCCTACACAAAAACAAGCACCATGTGTGACGACCACAAATGTAATACCATACACAACTGATCTCAGGAAACTGAGTACTTTTCTTTGAACGCGTCTAATACTCTCATATTGTCCATTAAGGCTTTTAAAATCCACACACTGTCTCGAAGATGATTGCAAAATGACT
This sequence comes from Patella depressa, assembly GCA_948474765.1. Taxonomy (NCBI): domain Eukaryota; kingdom Metazoa; phylum Mollusca; class Gastropoda; family Patellidae; genus Patella; species Patella depressa. The sequence goes on from OX419717.1 coordinate 56,558,653, forward strand.
CCACATGACATTTCAATTGCTCGATTTGCCAAAAGATTTTAAAATATCATTACGATATAATATTTATATTCATAATATTTCACTTACAATTTGAAAATCGTTTTGTAGGATCCTTTTATTTTAGAATTACAGTCTTCCTCATTGACAATAAATGATAGGTTTATAAAAGTATCAAGTCTCAAGTCTTTGAAACTTTGTCGACAACGTTCTCATAATCCTTTGGGTGTCCATGATGATTAGATGAACCTAATTTCGTTTCATTTCGTTTGCTATAACCGGAGTCGTGTAAACAGTCGCTCAAAATATCAAATAGATTGTATACGCATGAGGTCGGCTCGCGTCTACTGTTAACAGAGGCTAAGTAAGGGTTAATGTAAAACGTATTATCATGTATAAGAAAAGTAACGGAAGTTTGTATATGACGTTTAAAAAAGATCTATTAATGTAAATTGTTGTGTTTGGAGGTAAGCATGAATTAATCCCGTTATCGATTTTTTTATAAACACGACATTAAACATTAGTCTCCCACTGTCATCTTAATTTACTCACATGTCAGCCTTCGTATAGTCTGAGATTTGTAATTACTGCTAGAAACTCGTGGTCAATCTATTTAAAGAGTCTGGAATTAACCAAAAATAGACATACAAGATTACAAGGTAGGATTCATTTATTTTGTTGATAAAGATGCACTATCACACATTTTGGAATGATATCAGGTCCACAATAGCTCATGATATTTAAATATATCCTTGGGCAACACTGAACATGGCATGATTCGTAAATTTAAAGTTAAAACGCATGAGAGATGGGGTTTAACGTCCACTTGATACAACCTAGATCATTTAGGGGCTAACACAAGTTTCAATTGTATTTCAATAATTCGTAGGGGTCTTTAGCAGTGGGGGGGGGGAACTGGAGGACCCAGAGAAAACCCACGTGGTTGGACAGGCGACCATATTCCTTGTCACGTACATCCGGGGAATCGAAACCACGCCGGTTGACTTAATGACATACCTTATGATACAGCGTGCACGTGCTAACTATTCGGTCATCCAACCCCCAGTGTGTCGTTTCCAATATACAGCAGAATACTGACAGATAGTGGTGACGTATATATTATTATTAGCAACGTGCACTTGTTAACCAATGACAAGTGACATCGAATGGTAAACATAATCTGTCCAGTACACGACGTCCATCAATTAAAACGATAGTAGATTTCTCGACCCATTTTCGTCGTATTCCGGTACACAGCTGTTTAACCTACACGTTTAGGATCAAATTGAATGTGAATTGAACCATTTATCCAATTTAAACGAGTTATGGAATCAAATAGAGAAATCTAATGTGTCTGCTTCTTAATCATTTAAAGAGAATGAAAATCTAATGTGTGTATACTGTAATATTCCTGGAGTTTGAGCTCAGCTCTTGAATAACGCACTGTTTAATATAACGACAGCCCGAGAAAACCAAATAATTTGTTGACAGAAAACAACCGAGTAGAAAAATCGAACGATCCATGAGGAGTCTGGCAATGTTTTTTCTCTTCATCTACACGTGTGGATTTTAGAATAACACGATAACCTCTAGTCAAATATACTTTAAGTTTATTTCAAGCTGTTTGTAGACTTAAGGATACTGATAGGAACATGCTGATCTTTAAATGAACTTCCCAGTCAAGGCTAGACGAAGTGTAATGACCGATTATATATAATCATGTTCGACCAAAGTGTGGATTCCCTCTGGTGTCTGTGTAAGGCTGGGTCGCCTGGTTTTTGATAGAGATTATATCACAAACGCTGATAAAGTCAAGATACCCTGGGGTGGCATTTTCCCCGTATGTACTTAACACTATATTATTATCTAAAGTAAATACTCGATATATCTACATAATATACAAATATATGCACACAATGCAATTTGTAAAAAGGGTTGGAACTAACGCGCTCTTTAAAGTTGGAACACTTAAAATGTACCCCATACCAAGGGAAATCCAGAAGAGATGCAGGGGACAGGCAAATTGATCATTTCCAGTCATTTTTGGTGATCTAACGGGTGGGGACAAATATTGTACAAAAATTACACCCCGTCATTTCACTCGACTTGAATGAACTGGAAGGAATTCAATAGTTATATTATAGTTACACTGTTGTTTAACGCCAATTAATGTAATCTTTATATGATCAAAAACGATATACTGGGATCATTTCAAAGACTATATAATAAAATGTATGTAAAGAAGTTAACTCCATAAATCTCTCAAGGTGCTATCTAAATTACACCAAAGTCTATTACTGTGTACTGGAGGAAAGAATTACACCAAAGTCTATTACTGTGTACTCGAGGAAAGAAGAAATCCTGAGAAGATTCAATCCTTTCGTTACTCCCGGGAGTATTGCTGCTTGTGTGGACGCTAAATATCTACTACCGTGGATGATGAGTTCAGGGCAGAGACGCATTATACATGTACCATCGCCAAATCCGCTTCATCACAAGATGTCCGTTTATAAATGATGAAAGAAAAAGAAAGACACGTTTTCCCTGCTTTAAATAAAAAGAAATCCATGACACCTTTCAGAGTGCTGTGAAATTTACATCGAAAAGTCAATCTAGGCCAGAGTTTTGAAAATCAAAGAGATATAGATATTGTCCTATCAGTAACCGATCAGATAAACACATTTAAATACACTTTCTGGTGACCTAAATCAGGGCGGTTTATTAGCTTCCTTCGAACCCCAATGCACCACAATAAATCAATTTTCTGTATTTAAATTTAACAGAGATGGGAGTTGAATGGTGTCCGTTAGATACTATTCTAATCGATTAAAACAAAAAACCTTATAGATGACAATTGACATCGATGTACACGAATAGAATCGGGCTATTCTTTAAATCTTGACTGAAAATGGCTGCCGTTATATAATCAATAGCTATAATACTATTAATACATTAGATGGTCATAACTCATATTAGAATTAGTCGAGTTTTGGAATAATGTATTTCTATTATTACTACTTTGTAATGTGTATAGCAGTGGTTCCCAACCATTTTGTGATAGAGTACCACTTGGAGGTTCCGTACAGTCACAGCGTATACCACCTGGTTCCATAAAAAACTCAATTCGATCAAATATCACTTTTTTTTTAGAAGTATAGAAATTCAATATAAATAAATATACAAAATAATAATACGAATAGTAACATCACACTGAGAAAATAATCGGTATTATCTTGTGTTGGGCAGTAAACATTTTTGTGAAGTAAAAAGATAACTAAAAATTGTTAATGGCCCGAAAGTGCTCGCGTACCACCTTCCGGGAAGGCCTTCGCGTACCACGGGCTGGGAACCACTGGTGTATAGTCTGGAAGCATGTGATCCTGTGTCTGGATCGGATGACCTTATATTATACACACGTTTTATTTTACCCCAAATCAAAGAATACACACGTATCTGAATATAATAATATCGGAAAATGTTTTTGTAAAAAAAAGAACAATGACAGAAAAGAAATCATTAACATGCCATTTCCAAAAGATGTAACATCTTTGTTCAATAACTGAAATACATTCTGCTTTATTAAGATAGTAAAACTATCAAAATTCTTTGCCGACTTGAAAAAACGTATTCTAGTTTTGTTTCTAAAGAGAATTAACTAATTGGTCACAAAAACTACATACTGGCTCCTCAAAACATGCAAGTGCTGTGAAATAATTATCTTTCAAGCATCCTTGCATCTCTGCATTTCCTTAATTGTTTGATCCAAAGATAAAGAACCCAAATTCCTCAAACATCATTTATTCCCATAAGAAACCATAATATACTAGTGAATTCCGTTATTAACAGTTGAGTTTAGGCTATTCCATAACGATGCATTATGAAAGAATTAATTCTACCTTTGTTAGGCTTTTTACGTGCTTTGAATGTTTTAGGTGTGTTAAATCATAATATGGCATTATGAAAGAACCAACTCTGTATAGTATTGTCAGTCTTTTATTTGGGTCGAAACGTAATATTAATTATATTTTTCGCATGACATCTGGACCACCAGATGGCTTCGATATTAGAAATACCCGTCATGTCTCTAAGGTTAAACGATAATATGGTGGCACTTGACAATCTAGATTATGAATGGTCAATCGACAACCCCCCTCTCTCTCTCTCTCTCTCTCTCTCTCTCTCTCTCAAACATTCACATCTATTTTAAAACTATAAAAACTAGAAAAGGTATGCTCGTTTTCTAAATCTTATGTAAGGTTCCTTTAATTGGTGTTCTGTTACAGTTCTCTGCATGTTTTACGGCTAATTGTTTATATTACATATATTTGTGTTTAAAGGAGCTAATTCGTTAATATTTGGGTCCTAGAAATTGACACAATTGAGTCGCAACGCACATATTAATGTAATATGAATGTATGTAAACTGATTTACATTCAATCCTTTCGGTTTGACTCTAATTTAAAATCAGTTATGTTCGCTGAAATACGCCAGAAGTCTCACTCGAATGGCAACCTCTATTGTCTAGTTATTCCAGTTTGCACTGATAGTATTTGTTGCGTTTGCTTTCCAGATAAGAATCAAATACGATGGATCAAGCCTATTTTGTGGCTTCCTCTGGCAAGTTTCTTGGTGGCAGTCTAGAAACAACGACGACGACCAGATAAGAATATGTTGACACTGTTTGACATGACTCGTATAATATATATATCTTTGTTCTTTGAGTCCCCTGTTACAAATGGCGCTGAAACGTATTCCTGTACCAATGGTAAAATGTTTATTTTGTCTTAAATATTGGATATCAGAAGCCGATCTTTTCCCGGTAAGATCACAACATCAATCTTGATTTAAATTGGCAAATAATTTATGTTTTCAATGAAGAAAATTTTGGAAGATATTGAGATGGAGACTTAGCGACTTTAAGTTCGTGATATAGAGAAATGTAATACAAACTTGTGTTCTTAAACGTTAAAAGCAAGGTGAGCCGAGCTCTTTATCTATATATTACATAATGTCTCTTTAAACTTAATAATATACAGCTCTTTGCATTTGTTTTGCTATGTTTAATGAGTTTTAACTTATGTGATACGTATATATGTGTTTTAGCTCACAAGTAGAGTAATGTAATACATAATAAACGCGTGTTCTTATTACCTGAGGTGTGAACCTGATCGGTTTTCAGCACAGAAAATCATGTTTGCTCGAGTATCATGGATCCAGGGAAGGAACTAGAACATTAGCTTAATCAGACTTTCAAATTCATCATTTTATTCGATAAAAACATACAGTATCAAGCCACCATTTAGCTCGTCCATCGAAAATTTCCTGAGGGAATTTTCCATTTAACATATATAGCTTAGTATAGCCATAATAGCATGCATATAAATGTTTTTCCCTGTGGAGCACGGGCCAGGTAGTGTGCTTTGGAATATAAAACCATTCACGTACTCACGTATCGATATTTCGCCGACATCACCACCAGCTAGCAGCAGGCGCAGATCTCAGCCCACACACTCTCTTTACCCGATGTATTTATAACTTGTATTTAGATTACACTCTCAGCTTTAAGGATGACGTCTTAATCCTCCAGATACACGTGAAAACAAAGGATTTGGATTAAAAAAAATCGTCTTGATTGTTGTCTTTTAACTGGTTCGAATCGATTGGCTTGACTGTTTATTACATTTACACTAATTTGTGTGTGTGAGTGTGTGGTGGTGGTGGTGTGTTAGCTACGAGAACGCAACTAAAGACGTTGAGATATACCGATGTGTTTGTATTTAGCTACGATTGGATGCCTTTAGTTCCAAGTGGCACACACATTTCTTTAATGCATGTGACATCTTTAAAGATAAATTTATACTACTATGACTATCTCTATTTACAGAGGCCCATGTAGTGGCACAATTATTGCTTAACTTCAAATATTCGCTTATAGATTAATGAAGCGTTGTTTTTATCCGACATACACCGCCATGCGCCAACACTACACGCCAAATCTTGTCGGTAATAAAGCAAAATCATCCCTCTTGCCATTTATTACCAGGTCCAAAATAGTTTCTTGTTCGGGTTTAGAGAGAGATGTGTGAGGTTGTCCTGGACTAACATGTCTTTATTCTAATAATTCGCTTGCCCGCAGACGTAGTTTACTGTGGAAAATAACTTGTGAACGAGATCAGCCGGGTGGGGTGGGGGAGGCAGATACCCGCACTCTTAGCCACGTAAATTGCAATAACGATACATGATTGACTCATAACGTGACCATGTGATCTAAAGCGCATACGTTATGACCCAGACAATGAAGTTCTTCCACCGCCATGTTTTAGTGCACACCCAATCAATTAAATCTACCGTAATATAAATTGTTGGTGTCAAATTGTCTATGGCGTTAAATCAAACCTCGTTATATTATTGATATTATATAATAAAACATATTTTGTTTGGTTTTAAGTTAACAGTTATGATTGATGGATTAAATTCTCGTGATATGTGTACGTAATAACCTGTTTATTTTATTTTATGTTAGTCTGGAGGGTACATTATACTTAATTTGAGTATAGATTATTTACTTATTGAGAGAGAGAGAGAGAATGGGGATTTTTTTTTGGAAGGGGGGGGGTAATGTCCACACAACTTCCACTGATCTTGTTATTATTCGGGTAACATTGAATTCGGGTGGGCTACGCTACTCCGTGTACGGTATGCCTTGGTATAGAACTATTGGTTTGCATGGATAGCAGGTCTTCTGTCCACTGGGCCATTCAAAACCTATACCAAAAACAAGAAATACAATCAAACAACGTAAGTGTACACCCATTATATAATGTAACTAAATATAACTGTGTGAACGGTTGCCAAGCGTTATCAGGTATTCTACGAAATTGCATATGCTTTGTACCCAACATCCGTCATTTTTTTTTAAGGAAAAACCTGTATTAAAGTTACATTATGGGAGATAAGATAAAGAGGTGGTAGTTCTCACTATAATAGTTAAAAACTAGATAGTGTAAAGGTAATTTGCTGAAAATTTCAGTCAAATTGATCCACTATTAGCCGAGTAAAAAGCCTTTGAAATATTCACATAACCTCGGTCATCATCACTCAAATCATTAATATAAACAGCATAGTCTCGATTATCCACTTGATTGATTTAATTATCAACGGCCATTAAGCGGCATATAGGAATTTAATCCGCCCACATCGAAGGCTAGCCTTGACATAAAGAGTTTATTATGGTCTGGATATGTTAATTAATGTCTAATTGATTATTTAGATAACATTTCAGGCCTAAAGAAAGACCTGTAATAAGCAGATTTTGCTCTTGCATAATGCTATTTTAACCTATGTCTGTTGTTTGGATATTGTAAAAGTCATCTACAGTTTGTTTTATGCTTTTTAATGCCAGGATCCCTTGTGCTGTTTGTTATTTATCTTAATAAGGATAATTCGTGATTCTAATATTCACAATACTGTTAATCACCAACATGGTATGGCCGTTACTATGTCTCAGAATAGTTCATAAATTCATGGCATTTTATTCAAGATGTGGACACAGAAACCTTTTCCATTTATTAATCAGTTCATTTAAGATGAACATTGACATAAACTATTGCACGGACATCTTTGGTATCTTACCATTAGTGGCAATTTGATCGGTTCTCTTTTTTATTTGTGCCTTTGATGTTTGATTTTTAGTACAGCCGCTAGTCTCTACTTAGACGAGTGTGATTGATGGATGAATATGAACTGAGCTTCAAAGAAACAGTTATGATATGATTACATGCAGACATAATTTATATACATATCAGAATGATTTTATTCTTATAAAAGCAAGTCCCCAAGCATAACGCCTCTTTAACTTGACACATGTGTATAGCGATTGGGTTGATATAATTTTACCGAGTCCCAATCAATTGTTTCATATAATATTATGTTCGCTGAATTCGAATGAATGTGTTTTCTGATACTTAACAGTGGGGACGTTAAACTCCTTTTATAGCAATTAACCCACATGTATTGAGATTGTTATAGCTATATATAAAGTAGCTAAGTTTCTAATTCAAAACCACCCAAAGTCTTACACGTTGAAAACACGAATTATTTGTCAATTAAAATCAACATTGGTGTTGTTATCTTATCTTGAAAACGTAGGCTTCTGATATTCAATATTTAAGGTAAAATAAACATTTTACCATTGGTATACGAATCAGGTACCATATAGTGCGTTTCAGTGTAACAAGTTACCGGAAAGACATATTCCACAACTCATGTCAAACGGCGACGCCATAACTTATCTTAAGAGCATGCGGATAGACTGGAATAACTAGACGCTAGAAATTTCTATTCGACTGAGTCTCACGCCGTATTTCGCTAAACAAAACGGAAACACTTGAATATAAATCAGTTCATATACAATCAGAATACATTATTATATGCGTTGCAATCCATTTGGGTTAATTTCTACGTCCCAAATATTAGCGATTTATATCCTTAAAACAAGGAAGTTAAAGTTTGATATTTTACTAATTATATTATCAAGGTGGCTATTCATTGTATCATTATTTTGAAAGATAAAGTGTTTAACTATACAAGAGAGAGACAGAGAGAGACAGAGAGAGAGAGAGAGAGGGAGTGTTGAACGTCCACTTGACAAAAACTAGGTCATTTCTGGACTAACATATGTCACGCACAATTTAACCGGGGATTCGAAACCATGCCAGTTGATTTAATGACAATCCTTATGATACAGCACGCACGTGCTAACCATTCGGCCATCCAACCCTCTTGGAAAGAAGTAGAACTACTACTAACAGTCATTGTTTACCTTTTGGTGAAGAATTATAGACGCAGATGAATCATCCCCTTTAACCAAACTGAAGAATAATAAATGAACTTCGGTCAAATCTCCAATAACCGATTATCAGAGTTTGTATCACGATGTACATCCCACGCGTACCAACCACCGCCACGGTTAATCCCGACACAAATTGCTTAAAGATTTTTCGTTTATCGGATCAAAAGTAAGAAGTCAATGTCCTATTTTATATAATACATAAATTGTGTTATTAATCAATTCCATTACATGATAGGCCCTGTGTGAGCTAAGGTTAATGGGCTATCGTTTTTTTCCTTTTTAATAAACTTTCGTCGAATTGGTTTAAAGGGGCTGTGTATCTTTGATTTAGTTCAAAATGAAATATCTGCTATACAAACCTCCTATGTCTCTATGTTGTATTTTTGACTGAGGTAAAAATGAATAAAAACGTATAATCCTTAATATTTCAGAATAAGGAGGGGTTAATAAACACAGCCCATTATAGTCGGATGTGTCTAATTACTTAAAGTTCCAATAGCATTTTTTTAAGTTATATTTTTAAAATTTATTAAAATAAAGCCCCAAAATAGATTGAACCTATAAACAGTCAGTCCTACCTTGTTAAAGAATAATCCTATTAATCCTATAATTCACTATTGCCAGTTGAGAAATTGGCAAAAATATCATTTTCAACTTCAAATTCAAACGTTTGAAGATGGCCGTCCATGGAGAAGAATGGGAAAACAAGGGAGGTAATTGAGTAACTATTTCCTCAATCAACCAGTGTCGCCCTTTCTAACCCCCCAAAAATTTTATCCATGATCGTATAATAGTGAGTTGACAACCTTTTGAGCAAAAAACATAGAAATAATTATATTTTGACTTTCTTAGAAAAAGTGAAATTGGAACTTTAATATCAACAGTTTGGACGTTAAAATACTATACTCATTTTTGGCTATGGATATATATTTGTACGATTCGACAATTTCACTTTTTTTTCACAAACATCAAATGGATCACATTCCTTTAAAGTTCGCAACCACGGAAGGCAATGACAATTTACATTTTGCTCTCTTTGATACCGTTTACGACAGCCGTAAAACGATCGTTAGCGTTGCTTTATGCGTTTGACAATGGCGTGAATGGTAATAATAAATAGATTGAAGATATTGTGTTATTTATATTAAAGTATGTCTGTGCACGTTCACCACTGTGCATAATAAACTCACTTAGTGTTGTCTGTGAAACATATATTTAAAAACCCATAAAACATTGTTACGCATACGTCATATATTATAATATACAGGATATAATATATAATAATATTTGAATTATTCAGTCGATTTGTTGAATAATGTAACACACATGTGTTACCGATCATATCATAAATGCAGGTGTTTTGTTTTCATTGTAGGTGCCAATTGGATTAGTTGGTGAATCCTTTCTAAGGTAAGAGATATGTGAATTCTGTTATTTTCTCCCAGGCGAAATACGATATTATCACTTTTTACTTCATGTGTATATAAACCATGGAATTCAATAAGCAAAACTGATAAACTTAGATATATTACAAATCAGCATGTTTGACATACATACATATGTATGTGATTATGTTGTAACATTTTGTTTTTGAAACATGGTAATGTTTAGACATATTGATATGTTAGTATTAAGCATTACCAAACAACTCTTTCCGGGTCTTTGTGCAATTTATTTGGTGAAATAAAATGGGGTTTAACGTCTCACTATTCTGCTCCTAAACTGGGCTAATGAAGACGGGTATACGCATTACAGTGTGCCATGGGGGAAATTTTGCCCGGGCAGTATTTATTTGGTTTAGGAAAATGAAAATTGTGTTTAATGTCCAACTTTTATGCACCAACCAGGATAATGAAGTCAGGAACATTGAAGGGAATATTTGCTCGGTCAGCGACGCCGCTGCGACCTGCTTTAATTTCGAACCCAAAGTGTCAATGATTCTTTTACGTTTATGCCAGTATGAACGCAACACTAGACAGACACTGTTCCTTGCAGTTCAAAAATAGCCAAATCCGTTCAGTATTTAGAAAGACATTATCTATGAACTAAAACAAATGTCCGCATTGGACATCCACTGCAGACGATATAGGTTAATATGGCCATCCCCTATTATTTTGTCTGAAATCATTTGAAAGGCGCTATTTGATCCTAATTGAATCCATGTTGGGAGGTTATGAATCGTTGATATCATGATTTTGTTTTCTTAATTAAATGTTAAATAATGAATTTGTACATTTTCGTGTCATTTAAGCGGTAAAAATAAATATTATCCACAACACGCAAATGATGTTCAGCGATTTTCATATTAGCGTATTGCAATTTTTATGACGATCCTTAAAGTGTCGACTTAGTTACATTTGAACTAGTTCTAATATGTCACGAACAAAATCCATTTTTGTCGAGCTGTTTGTTTTATAGAACCTTGTATTATGGCCAAATGGAGTTCTTGGTTATTGAAAAACACTCGTTCATCTTGGAGCATGAAAGATACGAAACCAAAACAAAAAAAACCAAACACTTTAAAAAGTCCATTTTTATTTATACAATTTTCGATTAGGCATCTGTGAGCAGACTTGGGTTTTGTTTTAATGAATCTTCTGATAAAAGGTTTTGAAAATATGTGAAAAAATTGACTCGTATTCCTCCGGCAATTGCCTTAATTATTGTGTTGATATGAAACTCCTTTTGCAGCGCTGTCACTTTAAACTTCAATGTATCGAAAGTGTTTTTACTTAAATATCTCCTTCGTTCATTTTGTATGGAAGTCACGGCACCACGTTTTAAGATACCGCCCGTTAAGTGCATTGTAGCCATGTAATATAAAATTTCATTTTACATAAATGATACATTACTTCTGTTCGTGTCTGGTGATTGATTGAATGCCCTTTCTTTATTAAAGGAGATCTATGAACTTTTTAAAAAGTCAACAGAACTCCATAGTTGTGTGAAACTGAGAAATCGGTATAACATGGTTATAGCATTTAAATGAGGCTATTAACGGATAGAGAGAGAGAAGTGGGGTTTAACGTCCACTCGACACAAACTAGGTCATTTCGGGACTAACATATGGTTTAATTTTATTTCAATAATTCGCTTGCGCGTAGGGTCTTTAGCAGTAGCAGGAAACCGGAGTGCCCTGAGGAAACCCGCGAGGTTGAGAAGGCGCCCCTATCTCCATGCGACATACGCACACACAAGGGATCGAAACCACAGTCGCAAGCCAGAGGTGACCGGCCAGCTAGAGGTCGAAACGCGGCACTCTAGACCACTAGGCCATCCCAACCCCCCTCCATACGCACTACGCCCTACTTCGCCCTACGCACTACGCCCTATTTCGAATATCAACAGTCATCAGAGGTTCTTTTACGTGCCTGTCAATATGTTCGCGGTATCTCGGTTTTTGTCTCATCCGAACGACTATAACATTCTGCATCACCGATAACGGATGTCGTGCACAAAACAGAATGGACTTATAAGACTGACCGAGTTTATGAATCTTAGGCCGATAGTAATGTATTATACGGGTAATATTGGGTGGGCTTTTACTATTAGGCTGTACATTTTGTTCAATACGCTTTACTGACAGTCACACGGAATTCTGAATTGAATAGAAAATGCACTTGAGCCATATATCTATTTCTATTATACCTACTTTCTCTGTGAAAACAATAGAAGTATAACAGATGTAGATATATTTACCTGAAACTGAGTTCAAACCGTACAACTAATACCTGATGTACTGTATCAAGTAGATATTTCTTAGAAGACTTTCAATTGGTGTATTTGCATAGGGTAGGGCCTATAATTTAGTAAGGAAACGTGTTATTTAAGCATGAAATATCTATTGTTAAATAAAAGTATGTGATAAAATTACAATAAATGTACGTAATACAAATCTTGTATTCAATATTGTGATCATATTAATGTGATGTGTCAGTTCATATAATATATGGTGAACACATCACCATGGACATTTAAACACTCCTTTGTAAGTTTTAGTAAAATTTGTCCGCTCTGTTTACTTTAAAGTAAAAATATATATTAATTCAAAAAGACTAACATAATACAAATTGCTTTTTATACGCCCACATTGAAATGTGGTCGTATATTATCGTCGCCCCCGTCCGTTCGTCCGTCCGTCCGTCGCTCTGGCGTCCACAATTGCTTGTGGACGCTCTAGAGGCTAAAGTTAATATCCGATTGACTTTAAATTAATACACAGTATTTAAGGTCATGAGACGAAGAATCCTATTTATTTCCAGCGAAATCCGATAATTATTGCCAAAGTTATGGCCCTTGATCACTTCAAAAAATCTTGTGGACACTCTAAAGGCCAAAGTTAATATCTGATAGAGTTTAAATTCATACACAGTGTTTAAGGTCATAAGACCAAGAAGCCTACTGATTTTCAGTGATTTTCGATAATTACCGCCAGAGTTATGGCCCTTGATCACTTCAAAAAATCTTGTGGACGCTCTAGATGCTAAAGTTAATATCCGATTGACTTTAAATTTATACGCAGTGTTCAAGGTCATGAGACAGCGTTCAGATGGACAAGTATATTGATGAATTTTGATAACTGATTAGCTAAATCCATGATTTTAAGCGTTAGCATGGGGCAGAACTTTATAAAAACCAAACAAATTCTAAATACTTTATGAATTGTTAATCTTAATCAGATTTCAGAGAATAATAAATGTTTTATTACCGAAAAACGTAAGAATATGCGACAACTCTTGTTGACTGCCCGGACGATTTAGCTGCCGTGGACGTATGTTTCGTTGCCTGGCAACCTATCTTTTTTTATTTCAATGATTAAAGTTGATGTATAATTTTAAATCCTTAACGCATGCCAGTTTTTCGTGTAATATAGATCAAGTTATCGATGAACGTATTTCTGGCCTTTACTACAAAGCGGTTTGTATCCAACTGCTTATCCCCCCCACCCTTAAATTTAAACACTCGCAGCGGTTCTCTCGCACCAGACTATGCGTCGTCACATAATAAGTTTACTGCTGAGCTGGCAGATGATTTGACATACTTCAATATATTAATTTACCCTTTTCTACTTCCGCTTAGCTGTTAGTATTGAAAAAATAATATTCATCCAAATGTTATCCCATGACTTTATTTGGCCTATATACATGGAGGATTATCCCACTAAAGTCAATTCCTTTCTGGGACATTTGCAAGGATATTTGGTTAATTTTGGAAATCTCGTTTTCTCACATTATTAATAATATATATTACTGCAATGGTAATGTCATTTATTTCTTTATATAATGTTCACTATTGATAAAACTAAGTACTAATCAAACAATCTAATATGAATTGAATCAATTACTCACGTATAATATGTGTGCAAATTTTTATTAGATGAAATATGTTATTGGACGCTGCATATTTCACGAAAGGAACCAATTCCACGAGATGAATAGTAATGAAGACACATTACACGTTTAGCGTGTCAGATCTCTTATACAAAATTTTAAAAATAAATGCGACTTCTTTTTATAGGCGAGTAATTTCCTGTCTGTGACAGTAGATAATTCGGTCTTTATTGAGAATAGGAAAATTATTCATTCATGCCATTCTTTAAAGATCCCAGAAGGTTTCATTGCGAACAAAATAGCAGCGGCTGATCGATTTACTCTGGAATTAAGGTCGATATATCGGCCGGGGTAATAAGAAATCTATGGATGTTTCCAATGACCACACGACACTTTTTAAGAGAAGAGAGAGAGAGAGAGAGAGAGAGAGTGAGAGGGGGGGGGGGGTTAAAAGTATATTGGCACAAACTAAGTTATCTCGGGAATAAGAAAAGGTTCAACCCTATTTCAATAATTCGCTTGCTCGTGGGGGTCGGAGAGAGATAATAAAATAAGTCGCAAATTCAAACTTTCAATCGGCGGTCGCCGACAGTGTCGCCTGTCGTCATATTGTTTAACGCATTTCTAAGGGGGTGCTCGATTCACAGCCCAGAACGTTCCGAATCGACAGAATTACAATCGAGTGACGCGGAATTCAGTCATGTCACAGTTCTGCCAGTCCCGACAGCTGAGGTGGAGTGAGTAGAATCGTGACGTATTCCTGGGTAAAAGATATGTTTCAGCTGTCATGATTGGTCGAGATATTTTTTATACAGTCGACGCATGCGTTGTATTCCAAAATTCTCCTTTTCACTCGATTAACACCAGTTTCGGAATTTAATTCCGGAACTGTGAATCGAGCATCCCCTAAGTGATCTAGTTGTCACGTGATTACATTTATTTATAACATTCAAAGGCCATGACAGGCCCAACAATAGGCAGAAATTGATTCTTTCATAACGAATAACCTGAACTCAACTGTTAATAACGGAATTCACAAGTATATACAATTTCTTTATGGGAATAAATGATGTTTGAGGAATTCGGGTTCTTTATCTTTGGATCAAACATTTAAGGAAATGCAGAGATGCAAGTATGCCTGAAAGATAATTATTTCACAGCACTTGCCTGTTTTTAGGAGACAGTATCTAGTTTTTGTGACAAATTGTTTTATTCTGTTTAGAAACAGAACAAACGATGAATTTTGATATTTTTACCATCTAAATAGAGCTGACCCAATTTCAGTCATTGAACTAAAGTGTTTCATTTTTTTTTTTGAAGTGACGTGTTAAGGAATCCATTCCTATAATATCTCTTAAAACGATATCGGACACAACCCAGACAATTTCGTCATGCACTAACGTATGGTTCAATTTATTTTCAATACTTCGCCCGCTTGTCTTCCGGTAGTGGTAGGAAACTACACCGAATTGACACCACACCACTAGTCTCATTGGCAAACCTTATGATCTAAAGCGCAGGCCATTAATTGGTTACCCAAGCCCCCGTTGTGGATAATGGTTTGGCTTGTTTCGGCCAAATGTTTGTGTGATAAGAAGGATTTCAATGCCGGTCATTTCCTTTTACATTTAGGATTTATTGTCAGTAAATAATAACTTAATATATGGACTTCATTTTTATTTTTCCATTTCTTTTACAAGTAAAGTAAACCCTCTTGACTGTGACTTTAGCAATGCTTTTAGAGACCCAATAAAAGCATATAAAACATAAATTTTAATATAAACTAAATCCAGAATAGTATTAAAATACAAAAAACTTCTTCTGTTTATGTATATTTATGGCGATAAATAATGAATTGAAATCATTTACATTTATATAGTCACTTCAATTCAACAATTGATGGGAGTCAGGCAGACATATTATCGAATTTTGCGGGTTCAAATGTATGGTTTTGGGCGAAACCAGACAAAATACCAATTCTGTAAGCTAAAGTAAAATTCCCAAACCTCAGGGGTTTTCTATGCTCTGTCTATAACCCACAGCTAAGAAGTCCTGTTTTACACGTGATCAAATTGTACTTCGGAGTACCTTGTTAAACGGGCATTAGATACGATTTAGATAACAAAGAGACAGTTCTCGCTATAATAGTTAGAAATAGATAATGGAAACAGAATATGCTGAAAATTTCAGGTTAATTGCTTCAATCTGAAACGATCCGATTTAAGGCTGATCCCGATCATCAGTACTAACGTTGGTACGATAATAAACAAAATTTCGATTGCCAATTTTTATGTTAAATTATCCTCCAAAGATTGTATTCAAATTCAATTAATATCGCAGGCTGACAATGGCGTAGAGAACTGATTATTGTCTGGATAATTTAATTATTGTCTAATTTATAATTGTGAGAACATTCCATGCGTAGAGTAAGACCTACATTAGGCAGATTTGGCTCTTGCATAATGCATGTTTAATAAATGGATTTAGGAACGGAAAATGGGATTTTTTTTTTTAAAAAAAAAGAAGAAATAAATGCAAGACTTTTGGAAAAGTAGGATTCAAGGTGCTGTTTCAAAATAACAAATATTAGACATTTTCTTGAAATGCTTTAGAGATACATGTATACTACCGATCGAGACATACTACCGATCGAGACACTCATAGGAGATGAAACAATCTCCAAAGAAGAACGAGCCAATCAAAAGAATTATAAAAAAGCTTCACTTCCTTCAGTGAGTAAGGTAGCGACCTGCTAGCCTGGAATTCTCGGGTTTAATTCTGCTGTTGGCCGCCGATGTTCCTCGGGATTTTGCTTCGTGGTCCCTCCTATTCGTTTGGGTAGGATGGCTAACTTAGGTTACTGGTGCTCGTTGTCGTGCAGGTAAAAGTACCACTGTCTGTTGGAATTCAACTGTCTGACGTAAAATATGTTCTTCTTTATTATCCCGGTCTGTGCAGAAAGTAGGACGTCAAATCCCATTTCATTCATAGTTCGTTAGTGGGTTTAACGTCCATTTCCACCGATGGTGCGATATCGCAGACAGTTTGAGTCGAGTGAATCCACGACCTCTAAATACGTAATATTTAGCGTTAGATCTATTTCTTAAACATACATTATGCACGAGCTAAATATAAATTTGCCTATTGCAAGTCTTTATTTAGGTTTTAGATGTTATAGAAATTATTAATTAGACCTTTATTTACACGGCAAGCTCAAAATCAACTCTGTATACCCTAGGATGGCTTGGATACCGCTTGGATTTAAACAGTCGTCCATCTAAACTTTAATCAATAAATGACTGACCACACTAACGTTTACTGACGTCACTGCCGGAGACTCGCGATAAAAGGCCTTCCAAGCGAGGGTACCATTGGCATTGAGAATGCTGCTTGATAATCGAGAATATGTGGGTGGAGTTATCGTCTGTCAACAAACGATCGGCAATTCCCGTACACGCTGCCGGCTAGTCCAAACGTCAAACAATGACAACTCCGTTCAGAATATAGTAATGTTACTGAAATTTTCAATATTTTCTCTTTTTATTATCTTTTATTATGTTATTATATCAAGAGTGACCAACCCTTTATTAAACTCTTATCTAATGTATCTTTAAGGCCACCTCTAGATTTGATCAAATGGTCACGAGATCTAAACTGGGCTAGGGCTAATCTCAACCTTAACCCTAGACCTATCCCTAACTCTTACCCAAACACTAATCCCAGCCCTAACCCTAGACCTAGCCCTAACCATTACCCAAAAACTAATCCGTAATCTCAACAATCACGTGCCCTAACACATCAGCAGCCTTGACGAAATACGGGTTCACATATTGTATTGTTTACAACCATATTCTTATATGAACTGAGGTTTGGTTAGAATACATGTATCAAAATACGCTCACAATTCCCTTCACTCCATATCTATTATCTATTGCATTGCTACTCAGGTGCTCGAGACCATGACTTCAGGAAATAGTGTTAAAAATCTTAATTTACAACCGTGGGTTTAGGTTAATAAACAACAACAACAGGCGAGTACTATAATGTTTAACAACGTGGGCCGTATAACCAAAGGGTCAAATTAGTCAAAATCCCTCAATTCTTGGCTCCGCTGTGAAAATGTGGGAACCGAGCCAAGAATAGTCAGGGCGTTCTGACTTGATTATCCCTATGAGTGGGTTCGAATTTTACTATGATTTTGTACTGATTTTTATATGGGAATTTATGTTTCTTGGCTCATCTAAAAGGTTTCTAATATTTGAGGGATTGGAATGTCAAGATTGTCGACAATATTTCATCTAAAAAATTCGCTGACTTCATTGTAACAGAATTCTCTGCATCTTTAAATCGATGGATTCGCAGCTTTCCACCGTATACATTGACATGGTTAATCATATAGTTACTTCTTGGGTTTCCCAATACGTCAAACAATTATTGATGACACTGATGACGTTATCGTACGGTTTTAGATAGGACATTGCCCTCTAAACAGCATTTTGTTAAAATCTATTCTGCAGGAAAATATTATGTTATGAACCTTCTCTACATTGTATCTCCTCGTGCCTGTATCTGCGTGATTCGACTTGCTGATAATGCACTAGAATTAACATAAAGATAAAGCTATGACCAATATAATATACACACATGCAGCCTTTGTTTCCCCCCAGTAATCAGTCGATATCTGACGTATTTCAGACAAATACTAAATTTCACCAACGTATAGACTGTGTAGTAGTGTACCCAACGGGCTATAATGAAGACGGACATACATCACGCTGTGTGCTGTTAGTCCGCCTACTCTTCGTTCAATTACAAATGTCAAGGTTTTTGTTTAACAAGCCGCCAACTCTCATTACGCCAATATTCAGTCCAAAATCATAACAGAGCTCCTTAACCATAGGGCCCCGGCTTCGACCCGGGTTTTAACCGAGAAAGATCCTCTCCGTAGATTTTCCAGCCTTGTGTCACCTTTTCAGTTCTGCAGGATAAAAGCGTCCTGTCGTCAAAGAGGACATCCCGCATACAAACCGTGTGATATGATATAAAACTATTTAATTGATCTGTCAAAAGTTTGTTAAAAATCTCTCTCAAAACATTTTAATTGGAAGAAAACTACATCATGTCGCGGAATCTATGTTATCACGTGACTTGATTAAAGTGCGGATCCTTTTCAGATTGTCGAAGTCTAAATAAATCTCGGTTTGTCTAGTGCGCGTATCATAGGCGTTATTCGGGAAATCCAGTATTTTCTATTAAAATTATCATACTTTTATTGGAAATAAATACATGATAAATACTTTTGTGGGAATGCATCTTTAAGTATTACACATAGTCGTGTAGTCAATCGGCTCGAAATTCCACACAATAGTTTGATTCGTCTTTCTACGTAAGACTAACAACTTTATCAAACATATCTGCGATCAGTCAAATAAAACTTATTAGATCAAATCCCGATTGTCCAAAGCTAATAATGTTAACATAAACATTATAAGAACGTATATGTGACAAATGAGCCATCTCAGATATATGTCACTAAACAAATAAATGGAAGGTTGTAAGAAACCTATATTCTAGACCTGTACATCTATTTCAAATGAAATTGGGTTTAACGTCCTACTTTTCTGCTCCGACTGGTCTATTGATAACGGGTAAACGCCATACAATGTTTTATGCTGAATATTTTGCCCGGGCAGCGGCACTACGTCCTACTCTTATTTCGAATATCAACTGTCAGACGTTCTCTTACGTGTCTGTCAATATGTCGTTTTTTTTGTCTCATACGAACGACTATAACGTTCTGCATCACTGATAAGGTGAAACCACGTCGAAAAATCGTGATGAAGCTTCTCGGCCAACACGGGACCTCTAGGTTAACACGAGAGAGAGAGAGAGAGAGAGAGAGAGAGAGAGAGAGAGAGAAATGGGGTTTAACGCCCACTCGACACAAACTAGGTCATTTCGCGACTAACATATGGTTTAATTTTATTTCAATAATTCGCTTGCACATAGGGGTCTTTAGCAGTGGTGGGGGGGCGGAGTATCCGGAGAAAACCCCACGAGGTTGGACAGGCGACCCTACTCCTTGCCACGTACAACCGGGGATTTGAAACCACGCCAGTTGACTCAATGACAGGCCGTATTATACAGCGCGTGCATCTAGGTTAGTGAGCCTACGCCTTACTCACTGAACCACCGTGGATCACTTAACTATCTGAATCTCGAAATAATAATTCAGCTGTTTGAATCTCGCATATTCACGTAGTTAGGCACCAAGCCTGCCATGTCCCTTTATGGTAAATCATAATTGCACGATTTGAACAATTCTAGACCAGAATTTCACAAGGAATAAAATTGATTGTGATTTTGTATGGTCTTAAACTCTGTCTGTATAACCTATGATGACATGCTGGTGTTAAAAAAGTAATTTCAATGATATTGGATTTATCTAAGCCACATGAGGAATATTATTGACAATTATACATGTTGGTACATAAAACATAGAATTATACCGATGAGAATATTGTGGTGAATGAATAAATCTCGAGAGGAAAGGTCAACCAGTGCATGTTCTTCCCCAATTTCAAGGAATTAAAGTCTATTGAGTGATATTTATAATATCCGTTCTGTCGTTTTAATAATGGTAATTGCTTCGTCTTGTCAAATCTCTTAAATAACTTATTGGAGCCATGCACTGTAAATCGATAACTCTTAAGATCCTTGCTTATTTATGCGATCTCATGTTCGATTCACCCAATCTATTTACTAGCCCTATCATTGACCAATTTCCCGATCTATGCCAAGCTTAATTCCCAACAGTCTGTATATGTGAACTCTTGCCAAATAAACTGAAGTTAAAGAATATTTTTTATAGTACACCTTCTCTATAGACCTTGATCGTAGTGAGACATTCTTTTTAGACTGTGTTAGTGAATATCAAATCAAATAATGTTCATTAAACAAAATCATTTTTAACACCTTACCTTGCCCAAAACTATAGTGCCAACCGCCATTTCCCCTTATATAGGAAAGGACAGGCTCATCTGAACGGTTACATATAGTTTTCGTATGTTATTATAGTTTTCAGTCTGAATATTGAAAAATAAAATAGTAATTCGCCGTAGATCATGGCGCAAAGTGTCTTGTCGTTCTTTCAGTATAATTACATTGACAACCGAGCAACGTCTAGATGTTCCAAAACTGACAGTCGTTGCTTCAGGAACATGAGTCTACCTTAGACAAGTGTATTATCTGTTTAGAGCAACGTATTCCCTACCGAGAGTTGGAATTACAGATTGAAGTCTTGGGTCGCAAAATCTAGGAACAAGTTTCTACTATTTTATACCAACACTGTAGTCTTAAACACCAGTCACGACCACCGAGTTTGCTCAGGTGTGTTTAAATCTTCCTTAAGTCGTGAGGGTAGGTGTTTGGATGGGCCCCATAAGTGGAATATCCCAAGGCTTGTCATAATGTAAATTAGACACTGGCCATGCCAGCTTGTTATTTAACTCTTTAATACTGAACAGGGGTTTTATACAAGTTTCTTTAAAGGACCGATGGATGGATGGACCTTAAATATAGCACACAGTATGGCACGATCATATAATATTCATTAGTGTAAAATGGTAAAATGACGCGAGATTGAATCTTGGTCTTTATCGATCAGCTATATGAATAAAGATAGCCACCAGTCTTTATTTATACTCGAAGGCTAAAAAAAATCTAAAGAAACTGAATTACTTTCTCCTTATTTTGCCGTCTCTTTAAATGTGCCCAATCACGATCCTAATTAGAAATCTTATTACTGATAATTCCACTTTTTCTTTTCCGTTTATAGTTATATCTAGACACAGTGTCTGTCATACTATACAATAGTTATCAGAGAGCAAAGATCAAGACCCTAGCTGCTATGGTTATACGACATTATATACAGTCTATTTGAAAGTCCGGACATGCTTTCATGTGCTAATTTTGACTAGGACAGTAATTAATTTATAATAGATAAGAGAGAAAATATTCATATCCATAGACAGAATGGTCTTCATGACTTCCTGTAGCTAAATTTTGATTATAAATGGTTGATATTTGAACATGAAATCTGTATTTGAAAACTGATATACATGGCTGTCTGGAATAATGTACACAGTTCAAGTTTATGTTAAAGGCCACCACAATTCACAATTTTATTACCCCCGCCTTTTATCCGTCAAATTTCTTAGTTAAACCGTTAAGCACGAACATGCACATTATATAGGGACTGTTTAGTTCAGGGTTATTTCTTAGGATTAAATCATTAAGACCTGAATATTAACACCAAAGCTGGATAAACTGACAGATACATTAAACATTTACCAACTTCTATTACTGATGACAATGTTAATAAAACACAGATCCTATTTTGTTTCGTTTCGTTTTTTATAGTTCAAAAGAGTTGTTATCTTTGACGTGTTCTGGGTGGTGTGAGGGATTAGCTTTTGAAACAGTCTGTAACGCCGTGTTTAAAGTGTGTTTTGCACGGAACTGTGGGTTATCCATTAGAAAAATCAATGCTGATTGGTTAATCAAATATCTTACAGCATAGGGTCAAAAGCCGCTCGTATGACCTCTGACTAGACCTATCGCAACAACCGGTCAGAAACTTGTGTAGAGTAGGCGATCGAAAGTATAAAAAAAAACGAAACGCAATATAGATCTGTATTAATCAGAGAATGTATTAGTGACGGGTGTCACACACAGACAGCTGCTTACTCATAGAACAAATGAACAGTTGAATTCACGTATAGCCAGATACAGTTTTCGTACATTTTTGTATCTAAATATATCATTTAGAATAATTTACTTATAAGTGGCTTGCTGAAACGTCATGCTAATACTACAATTATGATAAATCTGTTTTGTGAAAAATATTTAAATAAGAATGTATTATTAGTATAGATTGTCAATCGTGATGCATGGTGAGTTTGCATGAATCATTTGTCTAATAGAATGAACGATTACTATATCATTATCTATTTTCATAGATCGTGTTTTATTCCTCCAATCCACACTCTCAATAACTATCACCTTTCCATCATGGAATAAACCTCCTACATTGTTTTATTTCTACTTGCTCACGTTCTAGTCTTTATTTATAATTTCGAGGTTTTCAAATAGAACGGCACCCACTCGAGTGATATTATCAGCACTCTTGGTCTTACTGATTAATTTGGTAAATGTTCTGTTCATCCCACACTTTATCCCTAAATCTGATAGTGTTTACCCACCAATCAATATGGGGTTGTATAGCCACGATAATTTGTAATAAAATGATGAAAATTGTCAATTATTCGTCTAATTTTGCACGCACGGTAAATTTACTGTATGGTTTGTTCAATTGATTTATTGGAAATGCTGGTAGTCAGTTGAATTAATAGTATTGTCTGACAATCTGTGATCGTGTTGCTATCATGTAGTCAAATTTATATAATAACTAACCCTATACATGGCTTCAAAATGGGAGTAAACACACAAAATGGCGCTTTAGCGGAATATCAGTTTTTTGATGTGGTCGAGAAATGTGTGTACGTTATTAATGTATTAAGGCCGCTTCTATTTCTTGGTCGTTTGTTTTGCAAAGTTCATGAAAAGAGTCCACACATAGATATATTATTTGCATTTTTATTGTGTCCAGCCTTTTTTTTTTTTATCTTTTTAAAGTAAGGGGACTATTCGCATGGGATTGTCCGTCTGCACTGGTACACACACCCTCCGTCAAATTTTGAGGTAGAATGTTAAAAGTTTAAAATGAGTTAACGATGAGCATTATTCAGTATAATAGGCAATAACAATATTTAGATGTTTTTCTAAAAAAAAAACATATGCAAGTTAAATGAATTATTGTCATCAATGTATTTTTGGATTAAGGCGGAGACATGTTATAGACCATATCCTGTTAAAGTATACTATTAAGGTTATTGCTTGTTTTTATTTCATGTTTAGTATTGCGATATCATTCTATCAAACTTGACAGATTTAGTGCAAGTATATTACACTTTTTTTCTACATCATTTCTATGACTTTTATTGATCTATATAACTTTAAGTTTATTTATCTCTAATTTTATTAATAAAAAGAGAAATTTGTGTGGTTTCTATAACTAATTAAAATGAAAGCTGGGATTATTTTCTTAATATTTATCACATGGTCCTGCATTAAAATCGTGATATCCTGATCTAGCATTTTAAAGATCACATGCATTTTGTATTTTATTTCAGTTCTTTCAAGCGAAAACTTAACCATTAAAGAATCGATCATACAGTACAACGTGATCGGTATGAATCAAATTCCCTGGGAAAGTACAATAATGCAAACTACCGTCGGTGAATAAGGCCTCTGAATAGTCTGGATAATCCAGCTCTTTCCACAGGCGGGCACGATTATCGGCAGTCTAAAAACGACCGCTTCTTTTATTGGCTGGTTCGCGAGAGGTTATGTGCCCGTTGTGTAGTTTGTTAAAGCGATATTAGTTTAAAGTTCTTGCTGTAATAGTTAAAAATAGATAATGGAAAGAGATATCGGTAATACAATTGTAGCCTAGCCCCGATTGTCACTACTACTAATGTTGTTATTATAATAAACAAAGTCTCGATTATCTATTTTTACGGTAACCGCATCGACCACAAAGCGTATTTAAATCTGTATGTATCACAGTCATCAGATGGTAGCCTATCGAGAATTGGTTATGGTCTTGCTGCAATGATAATAAATGGCTCATTAATAATTTATATAACATTTCAGACCTAAATGAAGACCTGCAATAGGCAGATTTACCTCATGTAATGCCTGTTTAATACACACACACATCATAGAAATTGTGCCATGCATACTGTCTTGGACTAATATGCATAGGGATACAGACACATTGGGGTTTTTACTGGATTATTATATTGAAGGTTAGCGGCATTCAGTAGGACTACACATTGGACACCACTAACGACATATAAAACGGAATAAAATACAAAACGAAACGAATGGAATTAAGATGTTAGGCTGTTAATTCTATGGTAGTTTGATCTGAACGGTTATATTATAATATGTATGGTATCAATAACCTGTAAATAACTTTATTCACTGATAAATCTAATTTAATCAAGTTATGGTGAGACGCGTCTGTTATATTAATTCCTTTAATATATCCCGGAGGAATGACGTGAGTATTTATTGAAGTCTGTTATCAAATGTTGTATTTATCAAGGGATTATGATAACAACTGGTATCTATTATTCCTATTTAACACGGTATAGGTTTTATATCGTTTTGCAAATTTGAAGTGATCACACCTATAGAAAACTGGCCGACCTGTGTTCAAATCAACTTATGTAAACGGCGTGAAGCTGAATATGAGTGATCTGATAAACGCACAGTGACAGGTTGGTAGGTTAGCAAACTTGCTGGCAATTACACAAAGAAGAAATGAAATGGGGTTTAACGTCCTATTGTTCTGCACCGACTGGGTTAATGAAGATGGACTACGCCAAACGGTATGCCATGAGGGGAATTTTGCCCGAGCAGCTACGACCTACACTTATTTTGATTTTCAAATGCCAAGGGATCGTCAGACTCTCCATCCTGCATCACTGACAATGGGAAACCACACTGGAAAATCCTGATGAACTTTTTCGGCTAACCCCGGGAGCGAACCCGCGTTCTCCAGGCTAGCGTGCCAGCATTTACTCACTTAACCACCGTAGCTCCCCTTCACAAAGAAGCCAGCTATATATCAGACAATTAGCACGATACAATTAAACGAAATTACATAACTGGTGTTTTTGTCATAAAACCCATAGGGCCTATGGGATGGCTAATTAAATCTTACTTTACTTTCTCTTTCCCACAATTCCTAGAATTCAAATTTTCGTTTACCCCAGTATTGAAGCCTAAATGTGGTGTACTTTTATATGCAATTTGACAATTGATTGAATTACTAAATATAGGTATTGTCGTGAAGTCGCATTTCACAATCTGTTTGACGTAATCATTACATACCTAAAGGTTGGAGAGTTTATCTAGAAATACAGAACAATGCTAGTTTACAACACATTTTAATGAAGTTCTGTCCAAACGTCTCCTATACTTCCGTAAGTCGTGAATCCGTGAGGATTTACACAATTCTGTGTCTTTCAAATAATTGAATCAGTCGACATTGAATCTTGTACAGAAGACTATTAAGGTTGGTGGATTACACAACAGAAACGAATAAATATCGACACCAACTGATAGCATCCATTTCAATTCTACTTCTTGCGTAATAATGAGCAAAAAAAAATCTTAAAAAATGCATTATATAAGAGCTAAATCTGTCTATTACAAGTCTTTTTCTGGCTTCAACTGTTATATAATTATTTAGACATTAACTCAAACCCATAATCAATTTTCTAGATCATCGGACAGCAAATATATTGATTAGATTAGACAATGCCCGACATATATTTGTTAAACGTAATGTGGGCGCCACTCACGGAGATTTCCGACTGCAGGATTGAAATCGAGACTTCGCTTAATATCACAGTGTCAATATTATTTTGGCTAATTCCTGTCAAAGCTTCAAATAATCATAACTTGGCTTATTGTTATGTAATTTGAACTGTTCAATATATTATTCCATTATGCCTGTTTTAAACTATTATAGCAAGAATGAGAGAGAGAGCGAGCGAGAGAGAGACAGAGAGAGAGAGAGAAAGACAGACAGAGAGATGAGGTTGAAAGTCCATTCGCCACAATCTAAGTTATCTCGGGACTAAGACATAGTTCAAACCTATTTCAATAATTCGCTTGCTCGTGGGGGTCCTTAGCAGTGGGAAGAAGCCAGAGGACTCAGAGAAACCCCATAAGGTTGGAGAACGCTAGATCGGCGACGGTCCTACGCATTTTAGCACATATGACGTCATATATAGATTGTGGGTTAGGGTTAGGGTAAGGGCTAGGACCTGTAGATTTGGTCAAAGTCCCGAGATATAAACAGGGCTAGCCCTAACCCTAACCCATGATCAAGCCGAACCCTTACCCTAACCCACAATTCACATATGAAGTCACAATTTGCTTAGGACCGTCTCCGATCTAGCGTTCTCCCATAAGGTTGGACAAGCGACACTACATCTTGTCACGTATAACCGAGGGGATCGAAACCACGCCAGTTGAATCAATCTCACGATACAGTGCGCACGTGATAACCATTCGGCCACCCCTCCCACTCAGTGGCGGCACCTCCCACTCAGTGGCGGCACCAGCCGTCGGTGGTTGGAGGGGCAAAGCTGTGACAAAGTCCAAGGTTAAGGGGCAAAGCCACAAGTTTCAACTAGGGGTAGATTTGTCGTGTATTGTACACGGCGAACAGTCCATAATATGCT
The DNA here is from genome assembly GCA_948474765.1 of Patella depressa. Taxonomy (NCBI): domain Eukaryota; kingdom Metazoa; phylum Mollusca; class Gastropoda; family Patellidae; genus Patella; species Patella depressa. Next base: position 56,586,216 of record OX419717.1, read on the forward strand.
GATTACACTATTATGCATATAACGTTTGAGGACTTCGAATTTTGTCTAATGGTTTGGATTGTTCGTACTTGGTTTTATTTTATTTATATTTACAGTATTCAGTCAGGCACCGATCGTCGAGATAATAAATCTGGCCAAATACCGTCCGTCGCCTGATCACTAGTTTTATCCGATCAGAGAAGAAAATGTCAAACGAACGGACTTGCGAACCTCGTGAGCACCAAAGTAAGCGAGTCCTTGTTGGGGTTTTGGGGACATCCCCCTAGAAAATTTTGATAAATAGACTGTTGGAAATGCTGCCTGACAGTATTCAGGCACCGATCGTAGAGATAAATGAGCTGGTCGGATGCCGTCTGTCGCCTATTCACTAGTATTTCCGATCCTAGAGAGAAATGTGTCAAATGAAACTCAAGGTAGACTGCCCGAAATGCAGTCTGTGAGTATTTCAGGCATTGATCGTCGAGATAAATAGAGCTTAACAGTTACCGCCTGTCGCCAAATCACTAATTTATCCGACCAGAGAAGAAAGTGTCGACCGGGCGGAGTAAGAGTCACTCAAAAAGTGAATGAATATTTTCGCCACTAATACTATATTTTGTAAAATAGACGGTCGGGAATGCGGCCAGGTAGCATTTCAGACACTGGTCGTCAAGATAAATAGAGCTGGCCAGATAATGTTCGTCGAAAAATCACCAGCTTATCCCAACAGAGAGCGAGTTGTCAAACGAATAGAGTGAGTGTATCAAGTGAATGTATATTCTCGTCACGTTGAACCTATACCCAAAAACAGTGAGGATCGTAAAAAATCTTCTCAAGTAGGTTTACAGTAGGATGGGCTTGGAAAAAATCACTCAACATGCAAGGCTATGACTGAGTGGGGATGTGGGATTTAATCAAAACCCCCCTAAGCGCCACCACTGCTCCAACTTATATATATATCTTGCATAATACATCTTTATTTAATTTTGATTAAATATAAGACATATGCTATGTCTATTCATAATTAATGATATACTTGATTACATTTCTGACACTTATTGTGTAATAATGAGAACAAAAACTATTAATTAATCAATAAGACACCATGCTGTCTGTTAATTATATACAAGAATACAAGTAGGGTTGTAAAAATATATGTTTGATAAATTGTTCTATTGAACGGATGAAATTCAAATTAAATTATGTATGGCTCACACTTCAGCTGGAGATTAAGAAAGAATTTAGTTGTAAAAATACAAAAAGTTACTTTCGACCAGTATAATTAAAAGTATATCTTTATTTCGTTTATGGCTCTGTTTCCAGACTGGATAAGAACTCACAGAAAAGTTTTTTGGGTGCGGGGGGGGGGGGGGGATGGTTAGCATGTGCATGCTGTACCATAAAGTCTGTCATTGAGTCAACTGGCGTGGTTTCAAATCCCTGTTTGTACGTAACCTCGTGGGTTTTCTCCGAGCCCCCCGGTTTCCTCCCGCTGCTAAAGACGTATTGAAATAAAAGTAAGCCATATGTTATTCCCGAGATGACTGAGTGGACGTTGATGTTCAGGCCGGTTGACGTCAACCCTGTTATGCACTCGACGTCAGTGAGTATAAATAGATCAAATAGACAATGCCTTTTCATTGGCTGTTTATAGTAAACAAGTCAGAACACGACATGATAATAAAACTCGTCAGATGCAAAAACAACAAAAAAGAAATGAACATGTAATTGAAAAACTTAAAATTTTAATCAGTTTGCTTCTAGGCCCAAACCCAGAATCCAATGAGAATCCAATGACAGAATTTAGAATTTAAATTGACCCATTGGTAGTCTATCAGGAAGTTCAATCCCTTTTATGTAGCCCTTTTGAGTTGATTAGAAGCAATTTATCTACAAAGTCGTATTTAATATAAAAATAGTTATTTCAAATAAACAATAAGATTATACAAAAGAAATAGTCGTTCCGATAACAATTTAATTCCTGGTTTTACCCTTGTCATCGTTTTTCATCGTTATTTTGTCCTTTAGGCTTACATTTGTAATTCTTTATCTGGCATGACATGATAGATTAAAGCAATTATATTTGAATAAGTTATTTACAAACCGTTAGTTACAACTGCAACTCAAATGGTTTATAGTTATGTCTTTGAATCATTAGAAACACGTCATCTACGTTCCGATATTATGAAAGAATATGCATGAAAGAATTCCCTGTTGTTATTCAATGATACGGGATATACTCGGTTGTATCCCAACTGTAATGGGATTGGGTTTAGTTTGTGTTTTAAAGTTAACGAGCGTACTATTTTGGTCGATGTCGTCCAATAGTTCAAACGACTTGGTTTACGTTTGTGGATGTTCATGTAAACGATAATGATTAAACTATTTTCAAGAAGGCGAAATCTAATATGGCACAAAGGTCTTTGGCAGGCAAGATGTGAGATATAAGGTGACATATGCTAGCTTGCTCGCTTGTGGTGGCTTGGTTCTTTAACAAAAATAATATCGCAGACAATACGTTAAAGGAAATGATCACACTATTTTATACTTTAAAGATACCTTGATGAACGCTACTAGACGCCATCGTTTAAGACAAATTTCAAACAAATCTAGACGGCAATAACAGAAGCCAAAGCGGGCTCGTAGCCAGGTCGTAAAATTTGATGGGGCAATGGAATTTTTTGGAGGGTCTGAGGATGTGGCCGAGCCAGGGCCTAGAAAATTTGGTGCTTTCTCCTCGCATCTGAAGTGCCTCATGCAGGGTTTTATGACTGAATTTTCTGAGGTTAGTAGAGAGTGCCTTTTGAGATTTATGCAGAGAACCCCAAGCCGGGGGAATACAGCTGTAGTATCAAATAGGTATTCTATTATTCTATTCACAGAATTGCGGTATAGGCTGCACAATAGACACCTTATGTTAGACACAATATGCACCTACATTTTAAGGGCTCGTGGACACCCTACAACGGATGTAGTCAAATTCAATCATTTGAACCGGCGCCTTGTAGGCGAACAAATACACCAGAGCCTCTTTTAAACCCAATATCCGGGTACAAAATGGCGATGAATTATTCAGCCATTGGTACCACCAAGAGTTTGAGCTAATTTTGAACAATTTCTTCTTCCTATAGCGTAATGTCGTGGACAACCACTTCCTAATAAGATGATGATGACAGGTGGGCCTCGGTGTACCATGCTACGAGCCTACGGGTCGCCTACCAATTGGAACACTCCTTAAAAATCATTACTGTCGGCGGGTGGGGGTGGGGGTTAATTCGATTTTGGGTGGTTGGTGGGTGGGGGGGGGCTTAGCCACCCCGGGCAAAAATCCTCAAAACTTAAAGAAAACGAAGTGTTCATAAAAAAAAATGAGTATGGAGAGTCCTCATTGGAATACACTTTTAAGTACAAGTATGACAGGAATGAACTATAAGCCTTATATTTGGTGCTACGTGGATCTATTACCAGTTTTAATACCCCGACCTAGCTGTTTCACTGTTTCAAAATAACTAACCCAAGAAATACCATTCCTATTATTACATAGTATATATCAACAACAATATCTCATGTAGACAAGATAATAATAATAATAATCACCTTATTATAACAGTCTGTATGTATTAAACATATTGATTACAAATTGTATAACCTTCTGTGTAATGTCAAAAACACATTGCCCATCTTCAATGGTGGATATATGAATCACAAGTACATACATATCTTCTTAATTTAAACATTTTATAAGATATTTCTCCTGATCTTTCGGCTACTTTCGGCGTTGTTAGTTTTACGGCGCGATCTCTCCTCGTCAGTGATGCGGGATGGATTGTTTTTGTCAAGGACAGTGTCTAATTGTTCTGATGGGATAAAAGATGCACATAAAAGAACCCTCATAGGACACTGTATATAATATATCCGCCTTCATTAGCTCGATCGGTGCAGAAAGTATCATTCATGTGCTCATTTTAAAGGCAATCGTACAAGGTTCTCCATATTTTACCCACCCCCTCACCTCAAATATATTTCTAACCACACGAATCCCTCAACAAGTTTACTAGCCCAACAATAGTCCACAAGCATGGAATTTATGTACGCGTGTCGATGAACGTCATTTTGTAATTTGACTTTACTATTCACTGGCCAGAACTAACCAGTCTCAAGTGTATGGAAAGAGTTAAATTAATGTTTACTGAGCTTTTTACAATGTATTTACAAGCCATCTTTCAGTCAGTAGGTCCATACAGGTAAAACTCTCCCAAAACATCTTTATATTCAGTAATTGATTTAATATTCAATATGTAAACTAAGCTAAACGAAAGTCCCCCTCCTTCGCCCAAGACCTCGACGGCTCCACTCTTTCCCCCAATAATAACATCGTGGTCAAGCCAGGCTTATTCGAAACTTAAATGATAGGCCAGACACAAGTCATATCTGGTGTATTCTAATAAACTACATGAACGCGCCCCGCCCCCTCCTCACAATCACCTTACCATCATGATATTATATTCGATTTTGTTGACACCGAAACTTCACTTATTTTCTTTTTTACAGAGACCTGGTATAGCACATGGATAGTTCTTGGACGTTACAGTGTAATAGACGCTGTTATTAATATTATGTGTGAGAAACCTCCGCCTCCACATTTACTTTATTTTGTAATAATAATTTGTTATTAAACACTAAAGGTAGATCGGATAATAGCAACTAAATGGTGCAGATCTGTCTTGAGGGCGTTGTACAGTCATTAGGCTATTGATTTACAGGTTGACGGATATTTTCTTTGCTAATGAAAGGCCCAATTAAAGAATAATATTCGTGATGTTTCATAAGCGATCATTACGAAACTAAATGATTCTAAATAGACGTAATCTTTTGAAAATAGGAATAATCCATCTTAATACTGATGAGAGCGTGCGTGCCAGTTTCTGCAGTACAGTGTAATATCGTTCATAATACCTTCATTAGATCTCGACAAGAAAGTAAAATCCTTGGTATACATTTCCATGTTTTAATTATTTGCGCAGTTTTTTCTTTAGTTTATAAATGCAACATGATCAAGATATCAAAAGCTAGATCAAAATGACATTTATTGTCATTTAAATTGTGTTATTATTTTCACATAACTGACTAATATTCACGACACTGGCAATATTGATATTCATATTGCTCCACACTTTCAAGAAGTGTATAGTAGAAGACTTTTTAAAATCAACGATTCTTGCACTCCTTCTGTGCCGAGCAACTTAAATTTGAAAACATGCAAGTTTATAAATACAATCCATGCAGTATTGTTTCATTGATTTCATTGGAATAGGACAAGCAGTTCAGAGGACTAAAATGTCTAAAATTGTGCATTCAATAATTTCAATGCGCCAATAACCAATCCGATTAATCAAAACGCAAACAAAATACGAACAGGAGTATATGAAGAAGAATTTAAAATTATTAATTGGGCAGCATCCGACACCTATTGGACTGAGTTTTCGAAGATGGGGGACGATATAAGACGTAGGGTTAATTACGGTTGGTGGACGATGAACAGAAACCAGACCATAGGTCGTTGGCTCAGCACGATAGCCTTTAACACTAGCCTTAACCCCCATTGATAAGCTGGTCAAGAACTCATAATTATTGACAAATTTTGTATAAACTTTCCCTTGATGTATACATGATAATACTGTAGTTCCAGTCCACATAACATACTTTCATTCCGTTTTAATGAAAGTCACATACTTTTCTATGGAAAAACAATGGCACCGCCGTTTGAGTATTTTGAGATTTTTTGACATTATTATACTTACATCTATATGTCTTACTGATATTAACCAGTAAATAAAGGTAACACCAGACAGCAGTTGTTAAATTTGACATAAACATAAATAAATCTTACGATAATCATTTTATATATATAAAACAGTTATGTGTATCTGTTTACTATCTTTGCTCAGACACTGAGATATTGACATTAACATGTGCGTATATATGTAATAAACTCTCTCAATTATGATTTAATGGGGGAGAATGACAAGACTGACAACGCCCTTTCTGAAATCTGCAAGATTCAACTGCATAGAGACACGGTATTCCTGACTAAAGAGCAAAACAGACTTTTAAAATTGGTTTTACAGGCCAAAAATTCCAGAATAAACGATGACAAATAATTAATCTTACGTAACAGGTAGAATGATCTTTGAGTTTATATTGCGCTGTTGATGACATTTATACCTTATTTTCGATATATTAGAAAAATATGTCATTAGGCGCCCAATTTTAAAGATACATTATGGGAGATTATATAACGTGTTGGCAGTTCTCATTACAATAGTTAAAAACTTGCAGTTGTAAAGGCAATTTGCTGAAAATTTCAGTCAAATTGATCCACTATGAACTTAGAACTAAGCGAATGAAAGTTCCGCTTAGCCTCGGTCATCATTACTAAAGTCGGTAAGGCAAAACTAGTAGTCTCGGTTATCCATTTAATCGGTAAATCACGAAGGAAAATTTTTATAGTAAATCGAACTACAATCCAATAAAAATCTCATGCTAGCCTCGACATCGATAGTTGATAAGTTAATTAATGTCTAATTAATAGTTTTTATAACATTTTAGGCCTAAAGAAAGACATACAATAGGCAGATTTTGCTCTTGCATATGTATGTCATTTGGAACCATCACAGCGAAAACTTACAGTCACTTGAAACATAATGTATTAAAATCCAATGGCTTCTTGCGGGTTTAATAATAATCAGATTTCAAGTTTTGCTAATGTTTATTAGGGAAAATAAAATATAAAAGCGGTATAATGTAATACAAGATATACCTTAATATAATAGTCACGATTGCAAGATGTCAGCGGAAGTCTAGAAGCATTATTATTCATTTATGATTTGACCGTTTTGACAAACACGTAACGAAGAAGCACACTCGTGCCAGTATATTGTGAATAACAAATGATGAACAGCGCAAAAAAAGTATTTTGCAAAGACAACAGAAGTTACAGAATCACATTACTAGCTTTATGACAATGAAACTGGCAAAAACATAACCAGACACAATGTGTTAGCTATATAGTGTTAAAATTTTAACAGTCGTTCAGAAATATTGTTTATGTCAAAGAGTACAACTAGGTTAGCAATGTGAATTATCCGAATAAGAAATAACACAAAATACTCACATTTATTGGGCCAACTTTGCAATACATGGATGGAAAGGAAATACTCTGGTGACTTTGTTTGGGACTAACAAAGCCATTAAGGTTTTTTTTTTGTTTATATCATCACGTGTTGAGTGGGTTTTTTTTTTATTTGCTCAAGTTCTTATCCTATCGTAACAGCGACTAGGGAACAAATTATATACTTGTAATCCATGCGGAATTGGGATTTACAAAATCTCGAGATACTTCACAGACCACGACGGGATTCGAAACTGTGATATTCTTATCGAGAGTCCAGTACACATATCACTCGACCCACCGCTACCCCTGCGACCCCAGATACGTAAATTATTTTATGAAAGACTAAGCTAGAAAGAGTAAGCATACCTTACCTTGTGCGGGATGCCACTCTTAATTGAGACAATAGTTTAAACTAAAGTTTGAGAGGTTAACATTAAACAACAACAGAGTCACAAGTAAACTTGTTTTAAAGGGGGCGTCACATGTGTATTTTAGGGATAAATCGAGTTAATTCTGTGTAAATATAAGTACAATCTTGTAAGCAGTTGTCGCGATCATGAATTCGTTCATTCAATTGAACAATAGCATATCCTGAAAGAAAGAGTAAGTTAAAACAGGATACATAACTATAATCGCTCCAAAACTAGGTGATAGCTAGCTGTTTTTGACATTGTAGCTTGTCTCCTGTGTTCAGAACGGTAACCCTGTTAAGCAAAACAAATCAAATTTAATTTGAGACTTTCTGGACAGAAAAATAGGGTATTTTTTTCATATTTTAACGTGTGATATGCATAAGATATATTGTTAGCTATTTGAAATTCTCAAAAAAGTTGTACTAGGTCACGATTATAGTGATTCCAGAACCTAAAACCAAATTGTATTTTTTTTTTCTTGCTCAACAAAAACATTTCGAGGCGACCATTCATCTGATTCGGGCATAGTATCTTTTTGCAAATTCAGAAAAAGTTCCCTGTTTATTTGTTTTATCTAAAGCTTAACTAGAATGCTGAATTAGGTTGATCCGAGGTCTTATCTCGAGTTATGATAGAACATAATATAGACTGTTTAATTTGTGATCGAAATATTAAGCAGAAGTCAGATTATTTATTAATTTCAGTTTCGTTTTTGTTTAAAATCAGTTACATCGCGACTCGATCTTGATTTCTACGCGTAAACTTTCGACAAAGATATATTGCTATCCCACTAAATAATACAATGGCTCTATATATGTAGATGTAAAATCAACCCGCCAAACCTTAATAAATCGACAACTTTTATTGCATATTCATTTTAGATCTTTTAACTTAAACAGGAAATGTGCGATGTTTTTACTGTAGCTGATTATACATAAATAACGTATGTTCGTTGGTTAAAATTTAAGCGGTAATATGTTATTCAGTGGCTATCGGAAGTCAAGATAATGAATAATTGATTAGCCTTTTGTGAAAAGTTATTCGAGTTGAATAGACCAGGTAACGGTAAATGTATAATATATGTAACGACGTCGCTGTGATCGGTCAAGCGAAGCCAATTAAGGTTCTGGTTAATAGGCGAAACCAATTATTGTCATTATGTATTTATTGATGGTAACAACTTTAATGGCAGTGTATCTTTATTCTTTTATTTGTTTTCAGTTCATAATGGCAACCGGGAAGAGTTCAACCACACAAAAAGCTACGCTAACCGTCAACCAGCAAGAATCTTCGGAGAAATCATCGACAACGAATGGACCACAACAACAGCCCGTTCGACGGAAGTCAGGAATGTTATTGGAGCTACGAGATTACGAAGAAGACGAAATGTACGGTCCGGAAGCTGGTAACTCCTCAAGAAGACCCTCTACATCTTCATTATCAAGATATCGCTCGTGCCCACAATTAGCTTCAGCTTTGTCAAAGCCGGATTCCCCAGGAAGCGATCTCCTAACAATTGATGAACCCTCCACAGACGATATTTCGCCTAATATCAGTCGCACGTTTCAAAGTCCAGATTCGGATCGGTCGTGTACACCGACTCCTCCGTCTTCTCCGGGTAGTCGCCGCAGTGATACTAGCAGATCAATTCCAGGTAATACAACCCCTAGCTGGGACCCCTCGTCTCCAAGCTCTACTCCCAAGTTACACAGAAGGGCTCGAAAAGAACATAAATACGACAGGATAGCGTCTACAGAGAGCGCTCCAAGGGAGATAAATCTAAGATTACCTTTACGCGAAGACACGTCTTCCAGGTTCGACAGGCGACGCGAACGCGATTCCAAAACGTTTTCTGATTTATATGATAGCCCACCTGAAGTCAGTATTGACTATCGCGTTAGTGAAACGTCGGATGACGATTCTATCAAATATCATGGACAGAACCATTTACCGGATGACGGACGTGACAAGTGTGAACGTTGGTTACAGACATTGAAATTAAGCAATGCCGATAGAATAAAATCTAGAAGTCAAATGCAACTCCCGCCTATGTGATGAAATGTGAATTTAGTTTTGTTGGAATTTAACAGGCATATTACGTTTGTTCTCGGGATACGGAAACGATTTGAAAATTCCACGAACGTGTAATAATTTCCTTTTTATTGGATTATCTTATGCTCATAAATTATGTGGTACCGAGAAGTGGTATAGCATGTGTTCCTGTCTCGTGCAGTATATATCGTGTGTTCCAGAACGAGTAAACATACCCTGCCCCGTGCCGTATATTTCATTAACAATTGTAAAAAAAGGAATTTAAAATGTTGCCGCTTGTCAGTGATTATAAAAATGGTGATAATGTGTTCCCAGTTAATAAAATGTGTTCTGTGTTTAAAATAAATTATTGTGTTCGTCTTTGAGTGAATCGAATATGTTGTCTGGCGTTTTTACTTATGACGGATCGGGTTAAAAATCCGTCCGGCCTTAAAATGTCCTCCATCGCTTTCCCAGTTGTTTACCAATGAAATTACAATGTCAACGGGTTGATTATCCCGTACACCCAAAAGGCGTGTTGCAAGGATGTTTATCTGCGATATACTCTCGGTGGAAGTGGAAAGTATGACCTACGAACGCCAGAATATTTGACACCACTCCACGTGATTCTACTCGGAGACCATGTTCTTATTCTACAGAAAGTTGAAATTTAATTAAGAATAATGTTCTGAACTATTAGGACGCGATATAAGGGTAGTTTAATTTGTTAAAGGGTTGTTGTGGGAATGGGGGTACGGACAGGAACTATAATAATGTTCAGATTGTATTCTAGGCAATCCGTAAAACATCCACAACACTCGAAAGATAGGAAACTCCCCACAAAACGAGTTTTACATTTTGGACTGCCAGAGGCAAATATAGCTACCGACAACTTGGCTCTTTTTCGACAGTCCCCATATCTTGGAATATTTAAATCGCTTATATTGTATGTGCTGTGATTACTTTTTATTTCTTGTTGAGTATATAATATATAAAATGAATATGTAAATACGAGAATTGTAAATAATAATAACCTGCTTGTAAAGTGGTATAAATATAATAATGAATATTATGGTCTTGTGTAAAAAAAAACCAACAAAAGTCACAAAAAACGTTGATTTTACACCGTATTATGGAAATAAAAATTATCTATATTTTGTGAAGCAGTATGAGTTAATGTCTTTAAATTACTGTCGGTATGCCATTTTAACTATCATAAAAAAGTTAAGGCACGGTTTTGCTGAATTTAGGAACAATGAATACATTGGATTCCTGGATCCGGTGCGAATGAGGTGGAGTAGATTGGTTTATAGAAATGGGGTCTGTCATTCATACAGCCGACATTATGATGTTTATGTCTATTATTGTGAATTTAATCAATCGAGGGGGCTGCGGTGGCTCAGTTGGCTTGCTAACCTGCAGGTCCCGTGTTGGCTAAGAAAGTATGTTGGCCAAGAAAGTATCCCGGGATTTTCGGGCATGTGTTGTAAGGGGGGGGGGGGCAAGAGACGGTGTATATTAGATTTATTTCTCAATATCACCTTAATATGTTTGGGAGTGTGCCATCTTGTTGAATCATAATATGTCGAATTACAACAATGAAATCTATTTTTTGTTTGCTGTTAATCGCCGAGTATTACCCCATAAGAGTTATCCCCCCTGACGACTTGTATGGCCTCCGACTAGTAATTATTTGCCCATTTACTTCAATGTTCAATGGCTGTAACATTTCAGGCTGTAGCTTTTTGCCCAACCTTCCGTGGGTTCCAATCTGTGTAGCCAAAACGGGGACCACATTTGGCGATTTCATCATTATAAATTTCTAGGGGGTTGCCCGTTTAGATTTTTTGCTACGGGGATTTGAAGTTGACTGGGTATGGAAATCTCAATTCCGACACAATGATTCCTCTGCAGAAAGACACTTTACACCCCGTATTACAGAAAACTGCAGGAAGAGGTGAGAAAAAACTCGTGGGAAAATTGTCTATTTATAACTCGCAATACATTCTTGAAATAAGGGGAAATAATTACTAGTCTTAGTCCGTCTGCGGTGTATAAAAATCTTTTAAAGTATTCTCGATCCACACAATTAAGGACTCAGGGAGAGAGAGACGGAGAGAGAGAGAGAGCGAGAGAGAGGAATGGATTTAACGTCCACTCGAAACAAACTAGGTCATTTGGGGACTAACATATGGCAATTTTATTTTAATAAATCGCTTGCGCGTAGGGATCTTTAGCAGTGGTAGGAAACCGGAGGAGGCGACCCAACAACCGGGGATACGAAACCACGCCAGTTGGCTCAATGACAGGCTTTATGATACAGCGCGCACGTGCCAACCATTCGACCACCCAACCCTCCAGTGTGACAAAACCTGACGATCGGAAAAACTCCACGAGGTTGGAGAGGCGACCCCACTCATTGTCACGAACAAACGGGGAGTGGAAACCACGCCAGTTTACTCGAATGAAAGATCTTAGGATACCATGCGCACGTGCTAACCAACTGCCCCCCTCCCTCGACCTTACGGGCATAAGAACCAAAAGGCAAACATAAATCGTGCCATAAAGATCTATAGCTTGTTGCTATTCGTACTATATTGCATTGGTGGCCCAGAATAAAGAAGTAAATTATTTAAAGTGGAATAATTCAATGCATGTTAACCATATTATTAAATTTTCACATGTGGTCAAACTTGGATGATTGACAACTTCACTCCAAACGGTGTTAACATAGTATGCGACAAAAGAATGTTAAATCTAGATTTTCAAGACTCAGAAGTCACATCACATTACATTCAAGCAAATCTTAATTTGACATACTTTTTTACAACTCGTACCGTGTGGTCCTGTAATTTGGAATGAAATGAAATGGGCTTACGTCCTACTGTTTTGCTCCAGCTTGGCTTTCTCAATGGAATCTGGCTAAGGGGCCCCTCAAGGTCTTCCAAACATAAAACGCCTATAATAAAACCGTAGGTTTACGAGTAATTAGCATAAATCCAATATGGCCGCCATTGGTACCTCAACAAGGTTTCCATAAATCTTAATATATATTGATAAATAATCCCCACTGTAACACAAGCAAAAAAGTTTTTGTAAGGGAGAAATTCTTATTACAACCGGAAGTGACATAGCTGGTTTAACATGCCCACTGGACTCTATAATAAGCACATAGATTTGGCATAAGTTTACTGCTGTATTGTGTTCGCGCGTCTTCTTTTGGCCAAAATTCTGATCAAATGGGCTGTTTGTTGGGATATTATAAACACGAATTTATGTTTTTGTAACGTTTAGTACGCAAAGCCGTTGCATAAATTCACTCATACTGAGCAGTACGCTGTGCCTTAATTCACTCCACTATCTCGGGAGTTTGGAGGGTGTAAATCTATTATGGGTAGACAGGAAAGTGGTACAGATGGCTCAGACAAACATAGCTAACTGGCGTCCTTGTGTCGCCAATCCGTCATACGGCAAACAATAATGAGCATAATTCCAATATTGCCGCCATTGAAACTTGAAACTCCGAAATATCGGGTATGGTTGAGATTGGAAGATGTCAATGTATTACGAGTAGATATGAAAGTGCTATCTTAAAGAACTAGAAAAACAATGACAGCTGACGGCATAGATCATAGGACAACAATTAGCATAAATCCAAAATTAAAAAAATAGGTTTTGGAGTACTTAGCATAAATCCAATATGGTCACCATTGTCCACTTAAAACACACACCAATATTTCGGGAATGATTTGAGTATATATGGTGTAAATGACCAACACTGCCTAGTCCCAGCCTCTAATCCCACTCCAAGATCTCCATTTCGTGACGAAACAATGTGCTAATAAATTGGAAGCAGGAGTCTTAGAATAGCCCCGGATATTAAGATTTGCAGGCATAGTTTTCTAACAATTAGCTCTCTGCGGTAAAGAGGCAAAGGACTATTTCGTGACTAATGGTTAGATATAAAAAACAACGACCAGAATATCTAATAATTCAGCAAACAGTTTTATGTTATTGACCGCCTTTGTTTGTAAGGTACCTACAACTAAATCTAATTGTCAATCGTTTGTAGGTAACGAATTCAATACTTTGAACAGAACAACATTCAGCGAACTATATAATCCCAATAGATACATATTATAGTATTATACTATGAATAATGAGTAATCCGATTTGAATCTGAAACGTATAATGTTCGTATTTAGGGAAGTTGCCATACGGCTATGAGTTTTCTAGGTTTACTATGCAAATTGTTGGTCGTATGCCGGTATGACGTCACATGGACGCCATATAACTATATTATTCTGAGCCTCTGTACCGCTTTCCTATCTACTTTTGATACATTTACACCCTCCAAACTCAACCATTCACGTCTTCAAATCGGAGTTTTAAGATTCAATGGCGGCCATATTGGATCTATACTAATTGTTGGCCGTATAACAGTATAACACCACGGGGGAGTAACTTGGCTATGTTTTTCTGAGCCATCTGTACCACTTCCCATCTACCCGTAATACATTTACACCGCCCAAACCCAACCATTCCTGAGATATTGGAGTTTTTAAATGGCGGCAATATTGGATTTATACTAATTACTCGAAAACTTATCTTTTTTTTTGGGGGGGGGGGAGGATTTTTGTTTGGGAGATCCCCAGTGACCTCTCTACCAGATTTCACCGAGAAAAATTCTGTTGCAATTTGGCAGGAAATCAGTGGAACTTGGAAAAGGGCAGAATGTCAGTAGAATAAATTGTGGGCCATTTCTTTCCGTTTAACATTGACTAACTAGATTTATCTCTCTTCAAACGTATTTCATCAGAAAAAAACAAATCTTTGTAAAACTAACAAGCAATACAATCGTTGAGACTAATATAAAACAATACTGCGAACAAAGCGCCATCACAAGTGAGTTCACCTTTTTGTATTTGTCAATATGAACAAAACGATAATATTCTGAACAGGTTTCCCGAAGGTTAAAGAAGCAGTGCTCCATCTCCAAATCAATGTGAGTAATATATTGAGAATATTATATTCAAGATGAAGTATACTTACAGATCTGTGCCAGTGAAATAGCGAGAATTTTGCTTTAAACAGATGAGAAACGGAGGGTTTGCCAATGCCACTTTCTAAAACATATTTTATTGGAAAAATATTCTCTACAAGAACTAGGATAAGATAAATTGATAACAAATTTTAAATCTTCTCCCATTATATTAAACATTTATTGATGGACTTTTTGAATGAGCAATTGGTTTCCCTAATAGAACATTTGATTGGCTTTAAATTCTAACAACAAAAACGGAATTTACAGTTTCCTCTGTATAAAATGATCCGGCTTTAAATTTCATCAAGAATTTATTCAACAAGAATGCATCGAAATAAGGCAGTAAATCGACAGTATTGGTTCTCTTTAGCTGTCATAACATTAATCGAAGCT
Organism: Patella depressa; assembly: GCA_948474765.1. Lineage (NCBI taxonomy): Eukaryota > Metazoa > Mollusca > Gastropoda > Patellidae > Patella > Patella depressa. The sequence goes on from OX419717.1 coordinate 56,601,250, forward strand.
AGTCAAGCGCATTATTTTTATAATAACCCTCAAGAAATAAACAAGAATCACAATGGAGTCGTATTCAGCTTTGTATCAGATATTATAAAAAGCAAAATGGTGGGATATGAAACCGGTTAATATGAGATTGACAAGGACAGTCAAGCTGCCCCAACATCATCATGTCGAAAGAAGTCATTATGCTTTCACATTTATAAATCTTCTTTTTATCTGTTATCATTTAAAGTGGTACTCTCACATCTGTGATTTCCGCCAATCGATAAATTTGTGTGCAAAATTAGAGACCAATTTCCTAATATTTAGTTAAGACATAGGCACTTCGCTTACTGATTCGCGGTAATGGGCGAAGCCCTGGAAAATTTTACTATTTTGAACCCGTTAAGCTGTAAAATCAAGTTTTTTTCATGAACAGTAGAAGGAACCTTTCGCCGTCTAGGCAGCGATAAAATGAAATGGAGTTTAACACCAAACTCTTCTTCACCAACCAGGCAAATGAAGATGGGTATCGCTGTTTTTTGTCCCAACCAAACTACTAGATGCTGTTTATTCTCAGGTTCTCCGCCCTGAACCACTGACACGGGGAGCCAGATTGGACAAATCCGAGAAACTTTGTCGACCAACACGTAGAACGAACTCCTGGCATCCTGGTTAGTGAGCCAGCGCCTTATTTATTCGCTGACCCACGTTGGTTTTCTTCCGAGTGAGTGAAACGGCCGAGAAAATGTAGTTTGCTGTAAAATTTGCATAAATCCCGTTTCCCACCACTGAGTACTTGCTTAATTGATGCATATAAATTTCTTAATCCAGCTCTGTGGGCAGGCATCACGGTTATATATGAATATTTCTTGGTGGAGGGACATACCAATAAATCAACCCCAATATGCAAGTAGTATTCAGGCATAAATATAACCTCTGCTGGGTAAAGTGCTTACATTTTCGAATAATATATGAATTAAGAATGTAAATATGATTTTATAGAGCGTAATGGTACATTCATTCGCCTGTTAAATACGACACCTCTCAACTTTCCTTTATGTTAAAATAAACCTAACACCGATTTACAATATTCTCTTTATAACAGCCAATATGTAGTTATATATATTTTTACCGCTTTAAAACAAGTAACAACAGTTCAAGAATAAATAAAATACATGTTTTAAAATCACATGGGTGCTACAAAGGTGACTATAAATGACATTAAATGTTTAAGAATTAAACAACCTTCTTTCAAATGAAGAATAAAATAAATGATGACTAATCAAAGACCTAATAATTATGCTGCAGATGCGAACGACATTTCTGGTAGTATTGGTGTACAATTTTGGAAGACTTTTGGTATTTTGACAAGCATGTACCCTAGATACAAAAACAGTTGAATTCAGCTTCAGATCATAGTGGGTCGGTTCATAGATTTACTAATCTATAATTGAACGAGTAACCTGCATAATTATAAACGTAAATAGGTTCGACACGATATTTTAAATTCTATACATTATGAATTACATGACACTTTCTATCACAGTTTCATCCAGTCAAAGATGTTGTACAAGATATCGCATTCTTCTAACTAAGCTTTGTCAGACTGATTCCTGTCTTAGTCGATACTCCCCTCCCCCTCTCTCTCATTCAGAACGGCTCTGTGAGTAATGAAGTACACTTTTCACGAGTCCATATTTTTACTGGCGTGATACGGTACAGCATGGCGTCTTGTTGTTTTTTGGTCTCACACAGGGGCAGGACCCGGTCACTCATAACAGGCCCGAAGTACAATATTGTATATAATAACAAACATGTTATGTCATTTGTTTCTTTGGGCTATAGTATAAATCCCTTTAAGTATGTCTGATTAATTTGTGCTCGGATATTTGACCAGACGTCTGACAAAGTGCTGATCCTATTGTAAATACTTTCACGAATAGTGGTCTGATTTGTCTAGAAGAAAATAGCACCGGTGAAACCAGAAAGGATTATAGGTTTTGTCCCAATCCATCCGTTTGTCTCTGTAAGATTAAAATACAGTACATTAGTAAATTAAGTAAATCTTTTTTTTTAACTGAATTATGACGTGTTGTTGAAATAAATACAGGGAAATTGTTGTTTTCCGGAATTATTTCAGGTGGGATTCCATTAAATCTTTTTTTTATTATACTAAATTGTGTCCCTTTGTTGACTTTAAATCTTTTAGCAATATTTGATAGAAGGTTGAAGTTGGCGCCCCCGCCCCCTAATTTTCGACAGTGCCCTTTTTTACTGCTGAAAGTGCCGTTTTTACTGCTGAAAGTGTCTTTTTTCATACCCAAATATTTCCTCTCCAAACGTTTACTTAAACGAAAATATCAGCCAAATAGCTCTTGGAATGTCTACAGATGCAAGGAAATGACGGATAATTGTCTTGGGGGACCCCCCCCACTCCCTAGGACTCCATTCATATATTAAAAAATCATAGCCATTTGTTGCCTAAAACCAATGAAAAGTATATTTTAGTAATTATCTTAGGTTTAACATCGACTGCGTTATATAACACTGCTTCATATAACAAATGCACGAATCGTTAATTAAACTCTATAAGAATTTTGTTTTCCTGAATTATGGGGCTTTATAATGCCCCTGGTGTTCCACGATCAATCATTTTCTAGACTGATTTGTAGTCAATAACTTCAGAAACAAAAACTCTCGAACTTCTTATCTGAACTATAGAAATTGTAAAAATCTCTAATCACCATATTATGGCCCTGTCACAATTTAGTTGTCTTATCAACAGAATGAACATTCTCGAAATATGTCAAATGGATCTAAATTTCACAATACGCGTTTCTTGGATATTTTCTCAATATAATATCGTCAGAACTCTAATTATAGACATACATTTTTTCTGGAGTGGCCTAATAAAAAGTAGTCCTTTGTCAGAACACTAAATATAGACTTACAATTTCCTTGAATGGCCAAATAAAAACTAATCTTTTGTTCCGGTGTGGCAAAAGCTACAAGGATTATTTAAGATAATGTCCACCTCAGTAGATGTCCAAGAAATTATAATATCAGGTACAGTAATAATACAGAAAGCACTTTATTTTCAGCTATTTTGTGAGTGGTGTCTACTTCATTTAAGTGTTTGTTTTAAGCAGGAATCTTGAATTTACGTACAAACAACATCGAAAATAATTTGCCAGCGATGAGCAATGGCGGATAAAACGTTTTATGATGACGCAAAGCATGCAGTTAATAAATAATTAGATATCATTACATTAAGTCACTTTGGCTTTCGGTAAGATACAAATTCAAATTGTGTCATTTTTTTTATGTATAATCAATCTTTATATTGTTTATATAATTAGATATCATTACATTAAGTCACTTTGGCTTTCGGTAAGATACAAATTCAAATTGTGTTCAAATTATAATCAATCTTTATATTGTTTATATAATTAGATATCATTACATTAAGTCACTTTGGCTTTCGGTAAGATACAAATTCAAATTGTGTTCAAATTATAATCAATCTTTATATTGTTTATATAATTAGATATCATTACATTAAGTCACTTTGGCTTTCGGTAAGATACAAATTCAAATTGTGTCATTTTTTTTATGTATAATCAATCTTTATATTGTTTAAAAACGCCGGGTTAATGATAAATGCACCATTTGTTGTTGAATGCATTGAAGGAAACTGAAGGTGATTGAAAATGGGTCATGGAATATTCTCCATTCAAATCTATTCAAAATTGTGCATGCATTTAGCCGTTTAATCTTTACAATTTGTATTTGAATATCAATTCGTATTTGAATTCAAATACACCAAAAGCCTATTATATATTAGTATGTGCAAAAGCTGTACACCGCATTGCTATTTCTAAGCTTTGCTGTATTTACACGACGTATTAATTTCAAGTTTATTTCAATGTATCTGTTACCACTGTTTGTCGTGTATTTTGTACACGATGGACAGTCCATTTGCTGATTACACTATTTTGCCTATAACGTTTTTAAGGACTTCGAATTTTGTCTAATGGTTCGGATTTTTTTTTTATTTTACTATTTTGCTTATAACGTTTTTTAGGACTTCGAATTTTGTCTAATGGTTCGGATTGTTTTTTTTTATTTCAAGAGCTTCCACCAGATAGGAGAGATGCCTATAATTCTGGTGTTCCACCACCCAGGGTTACTGAGTTACCCCCTGCGTATACCCCCACCCCTCAGGGAGGCACGTCAATGATAAACTGTAAAGTATGCCAGGCCATGATCAACACTGAAGGAAGACACAATCAATATGTTGTAAAATGTGGCGTCTGTAATGAAGCAACGGTACGTATACACTTCCATATAGCTGACATCAGATTATCAAAAACTGCATGATGATATAATCGCAACAAAAATGAAATGTACATTGTATTTACTCAAGTAAGTACATAAGTAAGCATTTATTTAGATCGAAATTTCTGTCAAATTGACAAAGGCTGTTATTATAATATAACTTTTTACAATAGATACACACTTTATTATGAGTTTCTCTCGTTTTCGCGTACGCGATCGGTATAAAATTTAATAAATTCTTTTAGCAACACGCTCACCCAAACTACAGTTCACCAATACTTAAAATCCTATTGATTTTCCTTTAAATTGTACCACAACCCCTGCCAACTTCCTCAAAATTTGCACCTAATTAAACATCACGCTCAGCCAAACAATACAGTTCACTCGGTACTTAAAATCATTGGAATTTGTACATTATTGTGGCATCTCGATATTTATTTCTGTATTATTTGTTTTACAATTTGTCTGTTAATTACGGTTAATTAATTACATGTATTGTCTGGTGCTATCTGAGAATTAGAGTGAACAAAAATTTGTTTGAATATAAGAATAATGTATGTCGTTCACTGAAAAAAGATGTGCGTTAATGCGTTAATCAAATTAAAAACCATGTTGTTTTTACAGCCTATTAAAGCTGCACCACCAGGGAAGAGATTTGTCAGATGTCAGTGTAATTGTTTACTAACATGTAAAACCCAAGCTGTAAGGATTGCTTGCCCAAGATCAAATTGGTAAAATATTTCATTTAAAACAAAAATATAATGGAATCGCACATAGCAAAACAGAAGCTATGGAATCCCAATCAAATATACTGTCGCTATAAATGGACAAAAAGGGTGATTTTACATTATAGATCTACACATTGGGTATATATTTTAATTCGCGTTTAATTAGCTGTACTTTGGTAGAAATTGGTAAAATCCAAATCGACGTACAATCAATTTCAGCATGGGATACAAAAATATATATTGGACTTAAAAAGGAATATTAGTAAGGCTTGTGGTAATTATTTATCAACGCGCGAAGAAAAAGGATTTGGGAAAATACTCCAGTCTTTTGCACGGAGATTTTCATTTTAAACGCTCCAGTAGTATAATAGACTTTTTTCTTGACACGTGATTTATTTTATTGTAGCCGGGACCCGTCAGCTTAATAACCACAATGGTTATGCATCTTTATTTTCGGTAAATATGTCCGACAATAAAAAATTTGAAAAGGCAACACTGGTCCTCCCGAATCATTGCCAGTAGCTACCTTTATCATGTTGACATAGGCATTTGCAGATATTTGGACAACATTGCAACCCCCCACCCCACCCTTAACTCCAATTGATTACATAAATCCTCAGCCACATGTATCGAGATATGGTATCCTCCCAAAACATGTACATACCAAATATGGCAGTACCCCGTAAAAGCTATAAGAGGTCATGTAATGCCCCTAGAGCATATCTTCAAATTTACTATATCATGACGAAGCAGTGCAGAGTTATACCTATTCGTAAATTTGAATTTTTCAGTGGCAGGTTGTGAGGTAGGATGACCAAATCTGCTTTTTTTTTATTAAGAAACAGTAAAGATCTAGGCCCATCCATATATATGTACACTCAAATCTACCAGAAACCATCCCAAAACTTTATCTTGCAGTTATGTAGGAGTTGACATCTTTTTGTTCATAAACTGACTGGTCTAGTGAGGGGCTTTGCTTGTTCCCCATTCCCTGATCAAGAATTATCCGAAGGAAAATATTGATGGGGTGGGGGGTGTCAGTGGTTACATAATTATGTAATGTGACTTATTTGATGTCCAACTTTTGATGACCTTGTTGTAAATAGGTACATGTAGGATGGTGTATATATTTAAAAGATAATTAGGGCATTTTTCTGGAACACACATTTTATGCCTAATTTATCAGAATATCCCTGGGTTGGGGGCGGCGTAGTGATGTATGCTGATTAGACACAGGGTATACACAGCTGTTGGGCCGTGAATAGGGACCCGAATCCCCCGCCCTACTACAGTTTCTCCAAATTTCAACTTCAGGTTTTTTAAGCATTCAGGAACATTTAACATGCTGTATTATATTTCAGTGGTCGTATTGTTAATCTGTGTGGTGAAACAAGTGTAACAGTTAGATCACCAACTTCAGTAAGAGCAACTTGTGTGCATTGTGCTCAAAATTTCATCGTGAGTATATAAGAAAGTTTGTTTGAGCGGTTGTTCGTTATAGGAAACCAAACATATGATATTAAATGGTTCTTTATTTTGAGTTTGGTGACAATTCTGTCAGGAATGACAGAAGGAAACTCCATTTGCAATATTGGGTCATCAGTGTTATTCACCTTGTACAAGATTATTGCTCCCTAGACAGATTTTACAAATCCCACATCTGACCTTGTCAGCCACCCTTTACAATAGTTTGTATGCCGTCGACAAAAGAAAAACGCTCGTCAGTGATTAGGAATGGTTATACATGGCCACGTAAGAACCATCCCAGAACATTCTTGATTTCTTCAATAACAGACCCAGTACTAAATTACGTTTACGTTAACTTCATTATAACACATTCTACAAAAACTTCAATGTAACTATTTATTGTGTAATTGGTGTTGTATTTAGTGATAGAATTGATAATGATTATTGGGTTATTATTGATGTTACAAAAAACTCTTTCTATTAAACCCCGGAGAACACAAAACTGGCATAACAACATTTAAACTGAAATCGTTTTGGATCGAATAAGCAAACTCACCGTTTAAACACATGAAGGACCACAATATTCCAAATATGTTGCTAAAGACGTCGACCTCATAAATATATTCATATTATGTGGTATATAAGGTATATATTTTTTATATTATAGTTTGATGTTGCTAAGAAATCACTAGCAAGATGTCCACATTGTCGAAAGTTGTAAGTATAGCTCTACCAGAAACGTAGAATCAAAGCAACATTATCTCTCCTTTTGGGAGGATATTATATGTTATTTTCAGAACACCTTCGGGATAGGTTTAATATAATCATAACATCGAGGGTATTTACCAAACATCGTTCACTGAAATTATTCAATAGCGAAGCAGGTCTGAAATATTTAGTTTTCAAATGATACTGAAATATATTCAGTAACTCATATTTGACACAGTTTAAATAATTGCTTGTAACTTACAATTCTTCTGAAGCGAATAAATCGACATACGGTGATTTGGCTTTTAATCTCGCTTACATACCATACTTAAAAGGAGCAGTTTATAATTGGAATCAGACCAGTTATTTGATAATCTCGCTTACGAATATGGACGTAATAGACTTTGCGTGTATTGGTCGTACTACCTAGTTACGTTAGAATGGATACAGTCTAAGACTCCTTACGCGAGTTCAAATAGGTTCAAACGCACAATTGTCAACACATATCATTACAGCTTGCATTGGAATACGTAATTCTATCACAAATAGTGAAAATAGTTACCGAACAATTTTTCTTTGTGGTAATGCGTTCTATAATGAATGACGCATTACGCAAGCCACCCTGACACCGGCCAGTTGAAACTTCGCGTAGCAGTTGGGTTTCATCAAATCATATAATTATGCGGTAAGGCTTCACCTTTATTTCAATGGCAATTGGTTTATTATATGTTAAGCTATGTGCAGTACTGTTTTGGCTCAGTTTATGTGTAAATTAAGGGAGCTATTATAGGCCTGTAACCTTTATGTAGCTATTTGACTAAAAAACTTGTTCAAAGAAACTCTGTAGGATGTTGCAGTTCCGTTGGGATAGTGCATATAATGATATTTATAATATCGGTTTGAAGAACAAATATAAAGCCCTCAAGTTTAATGCATTTGGGTGTTATTTTAATTATTGCTTTGCCTAGACAAACCAATCACCATATTAAACTATCAAATCAAAATCAATTTTAAGTTAAACTAACTTTACAACGATATGCCGAAATCCTAACACTATGGGTAAGCATTTGCAGATTTTCTTTTAGATAAGAAAGGCATTCCATGCATTTAAATTTATGGACATGTAGCCGTATGGATTGCAAAGCTTAGACCAACATCAAATGACGGGGATATTACATCTACAATTCCCAGTTTTGTAATTTCATTGTGTTAATAATCCCTTTTATGTGTTTTAATTATTATTTGGTGAAAATCTCGATATTGAATTCGTTTGTTTTGGCCGAATGGTGAGCGTGTGCGCGCTGTATCATACGGCCTGCCATTGAGTCAACTAGCGTGGTTTCAAATCCCTGGTTGTACGTGGCAAGAAGTAGGGTCGCCTGTTCAACCTCGTGGGTTTTCTCCGGGTCCTCCGGTTTCCCCCCACTGCTAATGACCCCAACGCGCAAGCGAATTAAAATAAAACCAAACCCATATGTTAGTCCCGAAATGACCTAGTTTGTGTCGAGTGGACGTTAAACCCCATCTCTCTCTCTCTCTCTTGTCTGTTTTCTTAAAGATTTATAAAATATAAATAAAAAGGATCTAGTGAATGTTATACGATTCTTTAAGAATTGCCATCTAGAAGCACAGTTAGAAGCACGTAGAACAAAACACAGGGTATATATGGATATAACTACTTCTCTACTATTTTTAACAACGACGTTTCGCAAGACACACGGGTCACGTTTTCAAGTCAATGACTAGATGGATATTTATTATCATTAATTTGAAAACGTGACCTGTATGTGTTACCATAATCGTTATTAAGGGTAAGTGTTATTCAAAGGCAAAGTTTAGTAACAAATTGTACCTTAAAGTTAAGCTGCTTTAACTTTTAAGTGTTTAGTATTTTAGCAGCATTCAAAGGCTAGATTAAGTGAGAAAAATTCACTTAAGTTTAAGTGACCTATGGGATGTTGCCCTTTGTGATTCCTCTTTGACAGGGGTGTGGGATGGAGGGCCTGGCAAGGGATAACATCTAGTTCTTCGGATAGGGCAAAAAACCTTACCCCTGACAATTGTAATTCAATAGATGAGTAGACCGTAGCGCCATTATCCAGGCAAAGTTTCCTTCATAGCTCATCAGCCCAGTCGGAGTAGAATAGTAGGACGTTAAACCCCATTTCATTTCATTTTCCTACTTTTCTGCACCAATCGGACTATTTAGGTTGTCGTGGCATAATAGTCTATAAGGAATACCACCGAGTTGGTCAAGGATATTTTTCTGGCAATTTATCATGTTCGTAGTGCTTAATCATGTTTTCCACGACTGTCATATAATAAAGTTTGCTGTGTTAAATTCATTGTAAAATTTTACATTGTGATGACATTCCATTATAGATTTCAGAAAATATTTATACTGCCGCGATAAGCAAATCACGATTTATGGTTTTTGCAATTCATTAACTTATACATATTTGAAATGACAATGATTGCAACATGTTATTATGTTCGTTCGTATATAAATTTACAAATATGATGATGATTGCTGACCCAGGCGTGCCACCAATTATTTACTTATTTAATTTTAATCGGTAATATTTATTCGGGTATCGGGTAGAAATACGGGCAATGTATCATCAACGCCAAGCCATCGGATTCTAAAGTGTAGGTACTGACACTGTTTTCATGAATTTCCTAAATTTAATGATAGATTGATCGAAATGATTTGTACAATTCAACTAATAAGCAAACGGCCCTTGCGTATTGCTAATATGATTTTTAGGTGAAAAAGAAATATATAATTGTATAGATGAAATTGTAAATAATATTTTCTAACTATATATCCTCAAGCGGTGGGGTGTATAATGTGAATAAAATAGGACCAAGGACAGAACCCTGTGGAACGCCAGATTTTAAAACACAATGAGAGGATTATATACTATTTTCAAAAACACATTGCTGCCTACCAATTAAATAACGTTCTAAAAGATTCAAAGCAGAGTTTTTAATACCAAATCTAAAACGGAGACGATTTAAAAAAAGGCAGCAGACAGGTTTAATAATAATAAAAGAATACATTTTTGGTTATCAAGGGATAAAAGAATATCATTTGAAACACGAGTTAAAGCAGTATCAGTACTGTGGATTTTTTATGTGCGCTCCGCAGTCTCGTGAAGGGAATTGTCTTCAAGATGACATTTTCAAATATTTTAGATATAAAACTTAAATTTGAGACCGGCCCATAATTTGCAAATTATTATAAGATTGATTAGTCTTTTTATACGCCCACATTTTCATGTGGACGTATTATGTCGTCACCCCTGTCCGTCCGGACGTCCGTCCGTCCACAATTTGTTTGTGGACTCTCTACAGGTCACAATTCTTATCCGATTTTGACGAAACTTGAAATATAGGTTTATCCCCAAAAGATCTCGGCTGCTTTCGATATTGGCATGTATCGGATCAAAACTTCATGGATTATGGCCCCTGATTGTACGAAAAATCACGTTTTTATACGCCCACATTTTCATGTGGACGTATTATGTCGTCGCCCCTGTCCGTCCGGACGTCCGTCCGTCCACAATTTGTTTGTGGACTCTCCACAGGTCACAATTTTTATCCGATTTTGACGAAACTTGAAATATAGGTTTATCCCCATAAGATCTCGGTTCCTTTCGATATTGGCATGTATCGGATCCAAACTTCATGGATTATGGCCCCTGATTGTACGAAAAATCACGTTTTTAGCTTGTGGACCCTATAGAGGTCACAATTATGAACCGATTTTGATGAAACTTGACATGCATGTTTGTAACCCAAAGATCTTGGTTCCTTTCGATATTTGCGGCTTTCGGAATGTAATTTCCTGAATTATGGCCCCTGATTGTCCGAAAAATCACCCTTTTTAGCTTGTGGTCCCTCTGGAGGTCACAATTATTATTCGATTTAAAAAACCGTTTGATTATATCACCGTTACACCCTAAGGAAGGTTGAGTTCAAATTTCGGGAAAATCGGACGTAAATTGCCATACAAAATGGCCGCCGTTTGTACGCGAATACTGTTAAAAAATGGTATATCAAGGTTGTGGACCCTGTGGAGGTCACAATTTTGATTCGATTTTGATGTAACTTCAAATTCATGGTTATAACCCAAAGATCTTGCTTCCTTTCGATATTTGCGCATATCGGATCGTAACTTCCTGAATTATGGCCCCTGATTATACGCAAAATCGCCTTTTTTTTTAGCTTGGAGGTCACAATTATTATTCGATTTAAAAAACCGTTTGATTATATCACCGTTACATCCTAAGGAAGGTTGAGTTCGAATTTCGGGAAAATCGGACGAAAATTGCCATACAAAATGGCCGCCGTTTGTACGCGAATACTGTTAAAAAATGGTATATCAAGGTTGTGGACCCTGTGGAGGTCACAATTTTGATTCGATTTTGATGAAACTTGAAATTCATGGTTATAACCCAAAGATCTTGGTTCCTTTCGATATTTGCGCATATCGGATCGTAACTTCCTGAATTATGGCCCCTGATTATACGCAAAATTGCCTTTTTTTTTTAGCTTGGAGGTCACAATTATTATCCGATTTAAAAAAACGTTTGATTATATTACCATTACACTGTAAGGAAGGTTGAGTTTGAATTTCGGGAAAATCAGACCAAAATTGCCACACAAAATGGCCGCCGTTTGTACGCGAATACTGTTAAAAAATGGTATATCAAGGTTGTGGACGCTGTAAAGGTCACAATTTTAATTCGATTTTGATGAAACTTGAAATTCATGGTTATAACCCAAAGATCTTGGTTCTTTTCGATATTTGCGCTTACCGGATCGTAACTTCCTGAATTATGGCCCCTGGTTATACGCAAAATCCCCCTTTCTTTAGCTTGTGGTCCCTCTGGAGGTCACAATTATTATCCAATTTAAAAAAATGTTTGATTATATCACCGTTACACTGTAAGGAAGGTTGAGTTTGAATTTCGGGAAAATCGGACCAAAATTGACAGACAAAATGGCCGCCGTTTGTACGCGAATACTGTTAAAAAAAATGATATATCATGATTGTGGATCCTGTATAGGTCACAATTTTAATTCGATTTTGATGAGGATGGTTGAGTTCTAATTTCGTGAAAATCGTACCAAAATTGCCGGACGAAATGGTCGCCGTTTGTACGCGAATAGTGTAAAAATATGGTATATCATGGTTGTGGACTCTCTACAGGTCACAATTCTTATCCGATTTTGATGAAAAGTCACATTTCTAGGTTGTGTACCGTCACACCATAATCATTGTCGGTTTCGAATTTCATTAATATCAGACTGGAACTGACCAACTAAATGGCTGCTCCCAATACAGTATGAAATACAGGACTTAATAAAGATGTAGGAAAAATCACTTTCGGTATTGCTTGTTCTCTGTCCATCTCTCGAAAATGTGGGCGTATCCTGCCTGGCAGTGCCAGCCTATCTTTAGCTTGTGGACCCTATAGAGGTCACAATTTTGAACCGATTTTGATGAAACTTGACATGCATGTTTGTAACCCAAAGATCTTGGTTCCTGTCGATATTTGCGGCTATCGGAATGTAATTTCCTGAATTATGGCCCCTGATTGTCCGAAAAATCACCCTTTTTAGCTTGTGGTCCCTCTGGAGGTCACAATTATTATCCGATTTAAAAAACCGTTTGATTATATCACCGTTACACCCTAAGGAAGGTTGAGTTTGAATTTCGGGAAAATCGGACCAAAATTGACATACAAAATGGCCGCTGTTTGTACGCGAATACTGAAAAAAATGGTATATCAAGATTGTGGACCCTGTGGAGGTCACAATTTTAATTCGATTTTGATGAAACTTGAAATTCGTGGTTATAACCCAAAGATCTTGCTTCCTTTCGATATTTGCGCATATCGGATCGTAACTTCCTGAATTATGGCCCCTGATTATACGCAAAATCGCCTTTTTTTTAGCTTGGAGGTCACAATTATTATCCGATTTAAAAAAACGTTTGATTATATTACCGTTACACCGTAAGGAAAGGTTGAGTTCGAATTTCGGGAAAATCGGACCAAAATTGCCATACAAAATGGCCGCCGTTTGTACGCGAATACTGTTAAAAAATGGTATATCAAGGTTGTGGACCCTGTAAAGGTCACAATTTTAATTCGATTTTGATGAAACTTGAAATTCATGGTTATAACCCAAAGATCTTGGTTCTTTTCGATATTTGCGCATATCGGATCGTAACTTCTGAATTATGGCCCCTGGTTATACGCAAAATCCCCCTTTCTTTAGCTTGTGGTCCCTCTGGAGGTCACAATTATTATCTGATTTAAAATTATATCACCGTTACACCGTAAGGAAGGTTGAGTTTGAATTTCTGGAAAATCGGACCAAAATTGACAGACAAAATGGCCGCCGTTTGTACGCGAATACTGTTAAAAAAATGGTATATCATGGTTGTGGACCCTGTATAGGTCGCAATTTTAATTCGATTTTGATGAGGAAGGTTGAGTTCTAATTTCGTGAAAATCGTACCAAAATTGCCGGTCGAAATGGTCGCTGTTTGTACGCGAATAGTGTAAAAATATGGTATATCATGGTTGTGGACTCTCTACAGGTCACAATTCTTATCCGATTTTGATGAAAAGTCACATTTCTAGATTGTGTACCGTCGCACTATAATCATTGTGGGCTTCGAATTTCATGAATATCAGACTGGAACTCACCAACTAAATGGCTGCTCCCAATACAGTATGAAATACAGGACTTAATGATGTAGGAAAAATCACTTTCGGTATTGCTTGTTCTCTATCCATCTCTCGAAAATGTGGGCGTTGTTGTGTATTATCTTATTAACACTATCATATAAACAATAAGCATATTATATAACAATGATTCCATGTCCAATGTTTGGACGTAACCACCGCTTCACTGTGTATGAATACGGGGAGTTTGAGAATATAACACGTGTGACGTAAACTCTATCATTGTCTTGTCGTTCTTTTATGTTTGTTATGTTGTCAATACATAACATATTGGCGACGAGGATTGTGGTTAGTCAGTAAGTACAGCCAAAATACACCCACCGATGTTGTAATTACAACAAGTCCTGAATTTTCGACAAATTACCCGTTCTTTGCCGTGTGTGCAGTCAGCAATAGTTTCGACCGCATCACCGCCATTTTGAAGCCTGTGGTATTCGGTGATTTTCAGACAGAAAAAAAAAAAAAAAAAAAAAAAAAGAATGGCTGGACAAATAGGAAATATAGAGAGCTTTAATGAGAATTTAGAAACATGGGAATCGTATTCCGAGAGGTTTGAACAATATTTAGTAGTAAACCGGGTACCAGACGAACGAAAAGTATCGGCACTCATTTCTTCGGTAGGTCCGACAACATACTCGCTACTGAGAGATTTGACATGTCCAGAAAAGCCAAGTACTAAAACTTACAATGAACTAGTAAGACTTCTTAGAAATCATCATTCACCTCCCCCAAATCTTATAACAGAAAGATGTCGTTTTCACTCAAGATTTCAAGAGGAGGGAGAGAGTGTATTAGAGTTTGTTGCTGCCTTGAGAAAGTTATCGGAACATTGTAATTTTGGAGAAACCTTAAGTGAGACCATAAGGGATAGACTTGTATGTGGCCTACGTAATACACACATTCAAAAAAGATTATTGTCACACAGTGATCCAGATTTAACTTTAAATCGAACAATTGAAATTAGTGTTGCCATGGAAACTGCCGGTAAAGACACTCTTGAGTTGCAAGCTAGATATGGAAGACCAGTTAAACAACCAGAGGAGTCTAATCAAGTAAATCGGTTTAAGCAATCCGATACTAGACAGAGGCATAATAATCGCTCTACTACTAGTCAGAGTTTGCGGAGCAGACGTCAATCAGATGGTCAAAGAGAAACTCAGAAGCCCTGTTCTAGATGTCTAGGTATTAACCACAGTCAGGAAAATTGTCCTTACCTGGATACTAAATGTCTAAAGTGTCATAAGAAGGGTCACTTAGCCCGTGCTTGTCGAACAGGAAAATCGTCCAAGTACAGTTTTAAAAATCACAGAAGAATGAACAATCTAGGGGAAGATAATTCTGACAGCGACTATATATCAAAGTTTGAAATATATACAGTGAAGAAAACTGTTGATGATATAATATGGATGAAGCCTAAAGTAAATGATATCCACTTACCAATGGAACTAGATACAGGCTCAGCTGTTTCGGTCATGTCTAAGAGACAATTTGAAGAAACATTTCCTTCTGTGAAATTGGAAAACGTCGACATCAGTTTTAAAACTTATTCCGGTGAGAAAATTATTCCACTTGGAGTGGCGAAGGTTACCGTCAACTATGATGATCAGTGTTTTGACAATATGAATTTGTATGTCGTACCAAAAGGTAGTTCCCCATTGTTAGGACGCGAATGGTTAAGAAAACTTACCGTAGATTGGTCAAAACTTAGTTTACCTCTTAAAGAAATCCATACTGTGGAAACTGATAAAAAGAAGGTATCAGAAGAAATTAAAGCTATGACAGAAAAATACAAAGATATTTTTGATGACAAAACTGGAACAGTTAAAGGTATTAAAGCCATGTTAACACTGAAGAAAGGATCGACACCAGTGTTTTGTAAAGCTAGGACTGTTGCTTTTGCCTTAAAACCAAAAGTTGATGCTGAATTAGATAGACTTGAAGCGGAGGGTACAATTACTAAAGTTTCACATAGTAATTGGGCTACACCCATAGTCCCTGTATTGAAGAAATCGGGCCAGGTTCGAATTTGTGGAGATTTTCGTATTACCGTTAATCCATGCTTGCAGATAGATGAATATCCTCTCCCAAACATCGATCACATATTTGCGAATCTAGGTGAGGGACAACACTTTTCAAAAATTGACCTCCGACAGGCATATCTACACTTAGAAGTTGACGAGGACTCTAAAGAGTACATTACCATCAACACACAAAAAGGACTGTATCGATACAACAAGTTAGCGTTTGGTATCGCGTCAGCACCTGCGATATGGCAGAGAACCATAGAGCAGGTTTTACTAGGCTTACCAGGAGTTCAATGTTTGCTAGATGACATGATTATTACAGGTAAAACAGATCAAGAACATTTAGCAAATTTAGAAGGTGTTTTAAAGAGACTAAGTGAATATGGGTTAAAAATCAATTTAAAGAAATGTGATTTTTTTAAAGATAGTATCACATTTTGTGGACATATTGTTGATAAACATGGACTTCATAAACAACCAGATAAAATCGAGGCCATGATAAATGCTCCAAGACCAAAGGATGTTCCGCAATTAAGAGCATTTTTAGGACTAGTAAATTACTATCGCAAGTTTTTGCCTGATTTAGCTACAATTTTGTCCCCACTTTTCCAGTTACTCAAGAAGGACAATTATTTTAAATGGACTAAATCTTGCCAAGTCTCATTTAATAGAATTAAGGAACTTGTAAGTTCAGAATGTGTTTTGACTCATTATGATCCTAAAAAGGAAATCAAGTTAGCCTGCGATGCTAGTTCCTATGGATTAGGAGCTGTAATATCTCATGTGATGTCTGACGGAAAAGAGCGACCCATCGCTTTCGCTTCAAGAACTCTAACAAAGGCAGAGACAAATTATTCTCATATTGATAAAGAAGCTTTGGGAATTATTTGGGGTATAAAGAAATTTCATTCGTACCTCTATGGTAGATCGTTCACCTTAGTGACTGATAACCAACCTCTATCATATATTTTCAATCCCAAAAAGGGAATCTCAGTAACTGCATCAGCACGTCTGCAGAGATATGCGATTATTCTTGCTGGTTACGATTACAAAATTGAATTTAGAAAGACGTCTAAACACGCCAATGCTGATTCATTATAACGTCTTCCATTAAAGGTAGAAGAGGAGACAGTTAGTACTGATATGGGTATAAATGCTTTAAATACAGCTCAAGTTGATTCGTTACCAGTTACTACATCTTCAGTACAACAGGAAACCAGAAGAGATCCTGTGATATCAACTGTTGTCCAGTACACCAACTATGGATGGCCGACCGAGAAATTTAATCCAGAACTAAATGCGTTCTATACAAGGAGACATGAGTTAACGGTTCATCAGGAATGTCTAATGTGGGGTCTCAGAGTAGTAATTCCCGCGAAATTACGTCAAGATGTTCTCGATCAAGTTCATGAAGGACACGTAGGTGTTGTGAAAATGAAAATGTTAGCCAGAAGTTATATTTGGTGGCCTGGTATTGATGGTGATATAGAAACATTAGCAAAACAATGTACTGGATGCCAGCAATCTCAACACATGCCAAAGTCAGCGCCTATTCACCCATGGGAGTGGCCTTCCAAACCTTGGGAGAGGATTCATATCGATTTTGCAGGACCGTTTTTAGGATACATGTTTTTGATTATCGTCGACTCTCACTCAAAATGGCCTGAGGTAATCAAGATGACTACTGGGAATACATCTGCATCAAGCACTGTGGAAGTTTTAAGAACTGTGTTTGCAAGAAATGGATTGCCTTCCAGAATTGTCAGTGACAATGGGCCTCAATTCATTGCATCTGAGTTTGAACTATTTTGTAAATCAAATGGAATTAAGCACATCCGTTGTTCTCCGTATCACCCAGCCAGTAATGGATTGGCTGAGCGTTTTGTTCAATCATTCAAGCAAGCCATGTATTCTAGCAGACCAGAAAAAGGAACTATCCAGAAAAAGTTATCCAAGTTTCTATTGGCTTATAGGAACACACCACATTGTACAACCAACACTTCACCAGCTAAATTGTTTATGGGACGAGAGCTCAGAACAAAATTACAACTGATTAAACCGGACTTGTCTGCCTATGTCAAGTCTAAACAAGAAGATATGTGTAGATATCGTAAAAATCCACATCGTAGTTTTGAAAACGGTCAACATGTAGCAGTACGTGACTACAGAGGTTCCAATAAATGGGTACCCGGTGTAATTCGTAATCGCACTGGTCCGGTATCTTATCAAGTTGAAACAAATGAAAATGTTATCTGGAGACGTCATACAGATCAAATTCGAGATGCTAAGTTCAATGTTCCTCCTGATGAAAACATTCCATTAAATCCAGATTATATTCCAGATCCACCAGCGCATATTGCACCCCCAAATCAACTTGCAACATCCCCAGGAACATCTCGACAGACCACACCGATAAAACCCAAAAGTCCGCCCGCTCATCGTTATCCTGCAAGAACACGTTACAAACCAGCTAAATTTGATGATTATATCTGTGACTCTAAATAAACTGTGTTCTAAATTAAGGAGGGAGAAAGTGTTGTGTATTATCTTATTAACACTATCATATAAACAATAAGCATATTATATAACAATGATTCCATGTCCAATGTTTGGACGTAACCACCGCTTCACTGTGTATGAATACGGGGAGTTTGAGAATATAACACGTGTGACGTAAACTCTATCATTGTCTTGTCGTTCTTTTATGTTTGTTATGTTGTCAATACATAACAGGCGTATCCTGCCTGGCAGTGCCAGCCTATCTTTAATTAAAGGAGTTATAAATGGAAGTTTGAATACACCTAGAACAGTGTTATTTTCTATGCAGGAATTGATTATATCAGTAATTACTGGAACTATGTCAGGTAAACAAGTCTTCATGTGTGGGAAGGGGATCAAGTGCACACGACTTTGGTGGCGAGGCCTTTATCAGATTCGAGACACTCGACTCAGTTACGTTAATAAAATTTGAAAATGTCACGGATGAATTAGCTTTGTCATAGATATGAGGATCAAAACTAATGTAATCATTTCTCTTGTTGATTTCATTTCTAATGAGTTCTATCTTACTAAGATAGAAAATGTTTCTACGAGGCCACTATCATTATAACTATCCGGTGGGATTTTATCGTCAGAATTTATGTCAAGTACGGAATTCACAACTTTGAATAATTCTTTCTGTTTATTTTCACAGTTATCTATTTTGTTTGAATAAAAGTTTGATGTTGATTCTTCTATGAGTCTAGTCACACGGTTTTTCTCTGTCCTGTAGACCTCTTTATGGACATGTTATTGCGTATTAATTTCTCTACATATGTTCAGACTTATTGCGACATCGCTTGGCCCCTGATATGTTATCGTTGAACCATTGCGTGCCAAGGCGAACTTTCAACATGACAGTTTTCTATGCAAAGGTAGCATCTAATACATGTTCTAGTCTATTGTTGTAGCCTAGGGCTTTTTCATGAATTTTGTCTATAGATGGAGTCTGATTAAAATCTGATTCGCGGATTCTCTCTAGTAGTGCTCCATTGTTTAAAGTCACCAAATATTAATATTTCACCTTTAAAGGCCACTAGATCATCCAGAAAAATAATTTACACAGGTTCTTCTTTGGGGGTCTATATACCGTAAGAATACGAATGTTCCAGGTTGAGAACTTAAAATTACAGTCCAAACATTCACACGTTGTAAACTGCCCATGTTGTTTTCTATCGTTATACATTGTTAAATTAATACAGTTTACAATGAAATCTACTGCAATTGATTTTTTTCAAAAACATCTATGAAAACAACTGTTCCGGCAGCGAATGCGTACTATCATAATTTATCATACATTATTGTCATATTATTCTCATGCTTTACAATATGATATTTCGACATTTTCCAAGAATTGGCAACTAAAATTTTAATAGGGTATAGTGGTGCTCTTAAGGGGACATAACTTGCGTGCAACGTGAGTAATTCGTGATTTTTGGCAGTATTGAGTATTCTATAGTTACAAATTCATGCTTTTTGGCTAATGTGGGTATTCCATATTTTAAGTGTGCAGTTAAGTTTTTCACAAAGCCAATATAATAGAGCCTTTGAATACCGATTTAAGGTATAACACTTGGTTAAGTGGAAAAATTAAGTAATGTTTACTTAACTTTGAGAAAACCTTTGAATTCGGATCCTGATTTATATCTTTGGATAATTAGTTACATCATGTATAGGCCTATATTTTCAGATCTGCTGTGGGGAAAAACTCTACGAGAATTAGAGCTCATGGTTACTTAATATTTGCTCTCGTTCTGATTGTTGCTGGCATCGGAGTAACTGTAAGTATAATTTCTTAAATTACAAGTCATATTTTTATAAGATCGCACAGAAATTTAAATGAACAAATCCCAAATAAACCAGAAATTGTTTTTCCGTAAGTATCTGTTATAATTTATTCCCATAGCAATATTGGTGTTTTAAAGATGTTTGTTGTAAAAGAGAGAATAACAAATAATTAATATTTTTTTATGACCAAAATATAAAAACTAACGCTATCTATACATCCGAATAATTAGATGGGTTCTTTTTGCCAAATTACCAAAAACGGCCAAATAAAATAAATGCGTCTTTTCGATCGAGGCCGAAGGCTTAGTTAAATAAAATTTATTAATGATAGAAAAAATCCCAACAAAATCTGCTCAGTCTGATGCTTGCATATGCGGCTGGGCCACCTTTATTTATATTGCTATCGAGTCGATACGTCCGTCGGTCCAGAATTGCTTGCCTGTTCTCTTCACTCTAAAATTCTGCAGTACGGATTTTTAATAAAAAAGTTATTATGGGTACGTGGTAATTCGTAGATGATCCGTATCTTTTTTTTTTATAAAGATCCAAAATCCTTTTTCACACAAACACGACGCCGAAATTTGCCTGACTTCACTTAACTGCAATATTTGAAGCGGTGATGTTGCAAATTTTCAACACCTTCCATCACAGTGTGCATGCAAGTAAGTAATTATGTTACAAATAGTGAAGAGTGGAAAACTATAAACTTATTTTGCTGAACAGTTTTTCTATATTTTTGAGGCGTGTCCTAATTCTGGTTCGGCGCACATAATTTTAAAAATGACAGAATATCGCGTAGCCGTTGCATTTTATTAAATTTATGAATTTAAGTGGTGAGGAATCAGCTTTGTTTCAATTTATTATATGTAGAGCTATGTGCAGTAAAGTTTGATTTCGTTTAATTGAAGACATCAATAATCGAACTATTTCTACCCTACCGTATTCACTTTTTTTTATTAAAAAATGTAAGTCAGAACCAGTACAAAGAGGATCCCTATCGATTTTGATGTCGATTTGAAATTGTTTGACCAGATATGAAACCGGAAGTAGCGAAATAATAACTTTTTCGAATTACGCTCACTCTTTTAACTACAGTTATAAATGGGTCTTTTCAGTTTGTTTTGTAGGACCCCTGTCGATCTTGACGTTGATCAAATACGTTTTCGTGCCAGTAAATCAGGATGTAAATTTCAGACTGTCTTAAAGAAACTCTCAATCTCGATCAAAAAGACACATTTTTTCCATTCGATCGATTTCACAATTTGAAAATGGCAAAACGAACCCGTGGCGGCTGATTCCAAACCAAGAAATTATCTACTGTTTAAATATTTATCTATTCGTTTATAAACGTTACATTATTAATTTGAGTACGTGTTAACGTAGATTAAGCAGTGAAACATTTTTATCCTCAAAATGCAAATAACGACCAGCGACTTAAAATAGGTGCTTGAGTCTAGTTTCATACTTATAATGTCATGTTTATGACTCGCTATACACTGTCATTAATGACTACTTCTCATCACTTTAAGCTGATATTACATAATGACTACTTCTAATCCTTTTAAGCTGTTATTAATGACTACTTCTAATCACTTAAACACTGTTATTAATGACCACTGCTAATCACTTTCAACAGTTAGTAATGACTACTTCTAAGCACTCTCTGTGAATGATTGAACTAGTTTAAATTAAAAAGGACTGAAATCATTTAGTGACATAAAATTTGATTTGTAAATGCCATTGGTTCATTAGTGAACGCAATCGGTTTTACAGTGACTTTGCTGTATTTTGGTATTTAGGTGGGTACGTTTGAAGCGGCAAGTAAAGCTGGTGGAATATATATTGTATGGGTTGGTAAGTTGTCATCACATATTTTGTTTTAATACATTAATTGTTTGAAATAAAATGCTGCAATACGACTAACACAAAGATGTGCCTTGATAAGCACAATTTTGAACAATGATTAAAAGATTTCCACTGAGTTATGTTCGAAATAGAACAACTACAAACATAAATGTGTTCTGGTAGTATAATGTTGACATTGGACATGTATTTCTTGCCGACATTATATATAACTTCACTAGTTACTTGTATCCATTCGAAAAGTTTCAAGAATGTTTTGTGTCAATGATTATCTAACAATGATTGATCTGCTTTTCAGGAGCGTTTCTGACAGGTATATCACTGCTCATTAAAGCCATTTATTTGTATACGATCAGCAGAACTAGTACCATAATCAGCGAAACCTAGATGAGAAGAGGACAGTTATCGCCGATTTACTGTTAAACTGTAATTTTACAATTTAAATAAAATATATTTCGTGATTCGTTTATATTTTTTTCGAAACTATTTTCAAAATGAATATTTAATGTCATGAATGTAATAATAACCATCTGTTTATATGGTTAATAGGAAAATATGCATTTATGTATATACGCCCACGTGTTTATTGAAATCGCCCTGTCCGACGATGATTCTTGTACATACTCCGCGCAGTGTTGCGTTTGATTAGAGGTAATCCAACTACACACTGCTATTATGAGTGGATATTGTTGTTTTAAATTTTGATTTGTCAGTAGTCCGTCTACCAACCAATCACTAGCTGCCAGTATTGGACCAAATATGTTTACATAGCGTTACGTCATGACTCTCGATTTTATTATGCCTAATTACCTGTGCATAGCAGAATACTGCAGTAAAACTAATTGCGTGACAAACGAGGCTATCAAGTCGAATGAAATGTTAACAATACTGTTTGGAAACGAACATACTTTCACCGTTTTGAATACCTTAAATCACTGTCCAAAGTTTTAGGGAAGACCCAGATTAAACGAAGGACTGTCATGTTGCTGTAACTTAAGTGATAGCTTTCATTGAAGGTAAAGAATAGACACACTCCCGCATAAGTTCAAGAAACAGACGCTATTCCAGCAATGGTCAGAGAGGGATTTCTCGGGCCATTGCTTCAGGGATATGATTCTTGTAATGCGTTGTAATGCTTGTATTGCTTGTCTTGCTTGCCCACCCAATATAGACCAGAATGTCGACCGATTTTTCTGAATATTCGCTTGGCCGCTACAAGCCGTTAGGTGTTATGTAAACAATGCACGAGCCGTTGAGCCAATGACTGACGCCACGTGAAGTCAACGCACGTGTTGTGGACTGTCATCTGTTACAGAGATAATTCGTAAGTAATTCTCTGTGAAACAGATTGGTATTATCCCTATTGCATTTCGTAAACATCCGGTTAATATAGACTGTAGGAGTTATGCCCGTTCCCAGAGTGCTGCCGCTTTTGCCGAATACCTTGTGAACATGATAGAGCCTACAGTCTTTAACATCTTTTTTTGGTGTGAAGCATTGATGTCATGTGTCAATGAACCCTTGCGTGCTTATCATGAGTAATTATGCCGATTATACGGAAAGCCTTTTAGGCGTATTCCACAATCTTTATGAACTTTGATTTTGATGTAGTGACATTAAGTGGAAGGGGTTGTTTACCTTTGCTGCCATTGTCGGCAGTAAAAAAACACAACCGGTTATATATAATTAATAGATTTATCTGTTTTACAAGCAAATATTTCATCAAACGGGGCAGCATATTGTCATAGCAACAAAACAAATCAACACACAAAATCCAAAGAAATCGACAATTTCATGTTGGACCCAAAATGAAGGAGGTGGGACCATTTTAAGTTTAAGTAACAGTTCTCTTGCTAACTATTTAATATGTACCCTGCTTCCATTTTCCCATTTATTTATATTAATGATACCCTTACGCTGCTTACGAATCCAATGTTGTATTATAATGCTTGCTATTAGTTCAGTTTCGGTAAAATAAATGTTTTTCTTACGCATAGGCCTACTTGGAGTATTATTTTGTATATAATTATGTGTTTGGGTATCTGTATATTGTCGTCGCCGCTGTTCGTCGGATGTCAGCGCTTCAACCTCAACACTCTAGCTGTGGTATCGAAGTTAGATAACTGGTC
The DNA here is from genome assembly GCA_948474765.1 of Patella depressa. Lineage (NCBI taxonomy): Eukaryota > Metazoa > Mollusca > Gastropoda > Patellidae > Patella > Patella depressa. Next base: position 56,625,573 of record OX419717.1, read on the forward strand.
CCGGGAAGTAGTTCCAGACTTATTGACTTTGACGTGATTAAATTTTATACTTACAATTAGAACGAAATGAAATGAAATGGAGTTTAACGTCCTACTGTTTTGCTCCTGAACTGGGCTAATAAAGACGGGCATACACCATACAGTGTGCTATGAGGGAAATTTTGCCCGGGCAGCGGTGCTACGGCCTCCCCTTTTATCGAATTCCAACTGCCAACGGACATCATACGTGCACGCCAATGTGTACACGGGACCTCGATTTTTCGTCTCATCCGAACGACTAGACAGCTGTCCTTGTCAGGCCCTCAGTCCTGCTTCACTGACAAGGGGGAAACCACGCCGGAAAATCTGGATGAATGCAGGGATCGAACACACGACCTCCGGACTGGAGAGCCAGCGTCTTACCCACTTAGCCACGTGATCCCTAGTATTAGAACGAAAGCGGCGTCTATCGATGTCGAAACGCAGTTCCAGAGTTATTGTCCCTGGCAAATTGATAATTGGTTAAGTATATTAAATTGAGAAAAATGCATCATTTTGCCCGAAGCAGTTAGGTGTTATGTAAACAATGCACGAGCTGTTGGGCGAATGACTGACGCCACGTGAAAGCTATGCACGTGTTGTGGACAATCATCTGTGACAGAGTACCGTGTACCGCAGATGGTATCTATATATCTCTCTTTTTCAAAACTACTTGTAATCATCCACAGCTCAAAGTGTGGTGTTATGATATTATGGGTTGTAACATTAGTGTAATGGCATGTCTTGTAACATAAATGTTATGTCTTGTAACATGTTCCCTTGGGAATGCTAAATCTGCCTTTTCAAGTACCTAATTTCTCACGCGGAATACGTTGCTTGGTTAACCATTGTTATATAATATACCATGTTGTGTAGAATGTGGTTCATAATCAATTAAGTTTATGTTGACCGTGAAATGGTCCCAGTATTAACCCTCATTCCACATAATGGATCTGTCTGTAAAGCTTCCTATCCAATAACATATGTTATGCGGGATATCTTTTTCTTCATTATAATCTGTCCGGTGATATATGAAAGCAAATTTTTATGTTTTCCTGTAAAGCCCTAGGCTATACAACCTTTTTAACCCGAGTCAACAAGTGCTCGGGTAGTTCGCATTGATGCCGACCTAATACGACATTGAAGTCCTATACATTTCCTGTAAACCTCTGGGCTATGGAACTTTTACACGTTTACCGAGTTCGCCCTGGTCCCGACTGTCAAGTCATTTACAAATTAATATTAACAGATTAAGGGCACCCCAAAGTAGATTTTGGCATAATCTACGCTTCGCTACGACACCAAATTATGGTCAATAAATTCAACAGCACAATGTATGAAATGTAAAAAAAAAAATATAAAAGAACACTTGTAAAATAAAAATTATCAATAAAGAATATATATTAGAATTTCGCGTTTGAAAAATTATGAATTAGTAAGTTTAAAAATGTGTTTATTGTTATTTTGCATTTTACAGATGAACAAATCGATGTTGCAAGATTGACCAATGTGTTTTGCAACAATCAAATCCCAAAGAAAGTTTATAGAATGAATATAACAACATTTACACATGCCCCTCATATACACACAACCCCAACTTGAAATAATTGGTACCTGATCCAAACACTCTTATATCATCTATCTGGAGGCTAAGGATCAACCGCCTCTCCTAAAAAAACTACCGCCCCTGAAAAAAAATCTCCATATAAAATACAAATTCGACTCTTAGATATCACCAGAGTGGCCAAAAAATATGTTTACAGCAGCGTTATTTTTCAAAATTTTATGATGGCGGACCTTAGACGTGAGTGCGACCCCCATAAGCGAAATGCCCCCCCCCATCCCCACTTTCTGGGTCAGCGTATGCCCCACCACATGACATTAGAGGATTCGTTTTGGTCGCCCTATCCACATTTGAAAAGACCTTCGTGGTCGTTGGGGCGCCGTCACCGAATGACATTAAAATAGATTCACGTTCTGGTCGCCTTATCCATATGGCCTTATTGGTGGTTCAGACTAGTTCTAGTCTAGAGGACAAGGTGTTCCATATTTTGGTGCATTTAACATCAAAATGAAAAACAACGCCACCGAAATTGACACAGGGAATCACTTGTTAGCGACTTTGATTGCGGCTCCAAGTGCGTGGAAAACGCGTTTACGACAGTTTAATTTTCCAAATGTTCGCGCGGGGGGGGGGGGGACTGGGGTCTCGCGGCTTCGCGCTCAGTAACTCGGACATTATATTGGCGCCCCACCTACAACTGCTGCGCCCCTAACCACAACTGCTGCACCCCCACTTTTAAAATCCTACAGGGTTTGATGGACAATCGAGCAAATCACCAGTCAATGCGATAGAGGCCACAGTTTTAACCCGTTCTTTTCAACATGTTCTTGTGTGCAGCATTGGGATCATCAAAGGATGAACCCGATCGATATCCCCCCATTTTGTCTCTTATATATAATTCAAGAGTTATCAAATTTGGTCAACATCCAAGTACAGTTATTGTTGCTTTCTGGGCGTATTTCCACGCTTTGCGCGGCTATCTTTTATATTTATTGAACTTTAATAACAATATGATATGCACAATTAACATAACAATATGATATGCACAATTAATAAAACAACAGTAACAATTAATATACCCATATATTATAATTATATAGTTTATATTTTTAAAATATATATATGGTGCTCTACATTTCATACATCCGTATCTTTCATATCTGGTAAAGATGATTTTTTTTTCTCCATTAAGTCTATTTGGGTTTTTTTTTTCATGTTCCGTTTTATGGTATTTAACCGCACTCAGTTTTACTTTTAAAACATCTAACAAGTTTATTATGTACTTAGTTGTGTACTCTAAACAACCAATGAAAGCGTTCCAATCACGCCACAAACAATAAAACAAAACTCACAAGCTGCTCTGCATATAATATGTTAGATTTTATGTAGGAATTCAGAACCACATAGACGAAGTGATCTACCTATAGTTGGGTATTTTTAGAACATTAAGAAAACTCTTGAAATTATAACCACTACATAAAAAGCATATTTAATTTATCCACCAATACAAATATCAACGGCATGACACCGATTAAGGAATTTAAAGAGTAGTTGACAGGGAAAATCTACACATTGTTTATATCATATACAACGTAAAATGTTTTTGTAAAAACGCTCAGGTCACCTACAATTTAATACGGTTAAAGCAGTCATGTTTAACATTTTTTACAGCTGATTCTCCTCATCTGTAATTTTCTGGTCTGTGTCCATTCGGAACTGGTACGTGAATACTTTATCGGATGTAAGCGGTTGAAAATTCACACAGGTTCAATATTTACCAGATGTATACAAACCTCATTCACAAATTAATATATTATAGCACTTGCATCGAGCAATCATAATGATCTCTACTTAGCCTAAATAGAAAATGTTCATACTCTCTAACAATCACAATCACAGTTATCGTGTCGCAAATTATCCGTATATAAAATCGTTTCTATCTGCTTAGCCTAAGTATTAAGTAGTAGATATCTAGTCAAGGCATACACCTACACTATTCTAACTGAAACGTTATTATGTTCAAAACAACTGTGACGAACAGAAAGATAGGCGGGCACACAGATGGACATAATAAAAGCAGTTTAATACATACGGCACACCGGTTTAAAAGCACAAACAATATCGGGTAAGCGAATCATCAACGTAAGTATTATCAAATTGACCTGTTTGTAATTTGATCACCATAGATTGTGTTTGTGCACTCATAGCACAAGGACCATTACTTTTAAAAAGTTTAAGGCTACGTATTGATGAAGGCAGTTAAATATATTACGGTAAATTTTAATTACGTAATTTAACTTTAAACAATGGCAGAAGTTGAGCCCAATTTTATGTCCGCGTTATTGGCCATGTGGATATTAGACACTTCCGTTAAACTAAAGGACTTTCTCCAATCGGAATTACCAAGACGTCGACGACCGACACGGCTCAGCAGATTAAGTAATCCATGTTTTAGCGATGGTGTATGAAACACTGATTTGGAATAATTCAGTGAAGAGAAAGAGCTATCAATGTCACCACTTCCTACGCCTTCACTACATGTAAGATTTGAACTACTTTCATGACTCACATTCAAATGTTCATGCGCATCGCTATTATCTACATTTTCACTTCCCTTCTGTCCTGGTTTTGACTTTTTCTTTCGTTTTATTGAACCACTGACGTCATTATATGATCTCGAGATTTTGATAGGTATTCGTGAATATGGTGTTGTGTGCAATTTCGATTTTGAGCAATTTCCATTAAGATTTGTTTCGCGTGAACACTTCGTGCTTGGACAAGAAATGTTTCTTAGTTCAAAGCTTGATTTCGCTTTTCCTTTCCCCGTCCATTTACCATTGACGACATGCTCGGAAGACAGGTGTGTCGAACTTTGAGCATGTGATGGCAATCCCGATAAACTAGTGGTTGTTTTCGGCAGCTCAATATATCGCTCTTGTTGATCGATATTAGAATCTGGCGGCCATGAATGATCGTCACACTTAAAAGATAATTTACCAGTATTGTTCTGTAGCAGGGTGTCATTACTAAAAAAAGAGAAAAACTAAGGTAACTGCAAAATTACACAAATGAAATAAAATCTTATTGTTTTGATAAATAATTACTTTCTTGTTTTGCTTTCGCTAGCTACCTTGAACTGTTGTATGGCGGTAGTTCAACTTTTCGTAAACAATGGACTGCGTGGACATTAACATTTTTTTTACCATTGGTGAATTTGATTCAGTCTTTCAAACCTCGTATTGCACGGCGGGGAGTTTGTGTGAATTCATGTATTGGAGATGGTCAGGAATGCCGCGCTTCGACCTCTAGCTGGCCAGTCACCTCTGGCTTGCGGCTGTGGTTTCGATCCCTGGTGTGAGCGCATGTGACATGGAGATAGGAGCGCCTTCTCAACCTCGTGGGTTTCCTCCGGGCACTCCGGTTTCCTCCCACTGCTAATGACCCCTAAGCGCAAGCGAATTATTGAAATAAAATTGAAACCATACGTTAGTCCCAAAATGACCTAATTTGTGTCGAGTGGACGTTAAACACCATTTCTCTCTCTCTCTCTTTAATTCGGGTCTAAAATAAAAGCTCCAGTTTCATTGGGTTTAGTATATTGATTTGTTTTGTGGAATGCCATCTATTTTTATTTTAAAGAATGTACGTGTACATCTATTGATAAAGCCCGTGTTCTACTTACCACACAGTAAACCAAAATGAAATAGTAAACTTCAACTTTGAAACGAAAAATTGATCTGTCTCATCACTAATCAGATCAGATCTATACAATATATGCAGTGGTTTCCGGTGCCTCAAACCACCCAAAGATGAAACTAACTTTTCGACAATTATTATTTAAAGGTATTGTGTGGTTGCGTGGTTCAGTTCTTGAGCGTTAAATTGTGATGTATGCCAAGAGGTCGCAGTTTTGATTCCAGGTATCTCCGTGGCAAAGAGTAACACCGCTTTCCGAACCTCGTGGGGTTTCTTTTGGTTGCCAGGAAACGTAACATACATGTTTGTCAGCAAAGAGTCGCTGTTTACTATTCAAACTGACGACCCCAGCTTGAGAGGACAGTAGATATGACCGTGTACAGGTTTCTGTAAGAAGATAGACTTACAGACAGTAGGAATTTACCTTGCAGAACTATCAGGCTGATAATAATCGTCACTAATCATAACACTTAAATCTATATATGGCTGGGTAGCTTCTAATAATCTCTCTAGTTTCAGGCGTAACTGTCTAAATGTCGGTCTATTAGAAGGTGTAGGATGCCAACACGCCAACATCATTTGATATCTGAAATATATATTATTGTAACCTTCTTACTGCCATTTTTATAGCTCTTTATATCCACAAAATATAGGTGTATATATAATTGAAAATTTTCTTTGAACTACTCCCAACGTCTTTTCAACGTCTAAATCGACATAATTAGTCCATGGTGCGATTTTCATTTCAGTTTCACCGTGACTTTTTATTACCTTTTCAACGTCTAAATCGACATAATTAGTCCATGGTGCGATTTTCATTTCAGTTTCACCGTGACTTTTTATTACCTATCACTATTTTAATTGATATTATACGAACGTTAACCGGGGGAGGGGGGGCTAGTGGTCTAGAGTGCCACGCTTCGACCTCTAGCTGGTCGGTCACCTCTGGCTTGCGGCTGTGGTTTCGATGGCTGGTGTGGCATGGAGATAGGGGCGCTTTCTCAGCCTTGTGGGTTTCCTCCAGGTATTCCGGTTTCCTCCCACTGCTAAAGACCTCTACGCGCAAGCGAATTATTGAAATAAAATTAAACCATATGTTAGTCCCGAAATGACCTAGTTTGTGTCGAGTGGACGTTAAACCTCATCTCTCTCTCTCTCTCTCTCACGAACGTTAACCACTTTTGGCGACCAATCAAGAAAACTGTAATTGCATGTTAAAGCAAAACTAAGACGTAAGTGAATGTAAGCTAATAATATATCACATAGACGATAAACTACATATTGAAAATAATAATAGTGGTAATTGTTTGGATTTAAGATAATAATATATCACATATCTAATAAACATAAAATACGTGGGCAGCATCACAGACACATATATGTATATCTTACTTACAGTTCTTGTCCGCAATTATCTGGTTTCTCCATGCGGTAACCATCTTTTAACAATTTGAAAAGATTTTCATTCGGAATGCCAGGATAAGGACAGCCACCCAGAGTTACAATTTCCCATAAGACAATCCCAAACGACCACCTGTCAAGAGAAACCGGAAATAAAAAAGTACGACATGACACCTGTCAACGAATCTTTGCATATTTAAAATCAATTATTAACAAGCAAATTAGAGATTATTTTAGATCTATAGTATTAATTTGTCCACTGGAAAGAGTTACAATCTCATGTCTAGTGCAGAAAAAAACGGTTTTCGAATATATACTGTGATGTTTAATCAATTTGTGCGAATGTTACGCAATAGCCATCTCCGCCAACTTTGTTTCGTTATATTTACCGGCTTCATAAACAAAACGCGAGGAGATATGTCGGCATCTGAGGACGTAACAAAAACCAGTTTATTGTTTGTCATTTTATATACAAAACACAAATTTTATTATTCCATTTTATGTGGAAACTAATAAATTTCACGTGAAAACTGAAATATAATACTCTCCTAGAAGACCAATTGATTTGAATAAGTGCGGGAGATTGACTTGGAATAATTGTAATCTTTCCTCTATATTCCCAGAAGTTCGGCAATTGGACTATTTATTATAGACATAATTCAATAGATCGATAACTTACACGTCGCTTTTGACAGTGAAGACTTGATCAAAGATGGTCTCTAAGGGCATCCATTTATAAGGCAACTTCCGACTAGACGTCGGTTGATACATATTAGTTTCGTAAACATCTCGAGTCAAACCGAAGTCTGTGATTTTAAGTAGTTGTTTAGTGGACAGAAGAATATTTCGGGTGGCCAAGTCTCGATGTACAAATTTCTTCTCCGTTAAATATTCCTTAAACATAGGTATTTATATATATTGTAAATTGTAAATATTTTTTAATACCATATTATAGATACACACCCCCGACCCGAACCATAGACGTATCTTTAATGCCATATTGTCGTTTATTGCAATATGTAATACTCTTGTGTGCATGTAATCCTTTACAGGCACCGAGTTACTAAATGGGTAGAGCTATTAACTATAACGTATACTTATGGAACAAAATTACTAATTAATTAATTAGTTGAAGCAATAACAATAACAAATGTGTAGAGCAAATACATATATAAAAACAGCAACAACGAATAAGTTTGCAATCAGTTTAATTCTTACCATTCCCATTACAATTTGTCTGGCATATGATAACAGGGTGGTGGGATTAAAATCAGCGTCTTTACTCGGCTCTGGGTTATAAAAAGAGAATATATTTTGTAATTTCGAATATAAGGTTGATCAAGGAATATTTTATCCAAGAACATACGACAAATGTAGACTTTCCGACTGCATACAGTAAAAAATATTGCACTTAAAGAACAATATTGGTTTCAGTCAATATCATCTTATTTGATAGACCTGGTTAACACATTCCAAATACAATTTTAATACAAAGATCGTTGCTACGATTAATTCGTAACACAGATTTCAAAAATCGGTAAGTTACGCAAAATTAAAACACGTGTAATCCTTACTTTTGAAGTAGTAAGTGATAACAGATACATATAGTCGATTTTCAGTTCAAGTACGTTCCAAATATAATTTTATCACAGAGACCATTGCTACGATAGATGTGTAGTGTAACTTTCTACAAAAGAATGTGACGAACACACGAATTGTCACATATCCTCTCAGTCTCGTGTTACAACTATTGGTCTTCGAACGAATTATTAGTGAGCAGAAATTCGCCCGTATATCTGTTATGACTCGTCATTTCAGTCAGTTATATAGAGGGATAACTAGTGTTTTTCTTTTAAGTTCGTCACTTCCTTTTGCAGAAACCTTCACTACGCAATTATCGTAGCAATGACCTCTGTGTAAAAATTATATTTGGAAAGTGTTAAACCAGTTCTATCACATATGTTAAAATGACTAACACCAATGTTGTCCTTTAAGCCGGCGACCCTATAAATATAGATATACTATTATTTTATTTGTCTTACATGGTTATGGGTAAGAATTAATATGGTAAAAATATTTCTCAGTTTAGAATAATAAACTTTACTAATAAATGTTTACCTGTATCACATTTAGAAGGATATGGTAAATGCACTGATAATAATTTATCATCTATATCAACATCGTGTCTATATTCTACAAGAAACAATTATATACGTACATCTCTACATATATATTAATTTATTCAATCCTTATTATTTTACTTTGTTATAAATCGTTGAAATTTTCAGCAAATTCCCTTTGCACAATCTAGTTTTTAACTATTATAGCGCGAACTGTCAGCTCTTTATCTTATCTCCCATATTATTTTTTATTGTAACTTTAAGCGTATCATAGAATGAAAAAAATAAAAGAGGTGTCTGTGGATCTTACCGTTAGATTCCAGTCCAGCATGGCTTATACCACTATCAGAATTTCTTTTGTAACCAATAGAAGGCTAGAAAATGTAAAAAAAACTAATCAGAAAATAGCAAGACCCCTTTCATAGGGTGGTTTTTATTGTATTTATGCTGAGATGCAGCTAATGTTGAGATTGTGTTTGTCCCTGTTTCGTATAAGATCCCTTGGCAGTTGAAGTTCGATGTAAAAGTTGGTCGTAGCGCCACTGCCCGGGCAAAATTTTCATTAGCTCAGTTCGGAGCAGAACAGTAGGACGTTAAAGAGAGAGAGAGAGAGAGGGAGAGAGAGATGGAGATGGGCATAACGTCCATTCGACACATATTAGGTTATTTCGGGACTAACATATGGTTAAATTGTATTTTTTAATAATTCGTTTGCGTGTAGGGGTATATAGTATTTAGCAGTGGGGGAAAACCGGAGGACCCGGAGAAAACCCACGAGATTGGACAAGCGACCTTACTCCTTGTCATGTACAACCGGGGATTCGAAACCTTTGTGATACAGAACGCACGTTCTAACCATACGGCCATCCACCCCTCCTCTTTATAAAGAAGTTGTAGATATAGCTAGTCCTATAATCAATCAAAATTACCCTTTAGTAATGACCTAAATCAAAGGGGAGCAGCTCATAGGATTTTCTTTTTTATTCAGAACAAACAAAATTATTTGGGGCTTTCCGTTATATAAATATTGGTACCATTTAAATTATGGAAGATCAAACAGTTCTTTATACAGTGTTCTTCATTCTTAGTTCTCAATTCATAGTCTCTAATTCTTATTTCTTCATTTGTTGTCGTGTTTGACATTTGTACAATAAATTTAACATTTGCCATGTCAAATTTATTTTAGAAAATTATTAAACAAATTACATTTCATCTGAAACAAACGATGATAAATAAATCTTGAACAAAAAAAATTCCAAATATAATTCTTGCCAAATATCATCGAACCTGAAAGTTGGCGGGGAAATGAAATCAATCTGGCATGCAATAATGTAACAATATTGTCGTTGCGACATTGTTTTTATATTCATAGACAAGGAATAGCGAAATATGATAACTGAAATAATATTGTTATCTTTACAAATTATTGATTCTAAGTGCATAACCAAAAGTTATAGCGATTGTGTGAGTTTAGTGATATGATACATGAATTGAACTATAGGTTAAACATACATTATGCAAAAGCAAAATCTGCCTTTTGTAGGTCTTTCTTTACGAGGCTAGCGTGAGATTTTTGTTGGATTGTATTTCGATTTGCTGAAACATTTTCCTTCGTGATTTATCGATTAATTGGATAACCGAGACTACTAGTTTTGTCTTACCGACTTAAGTAATGATGACCGAGGCTAAGCGGAACTTTCATTCGCTTAGTTCTAAGTTCATAGTGGATCAATTTGACTGAAATTTTCATCAAATTGCCTTTACATTAGCTATTTTTTAGCTATTGTAGTGAGAATAACTCGTTATCTAATCTCTCATAATGTATCTTTAATAAAGACCTACCTTAATGGTCGGTAATGGAATGTGTCTGTTGACCAATTTTAGTGCATGAAAGCCATGGGGTATGTCTATGATCTAAAAACACGTAATGGGCCTTTGAACCAGTCATTATAGTTAATTATGTAATATTTGGCCAATTGAATACTTAGTAGCAGAAATCTAGGCATATACAAGAACCGGAATTACGCCCTACGGTAGACAGTCGTGTATAGTTCTTGTAGGGAGAAGATGAAGGAATTTCCATCAGTACACTCGCTGAGTCTGCATGGCGACCAGTTAGAGGCAATGACTTTATTATAATGCTTGTAACTATGTAATCTATATGTAACAGTGCTTAATATAAAGTGTAGAAACGAAATGTGGTATTTTTGTTCCTGTTAGTGATAGTAATTAAGACAAAGTATATTCGATCATTAATGTGGGATGCCAGAGTCGCATTTAAAAATGCGCCATAATCAGTTTATAAAGAGAATATTTTGGACTCTCACACAATAAACTGTTATCTTTTTACATTATAAATTCTTATTCCATAATTGTGAAAATACGACAGCAAATGAAGAAAAAAAGAATCGAAGAATATGAATTAGAGCTATTTGGTCTCCCATATATTATAGTCAAAATATAGACAATGACAATTTAATACGTATTGCCAATTTAAAATATATCTGTATATAAATGATTTCCTTTATCAGGTTTCATACAATGTAAGGTGCAACTAAATTGTTTATTAATAATTTGAACTATTTTTTATCCAAAAATAGAAATGTCAGACCTTCTATCGACAGTATTTCTAGAAAATTTAACACAGATGTGTAAGACATCTGCTCGTCTAAGAATTGATAATGGGCTTGTCATGTTAATGCATGTCTCAAAAATAATATGTATATAAAATTTAAAATCAGAAGGGGTTAATATCCTTTCTGAAATGACCTTGTTCGAAAACAGTTACTGATGTCGGATATGCCCCCCCCCCTCCACTTACAGTTTTAACTGTGTGAGTTAAAATTATTAGAAAATGTTCAAATAGGCTGTGATTTAGCCACGAAAATCGTTTCATTTTGTCCCAGCAAATTCCAGGCGAAAATCTGACGCTTTGCTGCACAAGTAAACAAGTAAGTCGTCACTGTAGTACACATTTCTATTGCGATGTTTTGTACAATCAGACCAACACTCGAATTACGCCTCGGACTATATTTGTCAAGTGTAGCCATAATGTGGTGAAGAAATCATATTCTAAGCCAATCAGAAACCATAAAAGCAATCAACGTCATTAGGTCAAGGGTCAATAGCCATAAATAGACCAGGGAATACCTTTTACGAGACGGAACACGTTGGCTTGTTTACATTTGTATGAGAGAATTTTTCTGCAAATATGCCTGAATTACGGGACAATAACATCAGATAAATGTTGAGCTGACACCGTGAACACGGCTGGCCCGTGATTTGCGGAAAAAATATGGTCAAAAGCGAAATTGTATCAATGAATGTGATATTTCCTGGAAAAAGTATTTTTTCCATTTTATTTCAATAAAACAATATGCAAAAGAAATATAAATATAGTATACAGATGAAAACGTTTTTGGCATGATTGAAATACTGGTTCGGTATAATAATTATATATAATGTTGAGAAAAAAACAAAAAAAATAATACTATCTACATGAGCCCACTGATACAACAGAATATTAATAATGATTCACCTAACAACCCTGAACATGCAATTATACTTGTTTTTTTAAAAAAAAAACAATAAAGACATATTATAAGAGATGTCAAATAAGTATACATTTATTTTATAGAAAGAAATACAGTACTAAAAAATAAGAAATGAATGCAATTTTATATACTTCCTCATACAGTATTCCACAACAACACTCGATGGCATGAGATTTCTCCGATATTAAATAGATTAAAATGATTCAGCGATACTTTGATTTAATCAAATATGGAGGACCGTGACTTAGCTTTGATCAAACAGTACAGTGGTTGAAATTGTTGAACATGACTGCCAAACCTTTAAAGGCTAATATCTTTGCTTGCAATAGAGTAATTTGAATGAAATTTATTCATTCAAATTATTCATTTTACATTATCTACCTTTGAACTATTATAGCAAGAATGGCTAGTTCTTTATCTAAATCTTATATAATGTATCTTTAATGAAAAATGTATATAATAATAATAACATCATTTATATAGTGTATTAATACTGGAGAATGGTTTCTAATCTGCTTTTCAGATTTTTATATCCACAGAATCGGGCCCGTCGCCAGCTCATAAAATTGGGGGGGGGGGGTATAGAATTTTTTGGAGGGGCTGAGGATGTGGCCGGCTAAGAATACTCCTAAGAAATCATCAATTTTTTTTTTTTTTTGGGGGGGGGGGGTGCTAAACCGCACAGACTACATGTATTTACACACAGATCAGGTCTTGTGTCCGTATACACTGTACAAAATTAAAAGATATATGCCAGTAAAGAAAAGTACATATAAGAGAAAAACAAACAGTTAACTAAATAAAATGGTTCCAGTAATATGAATAAGAAATGAAATGGAGTTAACCGCCGTCCTACTGTTCTGCTGTTATACATGTCATGTACGCTATACAGTGTACTACGAGGAAAATTTTGCCTGGGCACAGCACTATGGCCTACTCTTATATCGAATTCCAACTGCCTAGGGACCTTTTTACGTGCACACCAATGTTACACAGGAATTCGGTTTTTCGTCACATTTGAACGACTAGACAGCAGTCCTTGTACCTTGTCAGCCCCTCTGCCTGCACCACTGACAAGGAGAAACCACGTCTGAATTGAATTGGAATAAAAAAGGAAAATAAAAACATATATGTCAACTTAAAATAGCTAAATATGATATGAACATTTATCGACATGTACAGTACATTTAAGTAAAACATGTTTAAAATACAAAAATACATATGTATACAGGTTGAGGCCTACTCATAAAAATCACAATTTCATCAATTTGATTTGGCTGTCACTTTCATATTTGAACAATTTTCACAAATCCATACTAGAAAACTTTCACTTCTAAAAAATACATCTATCTGTAGCTCCTATATACATGTACTGGGTTAAGGAAGACGGGCGTGCGCTATACAGTTTATTATGAGGGAAATTTTGCCTGGGCACAGCACTATGGCCTACTCTTATATCGAATTCCAACTGCCAAGGGGTCTTTTTACATGCACACCAATGTCCAAACCGCTTACAAAAATACATACAGGTGTAGGACTATTCATAAAAAATCATGTAATTTCATCAATATCATTTGACTGTCACTTTCATATTCAATGCAGCCTGATTTGTATCCACAGAGAAAATATTGTTTGGTTCTTGGTCTCTATAGTCAACCTAACCCTGTCATTTGTTACAGTTGAGTTTAACAAGAAGGGCATAAATTTCTGCAGATACAGTAAGGCAACTTTAAAGTAATGCACATGGTATTTCACCTCAATGGTGACACAGTCATTTCCATAGTGGTCTTTTGTCTTGGTCTGAGTTGTCATACATTTAGGAATAGGAGAATATCTTCATCAACTTGCATTTGCAATAAAATTGGAAAATGTTAAGATAATGATCCCCTTAACAAATTAACCAGACCTATTATTCTTTTTCTTATTTCGCTGGTAAAATATTAGCTGCTCTAAACATAGTTCTTTATTCATACACAGTTGTTGGGTTTTTTTTACGTTGGAGTCTGTATTGTTAGAATGAGAGAGAGTTTTGTCTGCACATTCCTGCAATTCTTTGTCCAACATATCAATATTTCCATCTAATTTGATCCACTGGTTAGCATATACCCTAGATTTTTCCCAGTTTCTCACAGTAAACGGTTTTACATCGGTGTTTTAAACAAAATCTACACGGAGTATACAGTTCTAGTTATTCTTCCGCTTGTTTACTATCAAAACGTAAACAAACCGGTGACTTTCACTCTACACGACCCGTTGACCTTTCGTCGTGTGCGTCTGATTGGTGAGCTTTGTCACGTGATCTATTAAAACCAAATCACCGCGAAATTCAAATACCATCGCACATTGATAAGTAAGCCCATTTTTATTTTGACGTTTTCTGCCAAACGTCAAAGAATTGATAAAAGAAAAGTTGTGTGGAAATACAAAGTAATACTAGAAGAATTAGATTATGTAGTTTGTTTTCCGCCTGAAAATCGTCGGGATGGAGCAACAGAAGCAAGCTTGCTAGAAATTTCACATCACGGCCTAAAAGGGACGTTTTTCATGTTAAATACCATCATATTATTTCCAAATGTTAGACTATTCTACACTGGTTTGACATAAAGCGCTTAGTGTAGACGCCAGAATAGAAATGAAAATATACATTCTTTCTATTCAGCTCCTGAAAATGAATATAAAGTTACATATAGGATTTATTTGTATCAAATTTGTTTTTAAATTCCACTGATCAAAGTTAATATCCCGGGGGTCATTCAATCAATCAGACAATCTAATTAATATTATGAGTTATTTTAGTTGAATTTGTTTGGATGGGGCCATCATTAATCAACAATGTGTCAATAATCATTTTCTATACAGAGACTTTAAAATTTCAAAAAGTAAAGAACTTGGGAACAGAAGGTTGCGGAACGTTGAAATGTGGGCGTATAAAAGAATTGCATATCCAGTATGAAATCAATGGAAAATAACGTCAATTTGAAATGGCCTTGCCTTATAAAATTGACCCAAGGGTTCATCTCGCCTTTCCCAATGCTTCACACCAAAATTTGAAAAAAAAATAAACGTTAAAACTACACTCAGTTTTCGGTAAAGGGTAAAGGACACGTGGGCTTTGAATATCGATAGGGTCCTGTCTACCATTTAATTTATTCTAAGCCCGTCTTGTGTTTACCAAATATTTAAACCGTTATTCACTTTGCGCCATTCTCAAGGTATTCGATGTCTAGTACGGATGATTTTCTTAATATGAATCAAGACGAACAGTAATGTTTAATGGTACGGTAGCGATCCGAGATAAATTATCCTTATTGGAATCTATCAATACTGGAAAATTACGTCTTATAATCATTCAGCGTGAGGTGTAGAGTGTGGTGCAAAATCTAATATATGAAATGAAATGTGGTTTAAGGCCTACCCTCTTTATATTATGCTCTCAAAAATTTTAGAAAATAAGTCCATTCGTTTGACACTTTCTTCTCTGGTCGGATAAACCAGTGATCAGACGACGGGCGGTGTCTGGTCAGCTCTATATATCTCGACAATGTGTGCTTAACTAAATACCGTCAGATAGCATTTCCGGCAGTCCATTTTTCCAAACTTTCTGGAGCAGGTTTCCCATACTCTCCGTAAGCACTTCCTTCTTTGTCGATCGTGAGTGGGTTTCGTCGAGGTTCGCGAATCCGTTCGTTTGACGATCGGTGCCTGAAATACTGCTAGACTGCATTTCCGGTAGGCTATTTTCCAAACATTTTGGGGGAGCTTCCCCCATTTGAAGCTCGTGCCTTTGCTCCTTTATCCTTGGACTTTACCCTAGCTGCCCCCTCGCCAACTACCACTGGCTGGCACCGCCACTGCCCATTGTTCTGCTCCGAATGGACTAAGGAAGACGGACATACCCCATAAAGTGTGCTATAGCTAGCCAGAAGGGAAATTTTGCCTGGACAGGTGCTATGACCTGCGATTATTTCAAATTCTAACTGTCAACGGTCCTTTTAGGTGTACGTCAATGTGTACACTGGACCTCGGTTTTTCGTCCCAACTGAACGACTAAAATTTAATATAACAATGAGGCAATTTAGAAAATCGTACACCGGGTATATACATTGATAAAAGTTCAGATAGTTAAGTTAGAGGCAACATTAAGACATTTAAAACTGACAACGAAGTTAATGGTAAAATCTAACAAATCACTCAACCAGATACTGGTAACAACGTACAATTTTCAAAACAGGTGAGACTGTGAAATAATTTTAAAATTTTCTAGACGACGATATATTACATGAATGAAACATGCTAACTTCATCACATTCCTGTTATTGGCCTTCTAATAACTACATTTCAGACACTACTAGAAGCTCTGCTGTTATCTAACAGAAACCCATAGAAAGGGACACAATAAGAGGATGTACTATGAAGTACATGTATTACTGTCTGATCACGGCACAATAAAAAAAGGGAAGGTGCACTCTTTGATTCCTTGATTAGTTTTAAAAATACACCTTGATGTATGGCTTGGCGGTTTATACCTGTTGTTGGGAACGCCCCGGTTTTATTTAATTGGAATCCTTTGAAAGCATTCATAAAAGATCCCTTCATGCAATATCCTCAACATAGATGTAGTTGCGTGGCAGGATATTTACACATTATAAAACATTCAAAACCAATTATCATACTTTTCTATTCCAGACTAAAGAGCAAATAAAGACTTTCCGGTCATACACAATACAAGGAAAATGGCCAAAATGTGTTAAATTCATATTTGCTTTTTAGCCCTTATTTACGTTATATTAAAATATTTAAATTATGAAAATGAATATTGGCTTTTTGGCTCGAGATACATTCACACAATGTATAGAACCAGAATGATATACTGAACACACAGATATGGCGCCTCAGCAATATTCAAATTCTGTTAATTTGGGGTTTTTATCGCAGAAAGCTTTCTGAAGATGTATAGTAATTGTAGTACGTTAGCAAAAGAAATAATAACTACATTAATATTCAGGGACTACATAAAGTTTGGACTACCTATTAAGCCGGACATTATTTTTATTGCTGTTTTTATTATAAGCGAAAGTGGTTTCGTGTATAAATTCTACTACGAAGAGTAAAATCCTTGCAATATTACGTTTAATCGATGTTACTGATATCAATCGGAAATGCGGGCAACCAGTCTGGCCAACTTGATAACATTTCCACTGGACAATTATCCTTTGTTACGTTCTAAAATCGCCTTCAATCAGTTAATGTAGTCTGAAGTGTATCGGATAATTTCTTGTTACTAAAACTGTTTAAAGATCCTATAGGAACGTTATTGACGCTTACAAATGACAGAATATGTAATCTTGATGTATATTGGATTTTTCATTTTTTACAAATAATGTTACCATCATGCAAACGTGTGCTTGTTTGGGATACAGCGGCCTTAAACCACCGTGTGACGATTTACCGTCTGATGGACAGGCCTTGGATTTCAAGACTATCTTATACGAAACATTAAAGTCAGCTAGACATAAAACTAATATGTGGAGATCACGAGTTAGATTTACCTACCGTTTGTCGAAAACTGCGCAGATAATTTCTCAGATCCCCTAAAGGGCAATAATCCATAACTAGGCAGATTTCTGGACCAGTGGTACAGCAGGCGATGATACTAATAAGGTTCTGGTGATGACCTAACTGCTTCATTGCGTCAATCTCAAGTAGTAAATTACGACGTTCCTCGGGTAGGGCATGCGCTGAAAATAAATGGCATGTCATGGCATAAACAGTTAATTAACAAACAACCCCAATAACCCGAAATCGAACAGCAAGTCGTTTTAACCATAAGGTAGGTCTATAGGGCACACTGAACCCGCTTTCTTCAGAATAGTACATCCTTTGGGATATTTGAAACCATAAGGTAGGTCTAAAGGGCAAACTGAACCCGCTTTCTATCAGTAAAAAAGTTAAAATTTCCAAATATTACATCCTTGGGGATATTTGAAATGTATGCAGTATCTATATTTTACAACGTATTTTCATACAACTATAACAACAGGCGATTCAAGTAACAATAGATTTCTGAATATCATAAAATGTAGATGATACGGCATAGAACACCAAGTAGCAAAGTCGTCCGGTGGTCAAATATTGACTCGTTAGTTGATTTGTTGTCAGTCGAGCGAAGATTGATAGCTGTGTAAGTAATTATCAAAATCGTTGACAACCAAGGAAGTTCTTATGCAACATGCAGCAGTAATTTTACAAGAAGAAGATCTCCACATGTTATTAATTACAGTGACACTATGGGACATTAGATAAAGAGCTGACAGTTCTCGCTTTAATAGTTAAGAAATAGATAACGTAAATAGAATTACTGAAAATTTCAGTCAAATTGATCCACTCTGAACCGATATAAGTAGCGACTGAAGTTTAAGCCTAAAGTCGGTAAAATAAGCAAAGCCTCGATTATCTATATTGGCATTAAATCCATCACCAAATGTATTCAAATCCAGTAAACATGACATTCTACCGATGGCATCGAGAGTTGATTATTTTCTGGATAAATTAATTAATGTCTAATTAATAATTCAGATAACACTCCAGGCTCTTGCAAAATATACATTTTTAACGGTATAGGACGACTTAGTTCTTGAGTATAGGGGTTTATGCATAGGGTGACCACCTTTGCTTGATCATATTGTGGGACATCATTATCTTTTTAAAAAAGGACTGAGGCAGTATGCTTAACAATGTTGATATATAGTTACTTCACTTTTCGACATACCAACAGCATCTTGCATTTCAAAAAAGCAAACACAATTTCTTTTGTAGCTGTAAATAAATAAATTATTAATTTGCACGACAGAACCGTTTGAAAGGGTGCGTGTAAATATCATGACGTTGAATGAAAGTTACAATCAAATGGATGCCGAATTATCATCCAGGGGCCTGTTTCACGAAATTTTAACTAAGATACAATCCAAATTTTAGTAATTTGATTGGATAATATCTGATTGATTTTAGTGCTTAGCCAATCAAATTTGAAGAATCTACTAAAATCTGGATTTTATCTTTAGTTATAATTTCGTGAAACTGGCCCCAGGTACATTAATTGTTTAAGGCTAAAATTAAATCATGCCGAACGTAATTGAATCGTGTTGAGATCATAGGCGTACGAGGCGGGGGGGCCCCCACCAAATATTTTCATGACAAAAAAATATAGAAATCTGAAAAGAGCTCAGAATTGTGAGATCGGTCATTAGCCGAGGAGTTTTTGAAAATGGGGTGGGGGTAGGGGTATGACCTTGTCGTGGAAGGCTATGGTCTTGTCGGGAATGAATGCTCAGTTTGCCGGGAAGCGTCGCGCCGTCTGTCAGGTTTTGAATATTTTTAATAATATGGAAGCGGAAAGAAAGCAGTCCAGTCAATGATGAACACGTACGCCATCTGAATAGAACTAGCACGTACACATGGCCTTTCTCAGTTCTTGAGTACTGTGTTCCTGTATACTGGCATCCAAGTCCATGCACCGGACGAGCCCAGTGATAGAAGTGAGCAGCTGGAAATTTTCTTTAATAATAATTGATAAGTTGGTAATAATATTGTACCTTGTAGTCACATAATATACATGTACGTGGGTGGCTCAATAGGCCGTAAATAATTCGATATTGAGCCCTTTTCTTTGGAAACAAATATTCATAGGTCAATGTGAAGTACCACTGGCAGAATTATACAAAGATAATGTGCTCAACAACGCTTATAATATATGGTCATTCATATATTAAAAGTAGATAAAGTATATACAAGTCTTCTATACATCTGAGATCTGGATAAAAAATGTGAAGTCTCATAAAATGAAAAATGTGGCAAAAGTAAATCGTTCGACTTGTTCTTGTTTTCGTAGTAATATAGCTTGTATTCTAAAGATGACTTTTTACCAGTTTTTATGCTGCAACTGACATAATTTACTATCCACTCCAAATTACTAGAAAGTATTCGAAATGCCTGGAAATCGCGTCTACGGCCGCCTGGTTTTCAAAATGATCTAGGGGGAGGCCCAGGCCAATAATCAACTCTCTAGAACTTCGAGTGGGTTTGATTTTCAACAGATTTATGATTTAATTGACAATTAAATGACAATCAACACAACACTGTTCTGTAAACGACTCCTCTCAGAATGAAGTAATTTCACTGACATTTTCAACATATTCCCTTTTCATTATCCATTTTTTAGACTATTATTGCTAGAACTGTCGTCTCTTTATCTAAACCTTACGTAATGCATCTAATAACTTTCTCTGATTGATCACGATGTCATGCCATATTAATAATACAAGATACCTTTACACCATCATCTGTTACGCTTCAATAGGTTATTTGAATATTAATAATATGATACACAATTAGATTAAGTGTATATAATACAGAGTAAAATAGAGAATTTGATAGTCGAAGGAAGTTCCATTAAAATAAATGAATCCAATGATTTTCATGTAAAACAAAGCATGACATGCAAATCAAAAAATGTAATTTATCTCATCGTATGCTATGGTTGTAAAGGGAAATACATTGGTAAAACAGAAGGTCAACTAAACCTTCGAATGAACCTTCATAGATCTCAAATTAAGATACCCAGTAATCGAACGATACCTTTAAGTGCACACATCGAAACGTGTGGAGGTGGAAAATTCAATGTATTTCCCTTGTCCAAATTGAATTTTTTAAATAATGATTTACTTGAATGTAAAGAAAATTATTTCATCAAAAAGTACAAATTATCTTTTTAGTGATTATTTACTAAATGTAAAAATGTGTAAATAATATTTTATGTTGTATTTGATATATTTATAGCAACGTCATGACTTTGCGTCTATTATTCTACGTAATTCTTCATAAATAAAAATGGTCTGATGATGTTCAGAACGAACAGAAAGCCCTAACCATCAAATTAGTATTTTGGTGTCTTTCTTTAATTTAGTTTATATATATAAGGACAACCGCAAAGTTGCACTACTTTGTTTCACGGTAAATGATAAAAAGATAAAAGGTATGCCGACACAAACTGATTTCAACACTGGTTTAAATATAAAAGGTGTTATTCCTAATGGAATATCTCAATATAGGATGAAATTCTATAGTATTCTACAGTTTCAATCAGATTTATGCTAAAATTTCTATAAGAAAATGCTATAGTATTCTAATCCTACAGATATTTTAATCAAGTTTTGTGAACAAATTGCACATGTACAGTTGTACCACTTTTTGTCAGTTCCTCGCTAGTACTAACTTTCTGGAAGTTGCAATAAATGTACATGACCAAACAGTCTTCACTTGTATTAACTTTAATCAGTCAGCAATCTTAACAGACAATGCAATTGACTTTCCTTCAACAGAAAAACGTTGAGTTAACCGTGACGTTGTGTGTTTTTTGCAACTTATAATACCCTAGCTTAAATGTGAATTATGTAAGAGGTAAATCTGTCGATTGCAGATCTTTCTTTTTGCCTCATTAGTTAGACATTTATGTGCATGAACCTTTGTCCACAAACAACTACCGAGACGATCGGATCTCTGTATTATGAAAGGATTGAAACACTATGACAATGGTTCAAACATGCATATCTCCGCTAAAATGGAATTAATTCAATTGAAATTTCAATCTATCCCTTTTCATTATCTATTTTAAAAATAATGTAGCGAAAACTGTTAAAGCCCCAATAACACTCTTGTTGTAACTGAAAAATATGTCCCAATCTTCATTCTGGTCAACAAATCGTATTATTTTAGAATATTCCAATTAAATGATGGTATAAATTTCATCTTAACACACCTAATTTAAAAAATTGGAAAAATTCAACCAATTGATTTGAAAAGTCTAACGTAAACCTTTTCAAATGTGACTTGGATTTTAAAATATTTTCGAACACTCTGGACAAATAAAATAGGTTGTAATGGATAATTTACACAACAGGTAGGACATTTAAACATCTAGTACTTAGAATAAGGGTATTATTTATTTTCTGGAGCTACCAAGCCAGCAAGAATGTTATTGTCCCTTTAACTCTTTATCTGAATCTTACATGAAGTATCTTTCATAAGCAAGTCATCACTTGACAACTATTGAATTTAACATTTATTGTGAAATTTCTTCTGTTCCATTTATCAGAGCTTTACATAATTTGGAAATTACCCCGCTTCTGCTTCTGCCTTTTAATGGCCACTATCAACTTGTTGATTTTTATGCCATGTAGGGAGAGTGCATTAAGATGCTGTCTGTTGGCAGCAAATATATACATTACTAATTGGGGTTTTTTTTTGCTGTGGATGTAGGATTTGTGATATTCTTTTTATACTTAAAGCAATACTGTTATTAATTTATAAAAAAAAGTCCCCAACCATCTTCAACCTTTGCACAATCCTCTACACTTTGCAAGCACAACTTAAATTTGTAAATTTGGTAGGCTACAAAAACACGGTTTGTTTACTGTGGTACTATGGAGACCTGTTACGACTGATTGCCGCTTTAAGATGGGAAGTAAATATCAATTGGAAAATTAAACTTTGTTGTTCATGGTCTGAAAACTATGCCCGATTTCACACGCAAAAGAAAATGGCTGAATATAATGTGATTTCAATAAATAGATGAAATAAACTGATGTTTAACATTCAACTTTTCTACATGGACTGGGTTAACGAAGACCGACATACACCATACAGTAGCTATGAGGAAGATTTTGCCCAGACAGCGACACAGTGGACTAGCCTTTCTTTGAATTCCAACTATCAAGGGTTCTTTTACGTGCAAGCCAGCGTGTACACGGAAGCTCAGTTTTTTGTCTCATCCGAACGAATAGACACTGTTACTTGGCCTGTACCAATGACAAGTGCAAACCACTGCGGAAAATCAACCCTAATTTCGCCTTTATTTCAACGGCAAGTATGTCGCCTTCATGTCAGCAAATCTGAATTAGTATAGTCACGTGAAGCAGCTACAATGGGTGGTCTTTGGCGTTAAACTTTGTCACTCCTTTACTACTTAAATCTCTCGTCAGCTAGCGTGGTTTCGAATTCCCGGTTGTACGTGGTAAGGAGTAGGGTCGCCTGTCCAACCTCGTGGGTTTTCTCCGGGTACTCAAGTTTCATCCCACTGCTAAAGACCCCTACGCGCAAGCGAATTATTGAAATAAAATTAAACCATATGTTAGTCCCGAAATGACCTAGTTTGTGTCGAGTGGACGTTAAACCCCCCTCCCTCTCTCTCTCTCTCTCTCTCTCTCTCTCTCTCTCTCGCCCCATCTCTCACTTAAATCTCTCAACGATACTATTTCAGTTATACTCATAACAGGTATGTATTCACGAGGTATTCTCCCTGGTTCATATCTTAGATATATAATATGTTAGTTTTGTGGTTAAGATTATCTTATGGTCAAGATTAATTTGACATGTATGTACATCTATTGTTTCGCTGACCATCTACGACAATTATATTGTATTAAAAAGGTCTCTTTTGTAAGGTTTAGCAACTTTTGTCCGACCCGTTCACTTTGAAGTTATAACATATATTTAAACTAAAACTAGAAACTAGAATCAAATCAAAATATTGTCCGGTGTTTTTATTTTTCAGAAATATAATTATAAATATTATAGCTTTAAAGAAACTGCTAGATAGAATAATTATTATATTCAGTAAGATAGAAATTTTAAAATAAGTCACACAGAATGAATTTATTAATATAATCAATCAAATTTGATCTTTAAACTGATAAAATACGCGTGTGCTTTGATATTTATCAAATTTTGAATACAAGTATAACCCCTGTGTACTACCTGATTAAGATCTGTAAATATTCTCTTGAGAATTATAACCACGGATTAAATCAATTATTATGCAAGGTAGACTAACTAGATTATATATTGTTGATCGAAATTCAATTTGCATTCAAAATTCAACGGCTTATATTGCCATTAAACTTGAGACCAGGAAACTATTTATGCACGTTTAATAATAGTACAGGCCTTAAATACGGCACAATAAGGAACGGGTAATTGGATAACCCATTAACGTAATATTATCGTAGTTGTTAACTAAGAATCAGAGAGCCGTAACAGTAATCTAATGGTACTAAAATCCATGGGGGTTATTAACTTTAAATTGTTTCTACGCAAATTGCACTTTTAAAAGACAATATTGGTGTCCGTCATTATCAC
The DNA here is from genome assembly GCA_948474765.1 of Patella depressa. Taxonomy (NCBI): domain Eukaryota; kingdom Metazoa; phylum Mollusca; class Gastropoda; family Patellidae; genus Patella; species Patella depressa. Next base: position 56,650,118 of record OX419717.1, read on the forward strand.
ATATTATGTGATAGAAGTGGTTAAAAACGTACCAAATATAATTTCAACCCAGAGACCATTGCTACGAGAAATGCATTATGAAGATTTTAAAAAAGGGAAGTGACAAAGGCAAAAGGAAAACACGAGTTATCCTTCTATATAACTCACTGAAGTGACGAGTGATAAGAGATACACAGGCGATACGAAGTAAGAATATTGCTCCAAAAACATATCTTTCGACAATTAAACAAGAATGGGGGGGGGGGGGGGTAAGTTACCTCATCGAACGAAAAACATATATTTCTAGTTACTTTAAGAAAACTTTACTGTCATAGATCACGCTTGCTAGAGGTTGAATGGACGGCCGCTGGCGGTACCTGGTGTCCCGTAAGTAATGAGTTTGTTGCTCCACAATAAACGGTCGCAAGAAAAGGGGTTGAAAACATCTAAATGAACCCCACACTAATTACATTCACACCAAATTTGACAGGCCACGGACGTCCATGTATTGATCGCAAAACAAATACAAATTTAGCCCACGGGAAGGTTAACAACACACCCTTACCTCTTAAAATCTTTACAGCAACTACTTTTCCAGTTGACGATTTGGTAGGTTCTTCTGGAGACATGGTCGCCTTAAAGACTCTTCCGAAAGCACCTTCTCCAATAGCCTCAGACAAGGTCAATCTTTTTACGTCTAATTCATATTCATCTCCTAACATGCTTTTATCATCAGTGAACAACTCGGGACATCTGGAAGTCTCATATATCGGATTAATCTCCTGAAAACCGTTTAACTCATTATTTTTGTCCATTTGTAACGTAAGTAAGGCATGCTTTTTATTCTCTGTCTGTTTGATAGCGTAGCAAGTACCATCCAACAGAAACACAAAAGAATACAAACCAATATCAAAGTGATCGGTAAAAACCTTTACAGAGCCATAAAATATAGGACGGGTCTCTTACATATCATCAATCAACAAATGGTATCAGATGTTCTGGAAATCTTAAGGATAAGGGGAGGGGGGGCCAAATTGGTCACGTTCATCCAGATTTGGCGGCGTACTTTCCCCTTGTCAATGATGCAGGACGGGGGCTGATAAGGACGCATTGGCGTGCACGTAAAAGATCCATTGACAGTTAAAGTTTGATAAAAGAGTAGACCGCAGTGCCACTATCCGGACAAAATTTCCCTTATAGTACACTGTACGGAGTATACTCGTCTTCATTAGCCCAGTTCTGAGCAGAACAGTTGGACGTTAAACCCTATATCATTTGATTCCGAACGTGAGTATATTATGTGTTCAATATGAGATAAACAGCAGGTCTTAAGTGAAGCAACAGGTTTAGTGCACAGTGTAAACTGGAGTCATTATTGCCAAACTTAAAATCAATATATATGTAGTTTTTGGGGCACGTATTCCATTTCCTGGACACGTCCCAAGAGAGACATGAAGGCTTGAAATAAGTTCTAATTTACATATCCCATGAATAATACTTGGAAAATTCTTGTTTTAAATCTCGATTATCACTTTAGCTTCAACCGAATGAAATATGAGTAAATTTATGAAACCGCTAGGTGTAACAATTTGTTTTATCTTTCGAACCATTGTCAATTGTCTTCGATTGACCGGTTTTCTTCAACAAACAAAATAATTTTCTTATATTGTATGCGCGCCGTTATGTAACATTACATTCAAAGTGTAGTACCATGGGCCTTTTTGTCAGACGTGGAGAGTGGGCCATTGTCAAAACCGGTCGCCACATCCTACGTATTACCCATGCGTCTTTTCTTACTACATAATTATGTTAATAGCCTTGTGATCGTCTAGAATTTGTCTCTGGTTGTCTTCCTTCTGCTTCACGTTGTGTATTACTTCTTACTGTTTTGTAAAGACGTTTGTCTTAGCGGGAATAACAATGCAACTGTTAGTTTCTACATTTTATATCAAGCTGGATACATACAGGCATAGTATAGATCACAATAGTAACTAAAGTAATTCTCACACTAGCCAGCGAAACTCGCTGGAAGAGTTTTCTGCTGTCTCTGAACTCAGATGGTAATCTCTCTGGAATCTAAATGCAGTCTGTCTTAAAGTTATAATATAGTTTCTTTTATAGCCTAATTGATATCACGCAGTGCGGAGCGTGTTCATGGCCCTGAACCTGTGCACTTAACAATCTGATTGGTTAAATTAAGCCAAATGACGCAATAGGAATATTTCGAATCACATGTATTTTGTTGAAAGATAGAACCAGTTCTATAACTCTCTTTATATAACAATATAACTCTCTTTATATAACAATATGTCACTCAATCGCTAGTTTGATTTAAGTACGTTCAGTACATATATGTGAATCTACTGACTTGCCAAAGATATTAATTAATGAAATATTAAGCCACCTTATTTCCCGAGCAAGAATTATATTAAAAGTGTAACAAAAGTTCCAAATGCCCGATTACGGACTCTGAAAATTAAAATGAAATGAAATGAGGTATAACGTACTACTGTTCTACTCCGACAGAACATGCGCCATGCAATGCCCTGTATCAATGACACGGGGAAACCACGCCTGAAAATCCAGATGAACTTTCACAGCCAACACCAGGGGCGACCCCCCCCCCCCCGACTCCAGCGCCTTTCTCACTTAGCCACCGCGGCTCCTTATACAGTGGAGACACTAAATTAAATAATTTGATTCGAGTGATTGATGTCACGTTTAGACTTCTCTTACCTCTCCTCTAGAAGGCCAATGTTGTCGAGGTTTATGTTTCATTGTTGTCTGTCGTCTACAGATTAGCGCTAATACAACAGCTATTATACTTAATACAGCTGGTATTAAAAACAGATAATATAGACTAGTGCTGCTATTCGTTTCGGGAAGTGCTAAAAAAACAAAAATATAAATCTAGAATCGTAAGAAAGCGTTAGACCATTCATTAAAATGTGATGATATGATAAAAAAACGGAATACACCTACTTATCTAACATAAAATCTAGAATCTTAAGAAAGCATTAGGCCATTCATTAAAATGTGATGATATGATAAAAAAACGGAATACACCTAGTTATCTAACATAAAACGGGCACATAAAAGCTTGATTAACTACATTACAACCCGAAAAATTAGACTTCCATTATACCAAGGCTGAAAAACACTTTTCGATTACAGTAATATTAGAGAATACATAAGATGTTTAGGTATCAGGGAAAATTATATACTTACCACTATTTGGCTGTTCTTTTTTTGGTATTAAAATTAAATCGGAGTAGTTTTCGTTATATTGTTCTTTATTATAAGCGTAGCCTAAAATATAAGAAGTCGTTTTTTGTATATTTGTAATCAGAAGTTAACCATGTAGGGGGTTTTAAATAATGAAACATTATAATCAATATCCTGTGAGACGTTCAGTGATACGTGGTCAAGCAAAGTCGACATACATGTATATAGATCGTGAGTAAAAGTGCTTAGATATCTTGGAGTCTCGTGGTATGATTGGTATATTTAAAATATGCAAGCTTAGAAAAACCAAGACACAATACCCCCACCGTCTAGCCCCCACGGGATTCCGGGGCCTAGGCGATCCCTGGATCCCCGTATAATGTCCTAGGATGGTAGCTCGCAATGAAGAAATGCTGTTACCGACTCTGCAATTGTGTGTTTCTCAAATACCCTTCCACTGCCCCGCAAATGTCTAATCAATCGTTAAGAAAAATCTACTTTGAAACAGCGACATGCATTTAATTTCCTTTAAGACACGAACTAAAATAAGAGAAATATTTTTATAGCTTCACACTTGTTCTTAGTAAAACATCGTCAAACGACTCCATAGATTATTATAATGCATATTGTGTTGAATGTGATATACTTACCTAAAACAGCATGAACGGTGTATTTTCTACTAATACCACCATTTGATCTGATCTGAGTAGTAATAGCATATACACTATTCCAGTGTAATCCACGTATTGTTACATTCTTCACATCCTGTAAAATATTAGACATATGACATAATTGCGGTGGACGTTGCTTTCTACTTAAATACACATCCATGTTGCTTAATGTAGAACTATTCGGTCAAAGTCTATTGGTAACTATTGGTGAATGGCCGATTGGTCAATGTTTTTAAATTTCTCCTGGTTAAACGATTTGACAAATATGCCAAAGAATACAACATGTGAATTGCAGTTAAATTTAAGATTTTCGATCTAGACTGTTTCGATTGTTAAACAAGGAAACGAATTTATCAATCATGACAATTTTGGTAGACGGAGATTTATCGTCTACTGTTCTCTCGTTCAAAAAAAAAAATCTGAAACAAATACTCGGTATTTTGCGATTCGATGACCAACATGTAATAGGAAATGCGCCCGACAGAGTACGATGATATGGCCGTTATCACCGTTATATACTTTAGCGCACCAATAAATCGTCAATATTTGTGTGAAATTGTAATGTCCGAGTAAAATTACTATAATATAGAATATTTTAGTTAACTTTTCAATATGATTAAAATACCGATCTATATTTCGTTTCGTTTTTTATAGTTTCGATGGCCTTTGCTACATGAAGATCTGACCAGTTGAAGTCTGAAGTCGCGTCAGGGTAATATGGGCTACTTTTAACCCTACAGCATCAGATATTTGATTAACCAACCAGCGTTGCTACCCACAGTTCCATGCATCGTACGCCAAGAATTCGCTGCAAAACGAGGGTTATATAACAACTCTTCCAGATCCTATTGTAGTAAAGTAAAACGAAATTTTGAACTATAAAAAACGAAATAAAAAGAAATGAACTAGGATCTGTGTTTTAAACCGGTTGATGAACTTGTTCTCTATTAGTAAAATCGTTATGATAAAGTAAGTTTCGGGCACTCCAATAAAGCACGTTTTAAGCAGTCCAATAAAGAACGTTTTAAGCAGTCCAATAAAGAACGTTTTAAGCACTCCAATAAAGAACGTTTTAAGCACGCTTTATTTTTTTCTACCGCCGTTACAAAAGAACATATTATTGTTATATATTACCCTGCCATTCTTATATCTCACCTTTGGTAGAATCAAATCATCATGGTGTGGGGCAATGTATTTACTAAGATGGATTGGTGGTTCTTTCCTCCATATTAACACGATATGGTTTATAGGATTAGTAGCACTAACATAACTAGGTAGAGCCCATCTTAAAGTTACGTCAGATAAAACTTGATCGCCAACCTTATATGTAGGTCCTATTGTACCACTTAGATTGAGGAGTCTATCTGGGGCTGAAACAAAGGATACAACAATAATTCTAATATAAACAAAATATCTGCGTCAGCCCAAAGCATTTCTTCTGTTAAGACAGTCTGGAGGAGAAGTAACCATCAGCAGTGACTGCACCCGCTGCGCTGATCTAATAAATGTAGTGACTCTATTTACATTGTTTCTATCTCTCTTACTTTCCATCATTTTGCATCGAAGAATAGTGTTTAAAATCCCAATTTTATGTAGGAAGTAAACAGACACGACTTGGGGTGATGATCCACCAAAAATCAAGTCACTGCCCATAGGTTCCGTTGACAAGGTCTAGCAAAAAGTCGAAACGGCCACACCCCCCCCGCCCACCTCCACATTTCAATATTTGTATCAGATAATTGTGACATGTTGTTATGAAGATTAAGATCACGGGAGTGTATAAAATATGTTTAAGACCCAGCCAGTAATGGAGAGAATTAATGTCGGATGTGACATTCCCAGATAACTATCGGTTACTTTTTGTAAACAAAGCCATGTGGGCATGTCATAATAGTCATTCTTCATATTCTGTAATTATGTGGGTAAGGATGAATCACTAAGAAAGTTATTCAATTGGTGTTCGTTACTTTCTAGTGCCCTTTATTATAACGGTTTATAACACACCATCCCCTAGACGAACTCCACTCCATCCTGTTACTCAAAATAGAAAAGATGGACAGACACGAAGCGTTGTCCTAAGAGCTTTCTACATCATTTCCCGATCACTGTGTGTGGCCAGATTATTTTTTTAATGCGCTTTTCGGATTATATTATTTCAGAAATTAACATGTATTTTTTTTTATTAAAATGTGTCAAAGTTTTAGTGTTGGTTTAAAATACTTTTGGCAAAACATGAGTTTATAAAACTACACTTAAAATACGTAGGTTGACATACTTAATCAGATTTGTTCGATTTTGTGTTATAATACTGTTTCGATCTTTCTGTTATAAAATAAGAGTGAGAATTTCTCAAATAGACAACATCACCATGCCCTGCTTTCTCATATATCTTTATCCGGCTTGGTTTCTCCTTGTCTGTGATGTAGGGCGGGGGGCCTGCCGAAGACAACTGTCTAGTCGTTCGGATGGGACGAAAACCGAGATCCCGTGTACACATTGGCGTGCACCTAAAAGATCCCTTGACAGTTGAAATTCGATATAAGAGTAGATCAGTGATGCAGGACGGGCAAAATGTCGTTCATAGCACACTGTATGGCGTATCCCCGTTTTGATTAGCCCAGTTTAGGAGCAGAACACTAGGACGTTAAACCCCATTTTATTTTATTTCATATAGCTTAATATAAAGACGTAAATAGAATAAACCCCAGACACTAATTAGCAGACAGTCCTTTTGAACAAATTAAATCTAACATCAAAATGGTAGTTGGATTCAACGGTATACTTGATAAATGTTCAAAATAAATCAGTTTAAAAGAGTGTTTCGTCTGAACTCGCCTACACAAAGTCAACTTATAAATCATTAGGCACGACATTTTGCGTGACGAACGTGGTATACCTGTATCCCCCACAGCTAAATTAAAGCGAATTGTTACATAAAAATTGAACCACATGTTAGTCCCGTAATGACCCCGTTTTTGTCGAGTGGACGTTAAACCCCATTTCTCTGCCCCTCTAGTTTGACTGTAAGAGACTGCTGGTCTAAAAAAAAAGGTTTAGAATCGATCACAACTTGCGGAAATCGAAGGTTTGTCAAATGATATTCTAGAAGTTTACCAATTTAAAACAGAATATATATTGCAAGTTGCCCAACTGGGACTCTGAATGTGTGTTGGAGGTGTGGGTGGGGGTGGTAAGCCATACTTAGACGTCATACATTATGCTAGACCGTTTAATATTAATGGGCATCTAGTTGACATGAACACCTTACGTCGTCAGCCTTACTGCGTCAGATGTGAAATGTGGAGTGTAGAATATATCAATGTAATCGTCTAAATCGTGCAGAGAAATTGTTGAAACTGCTTAATAATGGCAATTACGCTATGATTTCCTGGACAGAAAATGGTTATAGTCGTGAAGACAATCATGATGTTACACCACGGAAGTTCAATCACTTCTGGATAGTTATTCTTGGTATATTGCTCATTTCGTTGTAGTCCACTTATAAATAAATATGATGGTAAATGTATCAACGATGGTATCCATTCAGACAGAATTTTTGATACATTTTTTAGAGGTTGTAGATCCCTATAACAACTTACAGCAAGTGTTCTTGCAAGTAAAGGTACGCCCATATTATCACAGAATTTAACGAACGAATTTTCTTTCTCAGTTTCTCGTTATTACGCAATCGTTCCTGTTTGCTTCCATAATTAGTCCATAGCTTGATGTTTCTAAAATCCCACGAATACAGACTTTACCTTTATTCAAATTGGATTGCGATTCAGGATAAGTCTTTATCTAATCGACACACATTCAGTAGTATCAATTCATAGCCATTCTCTAGTCCAGAAAACTGGACGTTAATTTCAACGATAGCAAATATGTACCGGATGATATATGGGGAAATTCGCCCAATCGCCAATCCATCGCTTGTTATAACTCCGTCAGATACTCAAAAGGGATTAACTTAGTCCGAATTACATCGTGGTTAGCAAGGATTCGTTTTTATATTATTCATAAATCAGCTAGTAACAGTCACAATTATAGTATCGGAAAGTATACAGATTGAGTATGTCTCTGCCCTGGGAGAGGATAAAAAGGAACACAGTTGATAGTTAATCTAATCCCCCTCTCAATCCGTTGATTGGATGACTATTTATAGAAAGTTGAACATTTACCGCCGGACAGTATAGAATCTATGTATGGTCTACGAACACGCGTTTTTGTTAGGCTGAATAGTTATCTCGCTAAGTAGGTAGCTGTGTTGATGGAACTTCGGATACGCTCGACCATAAATGGAGTGTCGTCGAACACTAGAAACCCAACTGGGAAACTCGTCATTACTGATGTTCCCATAGCTTGTACCCTTAATAGCGCTTGAAATATTTGGACAGGCGACACCATGGGCGGATTGGGGTCGGAGCGGCCCCTTTTACTGAAAAATGAACGCCACATTTTGGTAGCATATCTGATTATAATCTCTGTCAAATAATATATTTCATAAATAGATTAACTTAGGTCAAAACCCCGACCTGCAAGTAATTTACAATCATAAACCTGTGAAATTATCATATCTTCATATGAACAATTAACGTTATCATTGTCTCTTCTAGGGTTAAGACAGCCAAGAGAATTTAACGGGTTACAAAATGGGACTAGTTGAGATATTTTGACCATTTGATTAACCAGTTAGGAATATATTGAAGAAGTAGGAATATTTTCATTGAAATATGTCCCATTTTTGTTGCTGGGAGCGCTAGTTGATTCCTCCTGTGATGGGAGGCCACGAGACACATTGGTATAGAGCTGCTTTTAATTAGTAAAAGCTGCTTTTTGAATTTTGGATTCTGGCGTATCTCCACAAACAGGGTGCAGGTGACTTAATAATAAGTAAATTTGCGGGCGACAGTGGCGGTTGAATCCGATGAAATTTTCGGATGAAATTCGGAGTCCTGCAATGGCCCACATCCAGCACACCTGGCCCAGAAAGTCTATTATATCAGCCCATTCCAGATTCCAGTCATGGCCCGTTTAAGCCACCGGCCACATACAACCTGATCATCATCGCGCCATGTCCGGTCCAATACCCCTCTCCCCCATATAATGTTCAGCAGAAAAAGTTTTTTTTTTTAGACATATTGAACAAAATTATTTTTCTCATTTTTTGTCCCACCGGCCCTTCAGGCGATCGCCCGATGGCCCAATCCGCCCCTGGGCGACACTACTACATGTCACATTCAAGCGGGAAATCGACACCACGCCAGTTGATTGAAGGACAGACCTTGTGATTTGACGTAGGCATTAAACCACTTGACCCTCTAACCCACACAGACTCGTTCATTTTTTATGGTCCGGTAATATTATCCATTGACGAATTAAGATAGACACATAGGGTATTCATATCAAACATTTTGATGGACCATTCTAGTATAGTGGGTAGTCAAAATTGAGCTGAACGTGCTTTAGGAATATGTCACAATTTCCTCTTTTCAATGGGTATACTGGGCTGGCGTAACTGAAAATTTACCTGGGGGAAATTTAAATCGTTATGCTTATTGTATTATAAAATCGTAAACTAAATCGTGGGCGTAACTGAAAATTTACCTGGGGGAAATTTAAATCGTTATGCTTATTGTATTATAAAATCGTAAACTAAATCGTTTTAATTCGGTCAAAATAGAGACAAGGTCGCTATTATTGATGACATGAAATTGGGTTTAATGTTGAGTCAAACTTTTCTGCATCAAGCAGGCTAATGGAGATGGGCTTACATATTTTTATTTCCAATCAGCGGATGTTAACCAATGTCAATTATATACTCAAAAACGCGGGTATATAGTGACCTTTCCCGGGAGCCATGGTGGCAAAGAGAGTAAGACGCCTGAAGGTCACGGGTTCGTTAACGGTGTTGGCCAAGACATTTTATTCGGAATTTTGTCAGTGGTGAAGGACGGGGGGTCCAACAAGGACATTTGTCTAGTCGTTCGGAGAGGACCAAAAAGGGGTCCCGTGGACACATTGGCGAGTACGTAAAAGACCTATTGGCAGTTGGAATTCGAAACAGGAGTAGGCAGTAGCACGGCACGGCTATCGGCTGCTATATAACATATGCCCGTCTTCATTAGCCCAGAGTAGGTAAGACGCTGGCTCGATAGCCTGGTGGTCGGGTGTTCGACCCCTGCATTGGCCAAGAAAGTTGATCTACATCTTCCGGTGGAGGGTCTAGTCGTTCGGGTGGGAAGGAAAACCGAGGTCTCGTGTACACATTGATGTGCACGTAAAAGATCCCTTGGCAGTTGGAATTCGATATAAGTGTAGGCCGTAGCGCCGCTGTCCCGGCAAAATGTCCCTCATAGAACACTGTATGGCGTAATTCCGTCTCCATTAGCCAAGTTTAGAATCAAAACAGTAAGACGTTAAACTCCAATTCATTTCATTAGCCCAGTTGGAGCAGAAATGAGTAGGACCTTATTTCATTTCATTTCAGACGCCTTTCCTTGCAAAAATTCACGCATATCTCCTATTTCGGGAAAAGTATGGATAATATACCTTAACCATTGTTTTCTCTATATGAAGTGTTCGGTGCCCCCTTAGTTATTCTGCTTGATAACTCTTTCCGACGTGAAGGTTTTACATGTACTGAACAACTGCTCTGGGAAGAGATTTATAAATTAATGGAGTGTGACTTTAGACAATTTACAGTATTTGTATGCGAGTCGATTTACTGTCGCCTGTTAATCCTTATCTCGATATACTAGTTGCCAGGGTGATATTTAATGTGTTGAACCAAGGCTTCTTTAATTACCAACATACCATATGGGAGACATCTTCAAGCTTAATTATAATGTAAATAGGGCTTCTTATAGAAATGAAATTAATGGGATTTAACTTGTCTGCACCAAGCGCGCCCCAGAATGAGATATAAATATGTAGGTGTTCAGACTTTATATAATTACTCATAGGTCAGTTTACAATTTTAAATTATACATCATTGATCTGAGACGGAAATAAAATTAAAAATTTGCTCTTAATTAATATGTCGAGATTTTTTTTTGCGTGGATGTAACCAACTCTGTTTTTCTTAAAAGAAGTTTAACAGGGACAGCAGTAAATAATCCGACTGTCTGGTGTAAAATTATGATTAATTATGATAAGGAATCTTTGAAGCAAGTGAATAACCTCAGATAAGGTTGTCCAGACAGTCTATATATTCTGTAGTTATGATTAGTTGAAATTAGATCTGGAATTACAGAGCTGATATTTTAGATCGACTTATGTGCTGAAATGAACTGCCACAGATCTAAGAGATTACACCGCCTAATCTGTTAAAGTACCCTTGCTGCATTAGCTGGATTTGGGCCATCTTAATTGGTGAAAATGAACTTACCACAGATCTGATAATTGTGATTGGTTGAATTGAGACAATCTAATGTACTGAAAGTGGTAGTGGCTGCTTTACTACTGCGTACAAAATCTTTATCATACGTATAGACTTCAACTGTATAGTTAGTATTAAACGCCAAATCTTCTAATTCCATTTCATACTTTGACCATTCCTAAATATGAATTTAAAAGGTGGAAGGTTACCGATGATCATATGTTATCAAAATGACAGGTTATATATTGGGTGGTGCTGGCGTTTGATAACGGATCACAAATTATGTAGGCTATCATAATCTGCATGCCACAGCCCGGAGCAGTAAAATCTTCAACAAAGCATACCACTGGTTGTTTCGAAATGTATACACTATTTTATAGTGTGCTATGAAGGAAAATTCTACCCGGACCACTTCCTATTACAATTGCGGATTCCAGCTGTATACGAGACCTCGTTTCTTCCCCCTGAACCACAAACACAGCGAAACTATATCGAAAAGAAAGAGAACAGAGAAATATATACGAGGGTTGTCTACCTTGATTTCTTGAGTTTTGTATTTGCCACTTTTAGGTCTCATCCAGTACATCTTGAAATAACACCCTCCATCTAAATACAAAATCATATTCAAGTCAAATAATTTTTTTTATAAAACACAGGTCAAAAACTTAAAAGATATAAAACATTCGACAAACCTTTGTAAAATTCTAGGCTTTACACTCTGTGGTTCTCAACCAGCGTGCCACGATACACAGTTGTGCCGCAAGACCTCCCTAAGTATGCCGCGAAATTTTGAACGGCACACTGGAAATGATGCGAAAAACGACGTGATCCCAATTGAGTAGTCACTGGTGTCTACTGTTTTTTTTACTTTATTTGTTTGGGTCATTCCGAGTTTTTATGACTAGTCAATGTCATAGAGCCAGGTGTGCAGCTTTTTTCATGTGTTCCAATGTGTGCCGTTGCCACATAAAGGTTGAGAACCACTGCTTTACGAGAACATACATGTATAGACTTTTTTTTCTTCTATCGCTTTTCATTTGTGTATAATAATAGTGTAGCGAATGATTGTATTGCTGTTTACAGATGTGTTAAATATTATTACTGTTCATTATCAAGTTACAGTTAAAGGAATCAGTAGAAAACCATTTTCTCCCACAGATCATTTCGCTCTCTAATTTGAAGGCTTCGTGCTGCTATTACAAAACAGACCAAACACTTACTAGTAATTGTGTGTATTTACCCGGTTATCGGCACTAATCAACATATTCAAGTAGACCAAGAATTAACAAATTTGATAATAATCGAAATAGGGATGACCAGCTCCTTAATGAGTCAGGTGAACTTACTTTCTCCCGGATCCCATTTGACAACGGCATGAACCGATTTTCCTTTAATATATTGTTTCACAAGCATCAGTCCTACAGGTTTATCTACATTTTTTAATGCTGAAAAAACAATGGTAACAGTATATTTTACTCATCAAAACAGGAGTTGGAAAGTGGCAGCAAAACAGAAATCGGGCGATTGTATTATCAATGGGCAATGGCAACTTCGCAATAGTGCAGGGTAAAGATGAATAAATATTTACATACATTGCCCGTCACGCCAATGAACTAGGGTCACAAGAATGAAACTGTAAATGACCGATACACATAAACATAATTTATTTTATCTCTGTTCAAACATGAAAAATATGATGTACAACAAAAATTAATGAACACAAACAGCTACATTAACACAAGTCACAACATACCATGATTAGCATGGGCCGATATGTTCGTGGGGCCCACTCGCAAAATCCCCTACGCCCAGTCAGCTGTGTCCAAAACAGAGGCAGTGATATATATGTAGTAGGTCGATTTATTGGAACCATAAATAAAACATTAAAACAATCACAACTTTTACTTCATTAAAGATACCGTTCCTTTCAGCATCATAAGATCATCTACTAGGCAAATTAACAATACTTTTGTCCATAAATAACCAGAAAAAATCAAATTGTTTACATAAATTACCTATAGCAAGGGCCAAAATAAATCAACTTAGTCAAAAGCGAGGCTGGCGTCCCTCGCCACAATCCAAAACAAATAGAAAGCATTTATTATTTAGTTGCACATTAATTTATCTTTTTGAAAAGAATCGAATATTCATACTGATTATCTATATTAGTCTAAGCAGAAAATGTTCACGGTCAAGGTTTTGAAGTATCTGGTAGTGAAATTATACAGTAAGTTTCATCACTCTTCATCAGTTAGGATCAAAGTTATCAATCTCCAAAGTATTGCCCTATCAAATGGCTTATTGACGCGAATACCCCGAGCATAAAGTGTACATTATCGAACTTAATCAAGATATTCACTACTCTCTCTCTTAATTAAAGCCAATCAAATGCTTATTTCTGCTTAGCCTAAGCAGGAAGTGCTTATCTTCGAACAATATCTACACGAAGTTTGAACATTCTAGTTCAATTAGACCAAACAAACCCTACTTTTTCGAAAGGCGGGGAACAAGGTATTTATTACAGAGCGTCAACTAAATATGTCGGCTGCTGCCGATAACAGTAACACTCATCTATTCATCTTCCGTCAAATGTATAACACAATGGCGACACCATTAAATAGAGAAAATTCAACTAACGCCAACTTCTTTAGTAAACCAACCTGTTATTAACATCATTTATCATAAACTGAATATTCTTAAACAAATACACTGCATGTTGCTTCAACGCACAGAAGATAAATAGCACATTCGTTTAATACCTAGGTAAGTTTTTTGTAACCACAATACACGCAGTTATGAATTTATTTGGACCTAAAAAAACCAACCTAGCATTATAATGGCTCCTATGTAGCATAAATAGGGTATTTTATTTTTTGTATTATAGATTATTATCGATAATAAATCGTCTTACTTTTTTATTAACATGATCATTAAAGATATCCCATGTAAGAGCTAAATTTGCCAATTGCTTGTCCTTTTCTGGCTTTAAATGTTCTATAAATTATTAATTAGAAACATTTATTCATATAATCAAAGACAATCTGCGGGCTAAGATATTGAGTGGATTAGACAATGTCTGCCATATCTTCATTAAACGTTAATATGGACACAACATACAGGGATTGCCCTTTGAAGGCCCAATGTAGTACTACTGGCTGTTTCTTGGACTTCTCTTTTGTGTTTTTCTTTACGTGATCAAAACTACAGACTACAGTTCAAGTTTTATTCTTCTAACAATCGGAGGCAATTGGTCCCCACAACTCTCCCCCGTTCCCAAGAAGAGTACCTGGCTTGATATAACTGTTATGATGGTCTGCGTGGGTTCTCTCGAATTCCACCCCCACTCTCTCTTTTATAGGTACGTATTCTTTTGTCTGCGGTATTTATACGTAAAAGACCGATACCGAGCAAACATGGAATGTACATGTACCATACCCTAAATATCGATATGGATTGTTACCCAATTAGGTTAACAAATATGATATATGTTTATTATTTCATAACAAAAAAAGTAAATATCAACATTAATCTATAGCTAAGCCAGCGTATCAAAATAACCAGCATGACATGCTACAATATCTTGATTGTCAATTTTAGAATCAATAATTTGTTAAATGTCACAATAAGGTTATTTTTACCACCATCATATTGTTACACTAAAAATAGGTTGCCAGGCAACGAAACATACGCGCACCAGCAGCTAAATCGTCCGGGCAGTCAACAAGAGTTGTCGCATATTAAGTAATTATCAAAAATCATTAGAATTTGTTTTGTTTTTTTATAAAGTTCTGGCCCATGCTAATGTCTAGTATAAGAAACATTTAATATTGTGGATTTAGCTGTACAATTATCAAAAATTCATTGAAAATCAATATATTTGTTGGTCTCAAGACCTTAAACTCTGTTTCAAGTTTCATCAAAATAAAATTAAAATTGTGACCTCTACAGGTCCACTTGATATACAATAGTGTTACACTATTCGCGTACAAGCAGCAGTGTAACAGTGATATAACCAAATGGTTTTTTTTTAAATTGGATAATAATTGCGACCTCCAGGGGGACCACAAGCAATAAAAGGCGATTTTTCGGACATTCAGGGGCCATAATTCAGGAAGTTACAATCCGATATGCGCAAATATGTAACCAAGACCTTTAGGTTATAAACATGTATTTTAAGTTTTATCAAAATCGAATTAAAATTGTGACCTCTATAGGGTCCATAACCTTGATAAACATATCTTTACAAACGACGGCCATTTTGTCTGTCAATTTTAGTCTGATTTTCATGAAATTCGAACTCAACCTTCATTACCAAGCAACAGTGATATCATCAAACGTTTTTTTAAATCGGATAATAATTTTGACCTTCAGAAGGACCACAATCTAAAAGGGGTGATTTTTTCGGACAAACAGGGGCCATAATTCAGGAAGTTAAGATCCGATGGGCGCAAATATCAAAAGAACTAAGATCTTTGGGTTATAAACATACATGTCAAGTTTCATCAAAATCGGTTCAAAGTTGTGACCTCTATGATATCCACAAGCTAAAAGCGTGATTTTTCGTACAATCAGGGGCCATAATTCAGGATGTTACAATCCGATATGCGCAAATATCGACAGGAACCAAGATCTTTGAGTTATAGACATGCATTTCAAGTTTCATCAAATTCGGTTCAAAATTGTGACCCCTACAGTGTTCACAACATTGACATACCATATTTGTTTACACTTTTCGCGTACAAACGGCGGCCATTTTGTCCGTCAATTTTGGTCCGATTTTCACGAAATTCGAACACAACCTTCTTTATGCTGTAACGGTGATATAATCAGATGGTTTTTCAAATCGGATAATAATTTTGACCTCAAGAAGTACCACAAGCTAAAAAAGGCGATTTTTCGTACAATCAGGGGCCATAATTCAGGAAGTTATGATCCGATATGCGCAAATATCGAAAGGAACCAAGATCTTTGACTTATAAACATGAATATTAAGTTTCATCAACATCGGTTCAATATTGTGACCTCTACAGTGTTCACAACCTTGACATACCATATTTTTACACTTTTCGCGTACAAACGGCGGCCATTTTGTCCGTCAATTTTGGTCCGATTTTCACGAAATTCGAACACGACCTTTACAGTGTAACGGTGATATAATCAGACGGTTTTTCAAATCGGATAATAATTTTGGCCTCAAGAAGTACCACAATCTAAAAAGGGCGATTTTTCGTACAATCAGGGGCCATAATTCAGGAAGTTATAATCCGATATGCGCAAATATCAAAAGGAACCAAGATCTTTGAGCTATAAACATACATTTCAAGTTTCATTAAAATCGGTTCAATATTGTGACCTCTACAGTGTTCACAACCTTGACATACCATATTTTTACACTTTTCGCGTACAAACGGCGGCTATTTTGTCCGTCAATTTTGGTCCGATTTTCACGAAATTCGAACACGACCTTCTATACGGTGTAACGGTTATATAATCAGACGGTTTTTTTTTAAATCGGATAATAATTTTGGCCTCAAGAAGGACCACAAGCTAAAAAAGGCGATTTTTCGTACAATCAGGGGCCATAATTAAGGAAGTTATGATCCGATATGCGCAAATATCGAAAGGAACCAAGATCTTTGGGTTATAAACATGCATGTCAAGTTTCATCAAAATCGGTTCAATATTGTGACCTCTACAGAGTTCACAAGCTAAAAACGTGATTTTTCGTACAATCAGGGGGCATAATCCATGAATTTACAGTCTGATACATGTCAATATCGAAAGGAACCGAGATCTTGGGGTGATAAACCTATATTTCAAGTTTCATTGAAATCGGATAAAAATTGTGACCTGTAGACTGTTCACAAACAATTGTGGACGGACGGACGGACAGGGCCGACGACAATATACGTCCACATAAAAATGTGGGCGTATAAACATCAAAACAGGGTTTATTATGGTGACTATAGTACTTGTAAATCCTTCAAATTCAAACATTCATAACTTAAGAATAAAGTAACTTGAATGGCATTGTCAAGATATTCATTTCTCATCAAGGAATTCTTACATAATGCCTTATCCAATTTCACTTAAAGTCATAATACAACTAGCATGTGTTTTTCGTTAGATGAAAATCGATCTAATGGCAATCCAATTTTCCAAAATAACTTATGATCTTAAATCCTCTTATTTGGTACAGGCTTCTACAAAAAAAGTATAGTT
Source organism: Patella depressa (assembly GCA_948474765.1). NCBI lineage: Eukaryota > Metazoa > Mollusca > Gastropoda > Patellidae > Patella > Patella depressa. The sequence continues at coordinate 56,667,593 of OX419717.1, forward strand.
TATTATTAGAATGAGTTCAATCACGAATTTGTTTTCCCCCGCCGCAATTCCAAAATAGATGACACATATTAATAAATTGCACATTTATCTTTTTGAAAGTATTGAACAATCAAATTGATTATCTATACTTAGTCTAAGCAGAAAATGTTAACAATAAAATAAAACCAAGTACGAACAATCGAAACCATTAGTCAAAATTCGAAGTCCTAAAAAACGGTTGAGACAAAATAGTGTAATCAGCAAATGGACTGCTGTACGTGTACAAAATACACGACAAACAGTGGTAACAGGTGTGCGGAATAGTAAGCTTACCCTGCCTGGCGCCATAGCTGCACCCAAACTATTAGACGTAATCTCAATAAAATAGCATGATTGGCCAATGGACTACAGTATGTAAAATGAACAGTGTTAACGATGTAGTAGACAGACATAATTAGGGAGATAATATACGAATCAATTACATATATCTTGAATAATAGCCGAGAAAGACATTTTATATTTACCAATCAAGTCAATATGGCGACCATAAAACTTTTAAAAGGTTTTCATGAGTTTAGTTCGCAAGTATCCTTGTAGTTGAAGCCTAGGTAACAAATGCCTCGATCTACTTAAAAAGTCAGAATAAAAGGAACAAGCTCTCGCGTAACGAATTAGCTGAGACACAAACACTCCATAAGCTGGTGATATTGGAATGTTACTACTAATAAATAGAAAGTTATCGATCGGAAAGTCAACGTCATCCCTTTATCGTACAATTTAACACTATGTTTATGGCGAGACGCAAATCCAAGTAGGAAGCGTGATTGTCACTGTCAGTAGTGTTTTTAATTTCGAGCTCATCAGGATATATGAATTCTACGTAATCACTAAATTTTGGATTATTCAGTGATAGAACATCATCGATATATCGATAAGTGAAATTAAAAGGTCTGACTAATCGTTTATTAATTTTTACGAGTGCCTGTATGTAATCGGCTTCGTATGAATAGAGAAATAAATCAGCAAGCAAAGGTGCACAGTTAGTACCCATTGGGAAACCTGCCACTTGCTGATATATTTCCCCTCCAAATTCAACAAAGATATTATCAATTAAAAAATCCAACATCTGAATTATCTTGTTGGCCGTGAATTTATTTTTGGAGTCACTATGGTTCTTGACAAAATATGTGGAATTGTAATTAACAATGAACAATGTCTTCTAACCGAGCTTTTAATTTACTATGGGCAATTTTTGTGTACTAAGTAGAAAAGTTAAACGTTTGTATGGATGAAACTGAAGCAAGTGATCTAAATTGTAAACCATCAAGTAATTTTTTAATATCCATATATGATTAATACCACTACGAGAGTGTATTTTGTCACAGTATTTTTGAATACCTTCGTTAACTGCTGTTAGTGTAGATGTCAATACTTTTGAAAAAAAAATGGTTTTGTGGAACAACGGGATAAAGCAGCTATAAAACGTTGCTTGTAGGGATTTTTATGTAGTTTAGGTATCCAATATAATAAAGGCAGATCTGTATAGGTATCTCCACATGGAGTACCAAATGAAGTTAGACCACATATATGTGATTGGATATAATTTCATCCTTACTAAGTGTAGTACGTTTATGCGTTGCACTGTCGATTGATTTCCCAAAACCAAGTTCTTTGAACAGACAGTCATAATATATGGTATCGTTTACGTACAGACACTATGTTATTGGACGCTTTGTCAGCTGGAACAATGACATACTTGCCATGTAAGGCGTTGAGATTTACAACGATGCTAACACCATTGAAAATAATTTAGGCCTTGCATGTAAGTTCTTCGTTTTAATAAACGACTGATATACTTAGTCCAATCTGAGAGGGTATCGCTGATAACATCTTCCCTCTAGCGTAGTCCTCTACGGCATCCATAATAAGTTTAAAATTTTGATCCCATGAAAATGGTTGCGGTTCCCGGTATTTGGGTCCTTTATAGACAAAATCTCACGTAACTTATTATTCTTGACAATGTTCAAAACACCAGTGACCACCTGTCCAGCTGGCTGGTAAAGGAAGGACGACGTAGAGCAATGCTAGGGCGTAGGGTTATAGGTACATTGATGTCAGATAATGCGTTTCCGTAATTAAATATTTTGGATGCAATGGCTTTAGTATAAGTATAAGAAATCCTAGGAACAGTAACAGTTTTGAAGTAAGGCGGGATGTGTGCTGTGACGTGCTTATGGTGTAATATTTGGCTCAACCCGATAGCATCAAAGCCTTTATTAGCAAATTTGAGTTTTAGAAATGAACTGTTGGTGTTAGACACATCGGACTCAGAAAAAATTGAATCCAAACATTCAGATTTAAGTAATTTCAAAATAGCAAGTGGAATAGAATATAATTTAGTACGGATATGGTGTGGCCCTAGTGGTTCTTGGATAATTTCCAAAAGGGCATCAAGTCAAAGAGAGTTGAGCTTGGGTGGTCTGTAGCGACAATGTCCATGACTGCGTTTTCGACGACGAAACTTTGGGAATAACGTCATGACATTAACATTGCTATAGGCAGGGCAAGACAAATTTCCAATACTAGCTACATTGTCATTGCACCCGTAAGGGGTGGGAGTAGCTAATGTACGTATCCAATATTCCTCTCGGCTTCTACGAAATGGAGTACTCAAAGTAGGGCCGTTCGTATAGTGGTAAATTTTCTCTAATATAGACACTCTCATTGATAGTATAGAGTGGTCAAGTTGGTTAAAATGACTATAAAGAATGTGGTTACTACCCTTATTAATGTTGTGACGATGACCGTTAATGCGTAAATGTAAAGGTCCTTTAGTTTCGCCAACATAAACGAGCCCACGGAGCAGAGTGTACATTCTATACCGTAGATGACATTGGAGGTTTTACAGTAAGTACCTGGTAGTGAAATTCTACACTAAGTTTCATCACTCCCCATAAATAAGAATCAAAGTTTTCTTATCTCAAAGCATGGACCAATGGCATTGCTTAAGCCTGGTCATCTTTAGCGGAAAATGTTAGTCATTGAACCCAGTCAAAGACATCCAACTAATGAACAAGTTAAAAATTATACCTCGATTAAAAGCAGGGTAGTTATGCTCCAAAGCCATGACCAATCAAATTGTTCAAGTCTATTAAGAAAATTATCGTCATCGTGTTCCAAAAGGTGTGACGGACAGACAGACAAATACCGACGGACGGACCAAGTTTAATAGTCCCATGCGTTTTTCGAAAGGCAAGGAATATACTCCATGCTTCGTGTAATGAGTTTGCTTTTTATCAATTACACAAGCTATCCTTCGTTTATTATTTTACGAAGATATGCCTGATTAATTTAGATTTAATCAATTGTGTGTTCGTAATACAATTGTGGACATAAATCCGCCGACCGATAAGGCAGAAATAAATAATAAACATTTATATATAATTTTGTGTATTAATTATTTTTCAATGGAATACATTAATATGAAAATTATGTAGCTATGTAAAATAAACCCTAAACGAGCGATGAATAATAATGCCAGTTTCTTTAACAATGGTTTATACCCTTTCGAATCTCATTATCACTGATGTGTTCTTGCTGGCCTACTAATATATCAGCTAAATATAGAGATTGATTTTAATTAAGATCTTGGCAGGATGCTTATTGTGGTATAATTTGATATTATTGGGACATAAAAATAAGAAGTCTGACATTGGTCGGGTGCCAAGGACAATAGATTACACAACCATTACATCATGTCATAATCATAACGAACCCCAGGAATCGCATATGGTTAATGTTACACCGGCATGTTTTGAGATAAGGCGATAGAAATTGCATCAATCTCGATTTCGTACGAATAGAACCGAAAGAGTAAGTCCTCCAAATTTGTCAACAACGTCTATAATTTGGATTAATTTTCAAATTCCTTAATATAGATGATGTTTTCGCTGATGCATGCGTGATTATTATGAAGTATAATATATATCGAGACAGGTTAATTGATATGTTCAGAACTAGACGAAGATTAAACCATAGCGGCGACATTGAATGTTCAAAGGCAGCTGGACAGGAAAGGGTATTAGACACGGATTTTTGTGTCTGATTTCTTTTCATTTCCGCACTATCACAAAACTGTATGGCCATTAAGTCTTAGATTGTTCTACTTATTGAATCTAGGTCATTAGCTATAAATGGTCGAGAGTTCAGATTTGTGGTAAATAAAGATGGTATTGTAATATTGGTCATACTGTAATATCATGTGGGTTAATTAGGTGTACAGGTAATTAACTATGAATTATTGAACTCGTTCATTGGCGTGAAATGTCTGGATCTACGTACAGATTCTGGCATAGTTTTTATTAGCTAGTGATGAAGTTGAATTACCATGGCGTATGTGGAACTAGATTTAATATTTTCTAAACCTGTATTTCAAACATTTGAATTTTAAAATCAAAGTTACTATTTCTAGGTGTTTTTGGTGAATTATATATGTAACACATGCTTCTATATTTTGAAGTTATTAGGCATCGGTTCAGAACACAGCCATCTCGAATTGGTTGAACGGTTTCCATTATGCCCACCCGGTCTAAGCGTTTTCCCGATTTAATTATCATCTCATGACAAACGAGGCAGTATCTTAATAAGATACTATTATAAGGCGATCAATGACGAAAATGATTCGAATTCATTCTGACCATCTGGGAGCAATCGAATTTAGCAGCAATTAATTAAACGATTGGTTTTAAATTAATGGCGTCTACAGCTCTCCGGGTGATAACGCCTATATATATATATCAAACAGTTACCTACCTTTTGGTATTTTTGTCCATCCTGATGCTTTAGGTTCATCAATTATTCCAAGTCGCTCGACAGCTGTGATTTGAAAGTTATACTCGTATGCAGGTGACAGGCCCTTTATTGGAACAAAGCTAAAGTTTGTCTGAAATGGCAACAAATCAATTTAATTACTTCAACATTATTGTCGTTTATTTAATGATGGAAGGAACTGTTTATGTCTTAAGAATATATGTTTTACGGCCATTCTTTATACTGCAGGGTTGATTAATTAATCGAGTCCATTTTATAAATGAAGGTTGGAAATTGGTTTGGCGACCACCTGTCTTCACGAATGATCGGTTTAATTTTGTAAACAAACGTGGGCGTATAAACGAAGGGAGTGGAAAGTCGGAATGTCTAGTTCTTCATGGCAGCAATGTCCACCCCTTTCTGCCTTCAAATGGCATAGATTTAAACTAATTCCAGAAAATGTTTATTATCCTAAAATGACATCCACCCTTCTCTTACCCAATTGATTCATTTCAGCCAGATATGTCGTAGATGTTTCCTATTCAGATCTGTGAAAATGGCGTGTGAACACGGAAAAATAGAAACTTTTCATACTTGTTAATATCATCTGCTTATTCAAATTTGTTCAAGTAAGAGATGGCAAGATTGGATTTTCCACAACGGCGTTGAGTCAAATAAATTGTTACGATTTATCTTCCCTTACTATTACCGTTAAAACATTCCAGTCTTTTTCTCAAGCCATTTTCTTTAAATCACTAAAGCCTTTAATGGTTCGTATATTTTCTTGATGCATCAATAATGTAAGGCACGTAGAATAGCTGACAATCTCATTTGTTACTCTAGAGAAATGTACTCATTTACATTGATAATGACAAATCGTAATTATATAAAAGGAGTGGTTAATTGTTGTTTAGGCATATAGTGATTAACGAGTCCCTTTCCTTATTTCAGTTTAAAGTTAAATGTCATATCACGCGACGATGCTTACTACCAGTTTATTTTCATTGATCCGTGGCTTCTATCCGTTCGACGATTTCTAAGTAACACTCCCACTTTCAACAAGCAATTAGAGTGATATAAAAAAACCTAACATCTGACAATAACCAATGTTTTAGAATTTTATCCATAATTGTATCGGCCTGTTGCTTTTATAAATCAACTGTTAAAGATGCTCTCCCACCTACTAACTGCTTGTCCTCTGATAATGTATTTAGACTATAAACATATTCAAACTAAATCGTCTATCAACAGTTTGTTTCAAATCCCTCTGAAACCATTTTAACCGGAAGAATATACTACCGTACATTTTTGTCTTCAACACGCCCCATAACTCTTTTTCAGTATTTATCGAGTGTCTCTTCTTGACTACTTTCCATACACCAAATGTGTCATACTTTCATTGAAAATAACTACCTATAAATACTTTCACGGGAATGGATCTTTAAGACCAGTTAGCTTAATTACATAAGAAGGTCAGTATGCTGCATACAATAAAATAACCGGTTATTGTTTAGTAAATTAGGTTTGAGTTAGAAAAGGCCTGGATTTCCTCATTGTAGTATAAGTAGCTATCTATCAGCGTTAATATGAAATGACACGATTTAACTAAACGCACTTGTCTTGTCATCAGTTTAGCTAATTGGATATCAAAGAAAGGAAGATTTGCTTTTATTTATATTTTTCTTAACAACCTACGGTTTATTCGTAACTGTGGTTTGACTAAAATGGAAGGAAGTGGCACTAATTGGTACACAGCGATATAACAGATACACGGTCTGTTACGGCCAGTTTTTAGCATAAGGTACACGGAACTTTTGGTAATTTGGTAAACCACTATAGTCTGGTCGCCAAACCCAATATTTCGATAGAACCTGGAAATAACATACAAATTTTATTTATGATTGATTTAAGGAGACTATGGTGCCCTCTTTTAAAATCTACTAAGAGTATAAAGACTGTTTTCCTTTTTGTGCCCGTTGTCATTAGCCCAGTTCGGACCAGAATAGTAGGACATTAAACCCAATTTCATTTCATCTCAATTCCTTGTTTTTGCAACAGTTCCCGATTCTCCAAATCGTTGTTACGGATCAACCACATCAAAGACCTGTGTCTTCAAATTATATTTGGAACACATTTTTTTAAAGGCGGTTCTATTTTGCCCCTTAAAACTTTTCTGGGTACAAGTTGAAACTTACGAACGCTACTGTTTTCCATTCGCTCTCCTTGCCTTCAAATCTACTCTTTAAACTTATTATAAAAGCCAGAGGTATAGACGTTGGTGATCCATCAGATTCAACTGTATTCCACCGTAGATATACCATGCTACTATTATCATCATCTTTAACGGAACCTGTATATTCACTAGAACGACGATATTTCAACAGTTTGTCGTACATTGCTTTGTCAGTTAGTAATGGGGTGTACTTGCAGACAACAGTCGGTGGGGTTAAAAACAACGATTTATTTATCTTGCTCTTTTCTGAAATGGAAAATATAGATAATTGCAATGAAATGTTTTGCACACTGGGTACCAACGACCGAAGGCACACTAACATATTTTTCCGGGCTGGGGGGAATGGGGTGGGGAAATCTCCCCACACAGCATTAATCATTACCACCCTTTAGGTTGAAAAGTAGTTAGTAAGTATAGCCTTATGTAATTTTTGAATGGCTCGCATTTATACTTTATATTTTCTGCATCTTTAATATAAAGTGCAATAAGAAAAGAAAACATAAACTTTTCAGAGTTGACATTTTCCGGCGTGATTTCCCCTTGTCAGTGATGCAGAAGGAGGGCCTGACAAGTACAGCTGCCTAGTCGTTCGGATGTGACGAAAAACCAAGGTCCCGTGTACACATTGGAGTGCACGTAAAAGATCCCTTGGCAGTTGGAATTTGATATAAGAGTAGGCCTTAGCGCCGCTGCCCGGGCAAAAATTTCCCTCATAGCACACTGTATGGCGTATGCCGGTCTTCCATTAGCCCAGGTTAGGTGCAAAAGAGTAGGACGTTAAACCCCATTTCATTTCATTTCATTTTAAGAGTTGACGAGTTTACAGCTAGTCATGTGACCACATGGGCATCACGGGAACTGTTTTTCACGTTTGGCGTATACATTTGTGTTTTCACAAATTGTATAGAAACATTATTCTAAATTATCTGAACTTTGGTTATTTACGATACCGACTTCAGTTTATTGCTTTCAACTCTCTCTAAAAAGTAAAACTACACGTATGTGAAGTCATATTTAATCACACTAAACAATGAAGGAACTATAACATGGAACAGCTGGACTAATACAAATTGAATTGTTTCTAAATATAGGTCTGCATATATAAACTATTCTGAAATCTGTCGAGAGTATTACTGGCAATCTCTTTACAGACCCCCTATCAGTGCTGACAAGTGGTTTCTATATCGAGTTACTTTAAATCAGATAAGAATATTGATAAAAAATATACATATCAGTCATGTATCGGATTATCCTAAAGCCGGTATATAATGTGTCTGAAAAATAGACATCACAGACAAGATGTTACCAATGTATACTGCTTTCAGTCTATACAAAAAAAAAGTCCAAAGCGCAGAACAATCAATTTTGCAAGAGAAAGATAAAATGAATTATTGTTTTAGTGCAGGTTGGCTTTGCTTCGGATCGCGACTCGAAAGGTTACCCGATTGTAACCATAACAGAATGCATGGCAATACGTAGCTTAAAACGTTGGGAAATACTGTGATGTGTTTGCGTTTAGCTGCGATTGGATGCCTTTAGTTCTACCTGACAAACTTCATTTCTTTATTAATGCACGTAACATCTTAAAAATAAGTTAATGTTATACTCTTAGTTCTAATTAAACATAATATATTCTAATGTGATGAAACAACTTTGGTTTATCTGCAATATTGTTAGTACATTTAATCAAGCGATACGAACATTCATAATTACGGTGCATTAGTGATGCTGAACTAGTTTTAATCCCGTATCTTGATTGTTGTTCACGGCATATATTTAGCACCGCCTTCATAGCGTAACTAGGTATGGTAATGCCGGCAATTGTCGCTTGGATGTAAAAGTTTGAACCCGTGTCTTGTTGGATTATATACTGAATTGTAGTTGAATGTAACAGAAATATTACCTAAGTGCATAGTGCAATGGAAGCTAGTTGTGTTTGTAGCTGGTTTGTGTATGTACCCTTGGAAACGGTGAACATTTTGTTAAAAATGCTTCTGGAAGCCAGAGTATACGATTAGATTCAATCCCCAAAGAATGCATTGTCTAAATTTCTCTCTTAAAGATGCATTGTGAAAGGTAAAGAGGTGGTCGTTCTTTCTATAATAGTTCCAAAATAGATAATTCAAACATTCATTCGAATTACTTATTTCTGAGCCACGTTATCACTGTTTAAAGTTTTGACATATTGTTTATTATAGTAGCAACATTACTTGATACTCGCGGGGGTGGGGGTCACGTGGCTAAGGCGCTGGCCTGCTAGCCTGGAGGTCGGCTGTTCAATCCCTACATTGGCCGAGAAAGTTCATCTCGATTTCCGGCCTGGTTTCCCCTTGTCAGTGATGCAGAACGGCGGGCCCGACAAGGACAGCTGCCTAGTCGTTCGGATGGGACGAAAAACCGATGTACCGTGCACACATTGGCGTGTACACAAAATATCATAATAACAGACAGCTTTATGGATAACATTTACTGGGTTTATTAACTGCAACGTTTCAATGAGGACACTCTCACCGTTATCAAGCAATTGAGAGTGTCCTCATTGAAACGTTGCAGTTGCTTGATAACGGAGACAGTGTCCTAATTGAAACGTTGCAGTTAATAAACCTAGTGAATGTTATCCATAAAGCTGTCTGTTATCATAATATATCGTTTCACTAAATGCCATTTAAAGACGCAAAATATCCCTTGGTAGTTGAATTCGATATAAGAGTAGGCCGTAGCGCCGCTGCCGGGGCAAAATTTCTCTCACAGCACACTGTATGGCGTATGCCCGTCTTCCATTAGTCCAGGTTAGGTGCAGAAGAGTAGGACGTTAAACCCCATTTCATTGATAATCACGTTTCTCCACTTTTAAATTAAAGCATTGAATGTCGACCGTATTTTAATTAATTTATATATGCGCCATCCGATGTTCTAGAGAGTTGATTAGAGGCTTGTCATGTGAATTAGTGACTAAATAATGTATATAACATTGGAAGCCAATATAACAACTCTTACATAATACATAAGTATGCACTGAAATGCCACGAATGTGACCATACACCATCATTTGATTGAGAAAGACGAGAGAGAGGTCACGTTGAAACCTGTATTCCATATCATTGTGTCATGTCATATCATTTTGAGGAACTCGGAATAATCACCACCCAAGAAGCATACCTTCCCCCACCCCCACTCGGCTACACTTCAAGAGAAGTAAAATGTACATTGTCGCCACAACACCTTTGTTTGGCATCCATTCAGGGGTTTTAACTGCTTCCCGAAGAAAAGTTGAAAATCCTAAACCTTACCCATAAAGCAGATCAATTGAACAAATCGGGATATGCATCACACAGGCAACACACAAACCACCACATGTGGTTGTATAAGTTATGGAGAAGTGGAAGATGAAACATAAAATAGCGATCGACGGTCAAATCAGTTCTCGGTTGTTGTAAAATAGGTTCCATATGCAGCTCACAATTAATGGCGAACAACCTGGTTGTCATTTCTCGAACCGATAAACCCATGACAGACAATAAATCAAAATGTATTTGCTACATACAGGTGTGTATACCGTTGAAGTAATGCCATTTCAAAACAAGCGGAAAGAAAGCTTAAATGGATATAAACCAATTTGAAAAACGGGTGCCACATGAATGAAGACGGAAAAGAATATCCTGTGAGACAATGGGAAGTAATTGCCAATGGATAATTCAAAAACGACAACAAAAAAAAAACGTGTAGGAGGGACTAAGACGGCGTAAACAAATGTCGTTCAATTTGGACTGTTCAAGTCCTTCGCCGAACATAATTGACTAAAAATTACTATAATATTATTTTCTTTTAAACATAACTGAATAGAAATACCTTTATATTCATCTAGATTCATTTAACAGAAAACATATTGTTGAAGGAAACAAGCAAATTATTGAACATTAGCCAAGGGTACTTATTTGGGCATGATACTATTTGTAGAGAGTTCAAAAAATATATGCATATGTATAAGGTAGTTGCGTTGATTCTAAACCACTTGGCTACACAACTATGTACAATTTTCATTTTCCACATTATTCTTGTGTTTTCTCACATAATCTCATTGCACGTCATGCAGTATAATTTATACACCAACTGCAACAATTATATTAATATAATCAGCGTGTCTTAAAGATAATATGGATAGCGTTGTAGATATAATAATAATAACGTTAGCAAAGGGCGGAAATCACGAAATATGGATAAATATACATGTACATGTTTTTTTTCTTAAGTGTAATGGTTTTTTTTCTTGCGATGTCTGGGGTGCTGTGGGCGATATCCATGCAGAAGCGGCCTTTGTTTAGACAATATAGCCCTGTATTAAAAAATTCATAAATCATGCCCTTCAGTGTTAAATGTACACACTTACATGTAATTACTTAATAGGGGTGTAAAATCACTATTACACAACCATAGGAATCACGTTAGCAATTAAAAAGACATTTTCATACAGATTTAAATTATCTCTAATTGTCCACCGTAAAATTCCACGTGTTCATTTTTACCATTATGTAACCCTCATAAATATTTATTGGTCGACATTGATATGATCATCGGTAGATCTAGACCACTAACTACTCTTGTCTACCGCTGCAATCCCAAATGTAAAATAACATTTATCTTTTTAAAAGTATGGAGCAATCAAACTGGTTATCTATACTTCGTCTAAGCATAAAATGTTCACGATCGAACTCGGTCGAGATTTTGAAGTACCTGGTAGTGAAACTATACACGAAGTTATCTTGTCCCAAAGCATCGAGGGGGTGGATGGTCGAATGGTTAGCGCGTGAAGTCCATCATTAAGTCAACTGGAGTGGTTTCGAATCCTCGCTTGTACGTAACAAGGAGTAGGGTCGTCTGTCTAACCTCGTGAGTTTTGTCCGGGTCCTCCGGTTTCCTCCAACTGCTAAAGACCCCTACGCGCAAGCGAATTATGAAATAAAATTAAACCATATGTTAGTCCCGAAATGACCTAGTTTGTGTCGAGAGGACGTTAAATCCCATTTCCCTCTCTCTCCCTCTCTTCAAAGCATCGAACAATAAAATTGCTTAGCTTATCTTAGCTTGAGTAGCTAATGTTAACCAAGGGCTTTCGCCCAATGAACATCTACACCAAATGAATATAAACAAGCAGGGTTGTTAGAATAAACTGTTTATTAAAAAGGCAAATTATGCAAACTTCCAAGTAAACTTTAGAAAATACAAACCTTGATTAACAAAATAGTTGGAAAATATAAATTTTTTTATGAAGTATTGCTGTGTGCTCATGACTAAAGCTATTTCTTAAAGATTTCAAGTTGCTGTGATGTAAATAAAGTTACGGCACGTGATTGTTGGTCAGTTTGTAGAATAGAGTTAGGAATAGGCGTCAGGATAGGGATTAGCAGGCGCGGATCCAGAGGGGGGGGGTCCCCCCCCCCTGCTCAGCTACATAAAAAAAATAATGCCTTGCCTCAATGAAATTACATCACAAAGTGATCCTACATCAGTATAAACATGATTTCTCTGTTTAAATAGCTCAATTTGTATGTATACCTATGTAATTTAGAGACGATGATGGCAGATTTCCGTAACAGAAACCTGGCAAACCCCCTCCTGCAAAAATTCCTGGATCCGCACCTGATTGGGCTAGCCCGGATTACATCTCGTGACCTTTGAGCAAACTAGAAGTTGGCCTTCTTAAAGTTACATTATGGGAGATAAAATAAAGAGATGATAGTTCTCACTATAATAGTTAAAAACTAGATAGTGTAAAGGTAATTTGTTGAAAATTTCAGTCAAATTGGTCCACTATTAGCCGAGAAAAAAGCGTTTGAAATATTCACATAGCCTCGGTCATCATTATTCAAATCATTAATATAAACAACATAGTCTCGATTATCCACTTGATTGATTTAATTATCAACGGCCATTAAGCGGCATATAGGAATTCAATCCGCCAACATCGAAGGCCTAAAGAAAGACCTGTAATAAGCAGATTTTGCTCTAGCATAATGCTATTTTAAACACAAGATATACCTGTGTATTCACTGCTCATACACTCCTGTTTTAGCCCGTGGTCCACGTAGGCCTCATTATGAAGAAAATTGAGTCCGTGGTCTTTAGCTCTTGGGGTGCACAAAATTGCAGAAAAAAATAATGGTTGGTTATTATGTGTGGTGATGTGCTAGTGCACTTGCTATCTGGATGTACCATGGCATGATCATCCGGTTGGCAGTGATTATCAATGTCACGGTTCCTCTTTAAAGACACTTTCCCACGTTCAAACTGTGTGATTTGATGGTATGTGTTGACTAAAAACGTAATTAAAATCAATCACTCTACCATCAAATCTATGGTATATTTTAGCTAAAGTACAGGGAGTAGTTGAAACGTGGTGTGGTTAGCGAAACGATTATCTGATGTTTAGTACAAAAAAGGTATGTGAAACCCGAGAAGCGTCCTTTTGACATTATAGTGCTGCAGAACGAGGGCCTGGCAATGACAGTGTCTTATCGTTGGGATGGGACAATAACGACTGGTAAACTCACTGATCTACACGTAAAAGCTCCCTTGACAGTTGGTTTTCGATATGAAAGTAGACCGCAGCGCCCATGTCACAAATATTATCAGACTGTATGTGCGTATGCCCATCAGCCGTGCATCTTCGTTAGCCCAGTCGGTGGAGAACGGTAAGGAGTTAAAACCCTTTCATTTCCCCTTTCTCCTTAGATTAGCACGTTGTCATTTGCGATGTACAACCAGTAAATTAATACCTAAACATGTAACCGAACTAATCGGATTATTTTCAAGAAATTGTTAAGCTTTCCAATAACAAAAATCAATACATTACATAAAACTACTTAGTTGGCAGATATTGTAAAATTGCTGGTTTCCGATGTTCCATTAAGAAAACTGACCCAGATCTCGTATGTGTCAATATGATAACATTAATCTGTCTTACTTTATAACCAAATTATTTCATAAAATGGTGGTTTATTTTACAAGAATCATGAGTAAAACGAAAAACTTGTTAAAGAAAAATTCATATCCTAAACAGAGACAAAATAGAGAGCATTGACATATTTTATAACACTGATTGTATAAGGTCAGAATTGTGCTCTTTCATTATCCGAATTCCCTCTAAAATTTTTAGAAATAATCGTTTCGTGAGCGTGACCATATGACAAAACAACATAACCATCCAAAATATAACCACATAAGGCAGTGACAGCTTTCAATAACGAAATGATAATGGGGTTTAACATTCGGGACTAACATATGGTTAAATTTTATTTTAATAATTCGCTTGCGCGTAGGGGTCTTTAGCAGTGGGAAGAAACCGGAGGACCCAGAGAAAAGTCACGCTTTCTGCACGGACTTGGCATACGTTTCCACCTTTCCATGAACGTGTTTATGGCAATACGGTGCTTGGTCCCATTAGACATCGCTCCTTGCCAGATCTTCCATCATGCGATACTGGCAAGGGGAAACTGCTTGAAAATTCTGATGAATAGTCTCGGCCAACACCTGTTTAGTTATTGTACCTCCAACCCATAGTCACCGTGGTTCGCTAAAGGCCATTCAGAATGTAGTCCAGTCAATCTATAATTTTACCCTTAACAAATTGCAAGAAGGTTTTTATGCATTTTTGCGTTTATTTAGGTGTACTTTATAAAATCCCCAAATTTACCAAATTTTGCGCACCGGAAAGTGGTAAAATCATAGATGGCCAACATTTGCCTAATTAATGTCCAAGGAAACCCTAAACTGTTGGTTTAAGACTCTATAAATGTTTTATGAACATATAAATGAATGCTTTTCGGGTTACCTTTTCATTTAAAGATATAGCCAGTAGTGCTCACTGGTCCCTTTTAAAGCGGTAAAAAAAGTAAAATCCAAGATAACCGACATTCGTCAAATCAATGTAGAAGAAAATCCAATATGAACATGTAAATTAATGTTTATTTGGTCATTCTGTCACTTATTATAGAGCGGTAAAATCCAAGATGACTGATATTTGCCTAAACAATGTACACAAAAAATCTAAATGGTTGGTTTTTAAGACCCTAATACAATGTAATGTATAATGAACATATACATTAATGCTCTTGGGGTCATTCTTTCATATGAAGATATAGCAAGTAGCCTAGGATTAACTTGTCCCTTGAAGCGGTAAAAATAAGTAAAATCCAAGATGGCCGACATTTGTCAAATCTCTGTACAAGAAAATCCCAAATGTCCTGTTTAAGACCCCATAAGTGTAATATTAAATTATGAACATGTAAATTAATATGTTTGGGGTCATTCTTTCATTTGAAGATATATCCTGTGGCCTTTACTGGCCCTTTAAAGCAATAAAATCTGTTAAAATCCAAAATGGCAGATATCTGCCTAACCAATGTAAACGAAACATTTAAAGGGAAGTGGTGGGGTCATGAAACCAAGTAAGCGCCCTGTTAGACAAAGTCTCCTGGAGGCCCAATCCAAAATAATCAAAAAGTCAGTTATTATTTGTCCATATCTTAAATTTTTTCGCACCTAGGGCGCCTGATTCCATGTCGTCATTATTCAACTCCTCTGTGGTCTTATATTATCGTATCACTATCATATTTACGATTATAATGAATCCTTCAGTTAGTAGTACGACTGGTGACTGGATCATTGGGGGCGACAGGCTGTAGAAATGGTCTTTAAACTCTCACAAAACAGAATTAATCGTCAGGCCCCGAGATTCTGTCCCATTTCTTATCATCAGGTCCAATCCAAAATAATCAAGTACAGCTCAGTTATTATATGTCCAGATATCTCAAATTTTTTATCCTCTCGTGCACAAGAATTCGCTCCATCATTCCCGGGAATTGACCAAAATAATTAATCTGAAATTATCCACTCCTCTGTGGTCTAATACTATCTGAGCACTAGCATATTCACGGTTATAGCGAACCGCCCTTTTAGTAGTACCGGTATCGGCGACAGACTGTTCTACTGTTCTGTTTACTCTCACAAAACAGGCGGAATTGACAGACAGATCCCAAGGTTCTACCCCATTGACTGGCATTTCAAATCCTCTTGTTCACAAGAATTTACCCAGAACAATGTTCTCAAAAGCCACGATGTTGACTCAAATTTTCTTTTCTTCGGATTACTCGGCGGTATAGTCACTGCCCCTAAGGTTCACAAAAAATTATTACCAATGATACTATCACATGAACTTGAAAAAACTACTTTCTGGTAAGATAACGAACCACAAACGACCGTAGGCAATACGATCTATGCTCATTGCCCGGTGGGATTATGGATAGCACCCTAGACTTGGAACCGCCCCACCCTATTCACAGCTTCTAGATCGGCTAATGGCATTACGTTATGGTCGTTTGAATGTATAACAGTAAA
Source organism: Patella depressa (assembly GCA_948474765.1). Lineage (NCBI taxonomy): Eukaryota > Metazoa > Mollusca > Gastropoda > Patellidae > Patella > Patella depressa. Next base: position 56,684,007 of record OX419717.1, read on the forward strand.
TGTGATTCAAACTATAAAGTTCTATATCCAAGCAAACTGCAAAATCAAAGATTGCCCAGCTAATGAAAAACATCCTTATGTGGGGTAGGACTTATGCTCATTGTGCGGTGGGATTATGGATGACACCCTAGATTTGGAACCGCCCCAACCGTATTCACAGCTTCTAGATCTACTACTGGCGTTAACCCTAGATTTGGAACCGCCCCAACCCTATTCACAGCTTCTAGATCTACTACTGGCGTTACCTTAAGGTCATTTGAATGTATAACAGTAAATGTGATTCAAACAATAACGTTCTATAGCCGAGCAAACTGAAATTGGTGCTTACTTTAGCAGAAGTTGCTCAGAAAAACACCCTAGCGTGTCTTAGAAATCATAGAGACGTCATAACCCTTCATTCTTTGAAGAACAAATTTGTAAATAATTTCTTGCGCATTTTTCGTTTTTTTGTGCCATGTTTCACTTTCAGGGCATTATGTTATAGGGGGTAGGGACCCCAGAACATGTACATACCAAATATGCCAGTAAGTGAAGAAGATGTGCAGTTACGAATATACATAAATTTGGGTCCGCATTAAAATATTTAGAGGTAGTGGATTCCCGAAAATTGTATAAGGAACCACTTAACACCACTGGGCATATCTTCAAATGAAATAATGGCCCCATATATTTTAATTTTGAGACTACAATTGCTATTTTATAATAAAACAATGCAGAGTTCTGCCCCTTTATAAATTTGGATTCTTGTCAGCATGTTTCTCGGGTAATAAAATTCCTGAAAATGGTTCAACAGAGCACCGGACATCTATGAAAACCATGCCATACAAAAGTTTGATCCGACAAGCTAATGTTTGGTATCAGTTTCACGTGTTTCTGTTAAAAAATTGATGATTTTTTGTTTGTCTGAAGTTGTACGTTTTGAAGGAAAATGGCTTAAATCCCGAACTTTGCCCTTACAATTTAGGACTTTCCTGTACTCAAATTTTGGTAAACTTTTAGGATGTCATTCAGTACACCCAATGCTACCAAAAAACATAAAAAAAACCTATTCTTGCAATTTGTTGGGGGTTGACCCCCTTTTTTCTTAAACTGACTGGACTAATGGTTCAATTATATATTATAACCATCAACGGAAATATATTCTCTACTAAAAATTAAGTAAATTTAAATCTAAATAAATGTTAAAATGACAATATTTGATTACTACCGTACTTTCTTTTTGTTACGAATCTCATATCGCAAGATTATTTTAAAAGATATGTAATTGCGTACATGCTTTACAGATTATAGGGTTACAAAACACATGGATGTCGCCAATGCCGGATTAAATCCTATGTGAGTCCTTTATATTGAAACATAACTATATGAAAACTATTATCATATTATTTATTTGAATGCACAATGTATATTAAACAGAAAAAGTAACCCGAATTCAGTAAATGCCCCAAGGTTGGCAATGTATGTCAAATACAAAATTGGTTTAAATTACTTGTTTTCGTGCCATTGCTGCACTTAAATAATCGATGGAATTCTGAAATCCGAATTCTGAGAAATGCCACCAACAGTGCCATATTATTCAGTTTCTTTTGTGTCATGGTGAAACGTAGAGTTAATTTGATTTAATTCGTTTACCGATGCAAATATAGACTAGGGTGGTTAAAACAACCGGAGAATTATAAACACGTTTGAAAATGAAAGGTTGAAGTTGCTTAATAGCATAAGGTCTAGAGTGTTAATGGGTGAACACACCGCCTGAGACTCAATGAGTTTAATAAAACTTTCGGCTGAAACTATTCTTATTTAAAGCTTCAATTTCATAATTTTTGCTTAATCGTATAAGGTCTGGAGTGTTAATGGGCGAACACACCGCCTGAGATTCAATGAGTTTAATAAAACTTTCCGCTGAAACCATTCATATTTAAAGCTTCAATTTCATTTTTTTTTAAAACTTAAAAATTATATTTTCAAACTACATTAAAATGAAGTCTTAAAATAGATGGTATCATTAAACAGTCCTACCTTGTTAAAGAGTAATACTTTTAATCCAATAATTCAATAATGACAGTTGAGAAATTAGCAAAACTATCGTTTTCAACTTCAAATTCAAACGTTTGAAGATAGCTGAAGCGTGGAGAGAACTAGAACAGATTTTTAAAGTATGGGAAATAATGCCTATATCCTATAATAGTGAGTGGACAACCTATTGAGCAACAGACATAGAAATAATTGTTTTAACTTTCTTAGAAAATACAAAATTCTCGCTTTAACAGTGCCCAAAGACATATTCTAGACCGTTGCCTTGAAGGTCAGCCACAATCATTGGTAATTCGTCGCCAACAATGTTAGAATACATTTATTCGACATATAAGGTACGAAACGAGAGAATCTACTATGACATGTGAATGAATTTGAGATGGATGTGGAGCTTCTTGGCCAAAGCGTCACTTTCTGCATATGCTACCTTAGCTTTTGACATTGATCGGCAACACTTTTGTTGCATATATTTCAGCTTCTAAACCACTTTTGGTCCCCGTTTGCAAAGAATACAATTATACCCTCTAAATAAATCATATTTTTATCGATTTCCCGCTTGTATGTGATAAGTGGCTGAGCTCAAAAATATCATCACGAACGTTGACCTTCAGAAATTCAATGAAATACAGAAAAAATCGCAAGTCAGTTTGAATAAACAAGTTAAACTAAAACATACCAAAAAACTCGACAAGTTGAAACAAACCAAAGAGGAGACTACACCCTGCTCCAAAAGTAATACCACCAATGATTACCTAACCAAAACAGTGGTCAACATTAGTGACCGAGATTTAACAGAAGATCAAATCAATCTACTTTCCAAGGGCCTCAACTTTGTACCATCCAACCAAAAACCTCATACAGATACCTTCATAGCTAATATTGAAAAGGGACTACGACAACTAGCACCAGGTGGGAAGGTGGAATACCTCAGACATCAAGTAACCGACCTACTTCTTAAAGCCAAACCTCAACCAAGTAACATCACTCTGAACCAAAAGAGGGCACTAAAAGAATTACGTAATGATTCGAAGATAACCATCGTGCCAGCTGATAAGGGGAAAGCCACTGTAGTAATTAACACGGATGAATATCATACGATAGTTGAAGACCTACTCAAAGACACAACAACCTATCGGCGCCTCAGAAAAGATCCAACCAACGCACATGTTAAAAATCACGAAAACATTTTGAAGTCACTTTTGGAAGAAGAAAAGATTACCAACAGCATCTTCAACAAGTTAAAACCAGATCACCCCCACCCACCATATGCTAGAGCGTCCATTAAAATTCATAAAAATCCAATTAAAGCAAGACTCCTCATATGCTCTATTGACTCCGTTTACTACAACACAGCTAAGTATTTATCTAAATTACTCGCTCCACTAGGGAAAACAGCCGACTCCTTTATTAAGGACTCTACTGATTTTTGTCTTCGTGTCAAAGATGTCAGAACTCCAGGGAAAATGCTGTCATACGACGTAGTTGATCTGTTCACTAATGTACCTAGAGAAGATGCATTGAGAATTCTTGAAACCCGCCTCCACCAGTCCTCCACACCGTTGGATACATCACTACAAGTTGAAACAATAATTCTCCTGACCAAGCAATGCCTGGACTCAACTTACTTCATGTGGGGAGATAACTATTATGAACAGATTCATGGATTACCTATGGGGAGCCCATTATCCCCCCTGATTTCTGAAATCTACATGGCATCACTAGAGGAAGAAGCTATTTTAACCGCCCCATTTCAACCGCAAATTTGGCTAAGAAAAGTTGACGACATCTTTGTCATGCTAAAGGAAGAAGAAGATGCGACCGTTCTCCTTAATCACCTCAACAACCAACATCAAAGAATGAAGTTCACTATCGAAAATGAAACCAATAGCAGCCTCCCATTTCTTGATGTACTGGTAAAAAGAGAGAACGCCAAGATCACTACCTCTGTATACCGAAAACCAACCCATACAGATCAATATATCCACTACAAATCTAACCACCCCAACAGCATAAAATCAGGCATTATCACCACTTTAACTAAAAGAGCCAAGAATATTTGTGACCCAGAATCCCTCCCTGTAGAAATCCAACATTTAAAAGAAGTATTTACCCGCCACAACGGATATCCCGAAAAAATGGTCAACAATGCCATCAATGCCACTCTTTACGACATACCAAAACCTGATAAACCCCGAAACGATAAACCCCCAATTAGAATTTTCATACCATTCCACGGCAACATTTCCCACCAAATTAGAAGATTACTGAAAACTGAAGCAGATATTGAAACCACCTTCATGAAGGGCGCAACAACCAAAGACATAGTAAAGGCGAATGGAAAGTTAAATCCCACCAAACCATTCTCACCAAAAGGCTGCGTCTATAAAATCAACTGCAGTTGCCAGAAGAGTTACATTGGAGAAAGCAAAAGACCATTAGATACCCGACTAAAAGAACACATGTCAAAAGCCCCCACCAACCAATCTGCAGTTGCTGAACATCTGAACGAGAACCCACGGCACCGAGTTGACTGGACCAAGGTAAAAACGTTGGCCGTGAACCACCACAACAAACGAAACAGAAGAATACACGAGGCGATCAACATTAGAAGACATGAACCGAAACTGAACCGAGACCCAGGCGTTTATATTCCCAGAGCATATGACCGCATAATTAAATTGTAACACAGTTCATTCCCAGTAACTCCGCATGTAAACCATATTTAACTTCTTGCCTGGTTCAATTATAATTATTGTATAGTCCATACCACACCTATCATATTTATAACCCCGTAACTTTCACAATATGATAAATGTTCATGAATCCTTTATTTTCTATACATTTACCTAAAAGTTATATTCCTAAACAGTTGTCACCCAATACAAAGATTATGGCCTTAATATAATTCTATAACACTCTGTTTGATCTTTATGAATGTTTATTTAGTTATTCATAGTATATACTTGTTTCAACCATGGTATAATGAGTATGGTTTCAATTTTTGATGATCTTGTTAATCCTCTGTTTCATCTTTTAATTGTATAATCCCAATATATACAACGGTGCACCTTTGTTTTATTAGTAGCTTGTAATAGCTACTCATGCTCACTTTCCTTGCATTTAATTGGATGGTCCACACTGATGTTTGTATATATATATTCATATTTTTCTCATTCTTTATGTATTTGTGTATAGTGCTTGATAACGACTTGTGAAATCTTGTTGAAACGTCGCAGTGAAATAAACCATAGTAATTGTTATTCCATAAAAGTGTGTTATTTGATTATTTGATAAGTGGCAGGGTCGCCATAATATGTTTAGAGGAAGTGAAGCCTATCGTAAAATGAATACGAGGGTAATGGGTAGCATCTGTTGGATAGTGGTAATTTTGGCTACAACGTCCACATCTGCCTACCTATACAAATGTTGTCATCTGTAAGTTGTACTGATAACATCGCATATTTATATAATTTTATGTAGTCTATATTCTAATTTTCAAAAAGGCCTTAATGCCCGAAACTTCTTCTTCTGTTAGTAAAGACAAGTTGTCTTATTTTACTATGCTCCTGTGGAAGGAATCCAGAGTACATGAAGTAAGTATTCCTGGAACAATGGCCTGAGAGGTATAGGATTGACTTCTGATACTTGAACTGTTGAGGGAGTGTGTCTATTCTTTCTGTTCAATCAAACAAGTACAACAACTTGACAGCCCTTTAATCTGCAGTCTTCCCTAAAACGTTGTATTAAAAACGATGTAAGTTCGTCTCCATATAGTATTGATAATATTGTATCCGTGTTGATAGACTCGTTTGTCATGCAATTAGTTTTTCTGCAATGCACTGGTTAATTAGGCATAATAAAATCGTGAGTCATGACGTAACGTTATATAAAGATATTTGGTCCAATTTTGAGCTCTATTTAAAGCGTAGTGATACTGTTACGTAGAAAAATGCTTCCTTTACAGCAGTGTTAGGTGGAATCGGCGCTAATCAACCGAAACACTGCGAGGAGTATGAATAAAGCCAAGAGGTGGAGAAGACCCCCAATACACCAACAACAGGGTTCGAAACCATAACCAGGTGATGGGCGACACTCTTGACCACAAGGTCATCCCTACATTTGTGCACTACATTTGTCCCGCTATGTTAAGCTATTTGTGGTAGGGGGTATGTAATGTGTCATATTCTGATCATTTGGTTGGGCGGTTGATTTTATTGGTCGTTTGGTGCAGATAAACAGGTCGTTATTTCTATTGGTTTATGTCTTATAGACGGAAACTAACGTTGGTAACACGCCACATTTCAACCATTAAATCTAGTTGTGTCATTTAAAATAGAGACTTTACATCATCTTTTTAAAGATTTGGGGGGGGGGGGTCACGTGGCTTATATTTAATTGTTGAAATGTGGCGTGTTACCAACGTTAGTTTCCGTCTATTATGGAAATAAAATTAAACCATCTGTTAGTCCCGAAATGACTTAGTTTGTGTCGAATGGACGTTAAACACCCCATTTCTCTCTGTTTCTCTCGCTTTCCGGTGAGATAAAGTCAGCGAACATCTATTTAGGCAATACGACGCCCGTGTGTTCCACCGGGACGACCATTGTTATTGTATGTATTTCATTACGTATTCATCGTGGGCGGGGCTGTATTTGGTGCCCTAGATTGTGATTTACAATCTTCAAGTACAGAGTATGTTCTATGTTGCGTTAGTTAAAGTCTACAATTTGAATATGAGCTCGGAATTATAATGTACATCGTACTCTTATACATGATTATGATTATTATCTAACAGGTATATAACAAACGCACGCGTAAGATCATTTAGACGGGGTCAATAGACGAGGGCCATACTTAATTATAAACAACTTGATAACAACTGAGACATTCATGTATTGTCTAATGTCATAAACGGATCAAATATAATTGTTCCAATACCAAGAGGAACGTGGGTAGAAAACCGAATTAGACGACCTTTATTGAATTTATCTAAATACCTTTTCTGCCAAGAGCCTGACTCTGGTAGCCGGTAAACATAATTTAGATAAGAATGCAAGCAATTATATGTTCTTTGAAGTTAATCCATTTACCGATTCATATCCACAATTACCGTAATTAAGCATAATATTATCAAATATAGTAATTCACACGGATTCGAAATAGTCCCTAAGCAAGTGCATAAATAGTGCCAGGGGTATGACATTCATTCACCGTTCGTCAAATACGTTAACAAACAATACACCAGTGAAACAAAATGTTTATTTGCGATTCGAACTAATCGGTTGTTGACAAGGAGTATAAAGTGTTCTAGAATAGTAAACATATCTTGCCTCGTGTACGACACTTATCGCACCTTCTGCTAAATAATTCAGACACAAATATTGCCCCTTACAATTCGTGAATTAGGTTATCAATGTATATGTTAAATTAGGTTTATAAATATGTCATCAATATGTTAAATTAAGTTTATAAATATGTTATCGATATGTAATTAGGTTTATAAAAAGGTTATCAAAATAGTAATATATTTTAAATTAGGTTTATAAATAGGTTATCAATAATATATGTTAAATTGTTTCTGGTGAATGAGAAAATGTCTACATTGATCTGTTGTTGAGATCTAACAAGTTGTTCAGGTTTTAAGTGATAATAAAATAAGAAACGGTTACAATGGAATTGAGCTTCTTCATTTGAACAAATGACCACTGCCCAAGCAACATACATGCCGTGTTCGGATTAAATCCGCCAAGTTGTACAGGAGAAGTTGCAAATTGTGAACAATTTCAAATGGACAACCTTTTTAGATGGCCGGTGTCTATGAGCCTAACCAACTTTATACCCCTAAAAATATACTGCACCAACATAACCATACATACACATTTTTTTTAAAATTCACCCATTAATTAGAAGAAGTCCAATATGAAGTGCCCATCAACTTTTATTAAAACGGAGTGGACACCAACCAAGCAACATGGTTTTGAAGAAAATTAGCTACATCTTCCAGCCTCATTAATGTCATCTCTAAAAAATATAATATTATATATTCGCGAAAAGAACCAATTAGTATAAGACTTGATTCTTCAAACTTAAAAATTCATTTCATTATATATATATATATATATATATATATAAAAAGAAATTTAGAGTTGTATTTTAATCAGATTGGAAATGAATTGACGTTAATTTGTATGCTGTAGAGATTTTACTAACCTTGCTGGATGAGTTACGCACGGATTCTAAACTAAATGATGTACTGATTGACAATATTAAAAATAATAATATAATTATGTAAACATGAAAACGCATTTAAGAAAACCGTTAAATTATACTTACCATTACTTATTATGTTCTCATTTAATAAGTCGGTACAGCTATCGTGGCATGTTTTACTTGACTGAAAACAAAAAACAAACAACACTTCATTTTAAAATAAATAGGCACCATGTCAAATGGACATAAATGACAAGTTTTGTGGGTTATTCGTTACTGTTACATTGTTATATACTGTTATTCTTTCCGTAAAAGAAAGAGCAAATCCACTCTAATGGTATCCAGTCTCATTTGCTGACAAAATTCACCGTGCATCAATTTCCAGAAGACTCGAGAATAAATTTTGTGGCACATATACGCTAGCAATGATAAGTAGGAACAAGCAGTTTTCCACACCTCAATAACATGTAAAACGCAGACAAAATTATATTTAGGAAAACCTAACAAAATTCTGTCACGTAACTGGCTCAATAATTGAGGCCTTGCAATAACACTAGAGAGAGAAATGGGGTTTAACGTCCACTCGACACAAACTAGGTCATTTCGGGACTAACATATGGTTTAATTTTATTTCAATAATTCGCTTGCGCGTGCCTTGTAATAAAACATAATACTTACACACGTTTGGTTGCATGCACCTATACCAGAAGATGTACTATGACATGGCTTTGAACACTGTAAGAAAATGGCTAAAGTCAGTTACGATAAGCCTGGACAATAAAAGCTAATAATCTCAATATGTAAATTTTATTGGCAATATTATTTAGACAAGTGGTTCTCAAACCTTTTTGAAAGCGGCACACCTTGGAGCATAGCGGCACACCTGGCTAAATATATATGAAAATTATTTAAATTTTGCGAAATAAAAACATGGCGAGCCATAGACGACATACAACCGTACACAAGGACTATTCATAAACACATAAAATGACCCCAACTAAATAAAGAAAAACACAGCTATGGAATTGGGAACACGTGGTTTTTCGCATTTTTTAGTGTACCGTTCAAAATTTTGCGGCACATCTAGGAAGATCTTTTGGATCACTGTGTGTCGCGACACACTGGTTGAAAATCATTGATTTAGACCATGACAAATACCACAATAATCATTTACCTAAACACATTCTCTAAACGTTTATTGCATTTTATTGATTTATAGTGTGAATCAGATTGGTCATACGTAAGATTGGTTTGGTGTTTAACGGTCATTAAATCAATTAGTTACGATAAGTAAATTTTATTAACATCACCTTACCGGAAAGTTCATCCTCATTTATCAAATATACCTTACGGTAGTCTCTATCATCCACACAAATATTCTACGAATATTAGTCTGGATGGGTCCTCAAAATTTGACGGAAAATAGGTCATTGTTTGGATTATCCAGTCTTTTAAGTTACCACGTACCGAATCTATCAAAACAGCTCGCTTGTCAACGATGACACTCTTTAAAATTTTGTTTGTAAAGGTTTCAACTGAAATGGTAATTTTCTCTCGTCATGAATAGTATGGCTTCTCACAATCTTCTTAATTCTTCATCGCGATTTATGCTTATTCCTCGTCTCTATTTTGTCTCTAATAATAGTGAATTGTGGGATATATTTCAACCACGCTTTATAGAATCTAGCAAAATCGGCCGACTTTAGCCAAAAGGTTCCATTGCCCATGCGTAACCAAATGTTTGTTTTTTATGGGGTAGTTTATCCAGTAATTTTCGTCAAAAATTGAGAACCGACCCAGACCCTCCGTGCGTTGAAGACTAGAGGGATTTGGGTGACCGAGACTAACCTTACGGACCACAGGCACTTGAAGGGATTAAAATAAAACTTCTAACTGCTGCTTGACTATATAGTATAGTATAAAAAAGGTAATTCAGACGACATCTTTGTTATGACTGGTTTACGATATAATCGTCTGCTATCATCTCACAATACTCACTAGTTTTAAGACTTTACATCGTTTTAATTGCCCACGAGACTTTATTTAATCATTATACATCCTCCAATTTAGTTAAATTGGTCATTTTACAGCGTTATTAATTACAAATCAAACTTAAAGTGTGTTGACATGGCGATTTATATCTTGAACGGACCGGAATTACACGAAATGAGGTCAAAAGAAGTCTGTATCACCCAGCCGCTTTAGAAACCTATCATACTCGATATGTTCCTAGGAACTGGATGATCAAGCCTCGCTCAACAGCGGCCTCGCTTCGTAGGATCTATCACCGTGATGTTTCAGCTTGAACAGGACAAATTTGGCGATTTCTCAACTGACAATACTGAATTATATTATAGGATTATTCTTGAACAATGTAAGACAATTAATTCGCCAAAAATTGTCTTTTCGGGGGTAAAGTTATCCTAACGACCACTGTATGCAGACGTATAAGCTTATGCACTCTTAATTGGGGCACAGTATTATTTTCTCAATAATGATCTGTAATGATTTGAATGGCTTAGATTTAGGTTGAGTCCTATTGTCTGGGCAAATTTACAGTAACCAAAGACGTACCAGATTTAAATTTTGTATACAAATTACGGCGAATATAAGTGATTTATTATCGTAGCAACGATATCCAGTTTATCGTTAAATTTTAAATCTCTGCCACCCTTGAATCGCTACAATATACACCCACATTCCTGCCTTGACTGATATGGTACTTTTATTTAAAATGAAGAGAATGAAATATGAAATGGCAGTAATATCTCAAGAGACAGAGAAGGCTAGGTGTTGGGTTTGTTTTGTGTTGGAGGTCGTGCGTCAACATCCTTTAGAGTATAAGGAATAAGTAAACCTAGATAATTCTCTCAGAATTGTGGCTTTCGAGTGCTAAAGGCAAAAATGGGCGTCGCTCTGCCCCTAGGGATCGGGACATTCACCAAAATCAATAGTTTACGCCCTCGGGCTATAAGGAATACATATGCCAAGTACCAAGTTGATTCATTCAGAATTGCATGCTGTAAACTACAAACACAAAAATTGGGCGTGGCTTGCCCCTGGGGGTAGGGACATGCAGTTGTCTCCCTTAGGTCTAAATATTTAATAGTTTATATATTATTTAAAGCCAAACTAAAATCCTTAAATTGGACGATTTAGATCTAGATCATACATAATGTATCTTTAAATTGTAGTTTTGAAATTTATTCAAGTTTCGGGAATTTGATTTCATTTCATTCAGACATGTTTGAAAATGGTTAACAAAATCTGGAAAACAAGTAAGATACTTTTATGCATGTTATACAAACAATAGAGAATTTGAAGACTAAAATGACACGTCTATGTAAGGCATATATATTAAACTGATGAATGATATACACAGTAGATGCATCATATTTAATTTGATTTTTAAAATAATTTAAAGGTGTACAGCAGCTAAGTCATCCGCGAGTCCGTATTAAAACAATTATCTAAAATGTCAGACTTCGCGTCAGTAATTCGAATACGGCATATAATAATAGGATGACATATCGGGTGATAACTTTTGTCTTTATAGAGTTCACAAGATTCTATAAGAAGAAATTAACAGAAGATTGAAATTGGATAGACTCACACAAATTTGAAAATGATCAAGTGATAAATAGAGTTCGCAAGAAATTGTTGACGACGGAAAGATCGACGGCAAAATACTTCAATGTCATATTTGAATGTGAGTCTATGAAAAAGAGGTGGAGCACTTCCAGCCCGCACATATTCCAGTTTTTAACAGCAAATAATTGTTTTTTTCATTTTTGGACAATAATACTAATTCCATGATTTGTCATGTATGTTGAAATCTTGACAAAATGTGTTAGATGAATTGGTCCAAAAAAATATTATGCTACTGCTTGACAATAAACGATTGATCATTATCTGGATATAATTCGAATATTCGTGAAAAAGATCAACACATAGAAAGATTAATTACCAACTTCTGTTGAGTGGGCAATCTGCAAATAGTCAGTAGCCCTCATGCAACACATAATTCTTACTCAAGGAGATCTAAAATATATACTTGGATTTAAGTTCCGTGTCCGTAACATGTTCAAATCATTTTCATTTTTTAGTATTCTTTGTAAATCCCCATGTTTCAAAAGATTTCTCAAGGGTTGAAGCATCCTAAGTACATTGAACCTTCATTTTTATTTCAATGACAATTTTAAAGTGTGGTCGCGTAGTGAAACAAACGCATTTCGTTTTTATACGCCCACATTTTTATGTGGACGTATATTGTCGTCGCCCCTGTCCGTCCGTCCGTCCACAATTGTTTGTGAACAGTCTACAGGTCACATTTTTTATCCGATTTCAATGAAACTTGAAATATGGGTTTATCACCCCGAGATCTCGGTGCCTTTCGATATTGGCATGTATCGGACTGTAACTACATGGATTATGGCCCCTAATTGTAAGAAAAATCGCGTTTTAAGCTTGTGATCACACTGTAGAGGTCACAATATTGAACCGATTTTGATGAAACTTGAAATGCTTGTTTATATTTGCGCATATCGGATCATAACTTCCTGAATTATGGCCCCTGATTGTACGAAAAATCGCCTTTATAGCTTGTGGTACTTCTTGAGGCCAAAATTGTTATCCGATTTGAAAAACCGTCTTAATATATCACCGTTACACCGTAAAGAAGGTTGTGTTCGAATTTCGTGAAAATCGGACCAAAATTGACGGACAAAATGGCCGCCGTTTGTACGCGAAAAGTGTAAAAATATGGTATGTCAAGGTTGTGAACACTGTAGAGGTCACAATATTGAACCGATTTTGATGAAACTTGAAATGCATGTTTATAACTCAAAGATCTTGGTTATTTCGATATTTACGCATATCGGATCATAACCTCCTGAATTATGGTCCCTGAGTGCACGAAAAATCGCCTTTTTTAGCTTGTAGTCCTTCTTGGGGGCCAAAATTATTATCCGATTTGAAAAACCGTCTGATTATATCACCGTTACACCGTTAAGAAGGTTGTGTTCGAATTTCGTGAAAATCGGACCAAAATTGACGGACAAAATAGCCGCCGTTTGTACGCGAAAAGTGTAAAAATATGGTATGTCAAGGTTGTGAACACTGTAGAGGTCACAATTTTGAACCGAATTTGATGAAACTTGAAATGTATGTCTGTAACCCAAAGATCTTGGTTCCTTTCAATATTTGCGCATATCGGATCGTAACATCCTGAATTATGGCCCCTGATTGTACGAAAAATCACGTTTTTAGCTTGTGGATATTATAGAGGTCACAACTTTGAACCGATTTTGATGAAACTTGACATGTATGTTTATAACCCAAAGATCTTGGTTCTTTTGATATTTGCGCCCATCGGATCTGAATTATGGCCCCTGTTTGTCCGAAAAATAGGTTGCCAGGCAACGAAACATACGCCCACACAGCAGCCAAATCGTCCGGGCAGTCAACAAGAGTTGTCGCATATTAAGAAATTATCAGAAAATCATTAGAATTTGTTTGGTTTTTATAACCAAACGGTTTTTTTTTTAAAATCAGATAATAATTGTGACCTCCAGAGGCACAACAAGCTAAAAAGGGTGATTTTTCGTACAATCAGGGGACATAATTCAGGAAGTAATGACCCGATGGGCGCAAATATCGAAAGGAACCAAGATCTTTGGGTTATAACCATACATGTCAAGATTCATCAAAATCGGTTCAAAATTGTGACCTCTATAAGGTCCACAACCTTTATATAACATATTTTCACAATATTCGCGTACAAACCCGCGGCCATTTTGTCCGTCAATTTTGGTCCGATTTTCACAAAATTCATACTCAACCTTCATAACCATGGAACGGTGATATAATCAAACGGTTTTTTAAATCTGATAACAATTTTGACCTCCAGAGGGACCACAAGCTAAAAAGGGCAATTTTTCGGACAATCAGGGGCCATAATTCAGGAAGTTACGATCTGATTGGCGCAAATATCGAAAGGAACCAAGATCTTTGGGTTATAAACATGCATTTCAAGTTTCATCCAATTCGGTTCAAAATTGTGTACTCTACACTGTTCACAACCTTGATATAACATATTTTCACACTATTCGCGTACAAATGGCGGCCATTTTGTCCGTCAATTTTGGTCCGATTTTCACGAAATTCGCACTCGACCTTCATAACCATGGAACGGTGATATAATCTAACGGTTTTTTAAATCGGATAACAATTTTGACCTCCAGAGGGACCACAAGCTAAAAAGGGCGATTTTTTGGACAATCAGGGGCCATAATTCAGGAAGTTACGATCTGATTGGCGCAAATATCGAAAGGAACCAAGATCTTTGGGTTATAAACATGCATTTCAAGTTTCATCCAAATCGGTTCAAAATTGTGTCCTCTACACTGTTCACAACCTTGATATAACATATTTTCACACTATTCGCGTACAAATGGCGGCCATTTTGTCCGTCAATTTTGGTCCGATTTTCACGAAATTCGAACTCGACCTTCATAACCATGGAACGGTGATATAATCTAACGGTTTTTTAAATCGGATAACAATTTTGACCTCCAGAGGGACCACAAGCTAAAAAGGGCGATTTTTTGGACAATCAGGGGCCATAATTCAGGAAGTTACGATCCGATTGGCGCAAATATCGAAAGGAACCAAGATCGATGGGTTATAAACATGCATTTCAAGTTTCATCCAAATCGGTTCAAAATTGTGACCTCTACACTGTTCACAAGTTAAAAAACGTGATTTTTCGTACAATCAGGGGCCATAACCCATGAAGTTACAGTCCGATACATGCCAATATCGAAAGGAACCGAGATCTTAGGGTGATAAACCTAGGTTTTAAATTTCATTGAAATCGGATAAAAATTGTGACCTGTAGACTGTTCACAAACAATTGTGGACGGACGGACGAACAGGGGCGACGACAATATACGTCCACATGAAAATGTGGGCGTATAAAAAATCACCCTGTGGTCCTTCTGATGGTCAAAATTATTATCCGATTTAAAAAAAACGTTTGATGATATCACCGTTGCTTGGTAATGAAGGTTGAGTTCGAATTTCATGAAAATCAGACTAAAATTGACGGACAAAATGGCCGTCGTTTGTAAAGATATGTTATATCAAGGTTATGGAAATTATAAAGGTCACAATTTTAATTCGATTTTGATAAAACTTAAAATACATGTTTATAACCTAAAGATCTTGGTTACATATTTGCGCATATCGGATTGTAACTTCCTGAATTATGGCCCCTGATTGTCCGAAAAATCGCCTTTTATTGCTTGTGGTCCCCCTGGAGGTCGCAATTATTATCCAATTTAAAAAAAAAAACATTTGATTATATCACTGTTACACCGTAATGAAGGTTGAGTTTGAATTTCGTGAAAATCGGACCAAAATTGCTAGACAAAATGGCCGCTGCTTGTACGCGAATAGTGTAACAATATTGTATATCAAGTGGACCTGTAGCGGTCACAATTTTAATTTTATTTTGGTGAAACTTGAAACAGAGTTTAAGGTCTTGAGATCAACAAATATATTGATTTTCAATGAATTTGGATAATTGTACAGCTAAATCCATAACATTAAATGTTTCGTATACTAGACATTAGCATGGGCCAGAACTTTATAAAAAAACAAACAACTTCTAATGATTTTTGATAATTACTTAATATGCGACAACTCTTGTTGACGATTTAACTGCTGGTGGGCGTATGTTTCGTTGCCTGGCAACCTATTTTTCTTTTTTTTTATAACAGAAAATCATTGAGTTCAAATACAAACCGAAACGACTTCATCATAATGAATCTTTAAGTTTAATTGGGGAAACTTTATAATATAAAATTTATTACCTGTTGATTACTGATCCCGTAAGAAATAAGATGCAAGTGTTAAGCCAAAAAGGGAGATAATTACAGCTTTATTGCCATTGTGCCCGGACAGCGGCACTACGGTCGATTTTTGTTTTGAATTCTATCTGTCACTGGTTCTTTTACTGCATACAACGTGTCCAGGGGACTTCGCTTTTTCGTCCTGCACCCACTGACAAGACGAAACCACGTTGGGAAATTCCGAGGAACTTTCTCGACCAACACCGGTATCGAACCCGGAACTTCTGGTTAGCACGCCCATCAAGTCATACTTTATTAGACTTCATAGTTATAATGAGGTTTTTGATACTGTTTATAATAAAAATGAATTATAACAAATAATAAGTTCATTACCTGTAAACACTCTAGTTCATTTTTTCCACACATATATGGTCGATAAACATCAAATTTGTCCCGGGAAGTCGCGTATCTCTGTATTCCAAACTGAAAGATACATTAATTCATAACAATGAAGGTTTACATCTAAATCGTGGATGATGTCAACATTTTATTTATCTTTTGTATATTTTTCTTGATTCTACAAAAGGCCTCACTTTTATAAATATTTGTCGTGGATAAATAATCGTCGACAAATAATTTTTATGTTAACAAAATGCTCTCGTTTTCTTTGCAATGGTTTTAATTAGTTTGGTTACAGTTTATACACTTCTACGTTATATTTATTATATTAATAAACGGTTATTTTATATTCATATTATCTGTAATCAATCAACCTTTCTTATCGATGCATAGACCCACTTGTTTGCAAGTATAAGGATGTTTTACGCGATGTTGAAAACAGGAATGCGGCTGAAAATAATAAATGCATGTATTTTATCCAAATTTCCAGGAAATTGCTTTAGTCCTCAATTTTGCATATTAGGACTCTCTCGTTTGTTCGATCTAGAATTATTAATGTGTAAGAATATCCAGGGTTGTCGTTACCGGCTAAACATTAAACAACACAATGTGTATGTCATTCATTGGTGTACAAAAGAATTAAACTGTGTAAGGATCCAAGGTTCCTTCACGAATAAAGACATTAAACATTTAACAATATTTGTATGTTATTAAATTTACACTGACAACTACTAAACATATTTTTATGGGTGTAAATATAAGAATTATTTGAAGAAAAACATCACTTTAATTGTAATTCGAAGCATATCTTAATTCGTGTAAATATAATATTTATTCTAAGAAATCTATCACTTTAACTGTAATCTGAAGAATTGGCGTTTCTTATTTGCAATATAATCTTAACCGATGGTTACATATATGGTTGTTATCTCAATTATATATTTTGGGATAAAATGATACGCAAACTGGTTTTGGTTTAAAACTCGAATATGGTTAATAACCAATTATGAAATCAATTGGCAAGATGACAATATTGCGGTAGGCCAGACATAATATTCAATGTTAAACTTTTTTAAAACAAAAAAGCACCACACCAATCATACCCGAAGCGTTAATTATTTCTTGGTCACTATCAGTTTTAAGTCAAAAGTTAATATTTATATTAGATGAAATGTATTTTTAGTCAATGTTTAAAAGCATTGCGTTTTGTTGACAGTGATTAAACCATGACAGTGTTAGTATTTATCATTACTTAAATCAGCAGATGCCACCGTAAGACATGTCATCTACTTTGTTCTTACAATGAGGATTCTCAATGGAATTTAAAAGGTATGCGACATCTAAATGTAAAATAAGAGACGAGCATCACGAAAGAGGCATTAGACTGGAACCCACAAGGACACAGAAGACAGGGGTGTCCAGTACATAGCTGGAAAATAATAGGACTCAAAGAACTAGTTCGTGTAGGCAAAACCAGGATTGGTGTAAAAAGAACAGCCCAAATAGATGGAAATGAAATGAAATGAAATGGGTTTAACGTCCTACGCCAAACAGTGTGCTATGAGGGAAATATTGCCCGGGCAGCGGCGCTACGGCCTTCTCTTATATCGAATTCCAACTGCCTAGGGATCTTTTATGTGCACTGCAATGTGTACACGGGACCTCGGTTTTTCGTCCCATCCGAACGACTAGGCAGCTGTCCTTATCAGACCCTCCTGCATCACTGACAAGGGGAAATCACGCCGGAAATTCGATATGAATTTTCTTGGCCAATGCAGGGATTGAACACTCGACCTCCAGGATAGCGAACCAGCGCCTTATCCACCGTGACCCCCAAAAATAGATGGAAGGAGACTGCAACAGCTCTATGTTCCTTAAGGAATGAAAATGGCTAAATTAGCTTCATTTCGTACCTGACATATATTAAGCTATCACCTTCAAGATCTCCACTTTGATTATAAGTACGCCAGTGTACACTACAAAGTGCTGTGAAGCGCATGCTAATTATATTCGACAAAAGGCGAAGGCCAATAAGATTTCTCTTTTTTCTTTATATCATTCTAAGGGACTGTTTTAGATACACATGTTGGTCGCTATGTTGGACTAAATTTAGCATGAATAGTTATTTACCCGCTCTGGGCCAGGAGCGCATGCATGTGCTCACCTTGCTGTGTATAGGGGTGTCGTTTTTCGATGATATTGATCCCGATGAAGTTATCAACATTTATCCAATTCAGAAAGCTATAAAGAAACCTATGTAAAATACCCCTAGTGTTTGGCTCAACATGTTAGCTATGTAACGTTCTGGAAGTTATCCAATTTTCACGAACTGTCAAGAGGAAACACTAATCATGCAAAGAAGGAAATAAAATGAAGTTCAAGTGGAAGATTTAATGTTTTGTCGAGTTCACAAATAGAGTCGGATAATGATGAAACCAATTTCAAACACCTATACCTGGTACATGTCGTATGGAAATTCTAAAGTTTAATGTGGTTTTGTCGAGTTTACAAATCAAGTCGGACAATGGTGAAAGCAATTCCAAACACCTGGGGCTGGTACATGTTCATTGGAAACTTTACATTTCAGCTAATTCCATTTTACGTTCAGGTTTTCCATAGACCAGTCTAAACAGTGAAAAGTTCAATATCTACTCTTATCTCGGCCCGTGTGTATCATCTGTTTAACTCCCTGCCACATTCATGCTGTAGTGACTGATCCAAATTCTATACTGGTGTATTTAACAGGCGGGTATTACGTCTAAGAATATTCCAGTTATGCTCAATTGAATTCAGGACAGGGATTCGAACTTTCCACAAAAGTGTAGCAAATTAACAACGGCACGGTGTCGACTAGTCGTTCTTGTGAGAAGACGATTGTCAAAGTGGACCGATACAACTCTGCCCAGGATCTCTCTTTGGTATTGCCAGCCATTGAGATTACTTTAGTTATCAGTGAAAGTGTACGGTCATGTGGAGGGCAACAGCATACGATGACAGAGCTGTCACCGAATGGAACCTACTTTAAGATGTTTTCTATGCTTACACCATGTCTGTACGTTGCCATAACTGTAATCGACAATCTGTTATGAACAAGAGATAGAGACTCTCAATCGACCTGGGATGATTTTGTCAAGATGCCATCCATGACCTAATGATTATATTATGTTTGACTGGTATACATGTGTATATAGCATGTATTACATGCACGTCACATATATGTATTTACGTAATAAATTTCTCTTTAACATTAGGATATTACCATAAAAAATACTTTTCTTTGTATGTGTTCATCGTCTCATACTTAGTGGTATCATAGCATTATGTGTGATTTTTTGTGGGTCACTTATCTTTTGTCAATTTTATCCATTAGAGCGTCAATTATGTTTCGAAACTACTTCTTTTCGTACGCAAGCACTTAAAACCCTGTAATCATTGTGAATTCTGGAGAGCCGGAAAAGATGGTGTGAATAAGCTTTCCTTTTTTTATAACGCAAGTTTCACCTTTTATCAAGTAGAAAATGAAAGACGATAAATGAAAATCAGGATGTTAACCTTGTGTTTCTTCGATTCCAGAATGTATCTAAACCGGCAGAATGGGGGTCTAAATCTCATCTACATCGTGTTATATCCAGTATTATCTGAGAGGTGCACCCCACCCTCGAACGAGCTCTCACTTAAAAAATTCAACATGCACTCTTATATGGACGTTTATCTCGATTGTAGATTAGACATATATGAACTGATTTTAAGTACAAGCATTTCCTAGGCTAAGCAGTTAACATGTATATAAAATAATAAGTGGAAGTGGTGCATTTTCACTTTTAGGCGCTCTTTTGAAAAAAACATTGTCTAAAAACATAATTGATAGCACATGGCTACTGCTTATAGACGGTGACATTGGTCTAAGAAGTAATCTCACTCCTATGTATAGTCTTGGGTTTTCTAGTATTATTTATAAAGGATATATCCATGGTGGTTCAATGTGCCCCGATCTCCCATGCCTTCTAAAAAGGTAATGCACGGACGCCCATGTATCTGGTTATCGCTCGTCACTTCAGTCTGTTATATAGTCAGATTATTAGTGTTTTCCTTTGGCACTCGGCACTTCCGATTCACGAACCCTTTATTACGCATCTATCGTAGCAATGATCTCTATGTTAAAATTATATTTGGAAAGTGTTTAACCAGTTCTATCACATATGTGATAATGACTGACACCAATATTGCCCTTTACCAGACAAAACTTAGTTCAAACTGTATGATAATTGAAGCTCGTTTAACTTCCTGTTTGTATGCAGTATCGTACACAAACATCCACAGTACGTAAATACTTAAATCGTTTACCCCCCCCCCCCAAGTAACTGGCCTTGCCAAGGCAAGGTATCAACCATGTTCAGGGAGAGAGGTGGGATTAACGTCCACTGTGAATGTATTTGTCTTTAAAACAACTTGTGGATGATACTGGTATAACATCTTGTAATATTACTTTTATTCTACTTCTTACATATTAGGTACAAACATCGTAATGTTGACGACCAAGAACTAACTTGAATGGAGGGACTCACGTCTTAGCTTGGCTTAGCACGAGTGTGCTAACTACAGACTCTCTCGACTCCCGCCGTTTCCCGTCTGGGTTTATAAACTCTTCAAGACAAAGGATCTTGATATCAGACACATGGCTTATGTATCATATGAAGTTTATCATTCACGAGAGTTTTCTTATCAAAGACAGTTATATTATTATAAGGTTGCATAATGACATAAGGAATGCTACCAAGAACACCAGGGGAGACAGGTTGATTTCACATGTCAAGATGACACGAAGTGTCTCTAACCTGTCATTATGTAACATACATTCCTTTTTTTTGGAAAAAATGTGAAATATTTTTTAAGCCGTTACAAATTGGAATATAAATGCAGGCGATAATACCAAGTCTAATTAAAATATAAACAACAATAAGCAGCCGAACACAATAAAAACAACAGTAATCAAATGTCATACTATTCACAAATCAAAACAACAAAACACTAATTTAAGAGCTATATATACACAGATTATTTTTCACACCATTATGTCTCACACGATCGCACGATGCAAATTCTTCTAAATGGTCACACACGCGAATTATCGGAATCACATACAATACAAATTCTTTCTTCACCTCCCGAGTTTCTGAAATCACATATAATACAATTATTGTTTTTCCCATACGAATTATTGAATTCACATAAACTATTTCCATGGTCACATAGGCGATGCAGAAATTATGCCCCTCTTTACTTCAGGACATCGTCGTTGTGGTCAAATGTTGGGAGTTAAAAAAAATTCTTTTCTTCCGTCGTCTTCTGCTTTTATTTCTGCTGTTTTTCGCTTACGTTTTCCATAATGGCGAAGGATCAGTACCTCCCTTTCTTAGTGTAGTTCCTATTTATGTTGCCCGGTAGTCTTTTTATTTTCCATACCGTCTGCCCAAACGGTGTGGTATGACATGTCGTGCTATGAAAAGTATTAACTGCCACCCGTGCCGAAGTTATATCATCTGCTTATCATATCATGGTGTGAACTTAAAGTTACATTATGGGAGATTTGTATAAGGAGTTAGCCATTCTTGCTATAATAGTTCAAAAATAGATGATGAAACGAGAATATATTGAAATTTCAGTCAAATTACTTTATTCTGAACAAAGTTATTACCACTATAATTTTTACTAGAAATGGCATCGACACCCTTTTTTGATTATAGCCGATCGTTGATTGACAGGCGTTACCTTCACCTACATAGTCTCGATTATCAAGTAATGTTTACAATGACTGTGGTACCGTTAGCGTATTCGTTTTGAGACGGGACTGTAAGTCAATTCGTATTACATTTATTATTTACTACAAATTAGAATTAAGATTTTTAATGTATAGATAAGAAGAGAAAGTCTGCGACAAGATTTTAAAGGAATGGACCAAATCAGTATTGTAAATAAATTATAATAAATAGCCGACTGCGTGTACTCTTTGTACTCCAGGCAGGCCTAAGTGACCCCCTAAGCAGGCGAATAGAAAACAGTGATCCGGTGGGGTTGCAATTCAACTGGGGTGATGTTAGCTGCGATGTTTATCAATTAACATAATTTTACTGAAACGCAAGTGACAGAAGCGCGTATAATAACGACAATGTGTATTATAGGGAAAGCAGCGTGAAATATTATGACGTCAACGTCACGAAGAATCTCCGCCCACGACGCCATTGTGATTAAATGAAATCCTGTTTAAATCCGAGCCCAATCCCAGCCATCCGTGGGTATACAGAGTTGATTTTTGGCCTGCTGTTTAAATGAAGATCTAATATATAATTTCTGTGACATCTGAGGCCCAAAGGAAGACCGACAAAAGTCAGTTTTTGCTCTCCAATAATGTATCTTTAATTAAAAGTTTATCAAATTAACAAGTGGAACAGACTTGTCTTTAGATAACGATATTTACATTATTATTTACACGGATACAATTTGAATAGGATGTCATATTGTTTTACCTCAAGATAAAGAAAAACCTGAACACATTTCAACAATCTTAAATAAGATATTTTTGAAAGAACTAACGGTTTATCTCTGTAACAAGACAATACGTTCGCTCTACTTAAAGCGCTGGAATATAAAGCCACTCAATTTCTCTTGAGGAATATAAATAAAATCTCTCCCGTAAACAGTGGTCCATCCCATTAAAAATTTGGGGTATTACAAATAAAAATCATTCCCGTAAGTATCGGGCCATTTCATTAAGATTTTTGGGTACTACGTTTCATGACAAATAATAATCTATCACGTAAATATCGGGCATCCCATAAACCTCGGGGCATCATTAATATATAGAGAGAAAACCACCAAAAAATATAAGAGATAATACCGTGTGAATATCTATGAGTGATATCTCTCAATTAGGATACGCTTAACTTCATTCCAGATAATTAAATAATCATAAAACATTTCACTTCGCAGTAATTAGTCTACTACTAACTTTAAAAGCGTAGGGGTCTTTAGCAGTGGGAGGAAACCCACGAGGTTGAGAAGGCGCCCCTATCCCCATGCCACATACGCTCACACCAGGATTTATAAACTCCTCAAGACAAAGGATCTTATTATCAGACACCTGGCTAATGTATCATATCAGGTTTATCATTCACGAGAGTTTGCTTATCAAAGACAGTTAAATAAGGTTACATAATGACATAAGGAATGCTACCAAGAAGATCAGGGGTGTCGATAGCACACGGGTTGATTTCACATGTCAAGATGACACGAAGGGTCTCTAACCTGTCATTATGTAACAATCTTTACTACACGCTATAGTTTGATTAATGAAACTCAACCTTTAAAGCGAGAATTTCACACTTCTCAACTGACAATAGTGAATTATAGATACCTTCTATTTTAGGCCTTATTTTAATACATTAAAAATATGAAATTGTAGCTTTAACAATGTTAAATAATATAATACGCAAAAACAACATGGCTTAACATCTATATGGATAAAAGTGATGTTTATAAACAGACGTTAAATGGAATGTGTCAGGCAGAAATGTTAAAATTATTAATGAAAGGCTCGAGAATTAAAAATGATAGACGCCTTAATATGAACCTGTCTGAGGTTGTAAAGACATACATCTATAACCTGTAGTATGTTTTTATACGCCCACATTCATGATGTTGACTTACATTGCCCTCACCCCTGTCCGTGTGTATG
Source organism: Patella depressa (assembly GCA_948474765.1). Lineage (NCBI taxonomy): Eukaryota > Metazoa > Mollusca > Gastropoda > Patellidae > Patella > Patella depressa. The sequence goes on from OX419717.1 coordinate 56,708,235, forward strand.
TGTGTCGTCTACTGGCCGCAATTTTTAACTGATCGTATAGAAACTTTGCATACTAATTCTTTATACCCTGTTATGTCCCGACGCCCATTTTTGTATTTGTTTGTTTGTCGTCTACAGGCCGCATTTCTTAAAGGACTCATTTATTCCCTATACCCGATGGGTGATAAGTATTGATTAATTGGTGCATGCCCAAACCCCAGGGACAGCGCTCAGCCCAATTACTCTTTGTGTATCGCCTACAGGCGGCAATCCCGAATCAATCGTCTTGAAAATTATTCATACCTAATCCCTATACCATACGGATGACGTCTATTATTTTTGTCTATGCCCCAGGCCCTGAGATGGAGCCACGCCCAATGTGTATCGCATACAGGTTGCAATTCAACCAGATCATTTTGAAACTTTACATACGTATTTTCCTTATACCATATGAATGCTCCCAATTGTTTTCGGTGAATGCCTGACCCCAGGGACAGAGCCACACTATTTTTGTGTGCTGCATGTACGACCCAATTCTTAAAGGATTGTCTTGTGGTCAATGCAGTACATTATTATATTTTTCATCTCCAATTTTTGCGTTTATTCTGACAGGATCACCTTGGAACTTGGCATATTTATTCTTTATACCGTGAAGACAGCAAATATTTATTCTGGTGCATTCCCCGATCCCCTGGGGCGGTGTCACACCCACGTTTATGTTAATAATTAGTCTGTTTATTTTGGCAAAGCAAACCTAACCTTCTGCCATTTCATGTTTTTTCTCTTCATTTTAAAAATACCTCATCAATCCAAGCAGGAATGTGGGTGTATATTACAGCAGTATCCAAAAATAAAACAAATGGAATGTTTCTTCTAAAATAAAACTGCTTTTAAATACTCATAACAGTCATGAGTAACAATTCTAGGAACACAACGACTCTCAAACCTTTGTTTTAAAGACCAAAGTCAAATCACCCCCCCCCCCCCCACCATACAGATACTCATACGCCCTGTTAAATAAAATGGCCGAAAATAAAATCACCTTTCGAGTCCAGGGAATTTTTGCAATTAATCTATAGTGGTTTTCAGCACACTGTCCCGAATATTGAGATGCTCGGAAGCAGTGTCAACTATAACCAATAATGTATGGGCGAATTCGTTTAAATACAGAAACATCAATGGTATATGTACTCGACAGATAACAAACTCCCATCGTTGACATGTAGTTTCCAAATGTTACAGTCGGGACAAAAGAAATAAATGAAATGTTGTTTAATGGCACGTCAGCTCCAACCGGGCTATATTGCGCCAAACATATTGCGAGAAAAGCTAGAAAGAAATTATCACAATATTATCCAACATATACATAAATAAAAACAAATATCACAGTAAATATCAATTAAAAATAAATATCAACTTTATGTGTATATACTTAAAACATGAAAGTGAAATTCAGATATATACAATTAAAATTTTCGACAAAAATTTGTCTCTTTTAAAAAATCTAGCGCTTTACAATATAGACCCGGTTGGGCAAAAAACTGATGTAGTGATTGGCAACGGTAATGCCGTAATCTTTTATCTTTGAGATGCTTGCACTCAATCAAAATGTGCTTCACTGTCAAAGGAACATGACAGTGTTCACATTCTAGTTGAGGCTCTCGCTTTAAGATGGAAATATGTGTTAAAAAAATATGACCTATGCGAGAGCGACACAAGACAACTTCATATCTCCTGCTCGTACGATAGGAGCTTGACCAGTCTCTTAAGAGAGGCTTGATGTCAGGAAGTTTATTTGTGTCTGCAAGATCCCACGACCGTTGTCAGCGGTCATATATAAAACAGTTTATGGGTGATATAAAATCTGTGAATGGTAAAAGAAATTTTGAAATAGAAAGATCTAAAGCAGACTTAGCAGCTAAATCTGCTTGATCATTCCCCTTAATATCAACATGACAGGGGGGGGGGGGCAGCAAGGACTATGCCCCTGCCGTTAAACTCGTTTGATAGTAGCAGACGATAAATGTCTGCTACTAATGGGTGTACAAGCATGAATATTTATGAATATATGTATTATGTACCACATCGACTCTTCAGAAGACATATGTCAAGACAAATAAAAGACATTGGATCGAATTTGAAATCAATTCCACTCCAATATATTATATTGCACCAATGTCTTAAATTATTGGAAATAATGTCAGTCACAGAACTACTTTGGAATTTCGTGTCAAAAAATCGTCCCTCAAAACTTAAACCCAATACTCAGTACACGTTATATATTTGCTTCCCATCCAGTTGTACCATGTGAATATCACCAGTTTTTTTTTATGAAACTTACACCTCCAATGTCAACTCCTATTTTAGAAACTTTTTATAAGAAATGAAAGAAAAAGACCATACATCTTTATCGGTAAGAAATGCATTCCTAACCAAGTTATTAAATATATAATGATTTTGAAAGTCCGTCTTCGTGACTTTTTGTTTTGGATTTATCGACATGGTTCGCCCTTTCACTTCATTTCGTATTTGCTGTACATATCCATTTAGGAGATAAACACCTGTTTCGCATTAAGAGAGGTGTTATAGTCCAATAGACATGTCCTTAGATCTAATGTAAAATCTCAACACCCCTCTAAAATGCGAAACAGGAGGTGTTTATCGACATTGTAACATGCTGTTTTTAAGGATTTTAAAAGAACTTATTTTATTCTGTAAACTTCAAACTGCAAATTGGTTTGAATGACGTAAAAATCTAAAAAAATCAATTTTGACGTAAGAAAACGTTGTGACGTAATTTGATAACGGGCTGGCGGTTTCGACCAATCAAAACGCAAGATTCACCCTTAAGCATGTTACAATATTAAGTGCATGATCGTTTAGCGGAACATATTTTATTGAAAATTGACAATCAGCCAGAGTGTGACGTTATAAATATGGTTCTACAGATCTGGTTTTGGCTTCTATGCGTTACGTTAATTACATGAACGTGTCTATATGTTGTTCAAGCAAAATGATTTTTAGGGAAAATGATATGTGATCGTGTTGAGTTAATTATTTAACTGATGTGTCTTGACAGTGTTCGTCTAGTCACAGCTGGTGGTGGCTACAACCATAGAAACTCATATAATTCATTTCCCAACTTCCTTCACCCTGTACGTTGTCAACAAAAAGCTTCCTCTACTTGAATTAAAGTAACCATGCGTGATTTCCCTTTTCGGTATATAAAAAATTAAAAACTGCTTTTAATATGTACCCAGATTAATTATTTAACACTGACTTAAAAAATAAATTAAAAATAATATCAAGGCTAAAAAAAACCCTAGATAGGATCCGATGGGAATTAAAATATGTCCATCAATTTGGTTTACGGCCAAAATATATCATCTTGGATCCTTGTTTCATAGTGACAGCAACATAGATCGGTTAGATTTTTCAATTCGTCATATTTCTGTAAATAGCCTACTCGACGGAATTGAAGTGGGTGAACCAGTTTCTGACTTATATTCTTTTAAGAGATTCCACTTTCACAATATTATAAAATGCATAAACCCGTAGAGCGCTACTATCACGCATATCGTTAAAGGACTCTTTAGTGCTATAATCATGCATACCAATTTCAAGGGACTAGCGCGCATGCCAACTTTCGCAATATTTGCAGGGAACTTAGTAGTACGGTCCAGACTCCTGACAATTTCAGGAATAAGAAACACTTCTTTGTAGTTTTTTATTTTTAAAAATCTAATATAGAAGGATTCGTGTTTGGCGAGAAAATATTAAAATTGATAGCTTTTGCTGACGACTGTCCATCCGCCAATTATTCACATTCCATGATAGCACAATCGAGACAATAATAATCCACAATATATCTGTTTGAAATTAATATGTGTTTTCATACTCATTTTCAATGATACTTCCATAATTATGTCCCTTTGATATTAAGCCATCGGCCTAGTTAAACCCGCAACTTGATGCGTAAACACTTGGTAATCTTTAGATTCATGACGCACTTCAAAAAGACGTCTAAGGCTCTATCTTTAAGATTGTGATCGACATGAGACTTGGCATGGTTGCTCGATGGGCATTTCTGCATTGATAATGTCACAATAAATATTATGCTCATCAACCGGTTTTTCGCCTGCAATGCACTCAAACTTTTCTTAGTATAAGTGTCTGTAAGCGGTACAACGATTCGGGACCTGAGCTGCAAATATACTGGTGGGATTGATTGTTCGGGCATGCGACTGAACAACATTAAAAAAAAAAGGTAATCATCTAGTTATCCCACACCCTATATCTTTTACAGGAGTAGAAAATGTGGTAAAACAAAAGCGAAACCACAAACAGATCTGTCATTGCAAGATGTACACTTATTTCTTGAAGAATTTGGTTATTTAGTTTGATAGCGTAGTCAATGAGTTATAGACAAACGATACTGCATGGAATCAGACCATAAATACAATGCATGTATCGATATAAATGGTAACTCCATTTTTATGAAACCAGTGGCCTCTACTAGATGTGACATCAATACCCCACCATATAATTATCCAGAGAGCTATAAACAAAATCTAAGCTCTACTTTAATAAGTTATAATGATACTTTTACGAAATAAAGTGTAATCATTAACTCCGGTAAATATTACCGCTGTTGTCAGTCTGGCTTGTTATTTATATATCTACAGTCCATACGAGTGCAGAATTTAATAGAAGGAAATCAGATTACACCACATCCTACGGCAACTAACAGAGTGTAAATGTAACACAACTCAGAATAATTGACAATGTTTGTCCAGACACCGGGGTAGCTATTACAGGTCTTTACACATAGTTTAAGACGGAACCACAAGTTGTGCTTCGTTCTTGAGCCCAAATACTCTTTTGTTCAGAGTGAGCAAGGATCGAAATATACGTCCCATGATTTTACCGTATTTGAAATTCACACATTAAGTTGTGAACCACGTTACTATGGCGCCGCGAGCTCCTAGATTTTCAAATGTAACTTTTAATGTCTATATTTGGGATTTGAAAGAGCATGCTTATGCCAACATAATGTATTTGCGGGCGTGCTGCGAAATTTAAGCCAGAAGACGTACGGGGAGTGGGCAAAGTTATGTTTGGCACGAGGATCGGGGGATTACCTAAAAAATTGGATTAAATCAGAAGCTAACACAACATTTTTGCCCATTAAGGTGCCTACATATATGTGTCTAATTAGAGTGGAGTGGGGCCGAAAACGCCTCGCATGTTTGTTGTGTCTAAACTAATTGTAGGCGAAAATAAATTTGCCCCGATAATATATATATTAATATGTCAACTAAATGAGGATAAAGCTTTAGACTTTGCACTTTTCCCCCAGATGATGATAAACGGTGGTTATTATGGTATATTTAAGACAGCTCACCTGATATAGAATGTCGTGATGTTATTTTTTGAAAGAAACAATATCTGAATTGTTATTGCTCTTGTCCGAGTTTATTATGACAAAAATGGCTACAGTCTAAAATGATCGAAGGAAAATATATTCTTTTGATAAATAAGCCCCATCCATTTACACAATAGAATTTGATCATATTACAGTCTTCTGATACAATTGTACTTCAAACAAAGTAGAAGCTAAGAATCCTATCCTAGATATATACACACAAAATTACAAGCTGGCTATGCTTGGCCACCTTTATAGTATTGCGCCAGGGAATTAGGCTTCCAACTAGGACAGGTATATTCCACTGTCATTGCAGCATGTACCATAATTTATCAATGTGAATAAAGTAGGGTAATTGTATATATGAAGATGACATCAATGAAGAGATGTATATTTGTTGAAGAAAAGCACATTAATAATGGTGTTTTGCCGCATTGACCAGGTGACATTAGAAGAATTTATAATGAAGGTATATAGCAAGTGCTATTTGTCAAACAGAAATCAATTACATTACAGTTAATTAATTTAGTACGGACAGATGGGATTAATGTTACTCTGTTGGCAGGACCACCAAGGCAAATTTAGTTCATATCTTAGTATCAAAAAAAAGCTGTTGCATTTGAAAGCGTCGACCCGGTATATAACATCAAATCACACTATAAGTATGTATGGAGAGCGATTATGTCCGAAATTTGACCTGAGACTGATAATCGATGTGAATCAAATACTATGACCCAAGTAGGGCTATCAAATTAGTGCGACTGACCAGTTTCGGTGACTGGAAATCTTTAGGGTAGCTTTAGCCAAATCCATTAACTATCGACCAATCAGATTGTGGTATGTCATTTACACATGCGTCGGTAGCCTTGTGATTATAAAGGGATTCCTTCCTGTGGTTCCTGTTTTATTAAAATTCATCCTCTTTTCTATAGGAAATATTCCAAGAATCAACCACTGAAATATGCGCTGATGGGAGTTGAACTGAACTATTTCAAGGGTTTTTTTTTTAAAACAAAATCAATTGAAATTAAACCAGAAATGGACCCTGTATTTGATAACACGTTCTGTTTACAGTTCCAAATTAAAGATATTTTTAATTCTCTATGGAAAAGTTGAGTTAATTTGGTAAGCAGATGGTTCTTCCATGATGGTCGTGATGGAGCGCCCTTTTAGTCCAGTTATATCGATGACAAGTGTCTTCTATCTCTTCTAGAATTCACGAAGAGAGTCTCGATAAGTAATTAGATGTTCTGATTAAGTATGAATGTCTCTATAAAGAGCTTTGTTACCAGCCGTCTGGCTCTCAGCTCATTTTATTCCACTTCTGATTTTCCGTACATCTTTATCTAAACCAAACCGATACAAAATGGAAAAGCTTCACTGTATTTATTAACGATTCGTCGTACATTTAAACGCTAGTACATAGAAAGGGGCCTTATAACTATGCCTTAACTCGAACAAAATGCACTGTCAAACACTCGCCCAAAGTGAACTTGGTACCTATTATGGTAATGGATTCAGATCCAGAGAAGATAGAATTCATTCAGCTGAGAGTAACAAAACATTAACAATTTGCGTATGAAAAGCGGCCATTTCGTCGGGCAGTTTTGTTTCGATTTTCCCGAAATTTGAATTCACTTTCCATTATGGCGGAATGGTGTTTGAAATTAAATGAAATTGTGACCTTTAGAGAATCCACAAGTTAAAAAAGACAAGCAGGGGTCGTCATACTTCGGGAAGTTACATTCTAATATATCGAAAGGAACCAAAATCCTTTGGGTTAGAACCATACTTCTGAAGTTTCATTAATATCAGATAAAAATTCACAACCATAGTAATACATACTTTTACACTATTTGTGTACAAGGGGGTGGCCATTATGTTCGACATTGCCATGCCATATGTTGACATTAATTTGCGTACGACGGTGGCCATTTTGTCGAGAAGTTTTGGTTCGATTTTCACAAATTGTAAATATATTGTGACTTCTAGAGTGACTGCAAACTAAAAACGCGATTTTTTGTACAATCAGGAGTCGTAATTCAGTAAGTTACGATCCGATATACGAGAATATCGATAGGAACCAAGATCTGTTGGTTATAAACATGCATGTCAAGTTTCATCAAAATCAGATGAACCTTGTGACTTCTAGAATGCCCACAAATTAAACCCTGATTTATCGTACACTCATGGGCCATAACTTATAAAGTTAGGATCCGATACATGCCAATACAGAAAGGAATCGAGATCTTTTAAAGATAGGTCAATATGTCAAGTTTCGTCACAATAGGATAAAAATTGTGACCTGTCGAGTGTCTGCAAACAAAATGTGGACGAGACAGGAGCGACGGTCTATTACCTCCACAGAAGATAAATAGCAGCCTGTCCTTGAAAGCAAATAATACTAATTCCGCATTTAAACAATATTCGATACCATGTAACCAACTAATACGTTAATGGGTATATAATGGATGTAAGGCAGCGGGATGAACAATTAGAATCAAGTAGAAAGACATGAGGTCCGTAAAAATCTTTAATATTTCGAATGTTACGACATAGGAAACATTTGGCATCGAATTGGAATCGAAACGAAAAGCTGAAAATACACTGTAAGGATGTCTGAGCATAAAATATTGATCGGCCATGTTACAATATTATAATTATGTAATTCTAACGTAGCAATTGAATTACTTTCAGGCAAACGAATCCTTAAGATAAAAAATAAATTTCAGTCGACAAATACAATATATTACATTTACATGAAATGGAATATATTTTTTTTCGGTTATATCACAACAAATAGTTTAAATTAAAACATTGAATGGGTTTTTATGTTCGAAATATTATATCAAGTCAAATACAGTAGTTTAACCTTTAACAAAGTTAAACGGTACTATGTTGTTTGTATTTGGTGCATTATTTAATGATGGAATAGACAATTGACTTTGTTGGGCTTTAAAGAGCCTGATGATTTTCCAACATGGTTTCGCCTTCCAAAGAAGGATGACATATCAAGAAATAAACGCGTCAATTCGTTGGGTAGGTTTTTAAGTCAAGGCCCACCTGCATACTCCCTGACGTGCATTTTAAAGAACTCCTGGCAGTCGGAATTTGATGAAGATTGGACGAATACAAAAGTCATGACGATTACTACTTTTTGATGCTAATTAAGAATGTCGTAATCGATTACATTTGCGATGATCATCGGTACTTTAACGTGATGTTGCGTATTGAATTACCATTATCGGATCGAAATCATTGAGGTAATCCCCCTGTTTAAATGTTGGCTTGTATCAGTATTCATATTTTGAGTATCTTTCTATCGTTATCTCTGTAAAAGTAGGACGCTGAACCGAATTTCATTTCTATTTAAAGCTATAAATGTTTTCGTTTTGTATTTAAATACCAATGCTGACCATATCATGCAAGAAAAAAAATTAACTTTTCACTTGACGGTTCGGTTCGAATTTCATGTATCGAACCGTAACTGCAAAACAAAATGGCCGCAGAGAGAGAGAAATGGGGTTTAACGTCCACTCAACACAAACTAGGTCATTTCGGGACTAACATATGGTTTAATTTTATTTCAATAATTCGCTTGCGCGTAGGGGTCTTTAGCAGTGGGAGGAAACCGGAGTGCCCGGAGGAAACCCACGAGGTTGAGAAGGCGCCCCTATCTCCATGCCACATACGCTCACACCAGGGCTCGAAACCACAGCCGCAAGCCAGAGGTGACCGGCCAACTAGAGGTCGAAGCACGGCTCTCTAGTCCACTAGGCCATCCCAACCCCCCAAAATGGCCGCAACCTGTATGGTAAACGTTAAAGTGTGTAATATCAAGGTTGTGAACCATCTAAGGGTCACAATTTCTTTTATTCGATTTTAATGAAACTAAAATAATCATGAGTTTATATCCCAAATATCTCGGTTCCTGGTCACAATGTTTATTCCTATGTCCATATACCCACACTTTTTTTTTTATAGTTGACTGAACACTGTCAAATAGATAATGAATGAGAGCAGCAAGCTGGAGGTCATAAAATGATTTTTCATTAACAACCGTAATTATTAGTATAGAAATTTATTATTGGGGGTATTGATTTATGGTTAATTTCATATTTTGATTCTTTTTTCGTTTCAATTATGATAATTTTATAAGAAATTGTGAAATTTTATTTTTTTCCAATTTATGACAATTTCACGAAAAAAGACGAAATGTTATGAAAATATAAATGTTTTTATATTGTACGGTCTCTGTAAATCACTGTATACAGCTACGTAAGAAATCATAAATTGCGACTATCAACATCTTCAAATGATACCGCCTTAAACTCTGGTCAAAAATCGATAGCCTTAAATTGTCTAGATTATTAAATATAGTCCAGTCTGTATTAAGATTCACTTTGAACTCTTTGCAAGAAGTGTACACGAGAATTCATTTCATATAATGTGGTCAACTTTATGTATATTACTTTTGGTGGCTTATAAATCATGATTTTTTTTGACCATCTGTTACAACGTTTTCATTAAAAGTTTTGTTCATGTGGGGAAATGGGAAATACATCATTAATACGCTCCACATACGAGGTGTGATACCTATAATGAAAGAATAAAATTATCGAAAAAAAAAGTAACCAGTTGGATACAGATTGTCAACCAGTATTTCTAGCATTGATGTCAGAGCGAATTTTTCCCAGTGGTTTGAGTATTTAGTATAACGTGCTTTATGACGAACGACAGATTAAAAGAAGAGAAGATCATGTACATGTAAAACACGGCATGTTTTGTATTTTATGGCGATATTCTTGTAACATGACAAGATATCTATGTTGTATAACCATGGTTATATGTGTATTTTTCATGACACGAAAAGAGATGATTTAATTGGGCAAGATGCCAGTACGAGTAAGTCAGGGGGAATAACGCTTTATGACAACCCTAAAAGTTATACATGTAGTTAACAAGAAGGAGGGAGATCTTACAAACTGACTATTCCTGCTAAGTTCTAAGAAATATCGGGGGTCGACATTTACAGTCAAGACCAACGTGTCTGCGAATGAACTATAATGAAATCAAACAAATTGATACTGCGTCTCTGTAACACAATATATTAAACAGGTTATTAAAGAAATTCAAACGCTCTATGTACCATTCCGCAATACATATTATTATTATGAATGTAGTTTAGCCAAGCGTATTCCTGTCAACCTAGATCTTATGATGATTGTGTATGTCAAAGCTGACTGTCACAGAATTTATGACACATTGTAATAAATCAAGACAAGATTCGTCCAGGCCCGAAGGCTAACCCACAAACACGGTAATTAACGTATATCTGTTTTTTTACACTTAGCATTGTGTCGTTTATTTTGAACTCGATACAGAACATTTATAAAACTCGAGGGGATTATTAACGAAAGGAGGATCTCAATATCATCGAAAGTCTTCTACGTTGAAAACACAAATTATTTGTCAATTTAAATCAACATTGACGCTGTGGTCTTACCAGGAAAAGATTGGCTTCTGATATCCAATATTTAAGACGAATTATTTTTTTTACCATTGGTACACGAATCGTGTACCATACGGCGTTTCAGACGCATTTTCAGCTAGGGACCCAAAGAACAAGACTAGGTATACTCCACATTACAATGTACATCTCAAACAGTGAGCATGCGCAATAAATATTATGTAGACTGGAATATCCAGACGCTATATATATATTGTTATTCAATTGAGACTTCTGGTGTACTTCGCCAAACATAACTGATTTGATATTAGAGTAAAAACGGAAACGATTGAATGTAAATCAGTTTATATACATTCATATTACATTATTATATTGCTTGCGACCCATTTGTGTCAATTTCTAGGCCAAAAATATTAGCGATTTAGTTCCTTTAAAAGGCATATTCTAACCGTCTCAGATTTGGTCCAATTAACTGTGCTACCCTTCACCAGTCAATCTCGAATATGAATACGTGTACATCAATATCTTAAATGTACAGTTTCCAATCACTTCGTCTGCTCTAAAGTACATAATTCGGTAATTAACGTTTCTTGTGAGGGATTGGCTGTCCTAACAACTGTTGTACATTTGTAATTACAAACAACACTATTACCGAAGACATTCATGTACAGAAACGTAAAAAAAAGTTCAGCAATGTACATGTAAGGTATCCTTTCGCCATTATTGCGATCGATGTCATAGGAAGTAAAATATTTCTTTCCGTTTTAGTTGTAATCTGGAAGAAAGTTGTAGCGACCGAGTTTTACTTTCAGGAACTGAATTTAAAATGGAGACCTTCGGGGAGTTCTTATCTATCCATATCTAAAACTACCGCCAATTTGAGAATGGTGAATTGGAAAGCTATTCTACACTAATTGGCCTGACAGGGTTCCTAGGTCTATTCTTTGACTCTCAGAGTAAGCAGGGGAATGAATATTCGTCCGCTACATTTCGGGTACACAATTACTCGGGTTCCAGTGCACATGCCTTCCGAAATGGAATCTACATAATTATAAATAATGGGATTGCAATAAATCTGGTTTAAAACGTGGAAGTAGAACAGAAATGAATCAAATATTGCCTTTATCTATTTGTGATTTTACATGTGCTTCCTATTGGTAATCGATGACTAGAGAGGGATAAAACTGAATTTTCTAAAATAATTCCTAGGCGCAAGGTGTTTAATTGAGTAGTTGAAACTATCAGTCTTCAATAAACTAATTACCTGAATCTGAACCATTCGAGAGAACCAAATAAAAGACCAACTAATTGATTATATCAACTGTATTAGACCCAGACAAATGGGAAAATAAATAAGTAATATTACTTAAATCTAATTATAAATAGAAATATCGGCTTATGCTCATGTTGTAATTTTTGCGAGGTTCATAGCCTCATGCACTGATAGAGGGATTGCGTGGTCGAGTCAGCCCAATGAGTGATCGATTGGTCGAACACGTCTCGCTCGCCAAATTATTAGGGACCTTTGAGGATATTTGAATCGTCGACGAATTTTCGGCGATCAGTCGCTGACCTTTTCGTAACACATTCGAGATTTAGGGGATGCATCCCCAATTATTCGCAGATATTTCGGCTACGATTCAAACCTGCATTTCCATGGCACTGATTTTAGAAAAAGCACATTTCTCTTTGAATTGGTTATTCGTTTCGATTATGAATAAGTCCCTCTGGGCATTTTTAAACCTCGAGGATGTACCACCGATAGAAACTGAAGGCTCTGAGGTCTATGTCACATTGGGGTTATGGGTCTTCGACTATACATGGCATGTTCTCATATTCCACCAATTTTCAACTGGCCCATCTCAACAATACAAAATTCTTAATGCCAGGTTCACCCTACTGTATTCCATGGTGCGTCTCAATTGAAATGTAATTATTTACTATATTGATCAGTAAATTTTATAAGAATATTGACGTATTTATCAATTTTTTACTATATTGACCAATAACTAAATATAACCAGGTTCTGTTTACATCACTTAACCTTGGTCTTATAACGTATACTTGGTTCTATTTGGATGTTAAATAGAATTGCAAAAAAAATATGTCAAGGTATATTTCAACTTATCTTCACGTCCAAGCGATAAAATTTAGCGCCGAATACAAGATCATTTTTACTAAATATGAATGGTCAGTGTCCCAGACTTAGAAATATAATTGCATTTTGACGTTAATTTTTCTAGATTAAATATGTATAAGCACGATTAATAAGTAATTTAAACGTTATATAACAATGGTCAACGTGTATTTTTAGCCTGTCTAATATTGACGTACAATGTAATTATTTACTATATTGATCAGTAAATGTTATAAGAATATTGACGTATTTATCAATTATTTACTATATTGACCAATAACTAAATATAACCAGGTTCTGTTTACATCACTTAACCTTTGTCTTATAACGTATACTTGGTTCTATTTGGATGTTAAATAGAATTGCAAAAAAAATATGTCAAGGTATATTTCAACTCATCTTCACGTCCAAGCGATAAAATTTAGCGCCGAATCGATTGTCTTGTATAATTTGGTTAAGTAAATAACAATGATACATGTTTGACCACTTATTGCATTAGTTATTATGAGAGTTATTCCCAAAAAAGCTGCCAAAACAGTAGTAGATAAACTGTATATAACTTTTAATAAGCATTAGGCCACGTAATGGTCACATTTTGTACTAATTGTGATTAAGAGTTATTCACAATGCATTTTCATTATGATGTACCACACATTTTATGGAGATATAAAGTGAAGCGGTCGCTCTACAAAATGGCCGCACACAACTTAGTGAAAAGGGATATGTGCATGTGTAGGTTAAGGAAAGATTATTGACCTCTTTTTGCATAAGTTATTTAAATAGAGTCTACATGTGTGACAAATAATATGTATGGAGGTGAAAATTGCGGGTGCTCTTCAAAGTAGCCACTAGAATACATTCAAAATTAATAATTATGTGTCCATTTATAAGGCGCCAAATCCACACATCGTGCTCAACAACTATACAAAAGTCTTTTGGATCTACTTGGTTGTGTCATTACACTTTAAATAAGCATTACAACACGCAATATGTATAATAAGTTAATATTTGCTAAGTTGTTTCTATATGATCACTGATAAAATGTTTGGCCTCTCATTCTTTATGGAGCTTAAAAGGTAAGGGCTTATATTGAATTGTGCTTACAATGTATCTTGGTATGACAAATCACTCACAATGTTATATCACTAATTTTCAAAGTCGCTCAGATCACTGCATTCTTACTAGTACCGCTCTCGTTTTCAATAGGCTTCTAGAAGACAGGATGCCTTAACAAACCTGGGCTTGGTCTCCAATAATATACCCGCAGCTTCAGGCGCTCTACCACCAGAAATGTGTGAGGGCCTTGAAGAATCTGCTGTACGGGGTAACGACTAAGAATGTCATTGGAGCAAGGTGATTTGTCATACCAGAATACATTGTAAGGACAATTCAGTATATACACGCTATTTTCACCTCCTTATAGATTATTTGTCACACCGGTAGATTCTATTTAAATAACTTTATGATAAGCTAATGCAAAAAGAGGTCAAACCAGAAATAATCTTTTCTAAACTTACTCCGACCCATGTCGTTTTCTCGTGAGATGTTAGCGGCCATTTTGAAGAGCGCCCTCACGGTTGGCTTGTTTGATTGTAAATCGGGCACATGCATGTTAAAATTAGATATGCAAAATTTGAGAGAAATCGCGTAAGTGAGCATTGCGATATATTGGTATGTTAACATTTTTAATTGAACTTTGGTGAAAACATCTTATGGTCATATTCGTAAATAGCTTTATTTAATAGTTACAATGAAACAGACTAGTTAAGTTGGCGATGCGGTTTGTTGACATTACATAATTTCCTAGGGAAGTGTATATCAGTAATCGATATCAAGAATGGTACCTTTAAAGAAAAGCTATATTTTGTTAGATTAAATGCAGCAAGTTACCCGAAAGGTTCATTGTCCCTTTTAATTTCCTCCGCTATCCACCATATTCATGATACTTCGATAACCACGAAACAGGCTCTGTAAGTTGATTATGAGGTTTGTTAGGGAAATAATATTAATAAAGAAAAAAATATTCAATGCAGCATGATATACACGATACTTTGATAACAAAAAACTCGTGGCCCACCCAGGTTAAGGGCAGAACAGTAGGACGTTAAACCCCATTTGATTTCATGTCACAATAAACTTGCAGGGTGTCAAGGCTAAATCAGGCTTCATTTATTGTAACAATTTATAGAGATATAATACATTCTCGGTTTGATTTAACATCCCCACTAAGAAGATTTTGACATGCTGGGCCGTTTCCTTCTTGTCGAAAGATGACCGTTGAGCTCAGTTGTTGAGGCCTATGATAGATGAAAACGCCTTCTGGGGATGTTTTGCACACCTAACAAGGTTTATAGTGGATTAATTTAGTATGGCATACAGTAAATCCAATCTAGACCCGGCGGCAAGATCATTGTATTTCGATTTTTCATTTGATGGGAGAATAAATTCCTGATAATAACTTTTCGTTCGCCAGGATGTCCGCCAAGACCAGATTATAAGCATCTAAACTATTTCATTGGAGATCCCCTCTGGTAGATAAGATACCACCCCCACTTTATTGCTTACAGCATGATTTCAGATTTGAACATAATTTTGTTTTCAATTGTTATTTAAAATAAATAAGTAACCTGCAGTGAAGAAGAAATTAACTAAAATAAGATAGCAGGGGTTTTAAAACAACATTTTGTGTGAAAAGTGTAACGGTCCACAACCTTGCGAAAGACCATATTTTTACACTATTCACTTACATACGACGGCTACTTTGCCCAGCAGTTTTGGTCCGATTTTCACGAAATTCGAGCTTAACCTGGTAAATCGAGGTTGTGGACCCCGTAGAAGTCACAATTTTACTTCGAAATTGATGAAACTGAAATGCATATCCTCTGATTGTAACAAATCGCATTTTTTAGCTTGTGGTCTCTGTACAGGTCACAATTATTATCCGATTTAAAATACCGTTTGAATATTACACCGTAATGAAGGTTGAGTTCAAATTTCGTGACAATCGGACTTAAACTATCAGACAAAGTAACAATTTTCATCCGATTTTGTTGAAACTTGAAATATAACTTTATAATCCAAAGATCTTGGTCCTGCCAATATTCGCCCATATCGGATCATAGCTAACGCTAATTCAATGCAGCATGATATACATGCTACTATGATCACAATAAACCCGACGGGTGTCAAGGCTAAAACAGGCTGAATTTATTTAACAATTATATACAGATCTAATGCATTCTCAGGTTGATTTAACATTAGTTTCCCCATTCAGAACAGTGTGCCATCATGCTGGGCTGTTTCCTACTTGTGGAAAGATGAGCTCTGAACTCAGTTGTTGAGGCCCCCAATATTTCGCCGACAATATCGTTTTTTTTTTAAGAGTGTTCAAATTGACAGGCGATCTGTAGGCTTGTAGCATGGTCCACCAAGGCCTGCCTGTCATTATCACCTGATCCTCTTGTCTTGATACCATGTGTGCGTTGTACGTAACTCCTGTGAGGCATATTGGTCTACTGTCACTGAACACGTTACAAGGCGCCAGTTCAATTGTTTGCCTACGGGCTCCTAAAAATGTAGGTGCCTATTGTTGTGCCTATACTGTAAAAACATTATCTTTGCTACCCTCGAGATGATATCGGCAGGAAGAGTTGAAGGAGATTTCAGCCATGAAACCCTGTCTGAGGCCCAGGAATTCACTCGGATACGAGGAGACCGCACCAAATTTTCTGGGGGAGTACCCCCACCCCCTCGGACTTACTCCTTCGACGCTTCTCAATCGTCCGCTTAAACAGGCCACCTCTTCAGCCCCTCCTAAAAATTCCATAGTCCCATCAAATTCTACGGGCCCTGTGCGTTTGTGTGAATAGATGCAACCAATAATATTTGGTATGAAACACGTTCCTTTACATGTTAAAATCGGAATGCTCGTGTGTTTTGGATGGATTACATTTTCCTACATGCATGTTTGGAGTGAATAATGTTTTGCTGAAATTATAATGGATTTATGGGCTATCTTAATACAGTGATGCGGAAAATTCTATCGATATCTTTCTCCGAAGATAATTCGGGTGTTTTCAGTGATAAGAAATAGTCACCTATGTTGAACCAACGCCATTATCCCCCAAAATCAAATGCAAACCAACACATCAAATGAATGTGACAAATTTTCCTTTCCTTGTTTTTTGTTCAGAAATCTACATGCTATAAAAAATTTCAAGATAGACATGGAGCGCCCGGTTAGATTCATCTTCTCTTTACGAAGTAACCTTGGTAATGATGTTATATTTACCGACAATCGATATTTGCTTGATTAAACGATTAATAATCGATGGCGTTAGAAAAATTGGGAAAGGAGTTCAAAAAGGCCAACAATATGGGCAACTATATTGTATTTATAATTACCCCTTTCCCAGCAGCAAACTTTGTTCTATGAATAAAACTAATTTATGATTAACATAATAACAAATTGTATAATCAGGATAAGTCTTTTTTATGGCAAATATACAGAAATCATGTGAAGCATCGCCAAAATATTGCAAGGAATAATTTAGCAATCTAAAAAAATATCGGGGAAAAGCTATTGGTAAAAATAATTCTTTATCACTGAAAACTCAATACAAAAGATATGCTACACTGTAACGGATATCCATTTTCTCTGTGGCCGAATTCCGTAGCTTAACTACTTTTTTTCTGTTAATCGGTGGCTTTTTTGAAAAATTGTGTGAATTATTTCTCCAAATCACGCGGTTTATGTATTTCTATGGAATTTTCAGTAATAAACATGGAATTTTCGTGAAACGTAGGGATAAAATTTTTACTCCCTTCAGCAATGGACTTAATGTTATTTCACGGAATAAACAGTTGAATGACCAGTAAGTTCCGTGAAATTTAGGGATACAATGTTTTTTTCTATTCAATAACGGACTTAATTCTATTTTATTAGAGGATCAACGGTGGAATTTTTTCCACGGTGTAGTGTAAAAAAATCGCCCATTTCCACTGAAAAAGATATCCGTTTTATTGCACACGCCGACGGGGTTCTCTTATATTACAAGAAAATAGTGAATTCAGTTATACGGTTTAAAGATATATTAGAACTTTCGACCTGTATAAAACAATTTTGTTTTATTTGACAAAGAATTATACTGGAATGTTAAAAATTCAGCCACGTCTAGCTGTTAATATATCGCTGATATGTGGGCATTAGTGATTCTGCGCTCGTACATAGATAGCTTGCAGTGATTTCCAGAGAGTTCAATGGATTTCGATTATCTACCAATTAGATAGATGAAAAGAGCAGATTATAAGCCACTCTTGACAAAGACTACCAAACAATATTCCCCACAGCTAACAACAACTTTCGGGGTTTTCACATCGCCTCGATACAACATGGGTTCAATAAGTGCTAACTGGTCCCATAGGGTGCTAACCAGTTGGGTTGAGGGTTGAATCCATATGTGGCCGACAATGCCAACCACTGTTAGCTACACTAGTATAATAGCCAAGGTCGACCACTGCGAAAGATCTAGAACTCAACCGATTGGTTTAGATTAATCAACTGATTAAGACAAAGTGGAATACACCAACAATTTGTTCTGGCTACAGACGATTTAGAAAGATTTCTTTGCATGTCACACCCAACTTTCGAGAACCATTATTCAATTGATTAATAAGTAGACACCTCACTCATAATAAAATAAACGTTTGCATCAAGTGGGATGGAATAAGGTCTTAAAAACCTCGATAGTGATCAATATGACAACATATCTATCACTTTTATGGCAGAAAAAAAAAACAATCTTTACTCACAAACAGTTATTGTAAAATGATCAAATACCAAATTCTCGTTCAGTATAAATTTTTTTAATTTGATCACGGAGTCTGTTCTTCTCAATAATTCTCATTTTCCCTCCCTTGTGTTTGTGTGTCACTAACAAAAACAAAAGTTTCCTAATCGATTTTAATAGTACTATAAACGCAATGTTTCCTGCTTGTTAACCTATTTCTTATTGATAAATTTATCACGCCAGCTGTGAGACTACTTCATCTATTAGCCATAACAGTTTTATACCTTGCAAGAATTGACATGAAAATAACACGAAGATATATCTATAAACTCAATGGAAAATCTTAATTATTGATCATACTTTTTATCACATACAAGCCTAGGATCAGAACTTCCCTGCACGTAACTCAGTGATAGGCCCTTCGATCTAAAGTGCGCCTCCGCAGGTACCCCCACCCTGTAGGTTCCGTGTTTGATCCCTGCATTGGCCAAGAAATGGAACGAATACACATCGAAAGAACCCTTGGCAGTTGTAATTCGATAAAAGGGCAGAAACACAGGACGTTAAACTCATTTTCATATTTATATGAATTACACAAGAGAATGAACACACTTGTTAAACCAGGTCCCCACCCCAAAGTCATAATTCGTGCTTCGATTGAAATCGTGGTGATCGTAGCAGGTCTTATCATATATTGAGGTCAGTCGAAACAATCTTGTTGAACTTCTCGAAACGTATCCGAAGGTATCTGCACGTAGCAGATGGTGGACTCAATATGGATAATCCTATCGTAACGCACTGCGCGGAAGTGGGAATCTGCCAGAAGCTCTCTCATATGGCGAGCCCAGTCTGATATACGTTATTCAAGAATATTAAAACTAGATGTTAATGGACTCTCAATTAAGGTTACCATTTCGGCGTTGGTGATCCGTGTAAATAAAATTATTGTTTGTAAGAATAAAAGCACTGAGCCATAAAAACTCAACATTTCCATCAAGGAAGTCAATGCGTATCAAGTCGCGTTATCGTCGGCGTAATTAGTAATGGTAAGTTTTCACCATCACGAATCGTGCTATACAATTGGAATCATGAAGTACACGTGGTGATCCTATCAATTTTTGTACATTGGGGCCAAAGCCCAGCTTAGGCGTGGGCCCCTGCGGTTCATGGCAAAAAGAAGAAAAAATCATATTCCAGATGAAAGATTCACGGTATTCGATCTAGTGGCGCGAGGGCGGAGACTGGGCTATTCTCAACCTCCTCTGTGAAGTTCCACTCGGTGATCGGTCTATGCCTCTAGCGGCGCAATGGGTGGAGACAGGGTGAGTCTGTAATCTCTCAATGTTCTTTGCAAGTGGTCAAAACCTCTGACGTAGATTTCTTATCAATTATTACAGACCGTTTAATTGTGAGCCATTCGAAAGAATATGAAATAATCTGTTCGCCGCGTAAGGAGCACCGCGATTCAAGTCAGGCCCTGGGCCTCGCTCCGGTAATGCTGGGCTTTGATCGAGGTCGGTCGAAGCAATCGTGGTGACCGTATCGAAACGTATCTGCGCGTAGCAGGTCGTGGACTCGATTGGGACCGTCAGTGGGAACTTGGCAGAAACGAGATAGTTAACTAACTTAGAGGGATGTCAATGGTGCATGAAACCCCTTTACCTTGTGTAATAAGACACATTAATTTTCAATAAAAAATATACTTCAGAAGTGGTTTGATTATTCTGTTTACTTTGGACATCACGGTGTAGACATTATCTAGCAAGAACTGGGTGATAAAACTACACAATTAACAATGTGAAAGAGAAATGATGGACCATGAAAATGTATCTTATATGGCTTAAGTCAGTTTCTCGTTTATCTTCATGAGAAATAAACAAAATGGGTGACACTATAGTCTCCGAATGATTAACACACAATTATTAGTTTTCCGTTTACTACCCATTTGACCTCTAAACGAGCAACAAAACATCTATAAGAAAATAGCGGACAATATCAGCTCAAACGGAATTGATTTTCTGTGCTTCGCATTAGCGTAAAAGGTTATGCGCGGAACTCATTCAACAGGGGACACTAAGGAACATCTACGAAGCAGAGTTACTTTGTGTCAAAATGCGTGAGGAAACGATTCCGCCACTTGATTTACCCATCTACATCAAGTTGAAAGAGTCTACCTTCAGGGTTATTGTGTCCCAAAGACTCGGCTAATCAAATAGCATATCTCTGCTTAACCAAAGCAGAAAATGGTCATCACTAAACCCAGTCAAGAAATTCTCATAATAAAACTCAACAGCAAGATATGACGTACAGACAAACCCATACTAATAGTCATCTGCTTTCTGTGTTCTTTAATGATATCAAATGGTTTCATTAGGGTCATACATGATGGTGCTTTGTCTCAAGACAAATGGACACGAATTTTCCATGTAAATCATATAATATGTATGTCGTATGAGCATAACCGTAAAGTCTGTATTATATATCATTGATTACTACTCAACGACAAAGTTTATGTAAGAGTGGTTATAAAAGAAAATACATCACGGATTAATAAAAGAAATGTCACGATGTAATGGGGGCATTACCTAACAATTTAATAATCGATGTACATAGATATATTGTGCATTAATTGCCTCAGGCGGTCTACAGTTTATCTGTTTTTCAGTGTTCACGATGTCTTTTAATGTAAGGTATGTTACAGGAATGACATGTCAATAATGTCAAGCTTATTAACAACAACGTACGTATACATATTTAAATGAATTCATTAAAAGATGTAATAATGTCAATGATTGATTTAATATGGAGACAAAAAATTACGATTTCAGTTTTTCACTATTTGTAACATAATTACTTATGGGTTAAAAATTTTGCAATTGAACCTAATACTTGCGCTAAGCCTTGAATAGTGGTGCATCAATTGTAGTCACGGACTAGACATGATGCAGGCACGATATTGCAGAGCTAAATAATCTATAGGTCCGACAATGTAAACTATAGTTCTCCCACGTCTGTCAAGGGGGGTAAGACGCTGGCTCGCTAGTCTGGAGGTCGGGTGTTCGATCCCTGCATTGGCCGAGAAAGTTCATCCAAATTTCCAGGCGTGGTTTCTCTTTGTCAGTGATGCAGGCCGGAGGTCCTGACAAGGACAGCTGTCTAGTCGTTCGGGTGGGACGAAAAACCGATGCCCCGTGTACGCATAGGGGGACACGAAAAATATCCGTTGGAATTCGATATAAGATAGGTTCCCTCATATCACACTGTATGACGTATGTCCGTCTTCATTAGCCCAGGTTAGGAACAGAACAGTAGGATGTTGAACGCCATTTCATTTCCGTATTGTCAGTGTAAGCTGTACTAACAAGAGTTCCTCTCCGTGTGTCAGAGTAAGTAAAACTTCTCCACTTGTTGACAGTGTAAGCTATAGTTGGTGTTGTGTTCTTTTACATTTCATTTATCTATAATTTTGTGAAATTTAATTTTTGGATATGATATCTAGAATATATATATCTATACATGTATATTATATATAATATATATATATATATAATATCTTTCCTCTTCGGTCCATTTTTGCAATACTTTGGGTGCTTTTGACAAATAATGCGCTGGTCGGTGATTGGTAGGTAGGACCCTGGAATGAAGCCAAATAGTGAATGATTGATGAAACCATCTATTAATGGTAAATACGCCTTGACGCTGACTTAAGTATGTTAAGTACAGGGTGTGATAAACAACGACGACGTCTGTATCTTTGCTGGTTTGTTGCCTCGAGAGAATTGTCAACACTGGTCATTATGTTCATTAAAGTGTTGAAGTAGTACCAGCATTTTTAAAATAATTGATTGCGCCAGGGGAAGGATTTAATTAACCACAAGTTTGTTCGTTCATATATCCTACATGTCTAGCTAAATGTGTGTGACGCTAGATCTATCATTTAAGACAACCTGCTAACGGGGAAAGAGAGTAAAAGGGTTTAACTTTGTAGTACACTCTACTCAACACAACTATGTCATTTCGGGACTAACATGGTACAGCTTTATTTTAATAATTCGATCTACGTCTTAAGCAATGCGAGGAAACCGATGGACCCCGAGATTACCAACGAGGTTGAACAGGTAACCTACAATGTCACGTTCGGATCTTAAGTAAAACCGCACATAAACATGTCTTTGATCTAAACCACGTCGCTTGAAACAGTGAAAGACAGTGTGATCTAAAGCATTGGCGTTAGATTTGGGTTGGATCGCATTGCCACTTACTTTAATGACATCCTATTCTGTGTTTCTGTTAATTTATTGATGTTTAGAAAAAATAAAGTTTCATGAACGAATGGTGATATCTCTGAAGACCACTACGATAAGTTATTGTATTTAAAACATCTCGGTGAAGCAGTGAACAATTTGTTTCAACTTTGACATACAATCTAAATATTCTTGTCAAAATTCAATTTTTTGTCCGAAAATGTAGGTTGACTTTACATATGTTGCTACACTTAAATAATGATCCACCTTGTTAACTCCGTACAATACTTTTATTCTACCGAACATATGGTACAAATCCCTCCTAAGCTTGTATTGCGGGAGCCCTAGTCTGGTGCTCTGGCCCCGACTCGGAACCTTGTTCCAACTAACTCATATTATGTCGGAGTTCTGGTTTTAACTTAAAGAAGCTAGATCGCTAACATTTGGGAACCAGGAATTGACACAAGTATGTCGCAATGCATATAAGCCAGCAGTCTAATTCGAATGCAAATTTCTAGCGTCTGGTTATCCCAGTCTACTTACACCGTTTGATTTGGTAAATATGTCTAGCCTCGTCTCTCGAGTCTCTTCTTACAACAGAGGCTGAAACGCATTTTGGTACACGATTGGTGTACCAATGGCAAAATGTTTATTTTTTTTTAAATATCGGATATCAAAAGCCCATCTTTTTCCGATAAGATCACAGAATCAATGTTAATTTTAACTGACAAATAATTCGTTTTTTCAATGTTGAAGATTTTGGATGATTATTGAGTTTAGAGACATAACTACTTTAACTGTCAAGTTTCGATTAGATTCCTGCTTTAAAGATTATGGTCTGGGCAGATGCCGAACCCTCAAAAGTACTTTGCTCCGGCCCTGACTCGGGATCTTGTTCAAACCAACTCCTTTATTTTGGCTTCACCAAGTGGATGACACCTTTGTAGTCTTGAAAGTTAATGATGAACCTATGGCCCTGTTGGGTCATCTAAACAACCGGGATCAACTGAACACCGTTTTTATGGGATACAATCACTAGTTTTATTCTATAGAAAGAAGAAACCTTACCATTTTTAGATGTCCACGTCTACAAACAAAACTGCAAAATGAAGATTTAACGTAAACCAACCCACACAGATCAGTACATTAATTATAACTCAAGCCATCCTCACTATGTTAAAGAGACCTCATATTCAACTTAGTACGCAAAGCCATTAACATAATTATGTGAACCAGAATACTTTGATGACGAATTAATACCACTTGCGGCACGTTGGCTGCTACCTAAATAATTACCCCGCACCCCAACTATAGTCAACAGACAGATTGACCCCCCCCCCCAAAAAAAAATAAAATAACAACAGAAGCAACCAACAGAAGCTAGAAAATTCACCTATCAGAATCTCCCTACAATTCCGTGGAAGTCTCACCTACCAGATTAGCCGATTACTAAAGGAATCCTACATTGACAGTCTCTCTATCCCCACATGACTCGAACAGATTTAAAAAGCCAATGGAAAACTTCAACCAACTATTCCTTTGCAAACAAAAGGGGCCAATTACAAAATTAACTGTTTGTGTAAAAAGGCATATACCGGATAAACCAAAAGTGAAGTAGATAAAGGAATTTCGGAACACAAATCAAGAGCCCAAACCAACATATCTGCCATAGCTGAACACTTGAAAGACCATCCAAGGCACACAATAGACTAGGACTAAGTCGAAATTCTTACTGCAAATCAACATAATAAGAAATTTGGGAAATTAAAAGAACCGATTAACATTAGAAGATTTTCTTTAGATTTGAATAAATATTTGGAACTATTTATTCTTAGGGCATATGATGATGTTAATTAACAAAATTAACAATCTTCCTATAGACTGTAGTTACTAACTATTAATCCCCCCACCCCCGGTGCAATTATGCCTTGTTATCATATCATATTTCTGTTGTGGTTTCATGTTCCTTAACAATTGAGTCAATAGCCTTGCGTTTATAAGTTCTTATTTGTTAATATACTACTCTAGGTATGGATCCCCCCTAATCATCTTTCCTCTATTCAGTGTGGATTCGCTGTATAAACATAATTAAAGTTTCATGTTTAGCTATATCTTTGTAATCACACGGTGCTTTTTAGTTCTTTATTTTTGTTTAAATATTTTGAACTCTTCTAATCATTTTTATCAAGATTGTACAATATATACTGAGCGCCATAGAAAATGCATCACTATTTTTATACGTCCACATTCATAATGTGAACGTATTATGCCGTCGCCCCTGTCTGTGTGTGTGTGTGTGTGTGTGTATGTGTGTGTGTGTGTGTGTGTCTGTGGTTCGCCTACAGGGCGCAATTCTTCATGGATTTTCTTCAAACTTGGTATACTTATTCCTTATACCCCAAGGAAGATCCCTATTGTTTTGGGGGCATGCCCGACCCCCAGGGGCCGAGCCACGCCCATTTCTAGCATTTGTTTGTTTGTCGTCTACAGGCCACATTTCTTAACTTATAATCTTGAAACTTTGCATACACATTCTTTGTACCCTAAGAAACATCCCTATCGTTTGGGGTGTATGCCCCACCCCCAGGGGCAGAGCCACGCCCATTTTCTTTTCGTGTGTCTTTGTGTCGCCTACAGGGCGCAATTCTTACTGGATTTTCTTCAAACTTGGTATACGTATTCCTTATACCCTAAGGAAGATCTCTATTGTTTTTGGTGCATGCCCGACCCCCATGGACAGAGCCACGCCCATTTTAGTATGTATTTGTTTGTCGTCTACAGGCCACATTTCTTAATTTATAATTTTGAAACTTAGCATACACATTCTTTGTACCCTAAGGAACATCCCTATCATTTGGGGTGCATGCCCAACCCCCTGGGGCAGAGCCACACCCATTTTCTTATCGTGTGTCTTTGTGTCGTCTACAGGCCGCAATTCTTATTGGATTTTCTTTAAAACTTTGTATACTTAATCTTTATACTCTAAGGATGATCCCTATCGTTTGGGGTGCATGCCCAACCCCCAGGGGCAGATCCACGCCCATTTTCTTTTTGTGTGTCTCTGTGTCGCCTAGAAGCCGCAATTCTAACTGGATTTTCTTAAAACTTTGTATACTTACCCTAAGGATGATCCGCATTGTTTTTGGTGCATGCCCGACCCCCAATGGCAGATCCACGCCCATTCCTTGTATTTATTTGTTTGTCGTCTACAAGCCACATTTCTTAACGTATCATCTTGAAACTTTGAATGATTATTCTTTGTACCCTAAGGAACATTTCTATCATTTGGGGTGCATGCCCAACCCCCAGGGACAGAGTCACGCCCATTTTCTTTTTGTGTGTCGCCTACAGGCCACAATTCTTAATCGGTCATCTTGAAACTTAAAATACTTATTCCTTATACCCTAAGGATGACCCCTTTTGTTTTGGGTGCATGCCCGACCCCCGTGGGACAGCAACACTCATTTCTTGTATTTGTTTGTCTGTCGTCTACAGGCTGCATTTCTTAATGTATCATCTTGAAACTTTGAATACTTATTTTTGGTACCTTAAGGAAGATCCCTATTGTTTTTGGTGCATGCCCAACCCCAAGGGGCAGTGCCACGCCCATTTTTTTTTGTCTGTCTGTGTCACCTACAGCCCACAATTCTTAATCGATCGTCTTGAAAACTTTTTTTATACTTATTCCTTATACCCTAAGGCTGACCACTATTATTTTTGGTGCATGACGGACCCCCTGGGACAGGGCCACGCCCAATGCTTTTGTATCTTGTGTTCGCCTACAGGATGCAATTCTTAACAGATCCTTTTAAAACTTTACAAACCTATTCCTTATACCCTAAAGATGACCCCTATTGTTTTTGGTGATTTCCTAACCCCAGGGGCAGAGCCGTGCCCATTTTTACTTCGTGTCTATGTGTGTTGTCTACAGGCCACGATTCTTAATGGATCGTCTTTAAACTTGGGATATGTATTCCATATAGCCTAAGGACGTCAACTGCATGTCCCGACTCACACAGGCAACACCCGACCAATTTTTGTGTTTGTCGTTTCCAGGCCGCAATTCTGAATGAATCAGCTTGGTACTTGGTTTATGTATTCCTTATAGCCTGAGGGCTTCCACTATTGATTTTGATGAATGTCCCGACCCCCAGGGTAGAGCCACGCCCACTTTTTGCCTTTAGTGTTAGGAAGGCACAATTCTGAATGGATTATCTTGGTATAGTTATTCCTTATACTCTAAGGACGGCAACTATTAATATTCTTTAAGTGGCATTTAGCGATTGGAAAACACATTAATAGAACACAATTTTTATGGGAAACAATCACTGGTTTATTCTAAAAGCACGACGTTTCGACAAGTATCCTCTTATCGTTATCAAGCACAATTCACTGGTTTATTCTAAAAGCACGACGTTTCGACAAGTATCCTCTTATCGTTATCAAGCACTGATAACGATAAGAGGATACTTGTCGAAACGTCGTGCTTTTAGAATAAACCAGTGATTGTTTCCCATAAAAATTGTGTTCTATTAAGGCAACTATTAATGTTGGTACACGACCCTCAACGCTAAACAAACCAAACGCCTAGCCTTCTTGACAAAGTACCATATCAATCAAAGCAGGAATGTGGACGTATATTGTAGCGTTAGCGTTATGTTTTCCGTATAACAAAATGATCCTGTAAACATATCTTATTTATTTTGCTTCTTATTGTGAATTATATTCAAATTGGAACACATCAGTAACAACACATTTGTTAACTTATGGATGTTTAATTTGTAATCGACGGTACAAAGTCAGAGGGGTCAAAACAATAAGTACGACACAGATGTCAGTAGCGCGTGTGTCCTCCAATGGCTCTTACGCACGCTGTGTAGCGACGTAGCATGGAATTAACCATCTGTGTCGTACTTTTGGTTTTGGCCCCTTAAAGACAGATGAGAGAGAGAAATGGTACTAACACGTGGTTTAATTTTATTTTAGCAGTGGGGGGAACGGGAGAAAATCCTACTCCTTGTCACGTACAACCGGTGATTTGAAACCATGTCAGCTGACTCAATGGCAAGCCGTATGATACAGCGCGCGCACGCTAACCATTCGGCCGTCCTCCCCCGCCCCCTAATGACAGATGAGCTTTCTGTACCACTCAACGGGCATTACATAACACCATCTGATATTGGGTCGACCATCTGGGTGTCACAGCTGACATAGGGATATTCAACTAATTCCGCTTTCATGTGTCAAGTGGGACATTATAACGTATCCATATTACCCCTTATTCTCTAACATAAACAACACCTCCCCACCTCCACCGCACAAATTTTGTCATGTTAATATACATTGTATTACATTTCGTTGTTACGGAATAGTACGACACAAACTATTTGTCATTTCGGGACTACTATATGATTCAATTACATTTCAATAATTCGATTGAACACTGGAGGACAGAAAACACACAAGCGATCCTACTCCCTGTCACGGGGGGTTGGGATGGCCTAGTGGTCTAGAGTGCGGCGCTTCTACCTCTAGCTGGCCGGTCACCTCTGGCTTGCAGCTGTGGTTTCGAGCCCTGGTGTGAGCGTATGTGGCATGGAGATAGGGGCGCCTTCTCAACCTCGTGGGTTTCCTCCGGGCACTCCGGTTTCCTCCCACTGCTAAAGACCCCTACGCGCAAGCGAATTATTGAAATAAAATCAAACCATATGTTAGTCCCGAAATGACCTAGTTTGTGTTGAGTGGACGTTAAACCACATTTCTCTCTCTCTCTTTTACTCCCTGTCACATAAGCGGGAAATCGAAAACACGCCGCTTGACTCACTGACGTATGACGAGCCTTATGATTTTACACGCATTAAAGACACATTCGCCTGGGGAAGTTCAAGTTACCCAGAGCCCTTTAATTAATATTGATAATTGCAGGATTGCATTAAAATACTAACAATTGCAATTGTTGATCAGATTATTTTTGTACCGTTGTACAATCTTCTTCCATATAGTGCGAAAGGTGAGATTTTAACTGTGAATTGGACGATGATTTATTTCTAATTTGCGTGATATTTTTTATTCGTTTAATATTTACAGAATGTAAAAATGCAACATCCAATTATGGGATCTGAAAACAAGTCATCTCTTCTAAGAAATTATTTCCAAAAATATAGTACATTGTTTAAAATTATGATTATAAAGAATTAAATTACAGGGTAAAGGAATGTAAATACATTGATTAAAATTAATTGATATAAAGGTTTATATTACAAATGAGTTAAAGGGGATATGGACCTATTCCTTGGAACATTAAAATAGACGAAATGGGAATAAAACACACATTAATGTAATATATATGTAAAGTAATACATATTAAACTTTTATAATTCATTGTAATTTATAATTAAATATGTTTGGTAAAATGCGTGAACAGTCCCAAATTAACGACAGTGGTTTACGCCTGCTTAGTCCACACAACACGTTTTTTTTTTTTTTTTTTTTTTTTTTTTTTTTTTTTTGTCGTTGTTTTCTTTGTTATTAAAAAAAGAGCTCGAAACCATAGACAGATGTTGGATTTTAGGATCCTATATTTTCATGGTAAGTTAACGGTGTGTTCTCCCTGCTAACCCTTTAGTTGATCTTAATAGCAGTAATACCGATTGAAATGGACCAATATTGAATTCTAATTCCTTTTGCAAAATTTCGAATGCTATAGAAAATAATCAGTTAGCGATTCAGCCCCTTTAATTTACTCCGAATGTTATGTTTAGCGACACGATTTTCTGTTTATGGTGGTGTTTAAACCTGAAGTTGTGATAATAAAAAGACATAGGCTAAGATCTATAAATTTTAAACGGCGATAAAAAAAAGACTTTCGAGGTGATAGATGGGCATTGTAAAGTTAGTAGACGTCGTCCAATAATGGTTGATATTACAAGTCTAGATCGCCAGGGCATGTAGATATCATCAATCAAGACGGTTTTACCGGCAACTGTCTATGTCGAAGTCGATTTGCTAATGGTGCAAAAATCAAAGCTTAAAACGGATTTGACAGGATAAGTGGTGAATTCGTGAAAATTCGTACATTTGATTCTATATTTATTAATTAGATCGTTTTATTTTGGCGATGAAAAATAACGGGTCTAGTAGTTATCCACGTGGCACTCACGTATGAATCGTTGACGAATTTGAAGATACTCCGATCACACCGCATGTCTATTGATAAATGGCTTTCTGTAAGCCAATGAATGTTGCCACGGATGACAACACCATAAAGCTTATTTAAAATAATCCATATATGCCAATTGGGTACTTTTGTTGTATCCATGAAAACCTGGCAAATTAAACTTTTATGTGTTAAGATCCAAATTGTTACTCAATCCTTCGAATACATTGGTTTCAAACGAAAAATAATAGTACTAACATTGGTAAGGTACCCTTGATATCGTTAAACACCATTTGAAATGTGCAGAAAAAGAAATACCATAGTTTGTCTATCACAGTTTTTATTTAATTAATATAGATAATGAGAAAATAAGTTAGCGCACCCTCATATACAACAAACATTCGATTTAAAATTAACATTTATGATTGTTCTTTACAGGTTCCGGTATATTTAGCATGGTTTTCCTGAGTATGAAAAGTGAAGAAACAACATTTCAGCCATCGAGCCAATAAAGACTTACTTCTATGAATCATAGTTTAATACTTTCGTCAAAAGTGATTAGTCTATTACCAAATGCGTAGGTTCTACAGGAAATTCTTTGAATTCGTAATAAGCCGATTATTTACACGTGTACTAAATAGTTGGCCTTTATGAAGAAGAAACCTATTGCAATCAATCTATGCTATCAGTTTGAATGTCCAAATGCTGCACAGACTGGGCTAGCGAAGACGGACATAAACCATGCAGTGCGCTGTCTGGAAAATTTGTCCGGAAAACGGCGCCACGGCCAACTCTCCGAATGTTGAGGGATATTTTACGTGCATGCAAATGCATACACGGGGTCTCGTTTTTTTACCGTGTCACCCGTACTGCAGCACTTACAAAGTGAAGCCACTCCGGAAAATTTTGAATCACTTTCACGGCCCACACCCGGTGCGAATCCGAGTGTTTGCGAACCAGTATCTTATACACAGAGCCGGATTAAAAAACTTTAACTATCGAGATGATACTTTAAGAATAACTACGCAAATCGTGCCAATACGGTCGCACATGTTTTGGACAGCAGCTTGTCCGACACAATCATTTTGTGACACATAAATACCATATCGAGCACACTGATTTATCGAAATAAAGTTATGTTGCAATACATGTCAATGGGATTATCGAACTCGAAGATGAAAGTATAATACAATTCCATTTTTTCTCTAAGCATTTCTCTGTAAGACCAGTTTGTACAATACTTGTTATCTCAAAAAGATATTGTCATTTGATTTGCTCTTTGACGGTGATTGATGGAAAAAATATCAGTTTAAAGGCGTTTTTTTTTATTCCATGAACAATAACAGCTTAAAGGCTAGCCCACTACCCGTATCGGAGAATTTCATCATATAGTTTTGACACAACAGTGAAGGGTTTATTGAGTCACAAGGAATGGCATATGGAACGATTGTAGAAATGCTTCCACTACTAATGTCTCATTTGAGCAAGGGGAGTTGGATGGTCGAATGGTTAGCGTGCGCGCGCGGTCTCATACGGCCTGTCATTGAGCCAACTGGCGTGGTTTCGAATCCCCGGTTGCACGTGGCAAGGAGTAAGGTCGCCTGTCCGCCCTCGTGGGTTCCTGCGGTTTTCTTCGACTGCTAAAGACCCCTACGCGCAAGCGAATTATTGAAATAAAATTAAACCATATGTTAGTCCCGAAATGACCTAGTTTGTGTCGAGTGGACGTTAAATCCCATCTCTCTCACCCTTTGAGCAAGTAACTGGCCTATAACTCTCTTAATTTTCAATAACACTGACCCCAAATTTACTGTACATAGCTTCACATATCATAAACCAATTCCCATTGCCGTATTAAATTATATGATTTGATGAACCCAATAGTCCGGCTGCCGACCGACAATCCATCTAATGTTTTTGGTGGATTATATATCTTCAGTATGTGTAGATTCAGAATCCGGATGATTCCACCCTCGCACCCTTGGGGAAATTTAAATATTCAAGATGGCCGCCATGGGGAATTATCTGGTTATTAAAATGTGTGACAGATTCTCTCGGACCCCGGTTTGAAGATGGTTTCTATAAGAATTCGACCCACCGAATTCAATGAATTTGGGTATTCATCCTTAAGGGGGTCCAAATTCAAAGTTGCTTAATTTGGCATGAACGTTCCCTAAAAGTGTGTGATATATTGAAATATATTTTTTCGGTGTATTATATAATATATCTTCAATATGTGTAGTTTCAGAATTCGGATGATGCCAGCTTAGCATCCTTGGGGGAATTAAAATATTCTACATGGCCGTCATGAGGCATTTTCTGGATATTTACTTCAAAATAGTGGGATACAATTCTCTCGGACCTCGGTATGAAGGTGGTTTCTGTAAGAATTTGACCCGTTGGATCTAGTGAGCTTGGGTCTTCCTCCTAAAAATTGCGGTTAATTCCACTAAGGGGGGGGGGGGATTTCCAACTAGCGGCTGTTTTTTTAGGTAAAAAAAATGCTCCCTAATACGGTGTGTAATATATTGAAGGGTAGGTTTCTTAAGATATAACCATAAACACATGTTCGAACAAAAGGTGTTCCTTCCCTTATATTCTTTTAAAGACACAAATTACACACGGACAATCGCGAGTTGAAAGCAAATGTTTCTAACATCTAACTGGAGCTCACATATTTCTCTTGTGCAACCTCCGGTATTTGTCCAACACATTTTACTCCACTAAATAACCAGAAAATGCCTCATGGCGGCCATCTTGAATAATTTAATTTCCCCAAGGGTGCCATCATCCGGATTCTTAATCTACACATAGAGAAGATATATAATCCACCAAAAAACATTAGGTGGACTATATTTCCACGTAAAGGCCCAAAATGGAGTTTGGCAACTGGACTACATCTGCTATGAGAAATTTCTGATAGTTTAAAATAGCTGCCGAACCAGAATCACGGGGTGTCATGTCACTCGAAAATACAGAAAAAACTGTTCGGTAAGATAAGATTATAATTTCAGTGTTCCACTCTTCATGATTTGCAACATAATTACTTATTTCCATGCAAACTGTGATGATTTGTGTGGAAATTTTATGATTGAACCTAATTTTACTTGCCCAAAGCCTCGAAGGGTGTATAAATTGCAGTCGTAGATGAGAATTATCACGACAGAAAACGTAAAACAGGGACACTTAAAAACACGGTGTGGTGTTAAATTTCGCGGTTATGAACAGATAGGGCAGAGCGGATATTTTTGTGTGAAACAGTACTAAATTAATGATGCAAGTTACGTTGCGCGATTAACCAAATAGAATATAAAAGGCGCGCTAAATTTATATCAAACATTAACCATTAATAGCAATCTCCATCCGGCACTCCACGACAGACTGCACCGATTCTATAGGTTTACAAAATATGTTATATCCCGGCTATTTAATTCATAATCCATTTACCGACTAGTGGAACTAATATTATACCCAGTACTTATATGGAAGTCGATAATCCATTTTGTAAATATACCACCGTTAATGCATTTTATATTTTCACATTTAGAATAATCCATATTCCACAGGTTAAAAGATTGCCAATGTGTACTTTTGAGTTATCCTTGAAAATGTGATAACCAAACTGTTACTTAAAGAACACGCTTTATTTAAGAGAATAATCCATCGGCTAAGAATGGTTCAAGACAGACCTTAAATAACAGTAATAAAGACTAAGTAATAAAATTAGTTACCTTTGATACCGTTAAGCCCCTGTAAAGATAGTGAAAGCGTTTACTCAAGTGTACCAAAATGACCGACTTGGACACAACAGCTGTTCGTGGGAATAGTTGTTAAATTTGATTAGTAACGCATCGTTTGTTATTAATGTACTTTTAGATGTGTCTGACAAAAGTACAAAATAAAAGATTATTAAATTTCATTTCAACATATTTAATGAGAATAAAGAATTAGCACAAGCTAATGCACAAGTATTCGATTCTTAACGTTTCAATTATCACGATTGGGTTCACGAAATTGTAGTGAAATGACCATAGTTTGCCTTTCACGAACCTTTTCGATTGCTGAATGCTGACCCCCGTAGACCCTGGGTCTGACAAAAGAAGAAATAAGGATTCAGTAATGGAGACATTAAAGACTTACTTTTAAGAATCGAGTGTTATTACTTTTGTTAGAAGAGATTATTCTGTTAACAAATGACTGAGGTCTGTCAGTATAGGATTCAGTATAGGTCGATCATTGAGGGTGTACTAAATAGTTGGCGTTCATGAAGAAGACCTATTTAAATCAACCTGCAAATTGTTATAAATCTTAGTGTACAAATGCCGGCGAAGAAGTTATAAATTAAAGACCGTTTGAGGAATCAATTTTGTCACCCACTTGTTACAGACTTGCATGGTTAAGGCGTCAACGTATATATTATATATGCCATAGGATATACGTACGCATAAAAAAGTGATCCTATAATTCTAACCATACCTGTTCGAAAACCACCGCCACGAGGGTTTATTTAAAAAAAATGTATGGCCTATAATCGGAGGGCACTACTATCGGGAGTTGGACAATTTTCGTCGGACAACTGCGTCCGAAGACAATTTCCGGCCGTATTGCTACAGAACTGACACAATATTCTGACTTTGCATTAACTATTATGATTTGCCGTCTTTCTTATTTATTCATACGTTTGGTACATTTACCCGTCTGCATTAGCCCAATTGGAGCAGAACAATATGACGTTAAACCACATTTTTTTCTTTCAGTACATGTCGACTTAAAAAATGTCATTCTAGTCCATTAGTCCCTGGAGGTACAACTAGTCTTTTATTTCCTGGCCCGTTTATTTAATCAAGTATGGCTTATTTATTTTCTATAAACTATAGCTGCTTTTTATACAAATTTCTCTTGGAAGATAAACTTCAAAGTAAACTTCCAATTGTGTTTTTTTCTATAATTATCTTGTTTACAATGTCATTATGTACTGATAATGCTAACATGTATGATAGGGCGTATTCATTAATTAATAAACTTTACTCAGATCCGTCTTTATCGTATAAACCTTGTAAATATACTCTATAGGTTCAGAGTTTTTGGACAAGTTTTTTACAGGCTTACTAAGAATGCTTGGCTAGTCAAAGTCAAAATTCGGGACTGCAGTCTGATTTTATATGCTTTTATGTCACTTACATCTTGTAAGAATTCTTACCACATATTCAAGTATTTGAGAGTGGACTTGTGCGGTTTGAATTAATTGAGCTGTTAATTATAAGGAGAAACCTGTCGAATAAAGTTCAGATTCCTGACGTCAATACCCGAAAAAACAAGACTACAATCACAGTTTTTGTGGATCATTCTATGATTATTTAACTAGTCATAAGGAGAAAAACAAATTAGTCTCTCGGCGTTGTTATTTCTGTAATCCGAACCAACATTAAGGAGTACGTGTACGTGTGGGCCTTGCGTGTCTCTAAGGCCAAACTAATGATGTCCTTTCAATACATTGGTAAATTCTTACAGTATATTTCCCAAAACGATTCCACTGTATTCATTTAAAGTTCTATGAGCTTTAAAATTTGAAGGATCAACCAAGATTGTACGTAAAGACATGGTAACGCCGTATATTTGAAAGAGCCCACTTACAATGCGCCCCTTTGTTGTGTAACTCACAAGGTAGGTATTTGTAACGAAAATGGCATTGATTTCCATACCATCGACAATAATCCGTATTTGAAACATTACAATTAAATTGTGTTTGGCAGTTGGACATAACCCTTAAATTTCTTCAATTATCGTAATATAGTTATAACGAAATTCATTTCGATGGATTTTCGAAGATCACAGTATTACACTACATTAAATGCATATCTTTGATAAAACCGGACTCGGGGGCGGATTGGGCCACTCGAATGGCCAGTCGGACAAAAAATTATTTTGTCCCTATTCGTCAAAAAAACTTTATATGGGAGAGGGATATTGGACCGGCCATGGAGCTATGGCTTTAACGGGCCGCTACGCCATCGCTGGAGTCTGAAATGGGCTGGAAAAATAGACTTTCTTGGCCGGAATTCGGAATCCTGTAATGGGGTTTCCGAATTTCATCGGATTCACCCGGCACTGTCGCCCTCAGATTTACTAAGTATTAAGTCACCTGCACCCTGTTTATGTGATATATTATTTGACAGAGATTATAATCAAATATGCCACCAAATCGCATATTTGGGGTTCATTTTTCAAAATTTCCAGGGGGGTGGGGGTGCCCCAAACCCCCCGACACAGGAGCCCGCGTCGGTTCCCGGCCCCAATCCGCCACTGACCGGACTGCAATCTATCGATAATACTAGGTATCTGACAATATTATACTAATTTGCTTGTCGTTTTGACGGTGACTGATGGATAAAACAACAGCTTACTGGTGGTGTGTTTGTCATGATTCCATCAGCAATGACAGTCTAGCGTATCACCTAAGCCTATTATTCGGTTTTTGTAAGTACCCTATGCTGCCAATCTCTGATCTTTACGCTACAGCTGAACTAATAAAATAAAAATCTTACATGACCATCGCTTTAACAATTTTAGTACCGCATGTAAATGTGAAATACATTTTAATTTTGTATTATGTCACCCATGTCTATAGGGCTAGATGACATCGCGCCTGGTACGTTCGTGCATTTTTTATGCGCGAACTCTTAGTTTTTCTATTACTGGCACGCGCACGGGCACTATTTTTTTTTGTTTTCCATGTACCAAAATCGAGGGTTTTGCGCGGAGGTACTTTTGAGGTATTAGCCTGAGAAGCATAACACTTGCCACTGTACCTGTATATCGCTAATTATAAATCGAGTGTGTGAAGACAGTTTATATAGATCAGTACAGAGTTTATTCTCGCTGTATTTGCAGCTAAGAAAACCAATGGGACTATTTTCTCAACAGTGTATGAACTTTTTCATAAACGATAATATCCTTACACCGAGAGAAATTATCTAGTCTCGGTGAAAAACCATGATCATCTGGTAAAAAATTACTTTTCTATTTTTTGGAACGAAAAACAGTGTTTTTAAAAACAAACGAACCTGCCGCACATGAGGAAGTCATTATACTAATAATAACAGACGAGAACTCTTTTTGGGCACAGGCTTTCTTACTGAGTAGTAAATCGTCCACAAAAAATCATGAATGAACTATGAGTAGCGACGACTGTAGACAGTAAGTAGGTTATACACTATACTTTTGAGTCGAGATTACTCGCTTTGAGTCGAGATTACCAGCTTTCAGGTCACCGATAACCAATTATGTCAGAAATACCATACTGACATTCGGTTTTTTCAAGTTGTACGCGAACTAACAATCGGCGCCCTAACTGTCTTCGTCAGCTACTTTCAGTTTCACAATGGCGTACGACATTCGGTTTTTCAAGTTGTACGCGAACTAACAATCGACGCCCTAGCTGTTTCGTCAGCTATTTTCAGTTGCTGGCGTACGGCCAGTGCCGGTGGGAAAAGACAACATTAAAATCAGAAATAGTTTATTTATTATTGTCGGACTTACGGTATCAATCCTGTCGAACAAATCATAAAGCTGTGGTGTTACGGTAGCGGCATAGTATTTCAACGTAACACCACAGCCACTGTAACAATTCATAATACATCTAACTATCACTCCCTACACATTTCCCCTCAACCTACTTTCCCAAACGTCAACAACACATCTCATACATCCAGTTCACTGATTAACCCTTGTACCACGTCTACTGGATGCAGTAGGGCTACTCTATGTGTACCACATTCTGTAGCATGTCTTGATCTTTCTGTACAGGAAAATAGAAGACATTGACAGTGTTTTATTCGAATTATTTTTTGTATTCTTTAATCTATTTACCGCCTAAAGTTAATTGGAAAACCATTATGAAAATCTGTAGTCGATGGATCTGTGTTTAGGGAAGATGTCTATATGCGTGTCCCTTTGATCAGTTAATACTTTAATGAAGATTGTTCTATTAAGTATATAATAACGATAAATAGAAATGATAATGACCAATTACAAGATAAATTATTCACTGGAATCAATCAGTGGTGTATCTATGATGTCAGGACCGGATTAGCCTAGTGGGAGCCCTGAGGCCCCGGAACTGTGGGGTGGGGCATCACATTATGCCTGATGAATGAGAAATACCACAGCGGATCTGCACCTAAACAGTAGAAGATATTCAAGGTCCAAATGCTTATCGTGACTAGAGTTACGGAGATTAAAACAATCGTAACGGCGAATGAAACATATCCGTATTATTGAGATCACTGGTTGAAGTTTACAGCGAAGAATAGGCAACGAAACATACGCCCAGAGCAGCTGAACGGGCGACAATGGATGTTGATTATGTATTCTTTTGTAGATAATTGGCGAGGACAATTGCATTCAGATCAGATTATATTTTCGTCTGATGGATCACACGGTTTGTACAAACTGATGTGCAAATTCGACAGGCTTTTTGTTTTAATAATTAAATTAATGCATATAAATTTCATACAGATCGGATTATGAACGTTCATAAGGTTCAACAGAATCAAAAATGGCCCTAGCTCTAGAAGAAATTATATTCCTGAAATTCAATTAGCTTCTTAGTGAAAAAAGGGCCATAACTCTAGAAGAAATTATAAGATTCTAAGGATCACTTATGTAAAAGATGCATATAAATTTCATACAGATCGAACGATAACTTTAACGTTGTTCGACAAGGGTCATAACGTAATTAACGAAAATACGCTTTCACTTATTAAAAAGATGCATAAAAATTCCGTTTAGAGCTCTCACAAGGTTCAACAAAGTGACACAAGGGCCATAACTGCAGAAGAAATTAACGGGAATAAGTGAAATTAAATACGTTTCTTAATCTTCCTGGTGTAAACAACATAATATCAATTTCAAAATAATCAGATGATAAATGTCGTCTGTGGAGTGTTTCACAAGACGGGCGGGCGACGGCAATATTCGACCATATTTCCATGTGGGCGTATAAAATTGTACCTAATAGCACAATATGTGTTTTTTTTCGGCGAGAAATTTCCGCTTAAGTACCACGATGTTAGTTGAGGCTTGTCATTGTAATTCATCTCTGCTCTTATGGAATTGCACCAGTGTCGATACGAGTAAGCAATATTTCGCATAATATGTGCTTTTTTTCGGCGAGGAATTTCCGCTTAAGTACCTCAATGTTAGTTGATGCTTGTCATGGTAATTCATCTCTGTTCTTATGGAATTGCACCAGTGTCGATACGAGTAATGTATATTTTCCCAGATGGCTTGCTTTGAGTTTACTTGATCCAAACACCCGATAGTCCGACACATGACCTGGTCGGAACTCCGACATTCTCTGCACTATACGCTCCATTGTATCACTGATATTGTGTGAAGCAGGCCCCCTTTCTCCTTTCATATTATGTTTCAGTTTGGAGGTCTATTGGTACCATTCAGTTAGGAAATATTTTCAATGGTGTTAAACTGGAGCTTTCACTTAATCTAAAAGCCAGTTTAAAAAAAGATTCAGACAGTACGTGATCAATTACACCACCAATGTGTTTATTGGTGATAATCTCGTGTTTCTAGCGGAAAAAAACACATTATCAACCTTCTACGTGCATTCAGCCCGAAAATCTTCACACTTATAATAAAGTCATAGCACATCGGATTGCTATGGCTCACACAGTTAATTACACGTGAAAAACAGAGAGAGAGAGAGAGATGGGGTTTAACGTCCACTCGACACAAACCAGGTCATTTTGGGACTAACATATGGTTTCATTTTATTTCAATAATTCGCTTGCGCGTAGGGGTCTTTCGCAGTGGGAGGAAACCGGAGTGTCCGAAGGAAACCCACGAGGTTGAGAAGGCGCCCCTATCTCCATGCCACATACGCTCACACCAGGGCTCGAAACCACAGCCGCAAGCCAGAGGTGACCGGCCAGCTAGAGGTCGAAGCGCGGCACTCTAGACCACTAGACCACTAGGCCACCCCCACCGTGAAAAACAGATTTTGGTTGTTTTTCATTTTGGTATATTTTGACGATCGTCTTCCATTAGTCCTGTACAAAAATATCGGACAATTTAATATAACAATAAAATTTCACCTTTATTTGGCAGGTTCATATGTATTACTCCTAATAGTTTGGTGTCTTATACTTATATAAAGATAGCGGCCTTTAAATGCGTCCAATGTTGTTAATTATGTAAGTGGGCATAAACAATAAAAATATTTTGACGCGTATATCCCCATCTATGAAACTTTTACTAAGTTGCACATGACAGACGATAGGACAGCTTCATAATCGGGTAACTTATTGCAATCCCACGACACTTGCATCACCCTTATGATCTGTGAAACCACTGTTTGCATGTGATAACTTGTGCAGTCTTTAACATACGATGCACACGAATAATATGTTCACATATTTCATTACTTTAAACTGTTTACTTCATTTTTATCACAAACTACATTATTCATAGTTCATGCTTTAAACAATTGTCAAGTTAAAATGATGGTATCCGGCCTTGCCTGACCTACGAGATTCTGCTCTAGGTACATGTTTATAGCGATACAATCGGTGAATTACAAGGCTGCAAAACGGACAAAGTAGTATTCCCATGGCTACAGTTCCTCGATTTTAATCCAGATAAATATTCAAATTAGGAGAGCGATTGGGTAATTGCTATTCCGTTTTGACAGCTGAATGATGACAGTATACGAACAGGATGCTTTAGTGCATTTTAAAGAAAGATAACCAAATTTCCGTACAATCCCGCCTCCTTTATGTAAATATGAAAATGACATTGTTTTTATCGTCCCACTGTTCTGCACCGACGGTATAGTGTGTGTTAAAAATAGGGACTTCGTGACCGGACAACGGCACTACGGGTTACTCTTTCGTCGCGTTCCAAGGGTTAGTGGTCTTTACGTATACGCCAATGTGTACACGACACCTCGGTCTTTCTTCCTACCCAAAAGAATATACTTTCGCGGTCAACATAGGGATTGAACACGGGACGTTAAAGTCAGCCTCTGGTCCAAGTTAGCGAGCCAACGTCTTACTTGCTGATTTATGACCAGCAAGAAACAAAAGATACCGGATCTGTTTCTGTGATACGAAGTCTAACCTGTTACAAAATCAGAAACTCTTTATCTTTGATGAATGGCCAATTATTAGGAATCTCGATTAATTGTTTAGCAGAAAATAACACTAAATAACACAACCCGATAATATCATTCAATCTATGATTTTTATCTTAATTATAAATTTCAATTTCGCATGATCAAAATGTTTAGGTAATGATACAACAATGCAAAGTCTTCCTTTCGAGATGAAAGCCATATTTTTTGTGCTGACAGAATAATTGTATTAATAACATTCGAATCCAAAACTATTCAACATAATTGTACATTGATCGGTATCTGGTGGGTCAGGACACGTGACAATATATAAAAATGAACGAATGAAATGGAGTTTAACGTCCTACTTTTCTACTTCTACGTGGCTATAAATTAAAGGTACATGTATATGGTCTCATTTATCTGCCTGGAAATTATAGAATGTATATATTTTCTGCAGTGTTGAAAGTAGAGTTCTGTCTCACAATTCAAGATACATTGTGTATGATTTAGATAAAGAGTTGACCATTCTTGCTATATAATAGCTCAAAAATACATCATGTAAAATTAAAATATTGAAAATTTCATTCAAATTACTTTTTCTGAGCCAAGTTATCACTGTTTGTAGTTTTGACAAGAAGTGGGCACCAGGGCACTGGTATATTCAAGTCTTAGCCTCGCTTTTTAAATTAAATTTTTAAATGGCGAACCGTTCTAATCTAGTTAGAATCTCGAGTATCCGATGCCATCGAGAGTTGATTATGGTCGTGTTTTGTTAATAATTGTCTAATTAATAGTAATAGTGTATAAACCATTTTATGCCTATAGAAACACCTGCAATATGTAGATTTAGCTCTGGCATAATATATGTTTAAATAATTAATCAGCAATTAAAGTAAATCAACTAGAATATATATATTTACATGTCGTACAAAATAATTGTAGAAAGGTATAGGTACTGGAAATTGTTGGAAATACCCATCACAATGGAAAATATAGCAAAGCGTGGAGAAACAATTGCAATGAAATGGAACAAAACTAAATTATACGTACTTGGTTTTAATGGTGTATCACTTGTTGGTTATAAAATGAAGAAAGGCAAAACGAGAAATATGGCTGTATATATAATCAGTGTTTTCATATTTAATTGATCAACTGAAAACATGGATGTTCAGCCTAGGTCAACGAATAAAAACAGCATAGAAGTACATTATAACCAAAGAGGACCACATATTATCTTTTGATAAGAATATTATTAACCTCATTAGGCAAAGAGGGAATTCCAAATTTGAATACTTTACTCTTATCTATAAAAGTAATACTACTGCATGAAGTTTGTAACATGGAATTGAAACATGAAACAAAGTTATACACTCGTGGGAAACAGCTACCATTATGCCACAATTGATTCAAGAAAATACATAAAATGTTCGTTATAAACAGGCAATGGCGTATGCAAAATAACAAATCCAATGGTCAAATAAAAAGGTCTGTCATTGTACGTGACAAGGTACAGGATTGCCTGTCCATCCTCGTGGGTTTTCTCTGGTTTCCTCCCACTCCTTTGAGATCCACTTCATTTACTATAAGGTGGGGGGTCACGGTGGGTAAGTGGGCAAGACTCTGACTCACTAGCCTGGAGATCGGGGGATAGATCCTAGCATTAGTCGAGAAAGTTCATCCACATTTTACGGTGTGGTTTCTCCTTGTCAGTGATGCAGTGCTGAGGAAGTCGATATAAGAGTCGACCGTAGCTCCGCTGCCCTGGCAAAATTTTCCCCCTAGCACACTGTATGGCGTATGCCCTTCTTCATTAGCCCAGTTTAGGAGCAGAACAGTAGGACACTAATCTCAGCATGGTGTATACCGTTACATTACGTTACATACATGGCTGCGCTTTTATCATTTGATACTTCCTGTATACTTAAAACACGGCCAGAACTAATAAAATAACGATATAATGGAAATTACTTATCCCGTAAAAATCTATATTTTAGAAATCACGACTAGCTTTAACGCTATTGGTTCATTAATATCTGCAGATGAAAGGGATGAAAAACGCAACAGAATGTATACTGAATACTATCACAGTAGTGTGTAATATTGAAAACCAGTGATTTATTCCGTATGCATCGCTAAAGTAAATTCCAGTTTAGTATAGTCGATGTAGAAATTTGGGACTTTCATTTCCTCTTACAAAATATACATTATGGGAGATTAGATAAAGCGCTGATAGTTCTTACTATAATAGTTAAAAACTAGATAATGTAAAGGGAATTTGCTGAAAATTTCAGTCAATTTGATCCCCTCTGAACCAAGATTTTAGCGATTGAATTTTGGGACAAGACCTGCAATTGGCAGATTTAGCTCTTGCATAATGTTGAAGGATTATTAAGTGGTATAACTAATAATGTTCTCCCTAGTACTTTCAGTGACAAATGATACAGTTATTAGTAAATATCTATATCTAGATTTATAAATTGAAAAGCAATTCTTAAAACAACACCACCAATTAACCATCATTGGATCAAGTTAATATTTTAACAGAATTGCTAAATTCGCTTGGGAAAATATGAAGATATAGGAAATATAGCTGAAG
This sequence comes from Patella depressa, assembly GCA_948474765.1. Lineage (NCBI taxonomy): Eukaryota > Metazoa > Mollusca > Gastropoda > Patellidae > Patella > Patella depressa. Next base: position 56,752,162 of record OX419717.1, read on the forward strand.
AATGAAATATAGAACTATAATTTTAATGAAATCATTATATCCGTCACCTAAGATGATTGGCGTGTCTAGGTCTGAATATATTACCATTTATAAATGCATAAGAAAGTGACACAAAATCGAATCTTGGCATTGTGCCATACGGTCACTTTATACTCAGTCGTGACCGATGAAATTCCCATCACCTATCATTTATCGCTTTAACAATGATATTGTAAATATCCATCTTCCTGTTTTTATATATATATATATACACATTTATTAAGCATAAACACTTTTTCAAATTGAATATATTGTTCTGAATATAAACTCAGGTATCCAGCTGTGCAGAATTAATGACATATTTCAATTGGCACATTGCTTATATTAGTTATGGATCAAAAATTAATATCGGTGTTTTAGGTTTACTGTAAAGATAACTTAGTTCTACCGTGTACCAGCGATGCAACAATACAAGTTATGTAATGAAATTGTGTCCAAATTAGTTCTACTGGGTATTATTTATGTAATGAAATGATTTTAAAAACATTTATTGAAGTAAAATTGATGGTTTAAAAACACACACATTGTCAAAAAATAAGGATTAAAAAAAAAACAAGTTAAAGGCTTATATTAATTATAGTCTCCTTATTAATAAATATACTACAAAATACAATTACAGTATGTACACTTCGTATATAAAATACATTTAGCATTATGCTTATGTAATGGAATAAAGTTCAGTTGCTCATCAATACTACTCAAGGGCCTTGGTTCAGTAGAAAAATAAAGAAGATAAAATATAGTATACATTTTTAAAAGCTGTAGTCATAGTGTATATATACCATGTATAGCTGATTTAACTTATCATAATTTAAAAATCTAATTAGTCAAACATTTCTGCATTTCCTTTACAACCTGATCTTGCTTTAATATACATCTAAACGACTTTCCTTCTTGGTTCCACTGTGAGAAATTAGGGCCAGGAGTTGGGGAGGGGGCATTAGGCATTAATAGATCCACAGACCAGACTAGATAACCCAAAATATTTTTAAAATCGAAAATGGGCATTATCTAATGAATTTTAAGCAATTTTCAGCTAATGGCCTGGAAATGTTTTCAAAGTTTGGTTTTGTGAAATACATATAGAAACTTGTGAAATAATATATAATCTTGGTAAACAACCACACTTGTGCGATGTTCACACTCCAAATATAATGTTAACACAGAGATCATAGCTACGGTAGATGAGTAACGATGGTTTGAAGAAACAGGAAGTGACAACAAAAAATGGAAAACACGAGTTATCCCCATATATAACTGATTGAAGTAACAAGCGATAACAGAAACACGGTCGATTTTAAGCTAACTGATAATTCCTTTGAAGAAGAAAAGGTGTTATAATAGATTGTGAGAGGATATTTGACAATTCATACAAAGAATTGATTGTCACAAGATACGAGATAGCGAGAAAATTAGAAAAAGAGTGAACTGCCTTCTTTTTTTATCCATTCTCTACTTAATAATGGCTGACACCAAGGATGTCCTTTAAAATAAGTTCAAATTTAATATCCTGTCTGTTTCATTTTCCTAATAGTTGATTTTGAGATACACAATAAACTGACAAATGCCTTTGATATCGATATAATTATGAGGTGAGTTACAGCTGTGTTACATTACATGCGTAAACATTTGTCTACCAAACTTATTGAATTCAAACGCAGAAAATTATTCACCCAAGCACAATTTTCGACAATATAAAGACGTAAATTTTAGCAAAATTTAAAGTGTTGTTATGTGCTGACGACGTTATCGCAGAAACTTGACCCAGTTAACCCAGTTAACGTATGGTCAGTAACGATAATAAACTATTGTTTACCCCACCCAACCCCCGGCCATCTCCAGGTCTGGATTCTGTTGGATTACATTTAGATCCACGCCAATATCTTATTGAATTCTATAGGTGGCTTGTTTGATTATATCAGAAGGCCGAGGTTACCGAATATTGAGTAGTTCAAAGGTAATTAATACTAATTGATGCGTTTTCGTGACTGGTATTCATTTCAGTGCCATATCTGCCACGGGGGGGGGGGGGGGTAGTGGTGTCGAGTGCCGCGCTTCAACCTCTAGCTGGCCGGTCAACTCTGGCTTGCTGCTGTGGAGATAGGGGCGCCTTCTCAACTTCGTGGGTTTCCTCCGGGCACTCCGGTTTCCTCCCACTGCTAAAGAACCTTACGCGCAAGCGAATTATTGAAATAGAATAAAACCATAGTTTTTGTTGAGTGGACGTCAAACCTCATTTCTCTCTTTCTCTCTCTCTCCCCTCTCTCTCTCTCTCTATCTGTTACAATATTGGTGTTTAAACAAAGGGGATTTAAAATCCAACAAGAGACAGTCACAGTATTTAATAATGAGATATTGTAGGCGATTATTGGCCCATCAGGATATCTACTAAGCCAACTTTCCATTTCAAATTATCTTATCATGCAGTCTTTCTGTATACGTGTTCACAGTGAAGTTTTCTCTATGTGTCATGGTGATACTGTCTTCTTGCTTATTCAGTGTATCTAATGATCATTCTCTCCAACATCGTTATTCAATAAATCATTCTTCCTCAGTCTTTATGTAATTCATCATTCTACTCACTCCATTATCTAATAACCATTCGCCCCATCCCCCTCCGTATCCCCCCTCCCCATCGTTATCTAATAACCATTCTTCACCACTGTTATCTAATAAATCACTCTTCCCCAACATTATCTGATAACCATTCTTCTCCCCCATTATCTAACAATCATTTCCCCACCCCCACTGCTAACTAAAAAAGCATTCTTACACCACCGCACCGGTAGCTATATAAACCATTCTTCCCCAGTTATCTATAATCATTCGTCCCCACCGTTTATCCACCGCTATCTGATTAATCAGCCCAACCCCCCCACACACACCCCTCCCTTCACCACAGTTATCTACCACACCGTTTTCACCAGAAATCAGACTCCCCCCCCCCCTCCACAACAACATATTCCCGACAGTTATCTACCCCTCTCCACAACACTGTTATCAAATCATTCATTCTTCCCGACCCTTATGTAATAAATCGCCAACTGTTCAAAGAAACCGTTACTAATTTTTTAGATGTATTACCCTCTGAAATCGAAACACAAACACGCTATGTCAACATTAATTCCATCATATTGTGTGGGAGATATATCATGTCGAAATATTAATCATAATAAAATTTATATGAAATGCCTTACCTTTTCATTACATCGTGCCTGACATCTAGCTTTTAGCACAAAATTCTCATATTCCGAAGCATTGGAACACGTAACAAGCAAAACTAAGAAAATCCAGGTATTTGCCTCTAGTTCCATAGTTAGCTGAGAAACAGACACACACTACAGCTTCTTAACCATTTCTACAATCGGATGACACAACTGATTCTTTTGTATGTGGATGAAATCCGATATTAATAAACTACATGTACTATTATGGCTGTCCGTTACATTATGTGAACGGCAATAAAACTATGCGCGGCTTTACAATCCATTTTGTAATATAAAGTTATTTTTCGCCCAATAAAACTGTCAGAGTAGGACAGTACTTACAAAAGAAATGGACTACATAACTGCCAGTTTCACTCCACTTTCATTAATAACCGTCACATGGATCGTGTTTCTACAAGCAAGTATTCTTCAAAATTTTGTCTATTACTAATTTTCAAACTACGCATATTATAGAAAAATTCGCTTTTTGCGGCATAAATCGATAAGAAATTACAACATGTTACAATAAATCAAAACTGTTGCCCTGACACATTTCGTGGGTGTTTCATTCTCACCTTATAGCCGTTTACTACATTAATGTCCCCTTCTGCTTATAAAATATACTTATTTGTACGCACACATTTCGTCAGTGAATGAATACATCACAAATGGACTGATATATATACCTTGAACTTGTTTTTGTTTAGTACGAAACAGTAGATATTTACTACTACTAACTGTATATTATATACTGCAGTGTTTTTTTTTATCTATAAGTGATCAGGCCTATGGTACTGTGGATCGATAAACTATAAATACAGATTGAAACACGTTGAGCAGACGATCGTCGCACGAAACTTTTTTAGTTTGATATATTATTTTCATGATGTCGGATATCGTTTCTTTTCAATAAGTCACGAATTGGTTTAAACAAGAATTCTTTTTCGGTTTGCACATATGACAATTGATATATACAACCAAGTATTTATTACTTTTGTTGTAGGCGGATACACGATTATCTTGTTCAATTTAAAATACACTTTTAGAAGAGTAATGATATAATAAATCAACATTACGTTCCTTGGTTAATCAAATATATATAATGTGTAATCCGTATTCAACATTGAAAGAATAATTCGAGATAGATATGACCACAGAAATCACATCAAACGGTTGCTAACAAATGTATACGTAGATGCTGGCCCAGTTCCTTAAATCACTGTCTTTGGTAATATAACAATTTATTGAAGTCTAATCGACGATCTTATTCCTTATCATTTAAGCCCGGTTTCCAATGAATAATACTAAAGAAGAAACGATGAACGTACCATTATATTGGCATTCAGAGTTCCTTTGGTACCAATCAATAGCCCCGGCATACATCTTACTCAGTGACATATAAAATATAACACGAATCATTGGTCCAGTAAAAACCATTCATCGTGTAAACATAATATTTCCTCTATGAGTCATTTCTGAGACTCGCCTGTCCAACTTCGTGGGTTTTAGCCGGGTCCTCTGGTTTCCTCCCACTACTAAAGCCCCCTACGCGACAAGCGAATTATTGAAATAAAAACATTGAACTATGTTTCTCGCGAATGACCTACTTTGTGTCGAATGGACGTTAAACCTCCATCTCTCTCTCTCTCTCTTTCTCTCTCATTTCTGAATTTATGAGACTAAACGTGAATACGATGGGAGAATATCTCAGTAGCGTAATAATGTTGGTTAATGTTAACATTCGATGGAGTCAGTATCCGCAGTACATCACCACCCACATTTCCGTATATCCTCATTTCATGACAGCAGATACAAACACTTATTTCATATGTTTTAAGACAGAAATAATTGATCAAATCGGAGATACATAATATAAAGTTGACTATAAATTATTTTCAAGATAACGTTTCTAGCTCCCAGCTATTCTTGTTCAAATATGTTAAAAATAAACACGATTTGATATGTATCAAGATTCTCTAAGATGTCAGATGTCGTTCTCGATAAATCAAAAAACAAACGTAGGTTTACTACCCCATTCATTTACTACAAACACTTTTCATACCTTAGTATCGATGCATACTTAAAGGAATATTCTAATATTAGATATCGAATAACATAGCAAACAGAAAAGAGTACATCTTCTTTTACAGCGCGTTGATTTTATGATGGAGGAAACTCCGTATCGAGACGATCATTGGTAATTTCATCCACTCTGTTCACAAATTTAGATGTCTTTGGCTGGCTATAGTTTCAATTGAAAACATGCCATTTTGAAACGATTTCTCTTCGTCGTAAATGAAAATTGGACAATCACTTTGGTTATAACTGATGTTGTGCAGGGTTTTTCGTGGCCTTGAAGGAGAGATTATTTTCTGGAGTAGATAACTCTTTCGCATCTGCATGATATGAAATAGGGGTACGGATTGCCTTCAATCGTAATTTGAACCTTCGCATCCCGTAGCGATCGGGTTTAGGATGATAAAAAACGCTTTGACCTCCTTGCTTCTCTTTTCGCACTTTTAAGCCACCCAAGAGTATGCCCCGTCATTGCCGCACTAGTTAAAAATTTGGTTTCCTTTTAGTGCATTGTCCGGAAGAATGGCTCGATGATCTTTGAATGGTAATTAGTCATTGAACATAATATAACACATCCCGGTTCTATGTATAACAATTACTATATTATACCCACGGCTAGCGAATCTTGTTGAAACTTCGTGCGTACATGTATATAGTGATTGTTATCCATAGAACTATGTTGTGCTGTGGATGGGTGAGTTTATCTTGTTTTCCTACAACAAAATTTAATATTGTATAACAATTGGGCAAATTATTGGATCATTAGAACAATAATTGTACAATGAAGTTACATGTATGTGTACTGAACAGAAACTACTATAACCGGTATCGCCTGTCCAACCGTTGTTTTATTGTGAAACAAAAAAGGAAACAATGCACACATTCATTATTAAATCTGTTTTCCCATCGCTACAATCACTCTTGCACGAGATATTGTGTGCTATTATCTCCAGATGTTACTGGACAAGGTAGCTTGTGGGCATAGAAAAAAATTGATTATAAATTCTTTATAATTTTGAAATAGTGATGGTATTGCGGGCCTTTTTTTATGAGTTTAAATTTGATATAAATTGTTTTATTTAGACATTTATTCACATGACAGGACAAATCAAGTCTCTATTGACATGCTGAAATTAGAAACCTCAAGCAAATCATTCATAACTCAGTTGAGAATAAGTAATTTGACTGACATTTTCAATATATTCATTTCTCTTTTTTGAAATATTATAGCGAAAAAGGACCAGATTTAATCTAAATATATCTGTAGGGTGTACACCGCATTGGGAGGCGGCCATTTTTGTTACAAAACCTATAGACAAATCACGAATGTTTTTCGAAATTTTTTAAACAACTGATTATTTAGACAATCCGTTAGTGGAACACGGATATATCAATGAATCGAGATATAGATATTTGAAAAGAGCAAGATGTCAGACCCGTATTGCCAAAATGGGCCCGGAGGTATGTCCAGAAAAATGGTAAAGATTAATAAAGAAATGCACTGTTACTTGGTAATAAACTACAGCAAAACCTGTAGATACCTACTGGCGTTGGTATGATTAGAATCGAATTCTGCAAGTCAACTATTTTTGAGAAAAGTGGCGAGTTAAAACTATAAGCCACCTCTTCTCGTTACCGTCAGGGTAACGGGCCCAAGAAGATAATGATGTTGCCAAGCTCAGTTTCTGTGTTTTAAAAAAAATGACCTCCGGTTTCCCTAGATAACTTTAGACCATTTACGAGTCCGGATGACACGCCCCCCCCCCCCCCCACCGAGTCGCTCTTCCCAGGGACTGAAGGGCTTGGTCACGGATCTTTGCTCTGTAATACGAAAGTTGATTGTCAAATAGGGCCGCGCTACTAGCTAAGGAGCTTGTCTCCAACCATCATAGACCTATTTCCTTGACAATATTTTTCGGAGATCCAGACGGCTGTTTCATGGGATCTACAGGTCCAAGGTGTCATAATTAACCAGAATTGTTCACTGAAATGTATCTGGAATTTCCCCTTTAAGGATTCAGTAAACTGTGCTTAATTGTAAAAAGAACAGATGGAGGACATACTGGTAATAATTTTACTTGTTGCCATAAGGGTACAAATATGGATGGCAGTAATGTCTCACAAGTTACATGGCTTAAAGATACATTCCCGCGTACCGAGTGATTTGATGGTATACTTTGACTAAAAATATTAACGAACTAATTTACATGTATGGTTTGTTTAAAATCTCCCTCAAACCATTTGAATCCGAAGAAAACTATTTATATGACCCGTTTTAATCATGTGATTTGATGTAGGTAGAATCATCCTTAGATTTTATTAGTTGTGTAAGTCGCTTTCCATGTACTCAAACATGTCGAAATCTTAGTAAATTCCTGAATTACCTACTGCCAACTTCTTTAGCCGACGTTAAAAAACGGACTACCGACTGTTTTAGTGTTTCAATGATCTAACAAAAGTTAACCATAAAATCCGGAGCGCCCATTGCTTCAAGAGAGGTTGAATTTTACGGATACACTTGCATTTTTGTCTTGAGCATAGCCCATGTGTGTTTTTTCAGGGATGGCCGAATGGTAAGCACGTGCGTGCTGCATCAAAAAGTCTGTCACTGAGTCAACTGGCGTTACCAATCCCCGGATGTATGTGACAAGGAGTAGGGTCGCCTGTCCAACCTCGTGGGTTTTCTCAGGGTCATCCGGTTTCCTCCCACTGCTAAAGACCCATACGCGCAATTGAATTATTGAAGAGAAATTAAACTATATGTTAGTCCCGAAATTACCTAGTTTGTGTCGAGTGGACGTTAAACCCCATTTCTCCCCCTCTCCAATAAAATGTTCCTGGTTCATTTATTTGCAGGCTAAATGTGAAATAAATTATAAAGGTGGGAGGGGGATATGCTTTTCACATTCACAACTAACGATAAAGGGTCAAGATTCGCCACTCCTTATTCCTCATGCCGTATGATCCACAAAATAATGTGACATTATGGTGTGTGTGTGTGTGGGGGGGGGGGGGGTCATTTGTCTATATTTTCAAGTTAAAAAAATGTAAATATTGTACTATTATAAATATATTTTATTTAAAAAAAAGAAAATAATATCAGTGAACATATTACGGTATAATAGAAAATATGCTACAAAAAAATGAACATGTACAACAATACAATTATGATAAAAAAAAAAATAACTTTAGAACTATTTTCTCAGATCTGGTTAATTATAATTCTTGAAATTGTGAGATTTAATTTGATTGGAGCATAAAGAGACTACACTTGATTGCGAAGCTGTTTATATAGATAAAATGCAAATAGGCCTATACTTTCTAAAATATATACGTACACGTAATGTGAAAAATTAGATCTATATATTGGAAAGAACACGTAAATCACATGTACACCGGTAATTCTACATAAGCTGTTAGATGTTTACTGTGTAGGAGACTATATTATTTCTTTCAAGACTCACATTCCAAAAATCCTGAACTCTCTGTACAACTGTGATTCTTGAATCTCAAAATCATCCGTCTGAAAAGAAAATTAAGATTAACATGTGACAATGTCAATGAATTAGCCTATTTATTCAGCAAATTAATGGTAGTTGTGCCTGTATAAAGAATATTAAGTCAACTAAACAATACTTATCAATAAATGTGTTTGTAACAAAAATTAAATGTGACGACAAAGAAACATTTTAAGACATTCGACACCATTTTAATCCATTTAGGCTCAATATGGGTTACCCTTATTATATTTAGCCTTATCGTCATTCGGCACCATTGGTAACAGTATTGAAGACATTCCTGGATAATTTGTTTAATGATATAGTTATATTATCTTTGTTTATATTTAATAATAACAATAATATCATTGTACTATCATTTTCCTCAAAATGACAGCTTCACGAAAATTGAAACAAAGGGAGATAACAAAATTTAACCTTTTCACTCATGCACTACTATGCTAGTTTAGTTTGACATGTGGACCGTACAAGCCCAAATGGATCATATTATGCGTAACAAAATCAAATGAAACTACATTATTTTAGGTAATACACATGTTTGTACTTCGATTTCTTATGGTTCTGGAATAATATCCTGTGATGAATTGTGTCTAAATCAAATGGGCTCTTAAAGTCATTATCACATGTGTGATAGAAAACTTTCCAAATATAATTTTAACACAGAGATCATTGACACGTGCCGTACCACATGTTTTAGGACTATTTCTATTTTTCTTGTTTCCCATTATCTAGTGACATTTAATTACTTTTTTGAAATATCAGTCATCTTCTAACAGCCTCATATAACAGATTCGGGTTTTCGAAGGAATTATTAGTGAGCAGAAATTCGCCCGTGTATCTGTTATCATTCGTCACTTCAGTGTTTTCCTTTTGCATTCGTTACATTCCTTTCTTGAGAGTTTGATGGCGCATCTATATCGTAGCAATGATATATGTTTTAAAATTAGATTTGGAACGTGTTTAACCATTTCTATCATATATACAGTGAGGGAAATTTTGCCTTGGCAGCGGTGCTACAGCCTACTATTATATCGAATTCCAATTGCCAAGGAATCTTTTACGTGCACGCCAATGTGTACACGGGACCTCGGTTTTTGTCCCATCCGAACGAATAGATAGCTGTCCTTGCCAGACCCTCTGTTCTGCATCACTGACAAGGAAATCACACTGGAACATCCACATGAACTTTCTCGGCCAATGCAGGGATCGAACACCCGACCTCCAGGCTAGCGAACCAGCGTCTTACCCACTTAGTCACGTGATCCCCCTCTCCAAATAGAACATATTGTACTTACAGGCTCGTAATCACAGTAGCTTGGTGGATCGAAAACCTTTTCGTCTTCAATTCCAGCAGTTACGTTAACAAAACCAATAATATCCAAGAAAGAGACTAAAACAAACATTACATCTATTTGAATATTATGTGTGCATAAAAAAATATATTAACCCAATCACTTAATATAACAATAGTTGTCGATAAGCAGGATCTTTTAATTAATATATAAATTAAAGAGAGGTCTGCATACGTGTTTCAACTACAGTGAGTCGGGTTGAGGATCTGAGATGTTCACAAAGGTAAAGTCACTTCCAATCTAGAAATTGAAAAAGTCACTCATCCCAATGTTGAAATTAAAAGAAAATAGATTGTGGGGTTCCAGTACATCAATATGTTTTAATGGTGCTTTGTATCTTTATAATAAGAGTTTTCAGAAATAACTTTAGGTTTTAAATAAATCCAAATGTAGCACTTGATCACACAGGCATGTGTATTTCAGACCGGATTTACCCGAAAAGTGTTCACAAGGTTCTGCTGAATGATCAAAGGCAATAATGCTGAAAGTTATTAACAAGACATATACTCATTTTGTGGCCTGTAGAGTATTCACAAGAAATCGGTTCTACATTCTCTTAATGGGTTAAAATACTGACCTCCTCTAACACTTCCTGTTAGTGTTTCACCCACTGGGATGCAGCCTTCTGTAGTAACAGTAACGAAGGCATCCAACAAAGCTCGCTTTTTCTTGTTGTCAATTCTTAAAGCATAGCCCGATACGCCCAACGTGTTGTCTCCTGCACCTATGTATGACTCTGACATCAATTTAGCACCATCTTTAAATACACGAATCAATGAATCAAAAAGTTAATTAGAAAATGTACTGAGCGCCATGGAAAACGCATCACTTAGTTTTTTAGTATAACAAAATGATCCTGTAAACATATCTTATTTATTTTGCTTCTTATTGTGAACAATATTCAAATGGGAACACATCAATAACAACACACTTGTACACTTATGAATGTTTAATCTGTAATTGACGGTACAAACTCAGAGGGGTCAAAACCAAAGTACGACAGAGATGTCAGTAGCGCACTTGTCCTCCACGGGCTCTTAAGCACGCTGCGCAGCGACGTCGGATGGAATTAACCAATGTTTGAAAGAAGGCCTGGGGCAATTGTTCCATTCTTAGACAAGAGCAGCTTCTAAAGCAACAATGGTGTGCGTCTGTGGTCTCCGATACAGACGGCGTCCATTCACATCCCAGACATGTTCTATCGCTGCCATGTTCCGAGACATGGCTGGCCAGTCCAAGACATTGATGTTGTTAGCATCCAGGTAGCCCATACTGACGTGCATTATCCTGTTGGAAGTGCTGAAGTTGTGGGTGCGCTCGAAACATCGAAGCAACAATTGGTTGCAAGACATCATCACGGAAGCCTACGGCATTAACGCGACCCCTGCAAATGTGTAGGGGGGTCCGGTGATGAAATGTGCAGCCTCCCCACACCATTACACTTGCCCCACCCCATCGATCCGTTTCGAAGACGCAGCAGTCTGCAAGACGTTCCCCAAGATGTCTCCACACACGTTGACGGCCATCGGCGTGATAAAGATGAACGCGACTCTCATCACTGAAGAGCACACTTTGCAAGTCTACTCTTCTCCATGTCTGGTGTCTTTGAGCCCATATCAAACGCCGCTGACTGTGATGATCCCTGGGGATAGCTCCAACATAAGGCCGTCGTGCACGGAGTCTTACTTCTCTTAAACGACGTTTTACGGTGTTGGCATTTACTTGTCCATGTCTTCTGACGACTGCTGCACCTGTTTGAGTCGCTGGGCGGATTCTGTCACGCAGATGATTGACCCGGATGTAGCGGTCTTGAGCCTGGGTTGTAACGCATTGTGGGGACCAGGACGTTGACGGTCACTTATTGATCCAATAACTCGAACACGTTCCACCAACCTTACAATAGTGGACTGATGAAAATTGAAGTGTCTGGCAATGCTGCACGTGAATATTGGATTTTTCAGGTGCATCTCATGCAATTTTTGTTGTGCACACGGGCCGATATTTTTTGCGTTTGGGAGCATTGTGTGAAACAATAGTTCATAGTATTGCATAATATTATACATACAAAACCACCTAGAAATAAATAACTGATGCGTTTTCAATGGCGCTCAGTATACATTCAAATATTAAGCAATAAATGGTAATAAAGCTCTTTACTGTATCACTGCATATGAATGAATCTATAGCACATGGTGGGCGGGGCAAAAGTGTGCAAGGATTTTGTTTTGAATTTCGACATACATTAGAGGGGTTTTGAGATGTAACCGCTCCTTAATTTGTGATGTTTGACAGTACATACTACTTTACAGCTCACAAATAACAAATACTAAAAGCGCGTAATATTCATTTGGCACCATCTTCTTGCCCGGCTGCCTCTATATTTATTTTTACATCGCAGTGGGTCATTTCTTGTCAGTAAAAGCCCCAACTACTTGTACTAAAATACCCTAATGTGACACGCCACGAATGCCTCAAGATGAAAGGTCGTGACCATAAAATACTAGGTAACCATTTAAGATTTTTTCTAAGGAACTTCCTGTCAATCCAGTAATAAGCTTACCGATTTAAATGTCGAAAATTTCACTTTTCTAAAAAGTTCAAATGGATGATTATCAAACTAAAAACAATAGTATTGTCATAGGCGTACGGGCTCGATGACAGTTAGGGGGAGGCAGAACTCGAAATGCCTGAAAAAATTTCGGGTTTACAGAGAACGGTGCCGGTCTTCCTCGAGGGGTGAATAAGCGGAGCCTACCTTGTATGCCCCCCTCCCCCGAAAAAAGGCAAGTTCTGGAATTTATGACGGCCGTAAATGGGGTTTAACATCCACTCGACACAAACTAGGTCATTTCGGGACTAGTCGCACAAAGAAGAGTAGCTCCAGACAAAACTTTTTAATCCATAGGCAACTGAGTACAAATTCTTGGTATTTAATTAAAAGAAAAGTAAAATAAGTGTTATATTAGGGCTCCGTGACAGTTAGGAAACAAAACTAGAAATGCCCGAAAAAATTTCGGATTTACAGACTCCGGCGCCGGTTTTCTTCGAGCGGCGAAGAAGCGTAAGTGACCATGTATGGGCCCCGGGGAAAATTTTGGAATATTTGACAACCGCAAACGCGTTTTCCTGCTATTCCACCCGGTAAAATTAGTGTTTTATTAGATACTGGGCACTTAATTTTGCCAAGTAGATGAAATATTCTTTTTTCACTTCACCCGTCTGCCCGAAAAGTCAGCTTGCCCGAAAGTTAGGGGGGCAGCTGCCCCCCCCCCCCCTTAGCTCGTACGCCTATGAGTATTCAATTGAAGTCTTCATTAGTACTACTTTCAGGCAATTGCCTTTCATTTTCAGTGGTAGCTGTGGCAAACAGATCGCCTCTATTTCATCATTAACTTATTATGAGACATTGTATTATATGCCTTTGATTAGTATTTAATGAAGATATTTAAATATACAAAAAAAAAATATCATTGAGATTTAACATAATACGTGGCTCACCTGGAATACAAGCTTTACGGAACTTTCGTTCTAAGGGTAGTTTTCTGCATTTTTTTCTTGAAAGATTGATCATGTACAAAGTGCCCTGAAAAGAATAATTATTGAAATTAATCAACAGTCGATGTCAACGCTAGCCTGCGATATTTAATGAATTGGGATTCTGTTTGCTGCTCAACTTTCATTAATGATTTAATCATGAAATAGATAATCGACATCTTCTTTATCGCACCGACTTTAGTAATGATGAGCGAGGCTAAGCCGAAAATTCAATCTATAAAATCTCCGTTCAGAGTGGATCAATTTGACTGTAATTTTCAGCAAATCCCCTTTACAATATCTAGTTTTTTAAAACAATTATAGTGAGAACTGCCAGTTCTTTATCTAATCTCCCATAATGTATATTTAAAATATATTTTATACCTCTGAGTAATTTTCAATGACTCGCACAAGAAACCGCCCTCGCTTTGTCTGTACGCTGCTTACAGCTGCAACTCGTTTTCCCATTCCGTCATAAGCCACCCTGGAACCACTCTGTAAATGTAATAAACAAATGATATTATCGTTTCGTACATGCAAGGTGGTATAAATGAATCGTCAGACCAGTCAAATGGTAAAGTGTCGCATATTATTGCTAACAAAACCTTTACTTGTAATCAGATGATGACTATAGGTAGTTGTCACCAACAACATTTTAAAAATTGACTAAGGCATAGGATTTTTCATCTCATAAATTTTAAGTCATCTCATGAACATGAATACTATGTATAAATTTCAAGTCAACCGAAGGCGCCCACTATATTTCCTTTTAAAGTTGACCAAGGATCATAACTGTTACATCCGGGGTCACAAAGAACAGTTTTTGGCAAGTTAACATATTTTTAATGATAGAATGATTACAGTGGCTAAGTCTCTAACTCAATATCAATCCAAAGTCTTACACGTTGAAAACACGAATAATTTGTCAATTCAAATCAAAACTGATGTTGTTATCTCACTTTGAAAAGGTAGGCTTCTGGTATCTATTATTTAGGACAAAATAAACATTTTACCATTGGTACACGAATCGTGTACAATAGTCCGTAACAGCATCATTTGCAACAAGTGACCAGAAAGAACTAGGCTAGACATGTTAAACGGTGAGGCCATTACTTATCTGGAGAGCATGCGCAATAGAGTGGAATAACCAGACACTAGAAATGTCTGTTTGATTGAGACTCATGCCGTATTTCGCTGGACATAACCGATTTGAAATTAAAGTCAAAACGGCAAAAAATGTATATCAGTTCATATACAAACAGATTGCATTATCATATGCTTTGCCACCCATTTGGGTCAATTTTTAGGTCCCAAATTACCGATTTAGCTCCTTTTAAGGACGATCTTCAGCATGTTTTCATGATACAAGCATAAATCACAGGACAATATATATACGTTGCTGAGTGGCAGCTCGAATATTTGCTACTACCACCAAGACAGGCACCCGCGGCCGTTACACCCAGACTCGCGTCTAAGGCTTCGGCGCTGACCGCGGCGACCCTCCTACTCATCTCGGTATCTGAATGGTTGAGTATTCAATTGACTAGGATTATGGGACCCAACGGCGGAAAGGTTGCCACTCATCAACGTAAAATAATTCCTTCAGAAAAGTTGGGTCGTTCCATACTCCCACCCAATTCGGTCTACACCGTTCGTATTCTCGGCAAGATCTTCACGAAATTAATCTCCCTCAACTCCTGTATATTAGAATATGTTCTGATTGTTGGGTATTATAAGCTAGCTGGGGCAGAACAGTAGGACGTTAACCCCCAATTTAATTTCTTTTTTATAAATAGTGCTTAAGATCAGTTTACAATGACTAATATACTATCATATTCATGGCATATCCTATATCGGCTAAATGCTATCCAGGTTAAAATTTGTTACCATTGTACTAAATGGGTCAAGCATGTTCATGAATGTAGACACACATTGTAAAAAAAAATTTCTGCATCAAATCAAGTAAAGATAGTCAGCGAAACATACATCCTCAGGAGCTTGGCCGCCCGGAGAGTCGAAATCTTTAGACGGTGAATAAATGAAATTGTTGAAATTCAATTTGATTCGTCGTCTCACTATAAATGTAAACCCTGAATATAAATTACTTACAGATCCGATAACATTTGTTGCTGAAGCGTTCACTAGATTTCATGAAGTCAAACAAGGGTCATAACTCTAGAAGTAATGATCGGAATTTGTTGAAATCCAATATGCGTGGCCTGACAAGGACATCTGTAAATTCGTTCGGATGGAACGAAAACTCGAGGTCCCATGAACACATTGGCGTGCACGTAAAAGATCCTCGCTTCACTGATTCAAATAATACCTATCAATCTACAATGTGAACCAAGGGCCATAACTGTAGGAGAAAACTAATCGATTATTCCAAGTAATATTTATACATTTCATATCTTTTATCGTTAGAGCGTTAACATTGTTCTACACAATGAAACAAGGGACATAAATCCAAAAGTAATTTGTTGAAATTCAATATGCATGGCATGCACGTAAAAGATCCCTTGACAGTTGGAATTCGTTACAAGAGCAGGCCCTGGGGCCGCTGTCCGGGCCACTTCCCTCATAGCACACTGTATGGCGTGTGCCCGTCTTCATTAGCTCCGTTTGTGGTAGGACGTTAAACTCCATTTCATTTTACACATTTCTTGTCTCGGATTTAAACAATGCATATAAATTTGATACAAATGGGGTAATTTTTGTAGTCGGAACATTCACAGGGTTCCACAAAGGGAAACAAGGGCCATAACACCAGAAGTGATTAACTAAAATTGTTCAAATCAATAGCCTTCATCGTCTCACTAATGTTAACAAGATATATCAACTTTAAAAAGATCGGATGCTAAATGTAGTGTAGACGACAGACAGGTGGGTGGGTAAGGCCCCCGTCAGACCGAAGACCGGGGTAGTGTCCTTGCGACGCTGCTGCGACCGTACAGCGACCTGAAAATGCATAAGGTCGCCGGCAAACGTGAACACAATGCGAGAAAATGTTCGAAAACTAGAAAAGGTCGCGTTCTCACAGCTTTGTGGGTCAGATCGCAGAGCTTTGGTGTTGTTTTGAATATGCTCAAAACAGTCGCCGTGATTCGACGATCATTGGCGATTGTGGAGACCAGAGCACGATATCTAGCGTTTCCACCCCGCTTATGAAAATCTTAACGTGCTATGAGACCATTTTCTGTAGCAGCACAGTAAGTTCGCCAACCCGGTCTGACAGGGGTATAAGCCTTTGTGACGACAATGTCCATTCAAGCGTATAAAAAAACAAGCTTCGGTAAACACCCCAAATATATTCATAGGACAAAAATCGGCATAGTACATTTGAGATTTGCTCTGAATAATAATTGTACACAAAAAACTAATCATATAAGTCAATCTTGTCCCCCACCCTTAAAAAAATAAATATACTACTTCTTGTACAAATCTTTACTATAGGTACCTTCACAGGTCCCAGATACAAATGTCTCCGTAATAAAAATTTGTTTACATCAGTTAATTTTGTTTCGAGGGGTTCCAAAATATGATTCAAAAAGGAACCCGTTAACTTTTCCAGAAAACTTACGGAAATGAGTGATGGTCTAAACCACCGATAGTAGCCTCCAAGTAGTCCTTCGGTACCCTCCCATTGTTCAGGCGTGCAGCAACCACAATTAACCGAAGGTACGTTGCTCAATACATACAAGGCACAAGCTGATAGTAATGCTAATCGTAACATTTTCTAGGTTGTTATACAACTACGAAACTCTGAGAAATGAAGCTCGTCCTTGTTACTGCTGTCTATAGTATATCTTACACAATACCTTTACCAGTTGACTAGCCAAGGGTAAGGTCGCACGGGTTTCTATATTTGTAAATACCGTCAAAATCATGTGAGAACGACGCTCGATTAACCAGTCGATTGATCATGTGACATTGATAAGGTCAATATCAAGGACTGTTTTATTCTAACTGCATGTACAAGCACGTGTATGGAAGTTACAACAAACATTTCACATAGTGTTGCATACCAATATCTAATTAAATATCTTGCATAATAACATTAATTTTTCAAGACGTGTGGTACATATTAACGTTTATGTAACCGTCAATATTTAATGCCACATATAACTTAACAAATCTACATTCATATTCCTCTTTCTTGGGGGGGGGGGGGGGCTTCGACCTCTAGCTGGCCTAACATATGGTTTCAATATTATTTCAATAATTCGCTTGCGCGTAGGGGTCTTTAGCAGTGGGAGGAAACCGGAGTGCCCGGAGGAAACCCACGAGGTTGAGAAGGCGCCCCTATCTCCATGCCACATACGCTCACACCAGGGATCGAAACCATAGCCGCAAGCCAGAGGTGACCGGCCAGCTAGAGGTCGAAGCGCGGCACTCTAGACCACTAGGCCATCCCAACCCCCCTAATATGAGGAAAAGCTTTTATAATCTTAAAGTATGCCTTCAATGAATTATCAATATTAAATATTAAACGCCTTGACTGAACTGTTATACCTACATATTTGTATTTACTAACATTTTCAAGTTTAGCTTTATTTATATAAAATTTCTTAAAACATGTATTGCCACATTAAATTTATTAAAAAGCATAATTTGTGTATTGTTAATATTAATCTTTAATCTCTTTTGTTTACAATATGAGCCAAGAATATCAAGGGATGATTGGAGTCCACTTGGTATTAAAGAGAATATAATAATATCATCCGCATATCGCATATTATTACCATTTAAAGATTATATTATGCCCCTGTACTGTCACATACCACTTTTTCTTCAGTGGCTTGTCTTGCTAATCAAATTCGTTTTTGCCATTAGCGCCCCATCAAAGTATTGTACAAGGTGGCCGAAAAGGGAACCCTTACAAGATAGTATGATTTTAACCGAAAACATGACTTTCAAAACCACGGTTTTAATACAGCCAGGTATATGTAACCTTGGATTTTGAGACATACAGTGGTCTAAAACCATGGTTTTACAAACCGCTTTTATCACATTTTATATTTTTCCACGTTATGATAATTTTATGAAAAATGACGAAATATTATGAAAATATAAATGTTTTTATATTGTACGGTCCCTGTTATTCTGATTATACCGATGGCATATATGTGCACCACTGTTAAGTACATTATGATACTGTGACAAACCATTAAAGAAATGAAATGGAGGTTTAACGTCCTACTTTTTTGCATCTAACCTGGGCTAATGGAAGACGGGAAACCATAAAAGAAAACTACTGGAATTTTAAAACCTCCAAGTGCACAAACGACCAAACAACTATAGTTCCATGCGACAAAGTTGACTAAAATAAGCAAACAACCATAGACATCAACATGGTTATATACTGTAACACGTAGTAGTTGTATAGTTGAGATATATCCGTGTGTTTGATTTTTGAAATATAAATTTAACCGATTCTCAAAAGAATTAAACCAACTGGTATTAAACTGACGTACAACAAGTATTCCATCATAACGTGGAAATCTTGACAGAGGTTGTTTACATGTATGAAACATATTAACAGTTTTAGCTACATATAAATGGATTAAACATTTTTGGGAATATAATAAAACGTTTTGCGCCCCCCCCCCCCCAATACTATATAAACACACCAAATGTACTTCACCTGACCAGTGACCACCATCAGATTTTACATTCTTAACAAGTGGAATAACTCTGAATTTACGAATTATGCATTGTCTGCAAGTCATGTTCTTAAATGAAATTATCAAATTTAAGGGAAGCGAATCTGCTTATCATAATTAATATGTCTCATTTAGAATCTACAGTAATATATAACTAGTATTCGCGGTAAAAAAATATACGAGCAGGGCCTTCCATTAAAGCCACAAAGAACGATGTCGCCAACGCGTAACTTTTTCAGCCCTAGCTATAGAGCAAAGAATGGATGCCGTATAGTTCAACAGGGCCTCATCATTGCGTCGCGTTTAATTTAATTTAAGAATAAAAGTGTTGGGGGGGGGGGGGGGGGTCTAACGCACAAGCTTCAAACTATGAAGACTGTCAGGTACGATGTTTAATCGATCCTAATTTTGCACGGTAGGCTGCCAACAATGACATAGCAATACAAGTTTTCTGCCAGTTGTGGAAAACAATCTGCATTCTGTATTAACTTCTACTTTATTTATTTTAGGGAATCAAATGCTTATCCTCCTCACAAAGCTTTTAACCAACTTCAGTCTCTCAGACATGACCGAAAGGTCAAAGAAGAAAACGAGTCAAAGAACAACGTCAGTAATATCTGCAAGGAAGATTAAATCTCTAGGATTACTGTCAAACAATCTGTGCTAGTTGGCAAGGAAATAATTTTTGTTTTGGGATGATTTTACTATTCACTTTTCCAGGGGAGATTAGAATTTAATTTTAAAGTCGTGCCCCCCCCCCCCAAGATCGATGACCATTTCCCTTGCAACAAGGTTTGACGATTATTCTGATAAAAGGGGCCCTATTAAAATATATTTGCAGTTTGCTACCTTTGAAAACCAAGGGTGTTTGAAGTCCGAAATTGACCTGGACAACCATTGTTGACGAAATGAACCGTGTAATATATAATTCATCTCATAATATGGCCATCAAAATAAAGAAATGGCAACAGGAATTGACACGAATAGTATTCCTTCAATACCAATAGTAATGGAAAACATGATCATGCCATTTCCATGCTAGTGCGTAGTGGCCTTCAACAGAGGAAGGAAACTGGAGGACCAGAAGAAAACCCATGACGTTGGACTGGCGACCCTACTCCTTATCACGTACAACCGGGGAATCAAAACTACGCCAGATGACTCAATGACAGACCATATGATACATCGCGCACGTGAGAAAACCCACTACGTTGGACTGGCGACCCTACTCCTTGTCACGTACAACCTGAGAATCAAAACCAATTGTAATTCAGTGAAGATGCCCCGATGCGCGCAAAATTTCCCTCGAACCAACCTGAATGGCAAACGCCCGTCTTCACTGTCCCAGTTTGTGCAAAAACAATAGGACGTTAAACCCCAACTTAAGGTAATTAGTGGCATGGATATGATTGATCACCATTAGCGTTTTTTATACACCCACAACGTTACACTTGCAGCATATGTGGACGCATATGCGATATCTATAGGACTGTAACTTCCGGGATTGTAGCACCTGATTGTACGAAAATTCAAGTATTTAGTTCGTGTCATCTCTAGAGGTCACAGTTTATCTCATAACAAAAACGTTGGAATATATCACCGTTACTATTGGCATTTATCGGACGGAAACATCGTGGATTATGGCCACTGAAGTATGCAAAATCAAGTTTTTAGCTTGTGGACACAAGAGATCACAATTTTATCCGATATATCACCGTTACATCATGTGTGGACGTATATTGTCACCCCAAAGATCTTGGTTGCTTTCGATACGTCAAGATTGTGGACCCTTTAGTGGTCTTGGTTGCGTTCGATATTCGCGCACATTGGATAGTAACTTCCTGAATTATGGCCCCTGATTGTACGAAAACTCGCAATTTTTATCCAATTTAAATGGAGATTCTTTGTGGCTGTTTTTTCTTTCAGTATATAATTCTGATTTCCTTTTTCTGAACTGTTGTCGACGGATATGTTAACGATTGGTATCTTTCGTTTAAATCAGTTTTCAAGTTCAAAGTGAGGATTGGTACAACAACTGACGGACCCTGTTATCTGTTGCAACTTGTGAGTGTATCCTACATCGCAACCGCTTGTTTTAACATTCCGATTACCCTAATCTGTGTAACCAGGACAATAGCGGTATGTATTGTTAAAACTTACAGATTTTAAATTGGTCATACCAACATTATAGTGTTCTATGTTACGGGGAGAGAGAAATTGGGTTTAACGCCCAATCGACACAAACTAGGTCATTTCGGGACTAACATATAGTTTAATTTTATTTCAATAATTCGATTTAGAAGTGGGAGGAAACCGGAATACCCAGAGAAAACACACGAGGTTGGACAGGCAACCCTACTTCTTGCCATGTACAACCGGGGATTCGAAACCACGCCAGATGACTCAATGACAGGCCGTATGATACAGCGCACGCACGCTAACCATTCGGCCATCAAACTCCCCGATAGTGTCAACTGAAGTTACTTTGCTATTTTTCCCTGAAAATTTTCGATAGTTGAATGACCTTTTAATCAAGGGTGAAATATTTATTTCTTGCGACATTTTAGGTGAAGCAGATCAATGTCCACCAAAATATAAAAAGACTACAAATTTATTTATGAATTTCAATATGTGCACCTTTGTGGTAGAAGATACTGACGCTTTTTGTCTAGAATCTGAAAAACCCTTCGTTCCTTGTAATAGATTTAAATAATGAAGGATCCACCTGGAATAAAAGAAAAAAAACGGTTGTAGATTCGGCATGTTCATTCGTACCATTCCACGATGCAATGCCGGTTTTATTACTGTTCACTGGTGAGATATACGGTATTTATTGGTTAGAGATGTCAGTGTTTGAGAGAAAGACAATCAGTCGTTACAACATATACTGGCGGTTTAGGAATGGGCAGCAAAGAAATTCTGAATTATTAATTTAATAATTATTTATGTAGGACAAAAAATTACGTCACCGAGGACACTCAAAATTAAAACTTGCATAATATGTTTTGAAACTAAATGAAGATAAGTACCAATGAGGCTTCGAAACGAGAAAAAAAAATAACTTCAAACAATCTGTGAATTATATTAACAAGTTTTAAAGTCGTGCAATACCTGTTTACATATAGAAGGAACATTAAATATAGATGGATCACGAATACCCACTGTAAGATCAACAAATCCAGTGAATGTCATCTGTGCGGCTAAAATGTACAAAATCAGAAATAGTCAACAAGAAAACATAATATCGGGAAAAACTTATTTCCTATATAGGAATAAGGGTCATTACTTAAAGATTTTTTATTGGTTCGTCAATGGATAAATTTACATCGGGAAGCAAATTCGTAAAAGAAACCTCAATTACAAAGAATATTAATTTGAACTAGCATTGTTTAGAATTATTATATATAATAATATACTAAGTGAGATACACTGCTTCGCCCGGGCCCATACTGAACGGAATCATAGTCTTAACCATTCACAGGATCGTTCTGGTTACTTTGATAGCATGTGCGGTTGGGTCGCGGCGAACATGCACACCGAGATTTTGAAAGGAATTTGTATAGATATGTACAGACTACAACATGTGCCGACTTTTAATATGAGCAAGGATTGCTACACAGATATTCGTGTCATTAAAGAAAAGAAATATAATAATGTGCAAGGTAAGAAAAGGGTGAATCTGGCCATAGGCTAACAACACTATAGGCACATTGATAATCATTAAAACGAGAACACTTACTTCCCATACTGTTGTCTTTCACCCTAAGAACATCTATTACAGGGATGCAATCATCAGGTGTTCCTACCACAGTTACGTTAGTTCCATGAGTATAATATGTAAACGAGAGTGCATCAAACCGATTAGTGCCAATACCAAAATATATCTTTCCTGCTAATTTTGCGTCGGCTAGAAACAAACAAATGTACATGCATCTATCATATTAATCGTCAATCTATACAAGTTACCTCTTGCTAAATATTATGATAATTTAAAGGTAGATACTACCAAACTCAATTATGTTGGGTGTTTGTATTATTGCCTTAAATCAATATTAGTACCTATACAAACTCCCTCGGATTACTTCACGACGTATAAAATAGATATGTGTCTGTGGCCAGGAAGAACAAATCTATGTTGTTTTGTTCCACACATGCATTCACATTCCTAAAAATGAATTTACCTCGGTAAATTTAATACAAATTCCATTCAAAGAACAAATCCTATTCAGTTTAACACTACAAATGCAAACATTGAATCAAATCTGTTATATTCGACAAAGGCGGCGTCTTTAGTACTCCTGAATTACGGTTTACGTATCCTTCTTGAAGTGGCCGACTTAGATGCATGTCAGAGCTCTAAATTCGGTGCTTGGTCATTCCTCAACAGTCGGTTCCATTTTATCTAAACACAAAGAACATGGCCCTAAATCTGATCTACGACATCCTTTAATCCGCCCTGGTCAACTGAACCGTTTATAAGGGATATAATTTGCTTCTGAAGTAAAGTAAATGAAATAAAATGGGCTTGAACGTACTACTGCTTTTTTACAGTACCGCCTAATAGCTGAAATACGTGTTATGAATTTTCTTACCTGGCAAGCAAATCTTTGGGAATTGTTGACTAATCGGAAAAGATGAACAGTTTTGCTTTTGAAGATCAATAACATATTGCATTCCCTGTTTTGAAAATCGAAAAAGAAGAGACTAGCATATCACAGGGTGGTAGGCTATATGAAAAGATGTATGGTGTATCCAATATGTTTGAAGACTAGATGTAAATGCTAGATTCAATTTTGTATCAGATTATGCTTGAAATGAATACAAATCAAATGACGATAAATAGGAGGAACCATTAAAACCTAGCTTTAGTCGTCCTACGACGGGATAAAACTGACGGCGACTGGTTTACGATCAAGTGGAACTGATCAGTAGCGACCTTTACGACTGGTGTAAATCGGACGCCAACCAGTTGCTGTCCAGTTGTCTCCAGTTTCTCCGAGTCGCACATATTCTACTCCTACGACTGTAGACAATGTCCCTAGTCGCAAGTGGAACTAACCAGTAGTGACTACTTGGGCGACCTGATTGCTCTTACGACTGGTGTAAAGCAAGGCTGACACTTGCACGATTCCGTGGCACGCATTGGCACGACTCGAGTCGGCACGACACCGTCCGATTTGCGCAAACTCGTCGTGCCAATGCGGGAAGTGCGTAAACAAAGCGCAAACTATGCGTGAACTATGTGTGAACTCGTCGTGCCAGTTCGTGTCAATGTGGACACTGATGGGCACGACAAAATCGTGGCCAAAAGTCGTGCAAGTGTCAGCCTGGCGTAAGTCTAGTTGTCTTCAGTTATGCCGAGTCGCATATGTTCTACTCATACGACATGAGCGCGCTTAAAACTGTGATCAACTGGTTGCTCGTGATCGCATCCAGTCGTGGATGAGATGTCAGTTACTGTTAGTCGCCGTCAGTTTTATGGCGTAGTAGGGCGACATAAGCTAGGCTTAAGAATACGAGCGCCAGCTATAAACCTACATAAAGCGCTTACATGTATGTATATTCAAAAATCCACCACATTTCTGAAGCAATAGATTTCAAATTCCTCTTTAATGGGATGACGTCTAATCAACAGAAACAGTGCCTATACCAGGGGCGTGGTGAGGGCAATTATTGAGAAGAAATTATGAGTAACAAAAAAGATTTTGGCACAAAAACCCTTTTACTGACCGCGGAGCTGTGGCCGGCCACCGCGAGCGCCGAAGACGCGAGCCCGCGACGTGTGGTCCGGGGGGCCCTCCCCCGGGAAAATTTCGAAAATTAGAAGCCCAGAAACGCAATCTCCAGCAATCCGAGACAAGAAATACGGTAATAAAATATGATTAAATTTTCCAACTTGACTCTTTCAAAATTTTTTTAATTGGGTCAGATGAAACAATTTTTCCACTTACAAATGTTTTTCATTTTTTGAGTAATTTGATTGTGATTTTGGCGCAAAAACTTTTTGGCGCATGAGTATGGCTACTCATGAACTCATTCTCACCACGCCCCTGGCCTATACTATCATATTTTAAAGTAATTTGAATGACTATTGGTGTTGCTATTTAGATAAATTACGCGTATGTAAATCTCCAAATCAGTATTAATATTGAATTAGTGATGCGCCAAGACCAGCTGATAAAAGTACGAATACCTTTGCAAAATTTTGTATGATTTTTAAATATTGTGTGACACCTCCTGTCTCAGTTTCTGTTTCGTAGTACACTCGTTGGTTGGTTTCGTCATATGACATAAAATAGTTGGCCTGAAATATACATATACAATCATTATAAATAAACTGATATATCATGATGCCAATCCTGTAATAAGCATGATAACGTTATATATGTATCGGGAAGCGCGTATTATATACAGTTTACTTACAGATACAGCATATACGATTCAGATAAAGGGTGGCCGTTCTCGCAATAATAGTAGAGGAAAATGCATATTTTCAAAATTTCTTCAAATTATTTCGTTCTGAGCAAGGCCATTAGCCTTGGCAGGGTAAACACGTTGAGTGCACTGATTGTAACCACTGTACTGGTTGTTCGAAGTTTAGCCTCGCTTCAGATTAGATCATTTAATTTGGAGCCGTCATAATCTACTTAAAATCGGACCTATCCAATGACTTCCAGGCTTGATTATGGTCTTGCCATGTTGATAAATTTCTGATAGTTTATATAAGCAGATTTAGCCCTTGCATAAGGCCTGTTATTGTAAGGGGCATACAATCTTTACAAATACAAAACCAAAATGCTTTGTTATCATTAATAAGCTTTTAATGATTTTTATTGTGTCCCGTATTTCGAATAAAGCAGGGGACTATTAAAATGGACACGTCCGTTAGTTTGTGAGTGTCCGTCACAATTTTTGGAACACAATAACTCCCCTTCTCATTAAGATGCATCCCCAATGTTCTCATTCTGTTCTAATCTGATTCATAGAGTGATGAAACATGGTGTATATTGAATCCTCCAATACACTCGCTAATGAGCAATTTAGCTCAGGTTTAGCAAATCAATAAGCAATTGTATCAGTCGATCCTTTCGAACACAACTCCCTTGCTAATTCACCTAGAAAGGCTAAACTTGGTATTGGTGTTTTTTGGGGTGGTGATTGCCTTGATTGCGTTCGAACACGGACATTTTCTAGTTAAGCTACGCAGATGTAAGCAATTTGATTAGTTGAGAGTAATGAAACCTGGTGTATACATGTAGTTTCATTACCCAGTAAAAGTTCGATAATGAGAATTTCCTACGAAAGACAAGCAGAGTAATAAGTAATTTGATTGGTCGAGACTATGGAGCTAAATAGCGTGGAGTTATATTGGTGGAATTTGCTCGTGTATAGTTTCATTACATTAATACCAGATCAAAGTCGTCTTTTATATACATATTAGATGATTTACACCACTAATGACATCTTTTGCAGCTAATTATACACCTGCTAATTAATGACAACTGTATCATTCCTAAACATTAATTTTTAACAGTAACCACTTATATGATTTAGTGACAAAATAGCCCAGGTTCATATAAGTCAATGGAATCAGATTAGTGGTGTTGGTATATGGTTAATCGGGAATTAAATGAAAATAATACTTACATTGGTTACAGACGTAGAACCTTTATTAACCGTTCCAATTATGGAGCCCTGCCTTCCTTCCCATTGGGATGGCACACAGCAACCCGGTCTGGTTGGCTCAGCAGCAGCAAAAACAGCAAACGTTGCAAACACGATGAACACCATTTTGAACATGTCTTATTTTATCAGTTGAACCTGAAATATATGTGTACCTTTCCAGTGATACAATTTTATCATAGCAAGTCTCGCATTTTATAATGGTTATTGATGAAATTCCACGTGACAATTTGTTTATTAATTTAGATAAGAAATCGGGACAGCGTACTCAGATTCGGGGTCATTTTAGTCTCGAGAACCCCAAAGTGTATATCTTTCTAAGAAGGGTTGTAAAAGTAGACTGTTATAGTAAACGTTTAATTTCATCATTGTGTAACGCATTTTAGATTTTTTTTTTGTTTTTTTTCTTATTAAAAATTTAGTAACAAATAACGTTAAAAACATTTTCGGAATGAAGGCTGTCCGGTTCATGAGATGAAACTTAAACTATGTGATAATTCTTGGATGAGTTCGACTTCGGTACGCATGGTCCCTGTTGATTTCACCTTTTCACGTTACTTGTCATGGAAAATGTGGACGCATTTTGCATGGCAACCGCTTGTTTTAACTGGTCGTAACTGACAGTGAATTACTTGATAGATAAGAGACATAGGGAAAGAGTGTGGGAATAAAAAAACTGTATTCCGACTTTTTAAAAAAAATTACCCAATGTCTTAATCTGTCATAGATACGACGATAGTAAGATGGGGTTGAAATAAAGATCGTCAGTCAAGTTAACTAATAGGGACCCTCGCGAGTATCTTTACCCACGGATCAGTATATAGCATAGCAGGGGTTTCTTCTAAAAGTCTACGTTGTATACATTATGTCTCGCTTCTATGTTAAAACCAGACCTGGTTATTCCTAGCGGCATAATTACTTGGGTGCAATAACCCTGAGAAAAGAATATAGCCACCCCCCCCCCAACACACACACTATTCCGCCGGGCCTGATTTGACATGCCATGTTTAAAGACTTTATTCTTCGAAACTAGATTTAAATACGTGTTCAACGAAGATAAAATTTGCACCCGTGTCGATAATCAGCGTTCTGGGAGTTATACCGGAAATGTTAACGGCGTGTGTCTGTGTGGGGGGTCCATTTTTTGTCCTGCTATTCCCATTACCACAAACCTTGCGAACGCGATATACGCTAGTTTTCAACCGATTTTTTTTTCTATGATTGTGAAGCATTGGTACAAAAAGAGGTCCAGGGTCGATTTTCCTAGTTTTATATTCTCAACCTGGTCGATTTTCCTAGTTTTATATTCTCAACCTGGTCGATTTTCCTAGTTTTGTATTCTCAATGTCTCGTAAAATCTGGGTGCGCCCACTCCTCTACGATTTCCAACTGAAAAGGGATATTTTATATACACGTCAATCGCTGCGCCTGGGGCACCTTTCTGATAAGATTAAGATAAATAGCTGACAGTTTTCACTATACTAATTAAAATATAGATAATAAAAGGTGACTATGTAGAGAAAAATCCGTTGACAGTTCTCACTAATTAAAAAATAAATAATAAAAGTTGACTGTGGAGAAAAATCCGTTGAAATTCAAACGCACCCGACTGTCTAGATAGTTGATAAATTGCTTGTCATGTTAGTACATGTTTAATTAATGTACATTGCATGATGCACCTATAAGTTATTTAATGCATCAAATCAATTTCATATAACAATGCAGGGCGTATGTCCATTTTCAATAACCCGGCTAGGGTAGCGTGTTAAACCGTATTTCATTTATAACCAACTATAAAGTTCTTTATCAAGTATTCACATTTTAGAAATAGTTATCTCTGTCAAAATCCGATAATATTTACATTTATAAATAGCTATAACTGAACTTTAAATGATATTGAATGAAAAGATAACAATTTCTACATACAAGTTTACAATAACGATCGTATTCGTGCTGATTAATATATAAATAGCTATGACTGAACTTGAAATGATACTGATATAGATATCAGTTATGATGACATTGCATTATCTCTATGTAACCTTAAATATGGGTCTCACTTTCTTAATGCTGGAGGTTCATTTTTATACACCCACACCGAAATGTCGTATACTGTTGTTGGCTCTTCGTCCACAATTTTTTGTGGACACTCTAGAGGAAAAAGTTTTAGTATCCATTTGACTTGGAATTTATATTAAGTGTGTAAGGTTATGAGACGAAGAAACATATTGGATTTTAATCTGATAATTACTGCCAGAGTTATGACCCTTGGTCACTTTTGAAAAATAATGTGGGCGCTTTAGCGGCGGCTATAGTTAATATTAAATTAAGCACAGTGTCATGAGACAAAAAATCCAAACACATTCTAATAAATCATAATGGGTTGTTACTCATCAGATTTTCATGTATTGTAAATGTTTTCATTACTAACAAAATAAAAAAAATGTGACAACCCATCTTCTTTTAAATGACCTATTATTCTAATGAATCCGGAATATGATTTCTTTGATAAAACATTGCAACTAGCGGTTGTCATGGAAGATACGGTAAAACAAATTAATGTGATTGTTCAAAAAAATAAAAATCAGGGGTCATAATCTTGGAAGATATGGCCGAGTACACAGGAACATCGAAAGGGGCCGAGATCGTTGGGCTATAAACATACTTTTAAGTTTCATCAAAATCTGATAAAAAGAAATGTGGCCATACATGCAAAATACGTCCACATATTGCTAAAGACGGACAAATAACATGCGAAAACTGGCACTTTACGTACAAACAGGGGACATAATCGAGTAAGTTACTATACGAATATCATAGTCCGGCAGCCAAACCCCATTTTAAGTCTTAACCTGGAAACATTACCCACCTAATGTTTTTTGTTGGATTATATATCTTCAATATTTGTGGATTCAGAATCCTGATGATGCAACCTTGGCACCTATGGGGAAATTTAAATATTCAAAATGGCCGCCACGGCGCATTTTCTCCTTATTTAGTGGGGTAAAATTTATGACAAGATTCACCCGGACCATGGTTAGAAGGTGGTTTCTGTAGGAATTCGACCAGCTGAATCCAATGAGCTTGGGTAATTCTCAAAACAAAAAAAAACAGTTTACCCCGCTAGAGGTCCAAATTCAAAACATACATATTTTGGCGGGAAACTCACAAAGTTCCAAGAGTTCCCCAAAAATGTATGTAATATATTGAAATGTAGGTTTTCGGTGGATTATGTGTCTCCAATATGTGTAGATTCAGAATCCCGATGATGCCACCCTGACACCTTTATACAAATTCAAATATTCAAGATGGCCGTCATGAGACATTTTCTGTTTATTTAGTGAGGTAAAATTTGTGCCACATTCTCACACACCTCAAGATGGTTTCTAAAATAATTCAACCAATGAGTTTGGGTAATCCCCAAAGATGACGGCTAATTCCGCTAGGAGACCAAATTCAAAACGGAGGTTCATTTTGCGGGAAACCCATAAAATTCTCTGAAAGGGTGCGCAACATCTTGGAACATAGGGTTTTAGTGCCAATTACTTCAGATATAAATACAAAAAAATTTTCTGATCTTAAAGTTATTCGAGGCTGCGCTCATATGCAAAATGGCGGGACATTAATGAGATAGTGTTATACATCTGACTATAGGTTTTTGGGGTAACTTAATTCATATCGGAACAGCTGAGTGTCCTATGATCGAAATAAACCACAATATGGTTCACAAACCCGATATTATAGCTAAGTTGAGGAGACCCTGGAAAATATGGTAATATAAATATGGTAAGATATTCTTCTCCATGTATTCTGAAAAGAACCCAACCTCACATATTTGTCGTTTAAATCGCTTGAATACTCGCAATTGATTTGAACCTTCACTGACAGTTATTAGATCACTCATACCCACGACTAAAGCTGGAGGTTCATACATATGACGCTGGCTCAGTTTTCTTGACAATTCACTCTTTTGTTCGTATGACCCTGTAGTTTGTGGTAAACAGCAAAACCTCTCAGTTCCATATACACTTAAAAGCTATCACTCCTCTGGTTATTGTACACGTGTATTCTATCCTCATGTCAGGAGTCAAATCGTACTGTTCATACATTTTATTTCACTGATGAGTCTTAAATGATAACCAAAATAACCAGAAAGAAACACTCACCCGCACCAGAATGAAAGTGTCAGGGGCGGATCCAGGAATTTTTGCAGGGGGGGGGGGTGCCAGGTTTCTGTTACGGAAATCCGCAATCATCGTCTCTAAATTACATAGGCATACATACAAATTGAGCTTTTTAAACAGAGAAATTATTTTTATACTGATGTAGGATCACTTTGTGATGTAATTTCATTGATGCAAAGCATTATTTTTTTATATGTAGCTGAGCAGGGGGGGGGGGGACCCCCCAACCCCCCTCTGGATCCGCGCCTGAGTGTAACTGCACTTTTATATCAGAAGTAAATAAGCACTAGTCAACTTTTAGCAACATTTGCTTTCGATTATGGTCCATTTATTGATTGTGTTTGACCGTGAAGCTTTTGTGTTCTTGCCTGAATACAAGTAGAGTATCCTCAAGGTAGTTTAACTTAGCTATTTTGTTGAATGTGGGCACCATATTTGCGTTACATTCGGTCATGACACAGTTCGGCAGTAAGATATGAAATCGGCGAGCACGAAAACCTAAAGTTTGGCGTATTACACTATCAAATCACTAACTTTGTTATGTTTCGCCAAATATTGAGCTCAACTTGATACATGTTTTTTTATGTTTATATCGGGGACTGTAATTGACACCTATATTTCAATGTAGTAATTTCACATCTTTTTAGGGAACTTTATTAGGTTCCCGCCAAAATTAGTCACCATTTTGAATTTGGCCCCTAGTGGAATTAGCCGTCACTTTTAGGAGGAATGCTAAAGCTCAATCTTTTGTAGAAACCACCTTCAAACCTACGTCTAAGAGAATCTGTCACAAATTTTACCCCAATAAATAATCAGAAATGCCTCTGGGCGGTCATCTTGAATAATTGAATTTCTCCAAGGGTGCCAGGATAGCATCATCCGGATTCTGAATCTACACATATCGAAGATATATAATCCACCTAACATTCATTTATATTTCCATAATATTGCTCACCTTTTTAGAGAACTTTTTATCTTTCCCGCCGAAATAAGCCCCCATTTTGAATTCCCCCCCCCCCAGCGGAATTAGCCGTCACCTTTTGGAGGATTATCCAAGCCCGTTGGATTCAGTGGGTAGAATGCTTATATAACACACCTTCAAACCGAGATCCTACAGAATCTGTCACAAACTTTACCCCACTAAATAACCAGAAAATACCTCCTGGCAGCTCTCTTGAATATTTAAATTTCCCAAAGGGTGCAAAGGCGGCATCCGGATTCTGAATCTACACATATCTAATGTATATAAACCACAAGGAATCTCTTTTTAATATATTACACATTATTTGGGGAATTTTATTAGTTTCCCGTCAAATGAACCTCCATTTTGAATTTTGCCCTCTACCGGAATTAACCGTCACTTTTAAGACGAATAACCACAATCATTGGATTCAGTGGATCGAATTCTTATAGAAACGACTTTCAAACCGAGGTCAAAGAGAATCTGTCAGGAGTTTGTCTATTCCTCCCTTTCAATCAAATCTGTCACTTGAGTCCAGCAACATGACAGTCCTACGTTTAATCTGAGTCTTCCAAAAAACTTTGGACAGTGATTTAAGGTATTAAAACAATTTGTTTCTCTTTTTACAGCAGTGAGATTTGGGTCTAATCAAACGAAACACTGCGTGGGGTATGCATTAACAATGGTGAAGAACATCCGAACACATCTATACACGTAATCCTGAAGAAAGCATAGACGTGGTAGAGAAGAACCACCAAGCGTAGCAAAAATTAAACTTAAGAATTTGATATGGAATTTTTTAATTAGTTTCTGTACTCACTTAACAGTAGAATCTAAGTTATATGGTTGGGCTGCCTATGGGAACTAGCAGTTTCTGAAGCCTTGTTCTTCAGTTGTAAATATCAACCAGGAGTATGTAAACTCTGCAATGGCAACAGATACCCATGCCTTAAGTCACCAAATTTTTCATTGTATTTTTTTTTTTTTTTTTTTTTTTTTTTTTACAAATCTAGATATTCTGTATTTGTTCCCAGAAAAGACCATTGTGGCGTATGTATTGGTTTCATGCACCAAAATGTAACCACGTTCTCACAAAAGATGCTGTTAGGAATGAACAGAGAGATGACGTACATAGCAGCTCTAAAGACGAAATTCTGGTATCTTGTGGTCCATGGATTTACAAGCCGTTCTCTTATACCATAAATTGACGCAAGCTGTATATATTGCAAAACAATACTGAAAACGCACAACTTTACTCTATACAACATGAATTAACGTGATGGTTATAACTATGCACGGGGGCATCTACTTGTGACCTAATCAGTGATGCATTTGCCTGGCTCCAGTACTCATATTTCAAGCATCATTATTTTAGAAAAATCCCCAGGAATATTAATATTAATAATTTGGTCGGATGGCTGTGGGTACCAAATTGGATATTCTGTTGTTAGACATGTTTACCATACTTACTTAAAACATGGTTTTCCTCAAGTATCTAGTATACATACTGGAAGGTCGTGGACCCAATTGTGCTACCCTCAGAGCTTCAAGTATATACGTGGCAATGTCTAATTTAAGACAGATCTTCGTGATCCCTGGAAACCACTACCATAACGTTTACTTGCTAACTAACACGGGTGTCAATCTTGTATCGTTATTCAAGGTAAACTGCCATTAACCAAAAGAAAGTTTGAAGATCTCCAAGCTCTCAAAACTGTTATTCCACCCGAGATTAATGCTGTTTATGACAATCTCCTTTGTGAGTGAAATCTGCCATAACATTTTAATGGCCTGTGTAAATTTATTCATGTAAAGTAGGGTTAACGTCCTACTCCGACTGGGGTAATGAAGATGGGCATACGCCATACAGACTACTATGGGGGCTTCCAACGAAATTCAACTGCCAAGGGACTATTCATATGCATGCCAATGTAAACACGGACCTCAGTTATTCGTCTCCTCCGAATGACTTAAAAGCTGTCCTCCGTCCTGCACCACTCACAGAGGGAAACTACGTCGGAAAATCTCGATGAACACGCGACCTCCAGACTAGCGAGCAAATGTCTTGCCCACATAAGGGCGTTGCCATATCTTAGATTCGCACTGACTTTTTAAAACTATTTCTCGGTTATACTTTAGTGCCCGTCTCCTTTTCCCCTAAAACATAAATCCTCAACAGAAAAGACGTTCACTTCGCCGGATAGGTAAGGGTAGTCGGTCAAAGGGAAGGAATCCCTGATCTAAAAATAGCTTCGAATTTGCTTTGAACGTTATGGTAAGTATAGTAACTCGTCACTCTTGGTTTGTTCTTGCTTCTGTAGCCTGGTTTGGGTCATTTCTGATACACACTAACTACACATGGGTGGGGGGGGGGTATTCCTTCTATCTCGAATTACCGTCTTTTTGACAGATACCAATCATGAACAATGGCTCTATTCGTGTTCTTTTTTTTATTGTTTCAGACCAGTTTACATAATCTAATTTTTGTGGATATTCTGGAACTTTGGCATTATTATTAGCACCATGAAAAACACTCCCGTAATTTTATTAAACATTGTAACCCAAAATGGAAATTTCTTGGATTCTGATTGGTCTAAAAGTGGCATCGAATAAGTATAACAGTCCTCTTAAATTTCCTGGGCGACTCACTGCGAATGAATATTTTGTGTGTGCTAGATTCTGTTTGCAGTGGCCAAAAATTGTACTCCTGTTCCAGGAAATCTTCATGAACATGAAATTCAACCATTGGCTTATTGAAACACACAAATAATCTCGACTTGATTCTTATATAGAAACCGTTATGGTTACTCCAACAATATTGTTCGGAACAAACGATTTATATGACTTATTTTGGCCATGTTGAGATCAATCCAATTCAAATATTTTTCCACGATAGTCTTTTTGACCCTGTGACCACAGTGATGCAACATTTAGATTCGTTTACGCCATTCCTTAGTACACTATTCTAATGGTTAATGTAATCACTACCTGTTCCCAATAATAAAAGTCTAGAATCGCAAAATTACAAACATTGTCTTATTACTCATGTTAAAACATGATAAATGCACATATTAACAAAACAGCATTTCCATCGGCTAAATATCGTTAGTACGTAAAGCAAAATTTGAACTTTTATTTGGATCACAACCTTAGATTTAACGCAGTTTTTTTGTCTCTCCTGGAAAATTCTGTGAAAATGACGTAATCTTTGCTTTAACTTGATGATATGGTTCAATTTTATTTTAATAATTTGCTTGCGTAGGGGTCATTAGCAATGGGAGGAACCACAGAAAACTCACGAGGTTGGACAGATTTTTAAACGTTCATAATGGGGACATATATAGCCCCTATCTGTGTGTCGCCTACAGACCGCAATTCTTAACGCGTCATCTTGAAACTTTGCAAACTTATTCCCCATACCCTTAGGAACAACCCCCATGTTTGTAGTGCATGCCCAACTCCCAGGGATAGAGTCACGTTCATTGTCTTTTTTGTGTCTGTGTATCACCTACAGGCCGCTATTCTTAATCGATGGTCTTGAAAACTGTGTATACTTATTTCTTACACATTAAGGATGACCTCTAATTTTTTTTTGCGGGGCGGAGCAATGTTTTTGTGTCTGTAAATCGCCTACAGACCGCAATTTTTGACAGACCCTTTGAAAATTTGCATATCTAATATTTTTAGTTATTGCCTGAAACCCAGCAGTGGTTCTCAACCTTTTTTGCTCACGGCACACTTGGTGACACATAAAAACATAACGGCTCACATGGCTCAATGTATAGGAAAACTATTTGAATTTTGCAAAATATAAACATAGCAAGTCATAGACGACATAGGACCATAGACACGGACAAGTCATAGAGATATCGACTGACTGAAACTTTGAACTTACCAGAAGACACCAGTGAATACTCAATTGAGATCATCTGGTCTTACGCATTTCCTTAGTGTGCCGTTTCACCGTTACATTTTCAAGTCGAACCGAAGCGGTCAGACAATATGACTGCCCCTCGTACTCAAATTGTGTACAAGTATACGAAGGTTGTGGACTCTCTCGCGGTAACAATTTTGGGAAGAGCTCAGCCCCTTAAGATAATCGCGCATATCATTATAGTCTACGGGGGTGGGGGCCACTTTTTCTCTATCTATATCCATGAAAATGTGGGCGTATCCTGCCACTGGTTTGATATACATAATGTTCAATGTAGGTTTAAGGTCTGAAATCGCACAAATATATCAACCGACGCTACTGAGGGTAATGATAATATACGATTACGAATTCATAATAAATAACGAAGAATTCTTAGACTTCTCATGGAAATTAGGGCTAGAACAAAATATTGACCCCAGTCTAGAACATAAGACAACTCGACCTAAAATGAAACGGAAGGAACTGTTCGAAATTAGAAACACAAGCCAACAGTGAGGCTGATGTCCCCCGCCGAAATCCCAAAATAAATAGAAGACACATATTAATTAATCGCACATTTATTTTTTTCAATGTATCGAGCAATCAAACTGTACACGAAGTGTCATCCAAAAGAGTTTTATAAAGAAAAATGCTAAAACCGACAAGAAAAATGAAAATGTACCCTAGTTAGGGGGACCCTAAAGGCAGACAAAAGGGCCCCTCTAGCCAAGGGAAAGGGCCCTTGTGTCCAAGTCAATCGTTTCTATACACTGTTACTGTCGAATCGATTACTAAATGAGAATGCAGTCATTGTATTGGCATAAAAATCATCAATCAAGATGAACCTAAGTTATCTTGTCTCAAAGTATCAACCAATCAAATTGCTTATCTCTGCTTACCCTAAGCGGAAAATGCTCATCTTCGAACTCCATCAAGGCATTGATCTAATAAGCATATACACCAAGTTTGAACATTTTAACTCAATTAGAAGGAGAGTTATTGTGTTCCAAAGTCTCGACTACTCTCGACCAATCAAATTGCGTATCGCTCTGCTTACCTTGAGCAGAAAATGCTCATTATCGAACTTAGTCAAGGTATTACTGTAATGAAACTATACACCAAGTTTCATCACTCTCACTTAATTAGAACTAAAGTTATCGTGTCCCAAAGCATTAACCAATCAAATTGCTTATCTCTGCTTACCCTAAGTGGAAAATGCTCATCTTCGAACTCCATCAAGGCATTGACCTTATAAGCATATACACCAAGTTTGAACATTTTTACTCAATTAGAAGAAGAGTTATTGTGTTCCAAAGTCTCGACCAATCAAATTGCGTATCGCTCTGCTTACCATAAGCTGGAAAATGCTCATCTCCGAACTCCCTCAAGGCATTGACCTAATAAGCATATACACCAAGTTTGAACATTTTAACTCAATTAGAAGGAGAGTTATTGTGTTCCAAAGTCTCGACCAATCAAATTGCTCTGCTTACCCTGAGCGGAAAATGCTCATTATCAAACTTAGTCAAGGTATTACTGTAATGAAACTATACACTAAGTTTCATCACTCTCACTTAATTAGAACTAAAGTTATCGTGTCCCAAAGCATCAACCAATCAAATTGCTTTTCTCTGCTTACCCTAAGCGGAAAATGCTCATCTTTGAACTCCATCAAGGCATTGACCTAATAAACACATACACCAAGTTTGAACATTCTAGCTCAATTAGGAAGAGAGTTATTGTGTCCCAAAAAGTGTGACGGACAGACGGACAGACAGACAGACGGACGGACGAACCCATTTTAATAGTCCCCCAACTTTCTTCGAAAGGCGGGGGACAAAAAATATGACGGGAGATGGGTTGAACAGGGTGAAAAAACCATCAGGATATGTTTGCAAACTAGAACCGCACAACTATCACGGCAAATTAATAACTTACTTTAAGATGATGAAGGTAACATTATTAATGATCAGAACTTTGATTTTCAAAAACTGTGAAGGAAGAATTAGTCAATATTGAAGGGGAATGCATATGATACCACTTTCATCCTTAACGGATCGCAATCACCTGCTGCATATGAAAACTTTAAATCCCATCCTAAATGGATCACAATCATTCAAGCTTACAATTTTATTGCTTCACCCTGGAAAATACTATGCCAAGACTACAAATGGGTGGGGGGGGATTTGTTAATTTGATAGCACTCTTTCGATCAAATAATAACCACTTCAGTAACATTTTTAAGCGTGTAATATTTAAGGCCCGTGTAAACCGACTGTAGTTGTTTTTGTACCGCATGCGTGTTCAAAAGAAAATTATGCCATCCGAGTTGCTAATGAAATAATTAATATGGTAACATAATAAAGCCGGTTATATGTGCGTGAGCGCTCAAACTCAATGCCGAGCCGAGACGTACAGGTTATTCATAAACCAAACTTGAATTTTCGCAAAAGTGACGTAAACCATTTCTTTTCCTATGCTGTCAGCCCTAGTACGAAATGATATCTCCCGAAGAGTGACGTAGTAAGCTTCCATATTGGTATTTTTCTCCGCCCAAAGTTTGTGGGATTTCAATTTTTCAAGAGAGACTTTTTTATTCATTGTGATATATCGTTGTGCAATGGATTTTATTTAACGGGGGTTGGTTACATAGTCGTACACACAGGTAAGTTAGTAATAACCAAAGTTAAGTAGTTTGAGCATAATTGAATAAATCCGTTTATAATTTACCACGGTTCAGACCATTGTAAACTATGTCATTGTCAATAGTTTGAATAACTAATAAAAACCATGATTATTAACAACGCGTGTATCTTTATGACTAGAGACATAATACCATAAGGTCAACTCGTAACACAATACAAGTATTTATTTATTTAAGTGTACATGTGATATTGAATGTGTAAAGCATAATAACAATATTTCGCAATAATCACCCGCGTCTCCTATCATTATCATAAGGATTACTATATATAGATATGACCAGACTTCAAGTGATATCATTAGTGCTGACATTGCATTACACTTATAATAACAATCAAAAGTAAATATGCATAAAACAAACATGTTTCACCAATTTCTATTAAATAGATATGTTTTATTGTACAACATGTCCTCAAGTTCAAATAGGATATCTGCGAGTATACCTGAACTACAATGCCAATTTTCGATGGCTGTTAAATATATATATAGAAACATGTTTAATAAATTTATGTTTCAAAATTTGGTTATTGTGTGTTGTGAGTATTGCGTACCTGAACATTTAAACATGAAGTCTGCATGTTGTTTAATTGTTTAGCTAATTGTACGTCAAATTGTTTTGGTTGGTTTCTTTTGTTATACAACGAAAACAAATTATTTTAATTAATTTCAGTAAAAGAATTGATTCCAACTAAAGGCGTTATTGTTAAAGTTACATGAATACCAATATTAACTCACTAAATGCTAAAGGCTTTTCCGTCCATTCAATAGCACCTTTAAAAAGATGATCCAAGACTCTGACCTTTGGAAGTTTACATGGACTCTATGACAAGGAGCATTTACAAGAATTTGTAAACATATCGAGTGAAAAGATCATGTGTAATCACATCTTTTGTGGCTAAAGACGATTTGCGAAGGAGGGCCATGGATAATATTACAATGTGAAATCAATCATGTGATTCGGTCAAGGCGATATAAAAGATTTCACGTAGTCCGTGTTCAGCACATTGGATTTCAAGCGTCTTGTAATATCCCGCAATCACCTTAACGTTAAGATCATAATTATGCTGTTCTTGGTAGTCGCCGCCCTGTTTGGATTTACAGCAGCTGAGCCAACACAGCCAGGTTGTTGTGTTCCACCTCAGTGGGAAGGTGTTGAAGGAAGCATTATCGGGATGGTACGAGGTGGTGCCGCATCAGTAACTGATGTAAGTATATATGTGAACTTAACAAAGTGAACTGCGTATGCAATACAATTGGATACCAGGATGATTGGTGAAACGTCCACATACACCAATGGTATCAACTCAATTTTGATTACTTTAGTTTTAATGAGAATGAATGAAGTTTAATATGTTCTTAGAAAACAAAATAGATATCTAATCACGTACGTTGAAAAAGCGTTTGAATTTTTAATTGAGGCCATACAAGTTTGAATCGTGGTTGATCGAAATCTGCAGTCATTTGGCCATTAGCGTTTTCAATAACAAGAAATGACAATTTGATGGCATTTAATTTTCGGTCCATAGTAGTAAAGCAATTTGACTGAAATTTTGCCTTTACATTATCCAGATTTTAATTATTATAGTGAGAACTGCCAACTCGTTATCTAATCTCCCATAATGTATCTTTAAAATAAGAGGTCCAATGTATCACACAATGTCGTGCCAGTAAACGAACTCTTATAAATTTTTTGTCTTTTTTAAATTCAGACACAAACATTAATATCATATGATGAAACAAACCAAATGATATCGGCCAACACATACACTGAAGCTGCTGGACAAAAAATTAATGTAAAGATCCTCCAGGACTTTAACAAGGTAAGATGTCTTTAAATAAGTCTTATATCGTCACGAAAGTTGAATTATGTGCTGCAATATATTACTTAATGTCTCACTCTCGACCATTAAATCACACATAATGCCCGCTATGTTAAATATTTACAGATTATCAAAATTATTACCTTATAAGCATCTTTAAAGATATGGTTTTGGAAAGAATTATATTTTTATCCTGGAAGTTCAAATAGAAAATGATGTATTTCAGATATAGCAATTGCTTGTGTCCCATGCAATATACTTTATACTTTTCTCTTTTCAAAGGGTATGCAATATATGATAAATGTCGACCAGAAAACATGTACAGGAACACCCATGTCTGGACCATTCACAAAAGTCTGTCTACCAGGTGGGCATATACATTTTTCAATGATTCATATAAACCTTTTGACGGTAGCCCACCATGCGAAATATCCTTTTTAATGCGGTAAAATTAGATTTTCTGATATGTTATTCTACACCTGCAGGAAGACTTAAATACTTGATCTTAGTCCAACGTATATTTATGTTTATTTAGATTATGTTTAGTCAATCCCACTGTTAATTGTTAATAATTTGAAACCTTAAAAAATTAAACTTAACGGAGCTAAATCGCTAACATTTAGGACCTAGAAATTGACAGAAGTGGGTCGCAACGCATATAATAATGTAATATGAATGTATATAAACTGATATACATTCAATGGTTTCCGTTTTACTCTAATTTCAAATCAGCTATGTTCCGCGAAATAAGCCAGCAGTCACAATCGAATGCAAATTCCTAGTGTCTGGTTATTCCAGTCTACATACAGCGTTTGCTTCGGTGCAATATCTCTAGCCTCGTTCCCGGAGTGTCTTGCTAGAATTGGGGTTGAAACGCATTATGGTATAATGTTTATTTTGTCTTAAATATTGGATATCAGAAGCCCATCCTTTTCTGGTAAGATCGCAGCATCAATGTTGATTTAAACTGACAAATAATTCGTGTTTTCAAAGTTGAAGATTTAGGATGATATTGAGTTAAGAGACTTAGCTACTGTAATTGTTGTATGCTTACGGTTATTTTATTTAAAACAGTGCCGCTAAGTGCTTTTGTTGTTTTTTTTCTTTCAGCCGATGCTGAACTTCTAGGAAAGATTTATTTTGGTATTGGAGACAATAGATTTGACGCCCTTTCTTTCAGGGCAACAGTTAATAACACTAGAGTCACTGTAGTTGCTACCCCTGAGGATTGTATTCCTGTATTGGAGACTCTTACAGGAAATTTCAATGGAGGTAATCTAAGTTGGTTACGAAATGTGCGGTGTCTAATTTGAAATAGCTACATTGTGTGGAATGCGTATACTATTTGGTTCTATTGCGGTCTTAACGGAGCTAAATCGCTAATATTTGGGGCCAAGCAATTGGCGCAAGGCATATAATAATGTAATATGAATGTATATAAACTGATTTACATTCTATTTTTCCGTTTTTACTCTTACTTTCTAATCAAATTATGCTAAGCTAAATACGTTTCGTATTATGGTAAACTGTCTATTTTGTCTTAAATAT
Source organism: Patella depressa (assembly GCA_948474765.1). Taxonomy (NCBI): domain Eukaryota; kingdom Metazoa; phylum Mollusca; class Gastropoda; family Patellidae; genus Patella; species Patella depressa. Next base: position 56,794,362 of record OX419717.1, read on the forward strand.
TGAATATCGGATGCCCATTTCTTCCCGCGTAAATCACATTAAATAGTTCATTTTTACTTATTTTATGATTCAGCGTATTAATTTATTCTATGATTAATGTGGTATATGCTTTCTGCAAACCTACGTCGAAATGAATTTACATTACATAATGCCCCCCCCCCCCCTGTTCTTTGAGTCTATTCCACAAAAATGTCAATCCGAAATTCTATCGGTTATATATTCAAAACAATATGTTAATCGTTAGGCCACTTTTCATTGTCCGATTGTTTGAATCTGGCGAGTCCAAATGATATGATGTGTGTCGTTTTAAGAATTCGCCCTTTGTATTTTGACTTTTGGTTTGTGATGATTTTTTTTTATTTTTGTTTTCTTCTAGTGCCAACAATGGATACCATTGGTTTTGTCAACCTAACAAAAGGAATCAAGGATCGATCCGTCTTCGATGTACCATCTTTCTGTACACAGGTATTATTATATTTTACATGGTCAGTGCCATCGTAGTCTCGGTGCTTTTGCGCTAATTATATACGGGGTTTTGCGCCTAATACATGTTTAAATTTGCCCTAACTGACCATTTAACGTTTAATTAAGAACAAATTAATACAGATATGAATAGAAATACCCGCATTGGGATCATTCAGATAAAAAGGGTCCATCAAACGTACAGATTCTACAAGTGTCCTCTTTTCTTTTCTTTTTAAAACGCCTGGCCTGGACTGAGTTCATTTCACGCTAAAACTAACCAGGGCTTCTAACTAAAAACGCCGTAAGAGCGAAAGATCTTGGCATATTTGTAAAGGTAATTGAAATATAGATTTTTCCATCTAAATCGTTTATGGAATATAATCACGAGAGCTGAAGTTAAAAACTTTTAAATATGTATATATCTAAATATCTATGTATTTTATCTAACTGCAGTACAAGCCAACTGGATTTGACAAAATTCATCAGAAAAGAGGCGTTTTGGTATTTTAATACAGCTGAAGAATGCAAACCCTTGTTAGCTATAAGAATCAACTTCCCAATAAATACTTACTGATCTGTTTTCAATGTTCATCATTAGTGTATGTGTCAAATAAACGAAAGAATACATTTTGGCAACACCTGTTTTAATTTTCAAGCTCAGATAAGATAAAAATTAAGACCCGTATCTGTTGATATATTTATACGTAGGGCAATCAGTGTTTTTGCAGGGTTACGGCCTCATTGTCATTATCGACTTGGTCTACGGATACATAGCAAATTTAACCGTGCATAGGCATATGTTTGATTGAGCATTCTGCTCCAAATTTACGAGGGATCACGGGGGTCGGGTGTTCGATTCCTGTATTGACAAAGAAAGTTTATCCAGATTTACCGGCGTGGTTCTACCTTGTCAGTAACGCAGGGCGGGGTTTCTGATAATGATTGCTGTGTAGTCGTTCGGGTGGTACAGAAAATGAGGTCCAGTGTACACATTGGATTGTACGTAAAAGATCCCTTGACAGTTGGAATTCGATATAAGAGTAGAACATGCTGCTGTGTCCTGGCATATTTCCTTCATAGCACACTGTATAGTGTATGCCCCTCTTCATTAGCCCAGTTCGTAGAAAAACAGTAGGACGTTAAACCCCATTCCATTTCCACCTTTGCAAGAGTGAAAATAGTGTACAAATTTGGGGTTTTGAAAAGTTTTACATTTATGTCGCGAATCCTAATAGTGCAATGTTACTGGGAGATCAGACCCTATATCTGTTGGAATATTTAATCGTATAAATAGAGCAAGTGGTGGGGGCTAGTGTAATTATGCTGGCAACAGTAGTGTGGGCCGTCAGGGCATCCAGCAACCTCATGTCGAAACATGCCTTTAAATTAGAAAGTGGGTATCACTGGTTCTGGACTAAAACTAGTAATTATTTCCCCTTATTTCACGAATGTAGTGCCAGTTATAAATAGACAATTTTCCCTTAATATATTTCTCACAACTCCCTCCATTTTCGGATGACGTTTTGGTCTAGAATCGGAGGAAACAGATCAAATTTGCAATTTTATACGCTGCTGTACAGAGAGTATCACTGAGCGTATTCATTTATGCATAACTTAAGAAGACCAATAACATAATTTGATTAAAATTACTCTGAACATGATATGGTAGTAAACTTAAAAAATAAAATCATGAAAATAAAAATGCCAAAACTTTGATTTGGAAATTATATACTGTAATTCATTCAAAATAAAGTATCATATTAGCAGTCTTGTGAACATTGTGCGCCATATTCCTCATGCATAGGTCAGTCTGGTCAGGAGTTACAAAGACTTCCCTGACGCGCCTAATTTCAATTTTGATTTTTAAAGATGACCACCAAAATGGAATTTAGCAAAGTGACAATTCAACACTTCAGACATTTAATCATATTGATAATGATGCTCTAAAAACCGTGGTTTACCACATGGCATGATGGCACATGGACTATACACTGATCAACAGATAGCCAGATGATAAACAATTTTCAATCACAGTTTTTGACACATAATTTCGCCCATAAGACCAAGCAGAATAAAAGAAATATGCCAGAGGTTTAAGTAATGCAACACAAGCCTTGCGTAGTTTAAACATAACCTATCTTACTTACTTATCCATAAAAGCGTCGGATAGTTGGAGGCCGTTTAAGGCAAGCCCAACTATAAATCCCATTGTAAATAAAGTTAGCAATTTGTTCTTGCTGTTAAAAAATGATAATTTAAATCTAGCTACGATTCCATCGGGATTCTTCTCGTAGGTAATGTCAAGTCTGGAATCTCTCGCTGGTGTCACTGCACCAACTTCGCTAGCCATTTTGTTGAAAACACAGTATTGAATAACTATTTCATAGTGCAGTGGATTGACATGCGCACAATTTTGAAATCATACAGCAATTTTGAAATCATACAGCAATTTCAGATAATAATGTTTCAATTAAATAAAATTTTAAAAAATACGCATTGTTTGCTAGGCGAGGATATATATAGGAAGGGGTGCGAGACGCTATATTTTTTGTCTTCTCCAAAACAATGTCATTAGTTGTGTTGTCAATTTACTACTTAATTTGGTACAAACTTGTAATATCTATTCTTCGTGTATTTAACACTTTATACGAGTCCTTGTAGTGCCACAGTTTCCAAACCAATTCGGAACCAGGGTATTTTTGTCCCACGCTTTCGAAGAAAGCAGGGGACTATTAAAATGGGTTCGACTCCCTGCCTGTCTGTCCGTCACACTTTTTGGAACTCAATAACCCTCCTTCCAATTGAGCTAGAATGTTCAAACTCGGTGTAGGTGTTCATAAGGCCAATGCCTTGATGGAGTTCGAAGATGAGTATCTTCTGCTAATGGTAAACAGAGATAAGCAATTTGATTGGTTGATGATTTGGGACACGAAAACTTTAGTTCGAATTAAAGATGGGTTCCCAGAAAAGTATTTTCGGGTAGTTATTGCCTATAAAGGTATGACAATTTTGGTATATATTGAAAGTAGAGATATCAAAATCTTACTAGAAAAATTGCTGGATTCCTTGAAAAACACTCATGGAGCGTATACAGCCCGAAGATTACGACTATACGCATGCGTGACGTCGAGGGCTGCCTGCACGAGTACATTGAGCGCTTTGTGTACATGTTGATAAACTTGATTAAGAGTTAGACGTATAAAAATGACGGAAAAAAGATCCGGGTAGTGGATAATTCAAGAATTTAATTAGGATTCGATATTTGTAATAAATAGTCAGCGATTACAGACAACATCGTCTTGTGTATGCAATGAATTCTCACCCGTCTCCGGGTGGGTAATCCCTCTTTTTATAGCTGAGTATACTTGGCAATTATAATGTTTTGAGAAGGATTTGAAGCAAAATTATGATATATATTACCGAGTTTAAATGTTTTTAGTCCTAATATATCATCAAAACACCCAGTTTGTACCCGGGAATGTAACTTTAAGTGAAGGTGATGAAACTTTACACTTTCATTACATCAATACCGTGACTAAGATCGATAATGGACATTTTCACCTCGGGGTAAGCAGAGCGATAAGCAATTTGATTGGCCGAGACTTTGGAACACAATAACTCTCCTTCTAACTGAGCTAGAAAGTTTAAACGTGGTGTAGGCGTTCAATTGGTGATGGGGTAGGATGATGAACATTTTCTGCTCACAGTAAGCAGAGATAAGCAATCTAATTGGTTGATGCTTTAAGGCATTTTAACATTGGTTGTAATGAAGTGGGAGCGATGAAACTCGGGATATAGATTCACTGTATCTTACCTTGACTAAGTCCGATAATGAGAATTTTCTGCTTAGGCTAAGGAGCGATTTGATTGGTCAAGACTTTGTAACGTAACAACTCTGCTTTTAACTGAGGTATGTTCATTAGGTGAATGCTTTGACTGAGTTCAATGATTAACATTTTGAGCTGAAGCTAAGCAGATCAATTTTGGTTCTATCTGATAGAAAGTGATGAAACTTAGTGTAAAGTTTAATTACTCCAGTTTTGGAAAAAAAATAAATGTGCGATTAATTAATATGTGTCATCTATTTATTTTCGGGGACACCAGCCTGAATGTTGGCTTGTTTGGGGTTTTTTAAATGAAATTAATTCGGATCTTGAGGATTTCAAAACTTGGTAATATGAGAATGATGCAAATAAACATAAAATATATATCTCAAGCTTCACACAAGCGTAATTGCCTTGTTTATTACTAGCTACCAATTCATAAGTATTCACTGTTAATATTTTATCCTTGTATTCTGAACCATCAGACTTTCTCCATTGCTTTTCGACTATCACAATATCTTCCGGTACATAAGACAAACCCATGGACACGACGAACGGACCGGGGAGGGTAGCTGTCCAGTTTATATACATTCATATTACACTATTATATGCGTTCCGACCCACTTGTGTCAATTTCTAGGTCCCAAATGTTAGCGATTTAGCTTCTTTAAACTATGCGATTTAAGTCAGCAATGTTCATGGGTTCTCTATGTATTTCTAAGTTGTCAAGATAGGACAAGTGGGTTGTTGAGCTGGAGGCTGGGCTCGTAAAACAATTATTTGAATTACCCCTAAAATTACAAAAAATAATAGAAAGAAAAGGAACATATTACCTATGTACACATACGTTCATACATACAATGGTACTTTATACCTTAATTATGAAATAACTGTAACATTATTACATCATCATGATAAACAATGGAAAACTTCACTGATACGTAAAAACCAATGAAAAAACATCGTATTATTCAGTTTCACATATTGTACTGGTACAAAACAAAATTAAACACGGTTCACTATCAATGTCCAAATTTATTAAAATCAGGAAATTGTCAGCCATCTAGACTTTCGCGCAACTATTTTTCCAAGGGCACATAACTCTTCATTAACACGTGCGAAATTTCACAAACTCTCACGGACACAAAACAAAAAATATCAGAAAATGTCGACTATAGGCCTATCGATGTCCAAAACTCCCCACAAACATAAAAAAAATCAGGCGTGCTGCGTATTGGCAAAAAATTCGTTAGCAAATATAAAACTTCGTCGACTGTTGTGTAGCCAAAACTAAGTCAACTCCTCATACTAAATATCTCCAAGTTCAATAAAACATCCCGAAAGTTAACCAATTATTGAGTTGGGCCCTGGCCCTGGGAAAATCAACATTCTTCCTAATATCAATGGTTCGTTTAAAACTACTTAATTTCAGAAACAAGACTAATGAAACACAATAAAGTTGAATATTTTTGATATTCTGGATTGACAACTTAGAAATACAATGGTTTCCGTTTTTACCCTAATTTCAAATCAGTTATGTTCAGCGAGTTAAGCCAACAGTCTCAATCGAATGATCCATTTTCCGATCTACAATTGCGATCTTGGTTTTCGACAGCTTAGAATGTAAACAAACAATAACGAAATGAAATTAAATGGGGTTTAACGTCCTACACGGCTTATGAAGACGAAAACAGTAACGAACTCAATGGGACGTTGAATATTATAAACATTAGAAACAACAAACGCGTGGATTTTTTTGTTTATCAAATTCGTTACACTAGGAAATTTCAACCAGAAGGCCTACACCAACCTGCCACAGTGTAAGATATACCGCTAAATTCTGCCTATAAGGGAAACTATAAGTAAAAAATATAATAAAAGTAGTTTAGGTTCGAGCAATCAGTCATGTGTTACATGTGGGTGCCTTCCATAAGAGGATGTATTTTATCCTTTTCTTCCTCGTCAGATTTGATGTAATCTTTTGTAAAGCGGAAAGTTATAGCAGTACACATCATACATCCATAACAATTAATCGTTGAACGTAGACGATCACTGAAAAACAAATTTAAACGTTTATAGAACAAGATGTGAACATTTGCATTTAGTACCGTAAGTCTGTAGTGTTGACTTGAAGTGACATTTTTCTGTCGAGTTCACAACACTAGAATTATGATTTTAATCACGATTTCTCCTTAGTGACAACATGTCAGCCACGCATTTTTTCATTACAGGCGTGGTGTCGCTGTTGGTTGTGTTCTACGCACAGGAATTCCCCAACATTTGTATGACAATTTGTAACGTTCGCCGTTACAAGTAGTTTTTTTAACAACCTTAATAGTGGATCAACTTGCTTAACAACCCATCTCCGCCACGAAAGTGTGTCTTTGTAAATATATTCAGCAACTTTGGTCTGTCTGTCTGCAGACACGCTCGACTGACCAGACTTTGTTCCGAAACATCACATTACCATAACTTCAATATACCAATCCAAGCATTTAGTGATACCATGAAATTGTGTGACCTATCGCCGACCACAATATTATGTTGTGTTTCTTGAATATAATCCCACTGGGCAATAAATTTCCAATATGGCATACAATCTAATCTGAACAGCTGCTACAGAAGTATTTTCTGACCTACATGATGGATTGATATATGAATGTAGTGGGGTTATTATAAATAAAGGATTTAAATCTTCACATATTTATTTGGTAACATATATTTGAAAGAATAAATAAATACGTACGTGAACCATTCGAGAGCCATGATTAAGCCTATATTGGCTGGAGGCACACCCAACGATGACAGTATAATTATCAATGTAACAATACTAGCACTTGGAATTGCTGGGATAGCTAATGAACCAACAAACGCCAAAATCCTGCAAAACATTGTAACAATGTTGGTATGCGAAATACTGTTAAAAACAAAACTCCTTCGTTGCGTAATATTTCTACAGGTTTCACAAGGGGACTCGTTAGAACATTAACGTCTTTGGAGACCCTTATTTGTTTTGAATATGAATCGTTTTGGTAAAATTGTGTACATAAGCTAGAAACATCCGGACAAACTCTAGTAGTAAGTACGGGGGGGGGGGGGGGCAGCACTACTTATAAGCAAAACCGATAAGCTATCACAAGCAATAACAAATTTTACAATGTGCCATAATCATTTAAATGCCATAATACGATATTAAAAAACTTACCCAACCATAATCACATTGCCGGAATTAATATTCCCCGTGATTTCACAAATATAAATTGACGTCACACAAATAAAGAGGGCGCTACCGTCACGATTCAGTGCAGCAGCTAAAGTAGTAAGTACGGGGGGGGGGCAGCACTACTTATAAGCAAAACCGATAAGCTATCACAAGCAATAACAAATTTTACAATGTGCCATAATCATTTAAATGCCATAATACGATATTAAAAAACTTACCCAACCATAATCACATTGCCGGAATTAATATTCCCCGTGATTTCACAAATATAAATTGACGTCACACAAATAAAGAGGGCGCTACCGTCACGATTCAGTGCAGCAGCTAAAGGAAGAACAAATCGGGAAACTTTCGGGTCAACTTTGTTTTTGTTTTCAACACACTTTATCATTTCAGGAATAGCAATGGCCCTGAAAGTATATAATCATTTATACCAGTGAAGAGCAAAGGTGAAAGGTGACCGAAGTTGGGTAGTTCAAAATAATCTCGAAACCAAAGGTAACAAAGACAATCATCCTCGGTTTTAGTGTATAATTAAAACGTAGTTCTTTGTATTTTGGCTTAATTTTCTGTACGTTTATTTACATGTTGGATAGCAGTCATAACAGCGGTCATAATCTTTATAATTATAATTATCACCTTTACTGATACATAGGGTACAAAAGACAATGATTCATTATTCAATTCAATTAAGTTGTAACCCATTGGGCTTTAGAAGCTACTATTTTATAATAATATTTTTTAATGCGCTGTATATGATGAACGGAATCCCATCATAACTATTCCTAGTTCATTTTCATGAAATATGGGCTGGTATGAAATGTTAATGCATACAAGCTGTACGCATCAAATATTGTTAGTCTATGGGCAACTTCCTTCGACCAGTATCACGTTGGGCTGAAGTGTTAAATAGTCCTTTTAGGACAAACGTATTTTTGGAAACACACACGGAGGATACAATCATCACACCAGCAATTTCACCGACCCAGTGACTTACTTGGGAAACTGCTCATATTTGCTATGTAATTTCAATCTTAAATTGAATAGATTTAAACTTACGTGCTTAGTGCCACAAATGCAGTCATCATTGCTTTAACTGCCGTCAGATGGAATTTATAGGGGTTCTTTCTTACGGTAATGAAGTACATTAATGGCATGAACATGAATTCGTAGACAATCACAGCAACGGTCAGTGTAAGCAGGAACATTCCTAAACTGGTAAAGCTGGTAACAATACTACTTGCCTTGGCTATAGCATGGGCTATTAAACTAGCTACACCAAGAGGCGTATACCTGAAAGCAAGTATAATATAATTATTTTTGAAAAAATTCAACAACAATTACATACCTATGTTTTGGGGTTTTTTTTCTTCTTCTTTAAATTTGAGAATTAAAAAATGCTGTAGTCCATCGATACATGACGCTCCATATGGTGTTGTAAAACAATAAAAACTATGTTGTCTGGTGAATTAACAATTCTTATTCACCATAATTAATACAGCACAGATGTATTAGTTAAGAGTGTGTCAGCGAGAAAACCATGCTGAAGGTGCTAAGGCTTCAATCACAGATTTTGACCAAATTTGGTTTATAAGTTGGGATAGTCCCAAAACACATATATGTGCAATATCAGATAAATCTTTCAATTCCCTACTGAGACAATTGAAAAAACATTTTCCAAATGGTGAAATGGCCAAAATCTGTCTTTTCTCAAATACCAACTTTGGCAAGTCCTCACACATTTACTATATGTAGCAAAATGGCCAAACTCACACAGTTTGTAGATTATCTAGTGCTGTTTCCACAAAATTAATTTCAGACGATTCCGGCAAACGAGGACTGTATACGGACTGGATATCAAAGCCTTTCTAAATTCCCCATTTTTCGTCACCCAAAGTTTGACACCCTATAGCTACTTCTTTCATGGGATGGGTTTAAAAAAATTATGCTCACGTGAACAAACAACCTCCCAACATGTGATACAAAAGATAAAAATGACCGGAATCGACTTGACAAAAACTAGGTAAAGGAAACAATTACCCATGAAATTAACCTGTAATTTCCTTATTTTGGTGTAAATTAACCGTAGTAGATAAAAAAAAAACCTAACAATTTTTTTCCTTTTCATTCTTATGGTGTTAACTATAAGACCTAAAATACATAAGTATCTGATTTATAAAAATGTCTTGAAAAAAAATGCTTTAAACGGCCTGTTATCGTCCATTGTTCATCTGGCGCCGACGGGAAATGGTTGCCACAGTTGTCCACGAGCTTCCATTGGAATATCGATATGCTCAATGAAATAATCTTAAATATATCCATTAATCTCAAATAGACGTTATTTTAAATGATATAATCCAAACAAGATAGGTTGCCAGGCCACGAAACATACGTCCACAAAGTCGTCCGTGCAGTCAACAAGGGTTGTTGCATATTTTTTCTTTTGTCAGTAAGTAGAACGTTTACAACACATGATCAAGGCTTCTTCTCATGACTTCAAACACTGAGTATCAATTGAAATCTGATATTAACTTGAGTTTCTTCGTCTCATGCATGACCTTAAACACTGTGTATAAATTTAAAGTCAAAGGGATATTAACTTTCGCCTCCAAAGCGCCAACAAGATTTTACGAAGTGATCAAGGGTCATAGCTCTGGCAGTAATTATCGGAAATCGCTGAAAATGAATAGACTTTTCGTCTCATGACCGTAAACACTGTGTATAAATTTAAAGTCAATGGGATAAAAACTTTTGCCTCCAAAGCGTCAACAAGATTTTACAAAGTGATCAAGGGTCATAACTCTGGCAGTAATTATCGGATATCGCTGAAAATCAATAGGATCCTTCGTCTCATGACCGTAAACACTGTGTGTCAATTTAAAGTCAATCGGACATTAACTTTGGTCTCTAGGGCGTCCACAAGATTTTTTAAAGTGATCAAGCGTCATAACTCTGGCAGTATGTGAGATTCGAACCACCAACCGCATGACTTCCCGCAACCGACCCTGTAGGTGTAACTGAAAGCGCTCGAGAGTCGTAGCTACCATACTACACTGTTCAGCGTCGATTCAATTTAAGCTGTTAAAAATTTAAGCTTCCACATTTCTGCATTGTAGAAATCAGTGGATGTGTCCCAAAATGAATACTGGAAACATATGGCGGGGGAAAGCGGCAAAAACCTAATGCTATGTAGAAATGTCTAATTCAAAACACACATGTAACATAATGCCATACCAAATACCTAAAACGTCTAATGCAAAAAACAAAATACAAGAAACCTCTAATACAAAATACCTCATACGTCTATTGCAAAAGACAAAATACAAGAAACCTCTAATACAAAATACATATAACCTCTTGTGCACAATTGATTTTACAATCTGAAACATCTACCCTAAGCATTAGATGACATATCTCGTTGTCATTACTTACATTTCTCCACTGAATTATCTTTATTTAGGTCAATGTCAAGGTCACCGAACACAACTTGGCGACCTATTCGGCTAGCGAGCTATTCGACCGATCCAGCTGGCAACCTGTTCGTTGGCAACCTATTCAGAATTAAGACAACTGTCGCCCAAACTCATCTATTTTTAACAACCAATAAAATCCAACGTTACGTCTATCAAATGAAAGTAGAATAATATATTATTTTTATCAATTCCTTTAGCTCAGAATAGAGATGTAATTTCGCATTATCGTACAAAATTCTACACATCCAACTAAATATATTCCGAAAGGTAATTAAATAGGCTTTCTAAGTCTAAGTATTATCAGTAAAACCTGGCACATTCATAATAAAGGGGTGCACTCTCTTCCTAAACATGACCAATTTTTTAAAAATTTTAAAGGGAAAAACTGTTAATATCCCGTGTCAAAATTCGGACCATCGTACAAAATTCTGATGATCCAACTAAATATATTCTAAAAAGTAATTGAATAAGCTTTCCAAATATTATTAGTAAAAGTTGGCACAATCATATTAAAGGGGTGCGCTCTCAACCTGAACATAGCCAATTTTTCAATATTTTAAAGTGAAAGAACGGTAATATTTCGAGTCGAAATTCGGACCATAGTACAAAATTCTTAGCAACCAGCTATATATATTCTGAAAGGTAATTGAATAAGCTTTCTAAATATTATTAGTAAAAGTTGGCACAGTAATATTAAAGGGGCGCGCTCTCAACCTGAACATAGCCAATTTTTCAATATTTTAAAATGAAAGAACGGTAATATTCCGAGTCGAAATTCGGACCATCGTGCAAAATTCTGAGCATCCAGCTATATATTTTCTGAATGGTAATTCAATAAGCTTTCTAAATATTATTAGTAAAAGTAAGCACAATCATATTAAAGGGGCGCGCTCTCAACCTGAACATAGCCAATTTTTCAATATTCTATATGTAAAGATAGACCGGAATTTTTTTCGAATTCCGAATTTGGACCATCGTACAAAATTCTGAGCAATTACCTTTCAGAATATATATAGCTGGATGCTCAGAATGTTGTACGATGGTCCGAATTTCGACTCGGAATATTACCGTTGTTTCACTTTAAAATATTTAAAAATTGGCGATGTTCAGGTTGAGAGCGCGCCCCTTTAATATGATTGTGCCAACTTTTACTAATGATATTTAGAAAGCTTATTCAATTACCTTTCAGAATATATATAGCTGGATGCTCAGAATTTTGTACGATGGTCCGAATTTCGACTCGGAGTATTACCGTTGTTTCACTTTAAAATATTGAAAAATTGGCTATGTTCAGGTTGAGAGCGCGCCCCTTTAATATGACTCTGCCAACTTTTACTATTAATATTTGGAAAGCTTATCCAATTACCTTTCAGAATATATATAGCTGGATGCTCAGAATTTTGTACGATGGTCCAAATTCGGACTTCGAAAAAAATTCCGGTCTATCTTTACATATAGAATATTGAAAAATTGGCTATGTTCAGGTTGAGAGCGCGCCCCTTTAATATGATTGTGCCTACTTTTACTAATAATATTTAGAAAGCTTATTGAATTACCATTCAGAAAATATATAGCTGGATGCTCAGAATTTTGTACGATGATCCGAATTTCGACTCGGAATATTACCGTTCTTTCATTTTAAAATATTGAAAAATTGGCTATGTTCAGGTTGAGAGCGCGCCCCTTTAATATTACTGTGCCAACTTTTACTAATAATATTTAGAAAGCTTATTCAATTACCTTTCAGAATATATATAGCTGGTTGCTAAGAATTTTGTACGATGGTCCGAATTTCGACTCGAAATATTACCGTTCTTTCACTTTAAAATATTGAAAAATTGGCTATGTTCAGGTTGAGAGCGCACCCCTTTAATATGATTGTGCCAACTTTTACTAATAATATTTGGTAAGCTTATTCAATTACTTTTTAGAATATATTTAGTTGGATCATCAGAATTTTGTACGATGGTCCGAATTTTGACACGGGATATTAACAGTTTTTCCCTTTAAAATTTTTAAAAAATTGGTCATGTTTAGGAAGAGAGTGCACCCTTTTATTATGAATGTGCCAGGTTTTACTGATAATACTTAGAAAGCCTATTTAATTACCTTTCGGAATATATTTAGTTGGATGTGTAGAATTTTGTACGATAATGCGAAATTACATCTCTATTCTGAGCTAAAGGAATTGATAAAAATAATATATTATTCTACTTTCATTTGATAGACGTAACGTTGGATTTTATTGGTTGTTAAAAATAGATGAGTTTGGGCGACTGTTGTCTTAATTCTGAATAGGTTGCCAACGAACAGGTTGCCAGCTGGATCGGTCGAATAGCTCGCTAGCCGAATAGGTCGCCAAGTTGTGTTCGGTGACCTTGACATTGACCTAAATAAAGATAATTCAGTGGAGAAATGTAAGTAATGACAACGAGATATGCCATCTAATGCTTAGGGTAGATGTTTCAGATTGTAAAATCAATTGTGCACAAGAGGTTATATGTATTTTGTATTAGAGGTTTCTTGTATTTTGTCTTTTGCAACAGACGTATGAGGTATTTTGTATTAGAGGTTTCTTGTATTTTGTTTTTTGCATTAGACGTTTTAGGTATTTGGTATGGCATTATGTTACATGTGTGTTTTGAATTAGACATTTCTACATAGCATCAGGTTTTTGCCGCTTTCCCCCGCCATAGAAACAAGCTCTTAAATTTGTAGCCATTTTCGGTAACCTGTTGGAAAATGAAACCTTAAAGAGACAATACAACAAATATGTTAAAGGGACAATAAGAACAATACAAAATATACCATAAATACAAATACACACTTATATACAGTACCACATGGTACAAATGATGGCTATGGATATGATGAAAACGTATAAAAGCCAATAATTTTATTTCTCTAATCAAATTTGCTAAAAAAAAAAATGTATCACAAAAGCTTATTTTTAGCACTTTTCAATAAGCTGTATATTTATAGTATGTTGCATTCCGGTCATTTTTTTACACATATTGATACTATGTCCTAGGGGGTGCCATACCATAAGTTAGATCAAAAACTTCCGACCACCCGGCCATCTTAGCACTTTTTGCGATTTTTGCATGGTCTTCTCGCGGATACACTCTTAACACGCTTAATTACACAGAATAAATACATAGACTTCGAAAACGTTTTTGCTGCAAAATATCTTACCATATTATCCATCCCAAAACTAAGCTGATCACCGTTTCAGTTGCTTTAAAGAATTTGATAAAAGGTTCTGTAGCTTGTTTATTTCTACCAGCCGCCATACCAAACAGCGCACACAAGATAATCAAACCTGAAACAAAAAGTCTGTGATAATCGTCATTTAATCACGAAAAGGTACGAGAGGCGAATAGTCAAATCGGTCCTTGTTTTCCAGAAGACACTTTAGCAAGGACAATGAACAACCGAAGATCATTCGAGACAGAACAACCAATTTATATATAACCGCCAAAGTACGTCTCTATAAGGAGATTCCAACCTTTTCGCAGTTAAGCACATTTTGATTCATCCTCGGTATACCCAGTGGTGTAGTTTCGTTCTACTCCACTAACTGGGTTAATTCAACGGGGTTTTCACGAATTCAAATTATCCGCCCTTGATGATTCCATAGGACACCTTAGTTGATTCTACGAACCAATCAAAATGTAGTTTACATTCCAGTTTATTTACGTCCACAACAGCAGCCGATTTTGATTGAGTGCGAGTATTAGATTTTAAGTACTGAAATCGTCGTTATGTATATCAAATAACCTTTTTATTCGGAAAGAATATTATCATATACTTTCACAATTTTATTAATTAATATAAGCAAAGGCGTTTTATAGCTGAGGCGCTGGAGGCGCCAGCCTCCTCGCGATAAAAAATCAAAGAAGTTGGAAAAATAAAACAGGAGAAAAATGCTAAAACGATGAGAAAAATGAAAATGTACCTCAGTTAGAGGGGCCCTAAAGGCAGACAAAAGGGCCCCACGTCTGACAAAAGGGCCCCTCTGGCCAAGGGAACGGGCCCCCGAGTCAGAGTCAATCGTTTTCTATACACTGTTACTGTCGAATCCATTACTGACTGAGAATGCAGTCATTGCATTGGCATAAAAGTCCTCAATCAAGACCACCCCTTCCCGCGAAAAGGGGCCCTCTAAATAGTATAGCCTCAGCCATGATAAACCTCAAAACGCCCCTGAATATAAGAAGATCAATAGTTTCGACTATATGCATGTATTTAAGTAAACTAATTGTAATTATTTTGTTTTGTTGAAGGGAGGGGGTGATATACTTGTAGGCCTAGCCCGTCCCCCAATTCTATTCTTATTGAATAAAATATAGTTTTATAAAAAAATATTTAAAGGATTTGAGATCAAAGTAGTACCGTTACCAGTCATTAAAGAATGCATTAATCTGGGTTAATATCAAAAACCGATCGACTTTTAAAAAGGAAAATCGGTTTTAATTGAAAATTCTTTTTGATTATATTGGTAATTCCTTTTTCTACTGTGGCCTGTTAGTGCCATACGTTGATTTATACATTTTTCTTGAAATTTACCCCATGTGAGAAATCGCAGGGAAGACTATGATAAATCAAAAGAAATAAACCATGAAAAACCTTGTCTTTGCGGAAAACCGTTTACATCGCGGTAAAAAGGTTTACACCGCGGAGAAAACTTTATACCGCGGAGAAAAGGTTTATCACGCGGAGAAAACTTTATACCGCGGAGAAAAAGATTTACACCGCGGAAAAACTTTATTCGACGGAGAAAAGGCTTAAACCGCGGAGAAAACATTATACCACAGAGAAATGGTTTACACCGCGGAGAAAACTGTATACGCGGAAAATATTTTGTGCCGGGGCGAATTTTATACCGAGAAGAAAAGGTTTACACGTTGGAGAAAAATGTTTACACCAAGGAGAAAAATGTTTACACCACGGAGAAAACTTTATGCCGTGGAGAAAACTTTATACCGAGGAGAAAAGTTTTACACCACAGAGAAAAGGTTTACACCGTGGAGAAAAAGTTTACACCGTGGAGAAAAAGTTTACACCGCGGAGAAAAGGTTTCCACCCTGGTGAAAAGGTTTCCACCCTGGTGAAAAGGTTTCCACCCTGGTGAAAAGAAAATGTTTCCACCACGGAGAAAATGTTTATAAAACAGAGAATTGGTTTACAAAGTGGTAAAGACGTAAACACCGCGGACAACAAGTTTATATCGCGGAGAAAGGTTATTCATGGTTTTTTGACTGATAAAAGTTTGCACTGCGATTTCTCATATGAGATAAATTTCCAGAAAAATGTATAATTCAACGTATGGCACTAAAAGCCCATCGTATTTTTCGGTTTGTTACATTGTAAATATTTGTATACACTTCCATTGTTGTATTTGTTAATCTGTGAATATAAATATCTGTGGTGTATATGTGTCATATATGTCGCCATAATATTTGGCGCGTTGTATAACGGCTGGTGATGACGTGTCAGTTAAACATTATTTCAAACATTCGTTCAACTAATGAAGGCAGTCATGAATCAAACTTACCAAGAATGTTTGTGCCTTGTATAGTACCCACACTTTTAGTAAAAACGTCGGAGGTTGTATTGACCAGTATACCAGATACATTCTCAACACTTGGTAATTGTTTAATTTTATACTTAGTCTGAGATTTCTGGAACGTAGATCCAACAATATTGTCCGGAAATAAATTCCTGAAAAATTTACAGACAAAATATCAGTGCTGGGTCAAGGACCGGGGAAATTTAAAAATATATTCAATTTGGTTCATTGTGAGGTAGGATCCTATATATTCTGGGAAACTCTAATTAAATAAAATAGAAGTGTTAAACACATTCCTGCCAGCCCATTTTGAAGACAATCACGCATGCCAGCTGAGTTATAATTACTCACGGGGGCCTTTCTTGATGTATAAAGAGTCCTATCGAACAGCCAGAACAGCCAGAAGTTAAAATGGGGTTCGTGTGGATCGAAAGCGGGCCCAGATAATAACATTCATATTTTAATATCTAAATTAGAATAGCTTGGTCATCCAATGGAACTTTTAATCTTATATTCAACTCAAAATGTGGGGAGCTCGGGACTTTGTCCCACGTTGCCCCCCCCCCCCCCCCTTTGTAAATCATGTACCATGGGCAGTGTAAACCTATACCATGATTACTGGAAATATTATGTCATGACGCATTTTAGAATTGAGAATTCTACTAGTTAATGCTACCAAAAAGAGCATAAACTGTGTGAAATAGCTCAAACGCACGTCATTCATATACTTTCCAGTTTTTTTTTCTAATTACCTTATTAAATCAGCAAAAATGTCTTCAGTCTGTAAGTTTTGTGTATCTGGTTGAACTGAATCATCAACAACCGACTGCCCAGAACCTATAATGTAAAGCAGTGTGTATATTAATCTTTATTATTTATGTTGAAATCTGGCTTTTGATGTGAACTTTTGGAATTTTAAAATTCAAGAGTACGATCTGATTCTGCTCGAGTATGGCTGGTTGATATACATATATCTACTGCTATTATACTGTCATTACTCACTTCAGAACGGCAAGAGGAACTCGTTGAAACGTAGTGTGAAATAAACTCAGTGATAGTTTTCCATATAAATTTGTGTTTTATATCATACATATATCTGCCAGTGACAGGACTCGATGTTGACAGGACTTTGTTTAATTAGAGTGTAAAAAGCGGAATAAATGGAAAGATTGGATTAAAAGGACCAAATAACAGAAATGACAAGTTTTCGGTTCTATAACAGGGAACAAGTCCAACTAAAGATTGACTATTTACCCCAATTTTTATACTAAGGTGTCATTATGCTGGAAATCACCATGGGGCTGGCTTTACTAACAAGAAGGTCGAAGGGACCTGTGGACATAGCGTATCTCCTTCTCTATCAGCTCGTTTCGTAAAGAAAACGTTTTATTACTATGGGGATATAAAGAACACGACATTACCTGGTTTTATAATCACAGCAAAAACCAAACCAAACAAAGAACCAAATCCATTAGTAAGAATGATGTAACCCAACGCTATTGCACTTATTCTACCATTGGCTTTAGGATCCACAGATGCCGCACCTAAAGATAAAGAATAGTTTATGTTTATTATTTGAAAGTATGTGTAAGACAATAATAATTAGGTGAATAAAATGAGCGGTAATTTTTGGATGATGATGAGTAGTTTCCAATACAATAAAAACAAACGCGTGGCATTGAACCGTGGTGTTATCAGTGATTATAGTCAAAACTCAGGCTACATATTTTCAAGATGTACTTCTTTTTCAATTATACAAAAAGGGCCAACCGGAGACAGTAATTTAAACGAATATAACATGAAATGAAAGTGGGACAAATTGAAAGTATACTCAATTTATGACATCATAATTCGATTTTTTAATTTTTATTTTATTTTTTTAATGTGTGCTGTCAAAATGGCCCTAGTTGGCGTTTAATTTTAGCATAAGTTAACTTACCTACAATGACACTGCTTACAATTAGTGGTAATATTGTTGCTGTTAATATCCTCATGTACAGTTCGCCTGGTAATCCTAAAAAAAATAAATTACTATAGTGTTTTGTAGACGAATAGACTAGAAATATTCTTGTTCTCAATTCTTTTTAAATGAGCATGATTTTGAATCTGTATACTCCCACACCTTTAAATGTTAGTAAATTGTCCACCCACAGTGTCCTGCGTCAACAAGCTAGAGAACGATATCCCAACTATTCACTTTTATGAATGACAATGCTTGTTAAAAGGAATATATCTTTTGGAAATAGAAAATATAGATTAGGATAGTCTTCGGGAAGCTCACATTTTAAAGTATTTTGTAAACAACCTGGAGGTCACAACTGTACGTGTTTATTTCCAAAATGGTAACCAGTTTAGTGGGCGAAAGATGTCTTACTGCGGCAATGTATGTGAAATGTTTAGATTTTTTTATGTATGATAAACACAGTTATGAACTAGACCTGCATGCAGGAATGACGGGTTTCACTGGTGCCACGTCACTTTCGGTGCCACGTTACCCTTAAACATATGTCACTTCCGATACCAATGAAACCATCAAACAGGTTTCCACATAAGCATTGTAAACATCAAATAAAATGGACGAAGAATCAACCAAATCCAGCAATATCAATTCATTTTATATATATGTTACTTGTAAGTGATCCTGGCAAAATTTCATTACTTCCGGTGATAATGAAAATGTTCAATTAGTTTTATGAAATCAGAAATGGCATAAGGCAGCATAATGGCGAAAATTGTATGTAAATCGAATGAGAATTGCCTCTTTTATAGACCAAAAACCTTGAAAAGTGACTTGTAGAAAATCGTCTATTTCTCGGCAACCGTACACGATAAAAACTATCTTTTGGTATCTATATGATCGTATGGGTTCAATCCATTTGTTGATTGGAATCAAATATCATAATTTGAAATATATTACAAATCAGACTCATTTGAAAAAAATGTCTGTTTTGAAGGCTAAAAGTACAGTTTTTGCCAAAATGACATTACTTCCGGTGATACTGAAAATGTTAAATTAGTTCTATGAAATCATAAATGACACAAGATATCATATGGTGAAAATTTTATGAAAATCGAATAATAACTGACACTTTTATAGACCAAAAACCTTGAAAAGTGACTTAAGGAAAATCGCCCATTTCTCTGCAACCGTACAAGTTAGAAACCATTTTGCGGTATCTGTATGATCGTATGGGTTCAATCTATTTGATCAATAGAATCAAATATCACAATTTGAAAAAAATAACAAATACGACTCATTTGAATAAAATATTGTTTTTTGGAGGCTAAAATTTAAGTTTTGAGCAAATGACGTCATTTCCGGTGGCAGCGCAAGGGGTAAAATGGTTTGACATAGTCCACTATGGCATTAGGCATCCAATGGCGAAAGAAAATTGAAAATCGAATAATAATTGATTCTTTTACAGCCAAAATTACGTGAAAAGTGACTCATGCAAAATTGCCTATTTCTCGGCAACTGCTTATATTACAAACTAATTTTCACATACATTCTCTTCGTATGGATTATAGCTACAAGTTTATAAAAGTTACGTAAAAATATTTTAAAATCTGAAAAGCCTGAATGAGTTGTAAATAGGTCAATTTTACCCCTTTTTTCACCTCTTAATCCAATTTGCTAGAAAATGAAAAAGAAATTAAAAAAACTGCTTCCTACATTTTTTGCGCCTTTAAAGGACACACTCTTTGAGTCATATAATTTTTCAAAAAAATAATATTTGTTTTCAAAAAATGTACCTAACTGTCAAAATTGTAGTTTTTGGTAAAATTATGCCACTTCCGGTGCCGACAGATAACACTTTTGGTAATAAAAAAAATGACAATTGAGACAACGAAGCATATGAACTTTGTTTTATACAAATCGAACAATAAAAAATTAATCTAGGACTGAAAAACTGAATTAGCCAATGGAGGCCAAGGAAAATTACTGAGACAAAATTTTTTAACATTTTTGCGCAAGTCAGATGACTCTTTAATTCTGTGCACAACACGACTAAAAAATATTCATAAATAAAAAAGTTTTTTGTAAAATTTTAAATTTCCGAAATTTGGCGCCTAATATCTTCGAAGATTTGCCGAAAATCAAAAATCGAAAGTAGCGCAGCTATGTGCCCTGTCTCCAGCTATGCCAAAATGTATCGAAAGTTAAAATCCCATGATTATTGTTAAAATTACCGCAATATTTGTAAAAACGATAACTTCGGTGATTTCGGACATTTCGCATTGTCGCAGAACGTTCAAAATAGCTTTATCCTCTAAGTCACACCCACTTTCCCAGTAAAACCGAAGAAATCGTAACGATGCGACACGTAGTTGCTGAGATCTACTCAAAACAAAAGAAGAATAATAATAATAATAATAAGAATAACTAGACCTGCATGCAGGAATGACGGGTTTCACTGGTGCCACGTCACTTTCGGTGCCACGTTACCCTTAAACATATGTCACTTCCGATACCAATGAAACCATCAAACAGGTTTCCACATAAGCATTGTAAACATCAAATAAAATGGACGAAGAATCAACCAAATCCAGCAATATGAATTCATTTTATATATATGTTACTTGTAAGTGATCCTGGCAAAATTTCATTACTTCCGGTGATAATGAAAATGTTCAATTAGTTTTATGAAATCAGAAATGGCATAAGGCATCATAATGGCGAAAATTTTATGTAAATCGAATGAGAATTGCCACTTTTATAGACCAAAAACCTTGAAAAGTGACTTGTAGAAAATCGTCTATTTCTCGGCAACCGTACACGATAAAAACTATCTTTTGGTATCTATATGATCGTATGGGTTCAATCCATTTGTTGATTGGAATCAAATATCATAATTTGAAATATATTACAAATCAGACTCATTTGAAAAAAATGTCTGTTTTGAAGGCTAAAAATACAGTTTTTGCCAAAATGACATTACTTCCGGTGATACTGAAAATGTTAAAGTAGTTATATGAAATCATAAATGACACAAGATATCATATGGTGAAAATTTTATGAGAATCGAATAATAACTGACACTTTTATAGACCAAAAACCTTGAAAAGTGACTTAAGGAAAATCGCCCATTTCTCTGCAACCGTACAAGTTAGAAACCATTTTGTGGTATCTGTATGATCGTATGGGTTCAATCTATTTGATCAATAGAATCAAATATCACAATTTGAAAAAAATAACAAATACGACTCATTTGAATAAAATATTGTTTTTTGAAGGCTAAAATTTAAGTTTTGAGCAAATGACGTCATTTCCGGTGGCAGCACAAGGGGTAAAATGGTTTGACATAGTCCACTATGGCATTAGGCATCCAATGGCGAAAGAAAATTGAAAATCGAATAATAATTGATTCTTTTACAGCCAAAATTACGTGAAAAGTGACTCATGCCAAATTGCCTATTTCTCGGCAACTGCTTATATTACAAACTAATTTTCACATACATTCTCTTCGTATGGATTATAGCTACAAGTTTATAAAAGTTACGTAAAAATATTTTAAAATCTGAAAAGCCTGAATGAGTTGTAAATAGGTCAATTTTACGCCTTTTTTCACCTCTTAATCCAATTTGCTAGAAAATGAAAAAGAAATTAAAAAAACTGCTTCCGACATTTTTTGCGCCTTTAAAGGACACACTCTTTGAGTCATATAATTTTTCAAAAAAATAATATTTGTTTTCAAAAAATGTACCTAACTGTCAAAATTGTAGTTTTTGGTAAAATTATGCCACTTCCGGTGCCGACAGATAACACTTTTGGTAATAAAAAAAATGACAATTGAGACAACGAAGCATATGAACTTTGTTTTATACAAATCGAACAATAAAAAATTAATCTAGGACTGAAAAACTGAATTAGCCAATGGAGGCCAAGGAAAATTACTGAGACAAAATTTTTTAACATTTTTGCGCAAGTCAGATGACTCTTTAATTCTGTGCACAACACGACTAAAAAATATTCATAAATAAAAAAGTTTTTTGTAAAATTTTAAATTTCCCAAATTTGGCGCCTAATATCTTCGAAGATTTGCCGAAAATCAAAAATCGAAAGTAGCGCAGCTATGTGCCCTGTCTCCAGCTATGCCAAAATGTATCGAAAGTTAAAATCCCATGATTATTGTTAAAATTACCGCAATATTTGTAAAAACGATAACTTCGGTGATTTCGGACATTTTGCATTGTCGCAGAACGTTCAAAATAGCTTTATCCTCTAAGTCACACCCACTTTCCCAGTAAAACCGAAGAAATCGTAACGATGCGACACGTAGTTGCTGAGATCTACTCAAAACAAAAGAAGAATAATAATAATAATAATAAGAACTAGACCTGCAAGCAGCACTGAACCGGCTTTCAGGAATCATACAGGAAGTGTATTATACCATAGCCGATCCATTGAGCTACCAAACTATACTTTAGTTGTTTTGCTTCAGTGACACCCTCTATCATATGTAAAAGTAATATTTGCTGGCTAAAAGACCGGTCAAAATTGTAAATTATGGCAAAAGTATGTCACTTCCGGTGCCGAAAGAAATTTTTATAGATGAAAAATAAGTCGAAAATTCGCAACATACAAAATACAAACTTTTTTTTATAAATATCGGACAATAAATAATTAACCTATAACCCATAAACTGAAATTAAGAAGGTAAAAAACTGAAAAGTGACCCTCGGAAAATTGGTTATTATTCGGCAAGGGAACATGCTAGAAGATTTTTCTTGATATCAATATGATGGTATTGATTCAGTCTTACTGCCCATTAGAGTCAGACGTTATAAAGTTATACGAATAATAAATATAAATCCCTTCAAAAAAATGTTTGTTTTAAAGGCTAAAAATACGTTTTTTGCAAAAATTACATTACTTCCGGTGATATTGAAAATTTTAACTTGGTTCATAGAAGTCATAAATAGCATAAGGCATGAAATGGTAAATAAATTGTAAAAATCGAATAATAATTGACAGTTTTACAGACCAAAAACCTTGAAAAGTGACTTATAGAAGATCGCCTATTTCTCTGTAACCGTACAAGTTAGAAACCATTTTGTGGTATCTGTATGGTCGTATGGCTTCATTTTATTCGTTGATGGGAATCAAATATCATAATTTTAAAAATATTATAAGGCAGACTCATTTGAATAAAATATTTGTTTTTTAGGTTAAAAATACAGTTTTTGCCCAAATGACGTCATTTCCGGTCACAGTGAAAATGTAAAATTGGCTTGACCTAGTCCAAATTGGCATTAGGCATCAAATGGAAAAAAAATATTGCAAATCGAATAATAATTAACTCTTTTATAGGCAAAATAACGTGAAAAGTGATGCATGCAAAATTGCATATTTCTCGGCAACTGCTCATATTACAAACTAATTTTCGCATACATTCTCTTCGTCTGGATTATTGCTACGAGTTTATGAAAATTACAAATAAATATTTCAAAATATGAAGACGCTGAATGAATTGTAAATAACTGAATTTTACACTTTATTTTACATTTTATTCGAAATTGCCCGAAAATGAAGTTGAAATTAAAAAATATGAGCTAAGGTTTTTGTGCACCTTTGCAGGGTGCATCCTTTTAGTTATATCAGTTTTGAAAAAAAATAATATTTGCTTTCAAAAAGTGGTACCGAACTGTCAAAATTGTAGTTTTTGTTAATATTACGTCACTTCCGTTGCCGACAGAAAAATTTCACCGTAACAAAAAAAATTACAATTGGGACCATGGTGCATATGAACTTTGTTTTATACAAATCGAACAATAAATAATTTTTCTGGGTACGAAAAACTAAATTAGCCGATGGCGGCTAACGCAAATTACCGAGACAATTTTTTTTCTCATTTCTGCTCAAGTACGATGATATTTTAACCCTGTGTAAAATATCATCAAAAAATATTCATAAATAAAAAAGGTTTTCGTAAAAAAATTATTTTTTTTCGAAATATCGGACATTTTTTCGACTACTTCCGGTTTTACGATCGTTGTTGTGATAGCTTTACGAAGTCCTTTGGATACTTAACTTTCTGTACCAAAAGTGTCAGAAACATCCATTGAGTAGTTTTAGAAAAAAAGATAAATTAAAGAGCGTTTCAAAAAATTTAACGATTTTTCAATTTTTTTCAAAGTTTGAGGCCATTTTTCGACCACTTATATTATTTCAATGCTTTTCATTTTGGATTCTCTATATAGACAACTAACAGGACTTTGAGTAAGAAAAGTTTAAGAAAAATCGTAGGCGTCGTTTTCGAGAAAAGGGCGTCTCAGAATGTTAAAAAATTGGAAAATACTAGATTTTTGGCATACAATAATTTATTTCCTTACCATCGAAATCGTATTATTTAGATACCATATGATGGTCCATTAATAGGGCTATCCAGCGACACTTTAGTTCTTTTGGTCCGCTATTACCTAAGGGAGAAATCAAGTTTTTCGCAAGTGCGACAATGTTTTTACTCTTTTTTTTCATTTTTTGAATACTTCCGGTATGGTTATTATTGTCGGAATAGTTCTAATAGCCGGTTTGGGCACTAAAATAGCCACAGGGCTCTGTAATGATATATTACATTATCTGATCAGATAAAATGCCCCTGAGAAATCCTATGTTCAAAAGTGCCAAAAATGCAAAAAATTTAAAATATCGAAAATTAAATTTTAATAATTACATACATATTATACATCGTTAGAATCGTAATTAGGTCAGCTATCTGAATATACAACCTTTTTTTAAAAATCTCTTAAAATAAAAAAATAGTAGAGCATTTTCCAAAATTTCACGATTTTTCGACTTTTTTCGATTTTCAGTCTCTTTTTTATCCTATTCCAGACATTTCAAAGTCCTATTGGATGGCTTCATGCCAAATACCTCCAAAAGGACTCTCGATAGAAAAAAAATAAAAAAAATTGTAGGTTAAGTTTTCGAGATACAGGCATCCAAAAACGCTCCAAATCAGAAAATACTTGATTTTCAGCGTGCCATATTTTGCTACCTTTTCATAGTATCTGTATGATTTGGGTATCATACGATAGTCCATTCTTCATGCAACCCAACGATACCTTAATCCCTTTAATCCGTTGATATCGGGCGAAGAAATCACGTTTTTCCCAAAACCACCCATTTTTTTCGTTTTTTTGCAAATTTTGCACATTATTTCGACCACTTCCGGTTTAAGGAGTCTTGTCGAAATTGCTTTACCTGTTGATATTGGACTTTAACTTCATGTTCCAGAAGTTTCAGAAACGTCAATTCTGCCATAAAACGAAACCCGAGCTCACAAAATGGGAAGAAAATTCGAAAAAAATCGAAAAATAAAGGGCGATAACTCTGAATGAAACTTATATTACTGGAATCGGATGGACTTCAGGTATCCAAAAATGTAGGTCAAATTTGAAAATTTTGAAAAATAACAAAAATTGTCTCGTAAACAACATGTGTTCAATTTTCGAACTATAAAAGTCATAGACGAATGTTCGAAATTGAAAAATGTGAGATAGCCATTTTCTCAGAAAAGATCCAGGGATTCCAAAAATGTAATTTGTTTGAAAATGGATAAAGAATTGACGAAACTATAGCCGATTTTCAATTTTTAGAGAAAGTACAAAGTTCGGTCACTTCCGGTATGCGCAGAAATTTCAAAAATATTTTATCAAGTAGCCACCACATGGTTTCCCAATAGAAAAGCTAATTCCAGATCGATATCTGTTTTCGATCATGGAGATCTAGGCCCTCGCGGTAAATAATAATAATAATAACTAGACCTGCATAGCAGTGCTGAATCGGCTTTCAGGGTCCTTTAGATCATTGCCATGCTTTTAAATTTACCTTTATACCCTAAACGACCGATAGGACTCGGGGTAACAGAAGTTTAAGAAGTGAAATAGAAGTAGTTTTCGAGATAAACGAGTTTGAAAAGGCTCCAAAAAAAGAGGAAAATACTATATTTTCGGCATCTCATAATCTATTGCCTAACCATCGAATTTGTATCATTCTGATATCATATAAAAGTCCAAAAAGGAAAATACTAGATCTTCAGCGTCCCGTAATATTTGTCATTGAACACGCCATCTTGAGTCGGATCGCGCAAAATCTAATTTTGGAGTAAAATTTTATTTTGAAGTCTAAAAATACGGTTTTTGCAAATATAACAATACTTCCGGTGATAATGGAAATGTTGAATCAGATCATTGCAATCATAAATGGCATAAGGCATCACATGGTGAAAATTGTATGAAAATTGAATAATAATTGACACTTTTATAGACCAAAAAGCTTGAAAAGTGACTTGTAGAAAATCGTCTATTTCTCGGCAACCGTACAAGTTAGAAACTTTTTTGTGGTATCTGTATGATGGTATGGGTTCATGCTATTCGGTGATGGGATTCAAATATCATAATTTTAAAAATATTATAAACAAGACTCATTTGAATAAAATATTTGTTTTCTAGGTTAAAAATACAGTTTTTGCCAAAATGACGTCATTTTCGGTCACAGTGAAACTGTAAAATTGGCTTAACCTAGTCCAAATTGGCATTAGGCATCGAATGAAAAAAAATTATTGAAAATCGGATAATAATTTACTATTTTACAGGCAAAAAAACGTGAAAAGTGATGCATGCAAAATTGCATATTTCTCGGCAACTGCTCATGTTACAAACTATTTTTCGCATACATTCCCTTCGTCTGGATTATGGCTACGAGTTTATGAAAGTTACGAATAAATAGTTCAAAATATAAAGACGTTGAATGGGTTGTAATAACTGAATTTTACCCTTTTTTTACATTTTATTCGAAATTGCCCGAAAATGAAATTGAAATTTAAGAATCCCAGCCAAACATTTTATGCGCCTTTACAGGGCGCATACTTTTTGTTATATCAGTTTTCGAAAAAAAAAAATATTTGCTGTCAAAAAGTGGTACTTAACTCTCAAAATTGTAGTTTTTGTTAATTTTACGCCACTTCCGTTGCGTGCAGAAAAATGTCACCGTAACAAAAAATATTACAATTGACATTACGAATCATATGCACTTTGTTTTATACAAATCGAACAATAAATAATTAATCTAGGTACGAAAAACTAAATTAGCCAATGGCGACTAAAGAAAATTACTGAGACAAAATTCTTTCTCACTTATGCTCAAGTAGGGTGATACTTTAACTCTGTGTAAACTACCATCAAAAAATATTCATAAATAAAAAAGTTTTCTGTAAAAATGTAAAAAAAAATCAATATATCGGATATTTTTTCGACTACTTCCGGTTTTTCGATCATTGTCGGAATTGCTTTAACAAGTTGATTAGATACTTAACTTCCTGTAGCAGAAATATCAGAAACATTCATTAAGTAATTTTTGAAAAAAAGATAAATAAAAGAGCATTTTCAATAATTTAATGATTTTTCAACTTTTTTCAAAGATTGAGGTCAATTTTGGACCGCCTATAATATTGCAACGCTTTTATTATTAAATGCACACGCTAGGCCACCGATAGGACTCTGAGTAAAAAATGTTTAAGAAAAATCGTAGGCGTCGTTTACGAGAAAAAGGCGCCTCAGAATGCTCCAAAACGGAAAATACTTAGTTTTCGGCGTACCATAATTTATTTCCTAAGAATCAAATTCGTGTTATTTAGATGTTATACGATCGTCTATTAATGGAACTATCCAAAGACACTTTAATTGTTTTGGTCCGCTAATATGTGACGGAGAATTCGAACTTTTGGCAAGAGCTCCAAATTTTTTTCATCTTTTTTACATTTTTCTTTGTTTTTTGAACTACTTCCGGTATACGAATCATTGTCGAGTAGTTTTCACATCCAGTTTTGGAGTTTGCATGGGAACAGGGCTCTCTAATGATATACGACACTATACGATCAAATAAAATACTTCTGAGAAATCCTATGTTCAAAAGTGTTAAAAATGTCAAAATGTCAAAATATTGAAAATTAAATTTCAATAACTGCATACATATTATACATCATTAGAATCGTAATTAGGTCAGCTTTTTAAATATATATCTTTTTTTTGAAAATCTCTTAAAATAAAAAAATAATAGAGCATTTTCCCAAATTTCACGATTTTTCGACTTTTTTCGATTTTCAGTCCCTTTTTTGTCTTATTCCAATTATATAATAGTCTTAATGGATGGATCCATGCTAAAGACTACCGGAAGGACCATCGATAGATAAAGTTTAAGAAAAATCGCTGGAGCAGTTTTCGAAATACAGGCGTCCAAAAACGCTCCAAATCAGAAAATACTTGATTTTCAGCGTGCCATATTTTGCTTCCAGCTCATCGTATCCGTACGAATTGGGTATCATTCAGTGGTCCAATCACCGCTAGACCAAATGATACCTTAATTTGTTTAATCCGTTGATATAGGACGGAGAAATCGTGTTTTTACCCAAGACACCAATTTTTCACGTTTTTTTCAAAATATCGCATATTATTTCGACTACTTCCGGTTTACGGATTGTTGTTGAAATTGCTTTAAACGGTGGTTTGACAATATTGCTTCATGTATCAGGAATTTGAGAAACGTTGATCCGGCCGTAAAACGAAACTTAAGCTCACAAAATGTGAAGAAAATTCGAAAAAAATCGAAAAATAAAGGGCGATAACTCGGAATGAAACTTATATTCCTGGAACCAGATTGCCTTCAGGTATCCAAAAATGTAGGTCAAATTTGAAAATTTTGAAAAACAACAAAAATTGTCTCTCAAATAAAATTTTTCATTTTTCGATCGCAAGAAGTCAGCGATGAAGTTTCGAAATATCGAAATTTTCAACTGCTATCGTCCGAGAAAAGACTCAAGGTTTCCGAAAATGTCATTTGTATGAAAATAGGTACAGAATTGATGAATCTACGGCCGTTTTTTAATTTTTTGACAGAGCACGAAATTCGACCACTTCCGGTCTGCGCAGAAGTTTCAAAAATAGTTTATCAAGTAGCCAACACATGGTTTCCCTAGAGAGAATTAGGTCCCAGATCGGTATCTGTTACAGGCGCTGAGAAATAGGCTCCCCCGAAAAATAAAATAATAATAATAAATAATAATAATTTTAGTAAAAACAATAGTCTTTCAGACGAAAGTCTGAAAGCCTAACTAGACCTGCATGCAGGAATGACGGGTTTCACTGGTGCCACGTTACCCTTAAACATGTCACTTCCGGTGCCAAGTTACCCTTGAACATATGTCACTTCCGGTACCAGCGAAACCACTAAACAGGTTTCCAAATTAACATTGCACACAAATAAAATTGACGCAGAATCAACAAAATCCAGCAATATCAATTCATTTTATACATTTGTTACTTGTAAATGATCTTGACAAAATTAAATTACTCCCGGTGTTAATGCAAATGTTCAATTAGTCTTATGAAATCAGAAATGGCATACGATATCATATAGTGAAAATTTTATGTAAATCGAATAATAATTGCCACTTTTAAAGACCAAAAAACTTGAAAAGTGACTTGTAGAAAATCGGCTATTTCTCTGCAACCGTACAAGTTAGAAACCATTTTGTGGTATCTGTATGATCGTATGGGTTCATTCTATTTGTTGATTGGCATCAAATACCATAATTTGAAAAAGATTTCAAAACAGACTCATTTGAATAAAATATCTGTTTTGAAGGCTAAAAATTCAGTTTTTGCCAAAATGACGTTACTTCCGGTGATAATGAAAATCTTAAATTACTTGTATGAAATCACAAATGGCATTAGGTATAACATGGTGTAACGTTTATGAAAATCGAATAATAATTGACACTTTTATGGCCCCGAAACCTTCAAAAGTGACCTGTAGAAAACCGTCTATTTCTCGGCAACCGAACAAGTTAGAAACAATTTTATGATATCTATATGACCACATGAGTTGTATTTATATGTGAATTTAAACCAAAAGTTAAAATTATTAATACATATTAAGTTATTCATGGTTGAATAAAACATTGATTTAAAAAGTTTAAAATGCAGTTTTTGACCAAATGATGTCACTTCCGGTGTCAATTTTAAATTGTAATCAACTTGATATGACGCCACATGCTTTTTGAATCAAATGATGTCACTTTTATAAAAATCCAATAATAATTGCCTATTTTACAGGCAAAATAACGAAAACAGTGACTTGTACAGAACTGCCCATTTCTTGGGAACTGCTTATATTACAAACTAATTTTAACATACATTTTCTTCGTATGGATTATAGCTACAAGTTTATAAAAGTTACGAAGAAATATTTTAAAATCTGAAAAGCCTGAATAGGTTGTAAATAGGTCAATTTTACACCATTTTTAGCCATTTAATCGAATTTGCTCGAAAATGAAATCGAAATTAAAAAAACTGCTTCCGACATTTTTTGCGCCTTGAAAGGGCACACTCTTTGAGTCAAATAATTTTTCCAAAAAATAATATTTGTTTTCGAAAAATGTACCTAACTGTCAAAATTGTAGTTTTTGGTAAAATTATGCCACTTCCGGTGCCGACAGATAACACTATCGGTAACAAAAAAAATGACAATTGAGACAACGAAGCATATGAACTTTGTTTTATACAAATCGAACAATAACAAAATAATCTAGGACTGAAAAACTGAATTAGCCAATGGCGGCCAAGGAAAATTACTGAGACAAAAAATTTTAACATTTTTGCGCTAATCAGATGACTCTTTAATTCTCCGCACAACACGACTAAGAAATATTCATAAATAAAAAAGTTTTTTGTAAAATTTTAAATTTTCGAAATTTGGCGCCTAATATCTTCGAAGATTTGCAGAAAATCAAAAATTGAAAGTAACGTAGCTATGTGCCCTGTCTCCGGCTATGCCAAAATCTATCGAAAATTAAAATCCAATGATTATTGTTAAAATTACTGCAATATTTTCAAAAATGATAACTTCGGTGATTTCGGACATTTCGCATTGTCGCAGAACGTTCAAAATAGCTTTATCCTCTAAGTCACACCCACTTTCCCAGTAAAACCGAAGAAATCGTAACGATGCGACAAGCAGTTGCTGAGATCTACTCAAAACAAAAGAAGAATAATAATAATAATAATAAGAATAATAATTTTAACAAAAACAATAGTGTTTCACACAAGCTTCGCAGTGTGAAACCCTAATAATAATTTTAACAAAAACAATAGTGTTTCACACAAGCTTCGCAGTGTGAAACCCTAATAATTTTAACAAAAACAATAGTGTTTCACACAAGCTTCGCAGTGTGAAACCCTAATTATCATTAAAACCACATTCACCCTCGGTTAGGACTAAGTTACCCTCCTAAGATGTTACTCTGCTGGTTAGACTATCGTATAACACATTACTCAAACATTTAATTATTACCATGTGTGGATGGTAAAGCTCATAATCTTGGTGTGTTGACTTCGCAACGACTCATGTGAGATTCGTGTAACCGCTTTGAGTTTTTTCGCGAAGACCAAGGTTAAGTAACATAGTATATTAACCCTTGCATGACACCACTTCTATGTGTTCTCAAAACAGCCTATATAAATCGGCTTATCTACACTGGATATTCGCACTAATGTTATCAACCAGCCCTTGATTATGTTCCTTTGAATTGTTCAAAATAAAAATAGAATCCCCCTTAAAGATGCATTATGCAAGATTTGGATAGAGCTGACCGTGCTTGCTGTTATAGTTCAAAAATAGATAATAGCTACAACAGTGAGAACACAGAATTGTCTTCAAGGTTCAAACTTGGTATAGTTATTTATTAGGTCGAGGCCTTGATGGAGTTCGAAGATGAGCATTTTCTGCTTAGGCTAACTAAGCAGGGATATTCAATTTGATTGGTTGATGCTTTTGGACGGACACGATAACTTAAGTTCTAATTAAATGAGACTGATGAAACTTGGTGTATAGGCTCATTACTCCAATTTCTTGATTAAGTTCGATAATGAGCATTTTCTGTCCAGGGTAAGCAGAGCGATTAGCAATTTGATTGGTCGAGACTTTGGAACACAAAAAACTCTGCTCTTCGAATTGAGGTAGAATGTCCAAACTTGGCGTAGGCGTTGATGGGATGAATGCCTTGATGTAATTCGAAGATCGGCATTTTCTACCTAGATTGGTTGTAGTTTTGGGACATGATAACTTTGGTTCTAATTAGGTGAGAGTTATGAAACTTGGTTTATAGTTTTATCACATCAATACCAATATGAGAGTATTTTCGACTCATGGTTAGCAAAGGCATAAGCAATTGAATTGGTCGAGACTTTGGGGTTGGGCAACTTTGATTTGGGCAACTTGGCTGATAGAGGTGAAATTTCGTGTATAGTTTTACTACACCAATACCTTAAAGATACACTGTGGGAGATTAGATAAAGAGCTGACAGTTCTGTAATAGTTGAAACTATATAATGTTAAAAGAATTTGCTTAAAATTTCAGTCAAATTGATTCACCCTGAACCGAGAATTAGGCGCTTGGATATTGGGCCTAGCCTTGATCATCATCACTAAAGTCGGTAGGGTAAAACACATAGTCTTGATTATTCTGCTTTTTTAATTGGGGTATATATATTTTCCAATAAAGCTAAGCAGAGCCAAGCCATTTCTTTGGTCGATGCTCTGGGATAGGATAACTTTGAGATTCGAAATGATGGAGAGTGAAGTTTCACTCACTACCGGGTACTTCAAAGCCCGATAGTCAACATCTAATGCTTAGACTAAGCATAGATAAACAGTTCGATTAATGGATACTTTGGAAAAAGATAAAGGTGCAGTTAATTAATGTGTCAGCCTTATTGTTGGCTTGTTTATTTTAGAAAATAACTATCATTGATAAGATATTATAACAAATAAAATTTAATAAATACATGCCAAACCTTGAGAGCATCTTATGATAATTAATCTTCACAAGCCAAATACTTGAATTTGTTATGTACATACCTATCCATAAGAGTGCAGAGTCGGATAGTTGATGGCCGTTTAAGGCAAAGCCAGCTATAAATCCTACGGACACGCCAATTATGGTCAGTAAAGTTAACAGTTTGTTTTTGCTCCTTGAAAACGATTTTATTCTTGAAATAATTCTCTCAAGCTTCCTGCTTTCGACAATTTCAGGCAAGACATCGTTCGTTGTTGTCACGTCATTTAGATCGTAAGCCATTTTGTTACAAATACGAACCGGACGGCTATGTTATATATATTACATATATGTATATTATATATACTTTAATGCCGTGACACGGAGCTAGATCAGCATAATCTATTAAACACATGTGCATTTAAAGTAACGATGCGTCATATATAGAGAGAGAGAGGGGAAGAGAGAGAGAAGGGGGGTGACTCAAGGCATAAAGTTGACTACATTTTGTAGCTTATATATTAATATCACAGAGACTCTCCCGTTGCTGAAATGAGTTTATGTTTTACAAGCACGACAAAAAGTACAGAAGTGTGCTCCAGTTTATCGTCCGATCCGAGAATCTAGTACCCCTCCCCCCTCAAACAACAAGCTGAGATAATTTGTGTGGTCAATCACTTTGCAGATTGTGTCATTTTCGGATTAGGGGCTAGGATTAAACTGAAAGTTTTCGAAGGAATAGCATAATGTAAATTCTCGAATTAATCGAGACTCGGCCCCGAGTTCACAAAGCATTCTCAGACTTAAGTTGAGAATTTGCTCAACTTTCAATCACTGTTTATAAGAGCTATCTTTGATTAAGGAACACAAAACTTTGCACATATTTTGTTATTGATGTATTTGAGACATAAAAACAGCAGAATTATTATAAAGGACTATATTTATGTTAAAATAAGCTGAACAATTTTGAGTAAATTCCCAATTTAAGTCTGAGAATGTTTTGTGAACTCGAGGCCCGGTCTCGCTTCTCCATATTGTTTACGCTAACATTTTTATGTCCGTTCTCAATTAAAATATATATTTAAAACCCAAAACCCAAGTTCCTTTCGAAAGTCGCGTATATCGAACCGTAACTACCTAAATAATTGACCGGCTGGTCAGTTCATTTCAATCTCGTCAGACCGTAACATCCTGGATAGAAGTCCGGTATTGTACGAAAATCGACTCTTTTTTTAGCACGTTCTCAGTCTACCTCTGGCAAAAGGAGGTTGTATTTTTAATAGCGATCGTATTTCAATCCTCTAGGGAGTTAAATATAGACTTCTCGTGTAAATAAAATGTCTAAAAATCATTTATAGAACATTTAGAGCCAAAATAAAAACCTGCAATAGGCAGATTTACCTCTTACATAATACATCTGTACAACAGTTATACACTCAAAAGAGAAATATAACTTATTTTAACATAATTTATATTCAATTTTCAAAGTAAAATGGATTCGTTATGTACATACCTATCCATAAGAGCGCCGAGTCGGATAATTGAAGGCCGTTTAACACAAAACCAGCTGTAAATCCAACAGACACTCCAATTATTGTCAATAAAGTTAACAATTTGTTCTTGCTCTTAACAAACGATTTTAATCTTGAAATGACTCCATCAGGCTTCTTATCTTCCACAATTTCAACCTGGGTATCTTTCGCTGTTGTCACTTTACCGACTTCGCTTGCCATTTTGCTACACATAGGTACTGGGTGTCTAGATTATATATGTCTATCAATGCCCCCAACACAGTGTTTGGTTAGCACATACTAAACACACATATTATCAAAGCTATATACTATCTAAAGATATTGGGGAATAATTACATAATGTAAATATAACTGTATACAACATTTGAATACATAAGTATACATATTATGTACCATATCAAACACACGAAAAGTTAACCAGTATTTCTTGAGTGGATAAAGTGTGTGCATTGTTCTCAAAACAACCAAACAATGGCGGGCATTTTAAACCAGTGGTTAATTTGACTCTTTGAATAACCTGAGACCATGGTGAAATAATTGTACATTTGGCACATTGGTATGTTATGGCTTAGTGAACAACATCGTATGTGAACCCGATCGATATCTATCACATAATTCTTATTATAGTGTACATCCCTGTTTGACCACCTGGATTCTAGTTCCTTTTGAAACTGTCCTTGAGCGAACGATATATTCGCTACACAGTTCCTATCCGGCCTTCTATAACTGCAGTATGAAAATGCCCTCTCCCCCCACCTCTGTTCTAAGGCTATTTTGGAATCCTTACCTACTATTTTTCACTTTATTCGCCAAAGGAATCATTTCTTGCCACAGCTGACACACATTTATAAAGATTCAACAATATTTTCAAGTAGAATTCTGCGATTATAAACATACGTTTAAACTGAAGAGACATTACGTTTAATACGTTTAAACTGAAGAGACATTACGAGATCCGGACATGCGCAAAGCACATGTTTATTTCATCGCTAAATTCTACTTGAAAATGGAGTTGAATTATTATAAATTTGTATCAAATATAGTGAGAAAGGATTCCTTTTGGTGGAAAATAAAGAATTGTGGTGACAAATAGACGGTAAGGGTTCTAAAACAGCATGAGGACAGGGGTGGGGAATAGCGTTATTTTACCGTATTTTCATACTGCAGTTATAGAAGGCCGGATAAGAACTGTCAGCGAAAGTTAGCTCGAAGTCAGTTCTGAAAAGAACTACCTGGATTCCAGCATGGAAACAAGGCCGAAGTAGAATATTTTAACTATACATTTACGAATGTTGTATAGCAAAACACCTCAAAAGAAATACAAAGCAAACATATTTGATGGCCAAATTACCTTTCCCATATCACAGTTTTCTCAGTTCTGAAAGTTTCTGTTGTTCGACTGTAAATTCCCCCAAACCGTGATTTACTTTAATTACTATTCTAATCAATTCTATCACATTTGCGATATTTGATGGACGGCAACATTGTCCTTTAATGTTTGTTTTATGTTTAAGATTTTTATTTGGTGTGTGCATAATCCCCTCCAAAATAACTCGACTGAATAGTTTGAAACCGAATATGTAAAACAGCGTAGCCTATATTAGAGTGACCCACAGCCTTAAATATGTATACTGCATAAACTGACCTGTTTCAACAGCATGTTGTCACCCGTTTCAAAACACCGTTTATGAGAAAAGTTCAGTCACGGGCTCGCTCGTGCACTACAGACAGCCCAAAATAGACATTCACGTTATAATATTCATTTATTTATTTATAAATGATGCCACGAAAAAAAAAGTCTTCTTTACGCATATGACTTTTAAAAATGCGTAGTTACGAACTTAATTAAAATTTGGCTAAAACTCGGCAATTTAATTTCTAATGTAGTTGGTTGTAACCAATGACGGTTTTTGGTTCAGAGTCACCTTATGTAGTTTCGTTCTTTTTCTGTCATTTTAACTAACACTCGCGAAAACTTAGCGACCGCGCGAGACTGTGAAATTTACTTTTTTTTAACCGCAAATCCCTTGGGTTAGTTCCCACTTTAGTTAGTGTAGAACTTCGTTTTTGCGATAGCACTAAATACGCACAAAAACAATTGAGACCGGAAGTTAACGGAACGAAATGCAATTCCATAGTCTTGTTTCGGTTGTGTATTTTTTTTTTATATATATATTTGTCTATGACAATTAATGGAAGCATAATAGGATTAGGATGTCAGAGGCCTTGCCTGTATAGAGCGAAGCTGTTGAGATTGTTGCCAAATATAAAACCTCCCAAGTGATACAAGTGAAGTAGGCCTACTGTCAAATAATTTTGTTTTTCCAAATTGACTCTAATTTAAATCAAAATTAAAATGATTCATTTTTTTTTTAATATGTGACGTCATTGATAAGATTTGGTAAGGTGACATGCGCTGGCGTGCGTATTGCCAATTTTGCCCTGTGTATCCGGTTGTGGTCTGAATGTTTTTTTAATCAACAGTTTGTAGTTTACATTTTTACTTACGTTCCTGTGTTACCGGAAAAGAGCTTTGCTTCGCGCGATGCTTTAGTAAGTACTTTATGCATAATGCGTTTATATGGCCAACTGCCAATTTCTCCGTTATTAAAATGTTTTGGCATTTATAAAAATCAGACGAAAATGTAACAGATAAATGTAATTGATAGTTGGAGTTGTTCATTTCTCTCTTTTTGTCTCCCGTATTCAAATACTATGGACTCTGCATGCGTAGATACGTTAGATTCAATTGGTATTTAAACGTATTCTAAAAACCGAAGAATTCCGAATTAATTATTCGTCCAAGAACAAAGTTAGAGGTAACCAAGAACCATAACTATGAATTAACTCTCTTGAGAATGGGAGTCGAACACTTTTTTCATCAATTTAAAAGAACATGTCCAGATGGAAATATCTTCAAAAAATCAAACGTGACCAGACTTTCATAGTTGATGAATGAAGTCTGTATAGTAAGCCTTATCATAATATGTTAAAATAACACACAAATATTGTCTGTAGGATGAACTCACTCCTGACCCTGAACCACTCTACATGTACCTATATCACACTCACATGAGGAACTCCGGAAGAGACATTCGCAGAACGCGGACTATCGATGGCCTCAATGCTTCACACCAAATTCTGAAACATTTCGTAAATAAATATAGTCTATATCACATCACAACGTTTCCGTGGTAGGTTTAAATAATATCGATAGGATTCTTCTTCTTGTGACCCCGTGCCTCACACTAAATTTTGAAGAAAACTGTAGCCTCTAAAGTTCTCACGAAGTCTTGGGTTAAAGGGCGAGGAGGTGTGTGTGTGTGTGGGGGGGGTAACTACGGAACGTATGTATGTCACATTTTATGATTCACACAAATTCGGACCCCACTACCACTATTGAATACGTAAAAAGAACCAATAGTGGTAAATATAATTTATTAGTCACGGCCTTAACATCTTCAGTGACATAGCATCTACTGTTAATTTACCGAAAACTACTGACGACTGTGATTGAACGATTTCAAAATTGCAGTGATTTTAATTGAGTGCGAGAGAGGAATACCTTCCCTAGCTGCCACGATGAGCATTTACTGCTCTAGCTAAGCACATATAAGCAATTGTTTTTGTTTTTTTTTTAATGGCTGAAAAACGATAACACTAATTGGGATTGTGAAATGATCGTGTATTTTAAGTTTATTAAAACGTACTGAAAACAGCATAATATTTAGTAATGATCAATTAGGGAACTGTGAAATGCTTGTCATATTGGTAGCATAATTATCGATCTATTTGGTGATTTCATTCATCCTGTGTTCCCTGATACATGGTTAAAGCTACAAACTTAATCAAAAGACAAGCGTTAAAGCAGCAGGTCCAAACACTCCGCGAAGCATCAACGTCACCGTATTTATTCCGCGAAGCCGAAACACTTATTCCGCGAAGTAAAACGATCCGCGAAGCCTGTATTCTTCATCATGATTGGCTTATAC
Source organism: Patella depressa (assembly GCA_948474765.1). Classification (NCBI taxonomy): domain Eukaryota; kingdom Metazoa; phylum Mollusca; class Gastropoda; family Patellidae; genus Patella; species Patella depressa. Next base: position 56,833,278 of record OX419717.1, read on the forward strand.
ATAATGACGTTTATTTCAAGCGACTATATAAATCCCAACCACTATCCTCTTATTAACATTCAATCTATGGTCAAAAACGAAAACTAAGAAAAAACAGATAAAATAAGTTACAATATTTAGAAGGTAATTATAGTTCATATACAAAAGAAATGACTTTATAAAATAACTTTCATGAACATAATAATATTAGATATGAACATGGATTTTTTTTTATTGAACTGATGAATCAACAATATTCCTTTTTTATTGCAGATAAATAATAATCAAACTTACAGTCAAGATGTTGCCTCCTGGTGGATTAATGGAGATAGTTTTCTCATTTGATACAACGGGTTCTATGTCAAGTTGTTTAAATCAAGTCAGAGGTCAAATACAAGACATGGTTCAACGTCTTCAATCAGATATACCATCTATAAGAATGGCTGTATTTGCTCATGGTGATTATTGTGATAAATCTACATATGTAACTAAATATATAGATTTTACAACGGATGTTAACAAATTATGTGATTTTGTTAAAACAACGGGATCAACTGGGGGCGGTGATACTGATGAATGTTATGAACTTGTTTTAAGACAAGTAAGAGAAGATTTGTCATGGACTCCTGGTTCAAGAAGATCACTGGTACTTATTGGTGATGCTCCACCACATGAACCAAGCTATCCACAAAATACTCTTAATATAGACTGGAGAGACGAGGCTGATATCTTAGGAACTATGGTAAGTTAAAAATCACAATTTTGTTCTCTATATTGTTTGGACATTTTCAAGCTAAATTATCCAATAAGTGCATTTATGTTGATTTTTGTTACTTTTTAGAAATTAAAGTACTTAAGATCGCATAATTATTATTCTATATTTGATTATTATTTGAGATTTTGTCTTTCATTTTTCAGGGAGTTAAGATTTACGCAACACAATGCCAAAATAGCTCTACAGCTGAAAAATTCTATAAAACAATAGCGCAAAAAACTGGTGGTCATCATCTGCAATTACAGGAATTTTCTAATATTTTTGATTTTCTGATGGCCGTAGCATACAGAGAACATGGTGATGAACTTTTCCAAGTAAGTTGAAATGAAAGTATTAAAAATGTATTTGTGTCCATGTTTCTAGTATGTAACAAAAACGTTAATAAATAAACAGTATTTTTGTTTACTAAAATAATGCCAATACTAAATTTGTTTATTTTAATTGTAGGTTTATGAAAAAGAAGTAAGAAGTCGATGTGGGGCAGGTTTAAATAAAGATTTAAATGGGCTATTTACAACGTTAAGAGATGGGTGTGGTGACTCGACGACTGGTGATACAGCAGTGACATCTACTTCCCTTCCAGCGAAAAAGCGAAAAATTTCACCAGGAAAAACTTCTCCGGCTAAGAAGATTAAATTCAGTGGTATAACAAAAACAACGTCAACGCCACACACTAAAGCTACTTTATGTAAAGCAAGTCGAGCAATTAAGAAGGCAAAGGTGAGGTCAAATTAAAGGAAAAAAATATTTTTGTATATTATGACATTTGGAAATAGTTTGTAAGTAATAGTTATTAGCACACTTTCCGAGGTGTATCGGTGAATATCAGGACAGTTTTGGTCGGGGGCTCAGCCGAGGCGGAGCCGAGGCGGCCCCCGACCAAAACTGTCCTGATATTCACCGATACACCGAGGAAAGGTGCTAATAAGTTACTTACATCACATTTCTATCGAGTATTGTGAAGCAAAATGTGAAAAATAGTATTTATTATCGAGTCGTTTCAACCGAAAAGTGACAAATAATTTCAGCTCTTTTATTTATCCCTTTCTGTGCCTCACGTTACATTTCATGGTAGTATTTAGACGAGCGTCTTGTTGTGAAACCCCGAGCGTGAAACAGCCACGTGTTTGTTTAGACCAAATCGTCAAAACAATTTGTCTATGGCGTAGAGGACTGCGATGATATTAAATGTAGTGTAAAGGAAATTCGAAACGTGGGTCGTTCCTGGTGAAAGTATGCATCGGCGCATAGTTCGTCGGTTGAAATTTAATTGTAATGAAATTTATAACTTTCTAGGCGTTTTTTTTATATCCTGCTTATTTTCAAGGCTTGTGAAGTGTCTAGCAAGAGAATCACAATTAGTTAAAATAATTATTCAATATTCTCATTTATATATTTTGCATAATAAATCAAACCAAATTATGGAATAGATGCCAATTGATATGTGTAATAATTGTTTTTTGTAATATATTGTTAAGTTGATTTTATGTCATTGCATATATTTTTGCACTGCCATGTAGTTCCTACCGGTTTGTTTTGTTACTATGATTTTGATTAGTTGTCTCATGTACCTTAGCCTATTGCAGTATGAAACAAGTCGTTATCATTGCGATCTGGGTCGGACTAAACGTCCGCTTCTTATTGCTGATAAGTTTCTTAAACGGTGTGAAAGTATCCGTGTATCAGAAATGAACAGTACTCTTTTTAAAAAGTGGACTGTTCATTTCTGATACACGGCTACTTTTACGCATGTATTGGAAATGAACAGGACAGTTTCATCAAAGGTTGCCATTGGCAACGAGTAGAAGTGGGATGTAATGATTATTTAATAATCTTTTGATATTGGCTTATCTTTATATGAAATCATCAACTAATGCCATTTATTTTATGATCAGTAGTGGAATACCGCGTTTTATCAGTCAAATAAAATTTAATTTAAATCGTTTGATATTGTCATACTTTTACCTGAAATCGTGAAATAATGTCATGTAAAACTGACTACATAAATTCCATGTTTTCTTTAATTCAGAGAACAGTTAAGAAAGTCAAAGCAGCTTATCCTCGTATCAGAAGAGAAATGATTGCCGAAAACCATTTCTATTTGAACGACAAGAAATGGTCACCATGGCAACAAGTGATATCCCATGATGCTGATTTAAATAAAAGTGGCGATTGGCAACAGCAAGGTTCATATTATAAAAAGAAAACAATATTTCAATTTGATGCTGAGACACCGTCTATGTATGAAGTGTCCGTTCAAGCTAAAAGAAGAAGCAAACGTTACGTAGTCTATAACAAAATGGCGCACAGAATTTCCGGTAAATGGGAAAGACGTCTGTTTGCACAATCTGACATTAAGAAACAAGTTAATAAAATAGCTGACCGAGGTTTTAATTTATATGTGAGAAGACTTCCATTAACCTCTGCAGCTTTAAAAAGAGACACTATAACGGCTTTACGGAGATACGATTATTCATGGAGAAAAATCAGAAATGTACGAAACAACCATCGTCAAGTAAACATCTCTTCAATAACCATATCTGATGATGTGTTATAAACTAATATTTGAAAACTTTTGTTTGTGCATCAACATTTCTTTGGGGGTCAATTAGCCGTTTGTACGGATTAAATAGACAACTTAATTCTTGTGCATTTTTACCTACAAAATAGACTTAAAGTTGCAATATTCCAATGCAGTTCTGTAAACAATATTTGACAATGTGAAAAATGAAGTTTTGAATATTAGAACAAAACGTGTGAATCGTGTATGCGGCATTGTGTTAGAAATATGTAAATAAATTCATCAGAAGTTTCGTAAACTGCCAGTTGTAATTGTAATCATTTTGTACTTTGTATATATTCTGACATTACATCAACATAACAGCGGATCTTTTGTATATAATACATCATACTATTCATTCATAATTATTGTATATTATTCATATACTCTGTTATTTTCAATTATTGTACATTATTCATCAAATCAAGTTGTTTTGTTATACATATATTTTGATTTTACTGTACATAACTAATATGGGCTAGGTCTCGGAGCTATAAGCGCAACGGGTGCGGCGGCAGTTCATCCGCTAGTTATTTATAAAATCAAGTTGTTTTGTTATATTTTGAATAAAGTGTTATCTAGAATCTCATTTGTTTCTCTTTGCTATATTTGCTCTCTCTTTGACTTTGAAGGAGACATTACGGAAATGGCATCCCTCTCCAGTACCAAGTTCACTCGTAATATATAATAATTTATAAGTCATTAAACGAGTAAGCAGTCTGTCGAATGTACCTCTATTTATGGATCATTCCGAACAATACGATACAACTTAATGATTGATTTTTACACAGCTATAAAGAGAAAGAGATATTGCGGTTTAACGTCTGCTCGACACAAACTAAGTCATTTCTAGACTAACACGTGGTTCAATTTCATTTTAATATTTCGCTAGCGATTCGCGGACTTTAGCAGTGGGGGGAAAACGGAGGTCCCGGAGAAAACCCACGATATTGTCACGTACAACCAGGAAATCGAAACCACGCCAGTTGACTCAATGATACACTTTATGATGCTCCACACACGCGATACCCATTCATAGCATTATTTAAGACATAGATATGACGTCACTCTTTGGTGTTTTTAACCAGGAAATATAGGAGAATGTACACTTTTCTTAAACAATCGTCTATTATTTATAGTGACAGTTTTATTAATAACAGACACTTATCTGAAAAATGAACATGTATTTTGAGATAATTTATTCTCTGAACAAATTAAATTACAGTACATGTAAGTACTTAAAAACATCATAGTTACCAAAATGCCACATGACCGAATATGATTTAACGTGTTTGTCTACATAAAGAATTCCACTTCAGTCCGTCCGTTATATGCCACTTGTCCGTTTAATAGTATGTTCGGCACCACATGATGCGTTTTTATACACCCACCTTCTTTGTGGACATTATGCAGGTCATAACTTGAAATATAGGTATTTATCCCAAAGATCTCGGTTCCTTTGGGATCACGGTGGTATGTCCATCTTCATTAGCCCAGTTTAGGAGCAGAACAGTGGGACGTTAAATTCCATTTTATTTCATTTCATTTTTGTTAACTGGTTTCTGATTGGTTCATAGACTTTAGCAGTGGGACGTTATATTTCATTTTATTTCATTTCATCTTTGTTAACTGGTTTCTGATTGGTTCATAGACTTTATCTACAATCAAGGCCAGGGCAGACAATTTGAAATCGTGGAAACCCTATAAATTAACCCAGGGTATAGTGTAGTAAAACGGAATGAGACCACTGGGGATATCGAAGATGATCTATATGTTGCTACATTGAAGCTAGTTGTTTTACCATGGACCGTATCATGGTTTTACGTTGTCCTTCAGTCTGTGCGCTTTTCTTGGCAACGGAATGTGACCAACGGACTCAATTGGGGTGAAAGCCCAAGGCACGAGAAATTGAACGAAACGAAGTAGTAACAATAAATAAGCGTTGTACACAGTTTATCAATACTAAAATATATACATATTCTGCTAAATGAGCGTCAAATGGATTAGAACAGTTCGTGTCTCCATTACAGGACCATGTCTATAATTTTCTCTCGTTTTACATACTTGCTTTTGTTCAAATTGGATAGCGATATTTTTGTAAATTTGAAAGGGTTCTCGATCCCTGGCTTGTTTTTGATAAATATGTGCACGGCGAGAAAGCGATAGAGAAATGGGGTTTGACGTCCACTCGACACAAATTAAGACATTTCGGGACTAACATATGGTTTAATTTTATTTCAATAATTCCTGCGCGTAAGAGTCTTGAGCAGTGGGTGGAAATCGGAGGACCCGCAGAAAACCCACGAGGTTGGACAGGCGACCCTACTCCTTGTCAGCCGGGGATTCGAAACCACGCCAGTTGACTCAATGACAGGCCTTATGACACAGCACGCAACTGCTAACCATTCGGTGTATGACGAGAAAGGGCTGTGAGTAAAACGATGCATTATTATATTTTGATTATTATATTTTAAAAGCATTTAAATTAAATTTCCAAACGTATTCCATTTTGGGTGGGGGGATCACGTGACTAAGTGGGTAAGACGCTGGCGAGGTAGCCTTGAGGTCGGGTGTTCGATCCCTGCATTGGCCGAGAAAGTTCATCCAGATTTTCCCGGGCGTGGTTTTTCCTTGTCAGTGATGCAGGACAGAGGGCCTGACAAGGACAGCTGTCTAGTCGTTCGGATGGGGCGAAAAAATGAGGTCCCATGTACACATATTTTACAAAAGGGTTGCAATAGTCAACTATTAGGATTGTCACGACTAGGAACCAGATGATGCAGTGGGCCATATTGCATTTGATAGTGACATTATTAACCAAAGAATTGTGTAAATATACAGCATCAGGGACTGAATGAAAAAAATATTGGTAGTTTGGTTCCACGAGATTCTCTTGGTGTTAATCTTCATCTCGAAGCGATTATCTGCTGAGTTCTACACTGACAAGTGTATCCTCTGTGAGAGGACGCTAAACGCAACGACCATACGAGAATTTATCATTTATGTGAGTGGAGCAGGACGGGGCTCGACAAGGATATCTGTCAAGTAGTACCGATGAGAAACAAAACCGGGGTCCCCATGTACACACTGACTTTGCGCGTAAAAGAACCATCTTGACACTTTAAGAGACGACCGTAGCTCCGCTGTCCTAGTAAAATTTACCCCACAGTACACCTCATGACGTGCAAAAGAAAAGTACCGTGTTAAACCCATTTTAAGTATTATAGTCAGGTCAAAATTGAAACAAAGGGTTTCTCAACTGATTCTGGCAGGGTTTAGTGTAATTTATAACATACTAAAGTTTACCAAAGTAAATGTGTTTTTTCAAGGTGACGTCTTTTTTCCGAAACGTCTTAAAATGGTCATAACTATGTAACTATCAACTCAAATTTGATGATCTTGGTGTATTTTCCTGGGGGTTTTTTTTGGTGGGGCGGGGGGGGGGGGGCAAAGAACACATTGATCGAGGTCATTAAAAATGATGTTAGCATATTATGTCCAAAATGACCGCCAACACTATTGACTATTGACTCAAATTTGATGATCTTGATGTCTATCTCCAGGTTTGGGGGGACAAGGAACACATTAAGAGAACTTTGGATGTCACTGAGCTGTTCAATCGTTACGAAATTGAATTCATGACCTTCAGCTGTCCACTATCACCTAATGCACAAACACCCATGTCCATAGAATAAGTTTCAGAGTGTTCAGTTTTGAGCGTCATCCTCCACCTCAGTATCGACCTATTGAGTGTTGTTTGAATTGTCACAATTTCCAGCTTGACACGGACCACATACAGCAGTGTTTTGGGTCGTATTTGAAATTAACTAATCATTTCCCTGCTTCCATCCCTATTCAGTTAGCTCCATTTCATTTGCCATCCCCATCCATACCATAATTTGAAAGTCCACACTTTGGCTGTGAAATCTTGTTGCAGTTGATATTGGGGGAAACCGTTAAAGTTCCAATTTCATATTTTCTAAGAAAGTCAAAACATAATTATTTCTATGTCTTTTGCTCAAAAGGTTGTCAACTCACTATTATACGATCATGGGCAATTTTTTTGGGGCATTAGAAAGGCTGACACAGGCTGATTGAGGAAATAGTTACTCAATTACCTCCCTTGTTTTCCCATTCCTCTCCATGGACGGCCATCTTCAAACGTTTGAATTTGAAGTTGAAAATGATATTTTTGCCAATTTCTCAGCTGGCAATAGTGAATTATAGGATTAATAGGATTATTCTTTAACAAGGTAGGACTGTTTATAGGTTCAATCTATTTTAGGGCTTTATTTTAATACATTTTAAAAATATAACTTAGAAAAATGCTATTGGAACTTTAAGGAATGGCAGATGCTTCAACAGTTGCCACTTTCTTTGTGAAAATGATATGACACAGTGATGATAGCGTATCATTCGATTTGCCATTAAATAGATCAACCATCAGTATTTTTGCAAAGATCTAATATGTCCTCTTGAGATTTTTGTTTTGAAGGGTGAATGCACTAGCACAAGACTCCATGGCATGATTAGATTTCACTAATTTCCGGTAGGCGGAATTTTTTTCGATGCCTAAAATCCTTGAAATTGAATCACAGCCTCAGTAGACATGTACAAAGAGCAACTCTCTGCAAGCATCGTCTCCAAAAGTTTCTTTCAATAAGTTAATGTTATACACTTTGTGGTTTTTTTGACTGCTTGTTTGAACGGAAGTAGGTGATCGCATTGTCTGTTCTGGAGTAATGAAGGAGCAAGATCAGCAAATCTGTGACAATTCAAACAACACTCAAGAGGTCGATACTGAGGAGGCATAGGTGCACGAGCTGCCCCCCCCCCCCCATTTTGGGCACTAAATGCTGAGAAAATTTGGGCACACAATTTTACTTTGTAAAAGGTTTATAAAAAAATATTGTGTTCTTGAATGTGTCCAATTTAACAGCGAATTTAAATTCAGAGTGTCTATAGTTTGTCAATTAAATAGAAATCTTAAGATTTGAACACTCTATTGTTTGGAGTACAGTAAGCCACAATTAACATTCTAAGAACCTAACTACATTTTTTGGGCACCAACCACCACCACCCTACCCCACCCCATCCCCATTCAAAAATTTCCCCGTACGCCTATGTGAGGAGGAGGATGACACTCAAAACTGAACGCTCCGAAACTTATTCTATGATAGGGAACAGCTGAAGGTCATGAATTCAATTTCATAATGATTAAACAGCTGGGTGATATCCAAAGTTCTCTTCATGTGTTCCTTGTCCCCTAAAACTAGCTGGGGATAGACATTAAGATCATCAAATTTGAGTCAATAGTTATGGACTTTCGGTCATTTGGAGGTGCTGGCGGCCATTTTGGAAATCATATGCCGACATCAATTTTAATGATCTTAATGTGTTCTTTGCCCCCCAAAACCTAGGAAAAGACACCAAGATCATCAAATTTGAGTTGATAGTTATAGTTATGACCATTTTAAGACGTTTCGGTGGCCATTTTTGACACCATCTTCAAAAAAACACTTTTCCGGGGGTCCTACTTTGGTAAACTTTTAGTGTGTTATAAAGTACACTAAACCCTGCCAGAATCAGTTGATAAACCTTTTGTTGCAATTTGAGGGGGCATTTTCCATATATTGACCTGATTAAAAGTATTCTGATTCAGTACGCCTCACTAAAATCAGTTGTTGAAAACTATGCTAGACATACATGCATCGATAACATATAAAAGAAAATTGGTACACTTTTCAGCTAGGTTGACCCCTGGGCACCCGGTCTATCTTTATTAACCACATAAAATTTGAAATATTTACTGCAGCTGACCGATCTTCTGGCATTTTAGAAACATTGGTGGTCTGGTTCCAATTGAATACGATTAACACGATTTATTTTTAGCCACTCCGCGAAGCCCTTATCTAATATATTCCGCGAAGTAAGAATATTCCGCGAAGCCGAAAAATGAACATTTTGATTGGTTGGCAATGCATGACGTTTCTAAAAACTGCCTATATAAGCTCGACAGGTCGTTATTTAACAAATCCATTTAGTAAATCAAAAGGTGCAACACCTATACAATTTTAATAGAAACTATTGAGATCTTTAAGAGGTTAGTATTTAACGATCTGTCCAAATACACCAAAATACAACATTTCAATCATATTAAATTCGTTACATTTCTTAGACAGTTTAGGTCGGGAAATTTATTAGATCCCACTTTAAAAAAAATTGTTGTCTTACATGTATTCACAACAATTTACATTTTGTTACAGAAAATAGTCAAGTTAAAACGTCAAAATGTTGCCTCCTGGTGGATTAATGGAGATAGTTCTCTCATTTGATACAACTGGTTCTATGTCAAGTTGTTTAAATCAAGTCAGAGGTCAAATACAAGACATGGTTCAACGTCTTCAATCAGATATACCATCTATAAGAATGGCTGTATTTGCTCATGGTGATTATTGTGATAAATCTACATATGTAACTAAATATATAGATTTTACAACGGATGTTAACAAATTATGTGATTTTGTTAAAACAACGGGATCAACTGGAGGCGGTGATACTGATGAATGTTATGAACTTGTTTTAAGACAAGTAAGAGAAGATTTGTCATGGACTCCTGGTTCAAGAAGATCACTGGTACTTATTGGTGATGCTCCGCCACATGAACCAAGCTATCCACAAAATACTCTTAATATAGACTGGAGAGACGAGGCTGATATCTTAGGAACTATGGTAAGTTAAAAATCACAATTTCGTTTTCTATATTGTTTGGACATTTTCAAACTAAATTATCCAATAAGTTTACGTTAATATTTGTTACATTTATTATTCTATATTGGATATTTAAAATCACAATTTCGTTTTCTATATTTTCAAGCTAATTATTCAATAAGTACATTTATATTGATATTTGCAATTTTTTTAAAATTAAAGTACTTAAGATCGCATAATTATTATTCTATATTGGATTATTATTTGAGATTTTGTCTTTCATTTTTCAGGGAGTTAGGATTTACGCAACACAATGCCAAAATAGCTCCACAGCTGAAAAATTCTATAAAACAATAGCGCAAAAAACTGGTGGTCATCATCTGAAATTACAGGAATTTTCTAATATTTTTGATTTTCTGATGGCCGTAGCATACAGAGAACATGGTGATGAACTTTTCCAAGTAAGTTGAATGAAAGTATTAAATGTATTTGTGTCCATGTTTCTATTATGTAACCAAAACGTTAATACCCCCCCCCCCCATATATTTCTTTACTATAATAATGCCAATATTAATTTTTGTTTGTTATTTCAATTATAGGTTTATGAAAAAGAAGTAAGAAGTCGATGTGGGACAGGTTTAAATAAAGATTTAAATGGACTATTTACAACGTTAAGAGATGGGTGTGGTGATTCCACGACTGGTGATACAGCAGTGACATCTACTTCCTTTCCAGCGAAAAAGAGAAAAATTTCACCAGGAAAAACTACTCCGCCAAAGAAGATTAAATTCAGCGGTATAACAAAAACAACGCCATATGCTAAAACTAAGTTATGTAAAGCCAGTCGAGCAATTAAAAAGGCAAAGGTGAGGTCATATTACGGAAAACCATTTTTGTATATTATGACATTTGGAAATAGTTGGTAATAATTATTTAATAATCTTTTGATATTGGCTTATCTTTATATGAAATCATCAAATAATGCCATGTATTACTGCCTACATAAGTTCCATGTTTTGTTTACTTCAGAGAACAGTTAAGAAAGACAAAGTAGCTTATCCACGTATCAGAAGAGAAATGATTGCCGAAAACCATTTCTATTTGAACGACAAGAAATGGTCACCATGGCAACAAGTAATATCCCATGATGCTGGTTTATGTAAAAATGGCGATTGGCAACAGCAAGGTTCTTATTATAAAAAGAAAACAATATTTCAATTTGATGCTGAGACACCGTCTATGTATGAAGTCTCCGTTCAAGCTAAAAGAAGAAGCAAACGTTACGTAGTCGATAACAAAATGGCGCACAGAGTTTCCGGTAAATGGGAAAGACGTCTGTTTGCACAATCTGACATTAAGAAACAAGTTAATAAAATAGCTGACCGAGGTTACAATTTATATGTGAGAAGACTTCCATTAACTTCTGCAGCTTTAAAAAGAGACACTCTATCAGCTTTACGCAGATACGATTATTCATGGAGAAAAGTCAGAAATGTACGAAACAACCATCGTCAAGTAAATATCTCTTCAATAAACATATCTGATGATGTGTTATAAACAATTATGTGAAGACCTTTGTGTGTAGACTACATTAGCAATTGTTTTCGGACCAAGAAGCCCTTTGTGCGGACTAAAATCAAACCCTAATTCTAGTGTTTCCAGATTTGTTCTCTAATTAGTCATTGTGTGGAGTAAATTAGACTTTAAGTGAATTATATTTGACACTATGAAAGGTGAAGTTTGGAATATTGGAACAAAAAGTGTGAATCGTACATGTGATATTGTGTTGGAAATATGTAAATAAAATCGTCAGTAGTTTCGTGAACTGCCATTTTGTGCTTTGTACATATTCTGACATTACATTGTATATCAATATAACAATGGACCTATTGTATATAACATACATCATACCATTCATTCATATTGTATAATATTCATAGTTACTTTCTTATGCATGTATTTTCAAATCTTGTGCAGTATTCATAACATCAAATTGTTATATTTTAAATAAAGTTTCCCGTTTATTTCTGTTGTATTGTAGAAGTCAAATTAGGAAGAGCCATCTAGTTTATTAAGGTTCCCCCAGCACCAAGAAATTAACATGTCGTATTGGGATAGTACAATAAAGGGAGACAACCATAATTTCGCTATATGGATGTAGACCACCATAATTTCAGCATTGATTTCAATCTTCATTCTTGTCTCTTTGCCCGGCTCTAAATCATGAATATTTATCAACACTTGCCAGAAAATGTTAATTCAAATTCCCCTCGTCCATTCTAGACCACAAAGTCTAATTAAATTGGCATACAAAAGGGGAGAAAAGAGAGAGAGAGAATTGCTCTAAATAGACGAAATACAATCTGTGTCTACCGAGATGGTGACATTTAATGGTGGTCTGTTTCCATATGGGTTGAAACCACTGTAGTCCCCATTTTTCATCGTCTGCTATCTCTTTCGACACACCCCTCTTTCAATTAATGGTCTACATCAGGGTTTTTATTCAGATTTTTTTCGGTCATTTGACAGGCGAATTGTTACGCATTCAAGACGAAATTAGATCCTGGTTTGAACAGGCAACAAATGTAGTTTTTGTAGTACTAGCATGATATCAGAGTGTGGATGTAATTTGAAATACGTTGAAGTACGTTCTGTTTTTGATACTTTGAAATGTCGACTATTGCAATATTAGAGCAGCGAATGCTTCTTCAGTGAGAATATAACGAATGAAGTCAATACTTGTGGGGTGAAAATAACACTTTGTCGCAGATCATTAATATAATTTTCATGATTTAACTGAGAGTCGTGATTTGGTACCTATTATAAGTGTTTCGTTTTCTTATTTTTTAATTTGAGCGTGTTTAAGTTCATTTATAATTTTACATTTTTTATTTTTGCAAGATGTCATTTTATGCTGCATTTCTGAGTTATGCCCGGAATAAATGAGTCAAATTAAGTTGGTGTGGAGTTGAGCAGCTGTCCAAGTTGCTTCATGTACATCGTAAATTACAGGGTAGAGAGCAAAAACCCCTGGGGAACGACACACTTTGACACAGTAACACATGAAGGTTCTATGTGAAAAGTATGAATTAAACAAGTACCAGTTATATAAAAAATTAGGCTTCTATGGTGCCAGTGGTCTAGATGAAATTGGCCGATTGTATCTAATGCCGCTGGCAAAAACCAGGAGAACGAGTGATATTCCTGTAATATCGACACATAAGATTAAATTGTTTATATCTGTATACGCAGACTGAAATTCATACCACTGATTTAGATGTTCAACGAGAGTATTTTTCACTGATTTTATCTTTTGAAAGGACGGTCAACTTGGACAGTTGCCGATAGGTCTTTTACACATGTCTGTCCAGCGTTGGCTTTGCGATCCAAAGTGATCCAAAGTCGGGTTTACAATTGAAAAACAAAATAAATGATGTATTTTTTAATATAATAGACCCGTGCAAAAACTATACCAGCACGGTATATACATATTTGTCTCTATGAGGAAATATTTAAGATCGTTCATTGGCTAGAAAATGTGAGATTTCTTGTATAAATATATAAAAAGCCTAAACTTCCTGAAGGTGTGGACGTATTACATAAACAAGTAAATCTTTATCAATTTTCCAATATAGTGTAATAAGAACATTCAAATAAAACCGAAACACCAGCCAAACTGATTATATAAAATAGTATACTATTAGCTACACACCACAAATATTAAGTAATTGATACTTTAAAGATTCAGAAGCAATGGGTAGAATAAAAAGTCTAGTGATTTGAACTAATGGATACCTTAACATGTTACTGTTAGAAAGTTCTAATATTTAAAAGGAAATGTATTATTACATTCAAACAGAACTTAATACACCCATTTCAACGGAAACTTTGTTAACAGCAGCGCTAACCTTGGGCTCCATTTTTTCTGCCAATTTTTCATTTTAATTTAACCATATATTTTTTCTGGGAGCTATGAGCCAGTAAACTTTTGTAGTCATTTGACTAAAAAAACGTGCGCAGAGGAACTCTGTATAGGAAAAGCCACTACTGTGCCTGGAGTAAGACGGAAGAAATCAGTAGTGGAACCATTTCTAGTGTTTTACTATCCCTGACTTATATACACACGTCCTTGCAATACACGTGAATTATATTTTAAAATATTTAATTGATAAATGTAAAACAACTGCTGTATTTAAGTGTTAATCAACCAGTCTAATAAAGGGGTCACGAGGCACTTATTATTATATTTTGTTTTAAACCTATTCCTCAATTTCCTGGTATAGAGAGCTCATTGATGAGGGCTTGTCCTGGAAATGCATGTCTAATTTATAAAGCCAAAAAAATACTCCAGGCAAATTAAGATTTCGCATAAAACACATCACTAGAATTTAAAAGTTGGAAGTTAGCTAGATACTGTTCGCAAATGCAGAGTGTGCCGCCATATCGACGAGGTGACTTAGGTTTGCTAGCAATGTAAGCAGGAAGATTGTACATTATGTGTTGTTAAAACAACATTAAGGCAGGAAAGACGATGAGAAATGCATGAGATTTAAGGTAACATTTTATTCCAAACATAACAAAAAACTGTTTAATTTATGAATAATATACAATATGAATACATAATGGTCAAATATATACAAAATACATAATACTTACAAGAGACTGGCAGTTTACTAAATTATATAAATATTGTACCTGACGATTTTATATGATAGAAATGTCATCAAATAGAAACTGTTCCAAATGTAACAGACTACTATTTAATTTATGAATAATGTACAATGTACAATATGAATATATAATGGTCAAATATAAGCAAAGTATATTCCAAACAACTGTTTTAATTTGTGAAAAATTGTACAATATGAATATACAATGGTCAGTCAAATATGCAAAATACACAATAAGTACAATACACTGACAGTGTATTATGATAATATTAATATGTTCATGAAGATTTTATTTACATAATATGATCATGATATCATTAGACGCAGTAACAAGCGTTGTTCACATATTCTCATCTACAGTTCCACATGGTTAACCATTACACAAAACTGTGTTGGAACATAGCAACTTTAGTTAGTACAATTAATGCTAATTGTCACATCACAAACATGCATGTAAAATAATTTTAGTTCAGTCCGTACATCGACTAATTAATCTCAAAATTTGAATGCACAAACCAGATTTCCAAATAAGAGTTTATAACACATCATCAGATATGGTTATTGAAGAGATGTTTACTTGACGATGGTTGTTTCGTACATTTCTGACTTTTCTCCATGAATAATCGTATCTACGTAAAGCTGATAGAGTGTCTCTTTTTAAAGCTGCAGAAGTTAATGGAAGTCTTCTCACATATAAATTATAACCTCGATCAGCTATTTTATTAACTTGTTTCTTAATGTCAGATTGTGCAAACAGACGTCTTTCCCATTTACCGGAAATTCTGTGCGCAATTTTGTTATAAACTACGTAACGTTTGCTTCTTCTTTTAGCTTGAACGGAGACTTCATACATAGACGGTGTCTCAGCATCAAATTGAAATATTGTTTTCTTTTTATAATAAGAACCTTGCTGTTGCCAATCGCCATTTTTATTTAAATCAGCATCATGGGATATTACTTGTTGCCATGGTGACCATTTTTTTTCGTTCAAATAAAAATGATTTTCTGCAATCATCTCTCTTCTGATACGTGGGTAAGCTATTTTGCTTTTCTTAACTGTTCTCTGAAAAAATATCAAAATCAGAAAATAAGCTAATCATGTAAGCTAAATCAGGCGCGGATCCAGAGGGGGGGTTTGGGGGGTCCACCCCCCCCCCCCTGCTCAGCTACATGAAAAAAAAATAATGCCTTGCATCAATGAAATTACATCACAAAGTGATCCTACATCAGTATAAAAATTGTTTCTCTGTTTAAAAAGCTTAATTTGTATGTATGCCTATGTAATTTAGAGACGATGATGGCAGATTTCCGTAACAGAAACCTGGCAAACCCCCTCCTGCAAAAATTCCTGGATCCGCCCCTGTAAATAGATAACTTTTAAACGTTTATTTTAATGCAGAGCATATTCAAATAATACCAAATATTTTCAATTATTCACGTCACATGAATGAAAAAAACCCTATAAAGTATGCAAATGTTTGGAAATAGCTCACCTTAGCAGTTTTAATAGCTCTATTGATTTTAGATGAAGTGGGTTTTTTATATGGTGCTGTTGATGTCTTGGAGTCATCGCTGAATTTAATCCTTTTAGTTGAAGTTACTTTCCCTGGTGATGCTTTCCTCTTTTTAAATGGAAGGGACGTAGACGTAACTGTTGTACCATCAGTTGTGGAATCAATGTCACCTACTCTTAACGTTGTAAACAGGTCGTTTAAATCTTTACTTAAACCTACCCCACATCGACTTCTTACTTCTTTTTCATAAACCTACAGATGATATAACAAACAAATTTAGAATAGGTATTACTTTCGTAAGGTACAAAGTGAACAGAACGGGGGAAATGCTGGGGGTTTTTTTTAACGTTTTAAATACACTGTAGAAACATATACTAATGCATGTTGTTACTTTTTGGACATAATTTATACACTTAAAATACTTTCATTTCAACTTACTTGGAAAAGTTCGTCGCCATGTTCTCTGTATGCTACAGCCATCAGAAAATCAAAAATATTAGAAAATTCCTGTAATTTCAGATGGTGACCATCGGTTTTCTCCGCTATAGTTTTATAGAATTTTTCAGCTGAAGAGTTATTTTGGCATTGTGTTGCGTAAATCTTAACTCCCTGAAAAATGGAAAAAAAACCTCAGATATCAATCCAATATGAAATAAATATATGATCTTAATTAGTTTCATCATTAAAAAAAATCCTAACAATAGATTTATTTATTGAATAGTTTAGCTTGAAAATGTCCAAACAATATAGAAAACGAAATTGTGATTTTTAACTTACCATAGTTCCTAAGATATCAGCCTCGTCTCTCCAGTCTATATTAAGAGTATTTTGTTGATAGCTTGGTTCATGTGGCGGAGCATCACCAATAAGTACCAGTGATCTTCTTGAACCAGGAGTCCATGACAAATCTTCTCTTACTTGTCTTAAAACAAGTTCATAACATTCATCAGTATCACCGCCTCCAGTTGATCCCGTTGTTTTAACAAAATCACATAATTTGTTAACATCCGTTGTAAAATCTATATATTTAGTTACATATGTAGATTTATCACAATAATCACCATGAGCAAATACAGCCATTCTTATAGATGGTATATCTGATTGAAGACGTTGAACCATGTCTTGTATTTGACCTCTGACTTGATTTAAACAACTTGACATAGAACCAGTTGTATCAAATGAGAAAACTATCTCCATTAATCCACCAGGAGGCAACATCTTGACTTTTTAACCGTAATATTTTCTGAAATAAAATGTAAAGTTTTAATAAATCGAATTTATTAAATTGCATTAACCTGTCTAAGAGATTTATCGAATTTATTCTTATTGAAAAGTCGGTCTTTTGTTTATTTCTTTAAATACTAACCTCTAAAGGTGTACACTAGTGTCTATTAATTGTATAGATGTTATTCGCTTTAAATTATTGTATGTGTTTTATGTTTTCTGATCGCGGTCTCGGGCTTATATAGTCAACCTTGTGACACGTCACACATTTCCAGCCAATCAAAACCTGTAATGTAGTGCTTCGCGGAATGCCTTTACTTCGCGGAACGTAAATTAATGAATACCGCTTCGCGGAACAATTCTATAGCGGTGTCAAATAATAGACCCAATCTGTTTCCATTGGGTCACCAATTGTGATAAATTTTCAGTATTTTGTGAACATGGAAATTAACCACAGTTTTCTAGAACTGATTTTACTGGGATATTTCGATCCATGCCTCGTTTCGCCCTGCTCATTCATCTATTAGCGTGCATTACATTTTATACCCTGAATGACATAAAGGGAGTGTGTGTGTGTGTGAGGGGGGTTCTAATGCATGCGCTCGAGGCCATAAGATCTGCCATTGTGTCGACTGGCGTGGTTTCAACTTTAAGGAGTAGAATTGCGTGTCCAACCTCGTGGGTTCTCTTCTTGTTCCCCGGCTTCTTCCCACGCGCATGCAGGTACCTCAAAAATAACACTTTCTGTGTATTCAATTCAGTGAATGTCGAATTTCAACTAACAATTTCAAAGTGAATGTCATAGTAACGCTTATAATGCACAAGAATTGTCTGCAAGTCTATAAATGGCGGTTAATTTATATACAGATATAATGTTAATATTACGAATAATTTCGCACCCAGATCTACTAAGCGAAACAGACAATCACCCCCATACGGCTGACTCAACTTCTGTATCGCAGTTCTATAAAAGTTTGCTAGCTTTGTAAACTCCTGAAATGGGAAGTGATATCGGGTATTTCAGAAAGCAAAAAGCTAACATAGCATCTTCGTTTCATTCATTGGTTTTTATAAAATTAAGTAAAAATTTATATATACATGAAAGGGCATTTTTTTTTTTTTTTTTTTTTGATAGGATGAGTTGGGGGGGGGGGGGGTCTAATTAAGTAATAATTTATATACACAAAAAAGCATTGTTATATTTCATCTAAAAATCTCTGTTATTATTTATTTTAATTTCTATTATGTTGTTATTTAGAAAAGGCTAGGCTTTCATAAAATATACAGTCAATAATCAGACAAATACGATTGTAGTCTATCCAGCATATTTCTAATAATTAAATATGTACAAATATTTAATTTCTCTAAATATTTTTTATACATTATAGGTTTCGCACGTCTTTCGTATTGAGATTTTTTAGCGCTAGCAATTCCTTTTGCGATTCGACCTAACTTGTTTGCACCTGTTGATGGTCTTTTCGCTGGGGCACTTTGAGATGGAGATTTCATTGACGCGGTGTTTTTCTTTTTCTTAGCGTCCCGTGAGGGGCTTTTCGGTGGAGATTTAGGGTGTGACTTAACTGGGACAGGATGTTCTTCTTTAGGGAGTTCGATTTTGAAATCCATATCAAGCATTATATTGTGTACCTTTTTAAGTCTACAGGCTGTATCGCAAATGTCATCAAGAAGGTCTAGTAGCAGCTTCTTACAAATATCCGTCTTTTGGGTAGAAACTGGTTGTTTTACGCTATATGATAATGCGTCTACATGGGACATTAAAGCTTTTGTTACTTCATATCTTGGAATGACTTCTTTACCCTTTTGAACAGGATCTGGAAGAGTGAAAGTTGCGTCTCTTATAATGTTTAGCGGGAGAGTCCATTTATCAACCGGGGTCTCTGGACAGGCTAGTTTTGCAATTTCCATTATTTTACTCACAGGTCCGCTGTGATAAACTAAACCTGGGTTAGTGAGAGCAAACAATTCATTAGCTGGTGGTGTGGTAAGAAGCACGCGTTTATAGTGTTTAGGATAGTCTTTATATTTGGGATTTGTTGCCCTACTTTCAAAGCAAACGCGATCCAGCAATTCACTAATAATATCATTCGCCATCCTAGTAGTAATGTTACATTCTAACTCTTTCACAAGTTCTTCACCGTCTTCGCCGAGAACCCTCTTGTCTTTTGCCATACCCCAAACTGTGATAATAATACCAGCATTTTGAGATAATGCTGGTGTAGTCGTTAGCCGCCATTTCTCTGAAAATAATCCAGGGTTTTTACTTCTGAAGATCACGCAAATATTTTTTATCTGGCTAGGGAGGATAATGCCATATGCATCGTCGATGTAAAGTTTGTCGGCTGAATGTTGGGCCAAGTTGAATTTGTCTTCTCCGTGTAGTCTACTTAACTGGTAATGTATCACGCAGCTGCCACAATTTTTAATCGGCAAATTTGACATTGCAATTTCCCCTGGGTGACCACTAATTCCAAGCTCCACCGGCACGAGTTTGTCATCCTCTGACCACCTGATGATCTTGCCAGTTATATCTAAAGCAGGACCTGTAGGAATCATGTTTTTCACCATTGGTATTGGATTGATTTGTGGTTTTTGTTCAGGGATTTTAGTGGATTTGTTATCTTTATATATATCATCGGAAGCCGTAGAGTTTACAGTATTGCCAAAAACAATTAAGTTGTTGACATCTGGAACACTTCCTGAGGCAGTTTGACGATTTCCTGACTGGTAGATTTCTCGTGCGAGACTTAAGTCAGGGGTGACAACGAGTTCCCTAACTGGTGGATGGTCCTTCTCGGTGTTTGTCAAAGAGATATGAAACCCCCTTAATTCGTCCCCCAGTCGCACTTGCTGCTTCCAGAATCCAACTGGTTTCGTTATTCGTTTTTCACAAGCCCACACATCTACAGGCTGAGCATAATTAATTTTTCCCCCAAGAACAATATTCTTCTGACTAGCTCCCATTGAAAGATCCTGCGGTTTTCGTTTTGTTATACGTGAAATAAAGTTTCCCAACTTTTGTCTTTCCTTTTTGGTCTCATCGGAGCAAGATAGAGCTCGCTCTTGATTGAACTGTTTGGCAATGCAGTATTTAGGGCTCTTTGTTTCAGGATGATCATTCACATGCGTAAGTGTTTTTGGTTTTGGTGTGACTGGCATGGATACAAGATGACCTTGTCTCTGAGCTTCATCCAAATATTCATCAACACTACCCAATATGCTATGAGGTACTATGCCTCCACTGTCATCTAGCTGTATGCCCTCGTGACCTTTAGGTATCCACAAGCTGAGGTCATCTTCCGATGCTACTGGGTGAGCAACCGCGTATTTCTTTATTATCGATCCTGGTTTGTTCACAACCTTTTTCACACAGAATGATTCAATCTTTGGCGGAGGTTTCGGTACAACATCCCGGGCTTGAATATTTCTCACGTTTTGTTTGATACGCAGCTTTGCTAGAGTTGAATCCCAAAATGCACTGGGTAAAAGCAGCTTCTTTGAAAAAGGCACGAAGTCTAGAAGAGGATGACAAGATTCTTCTGTGAGCTTTTCGTCAAGCCCACCCTTCTTAACTTTTCTCTTTTTACTGTCATCCTGAACAAAAATAGAAATGCGAAAATATTTAATTATTATTCAAAGATTCATTATGTAATAGCCTATTTAGGAAGAGATAGTAGTTCTCGCTATAATTGTTAAATAAAAAAGATAATGAAAATGGTAAATGTTGAAAAATTCCGTCAAATTACGTCATTCTAAGCGAAGAAGAACAAAATAGAATGTCATTGCTACCGCTGTTACGATAATAAACAAAGTCTCCAGTGTCCATTTTTTATCTAACTTATTAACTTACAATCCGTCGAAAGTCAAAACCATCCGGATTTCTAAACAGTTTATTAGGCCTTTGGCTTGACATTTGAATAAATGTTTATTTTATGATTTATCTAACATTGGGGGGGGGGGGGTCGAATGGTTAGCGTGCGCTTGCTGTATCACACGGCCTGTCATTGACTTTGAGTCAACTGGCGTGGTTTCGAATCCCCGGTTGTACGTGGCAAGGAGTATGGTCGCCTGTCCAACCTCTTGGGTTTTCTCCAGGTACTCCGGTTTCCTCCCACTGCTAAAGACCCCTGCGCGCAGGCGAAATATTGAAATAAAATTAAAAACCATATGTTTGTCCCGAAGTGACCTAGTTTGCGTCGAGTGGACGTTAAACACCCCATGTCTCTTTCTCTAACATTTGAGGCCAAACGAAAGATCAGCATTAGACAGATTTAGCCCGTACACACAATGCATCTTTTTCAGCAATATTACGGAAGAGTATTCCTTATTTCTAACCCGTATACAAGGACAAGAATCATTAACACGATGTTATTAACCAGGAAAAGAAAATTTAGACAATACAATCCATGGTCTATTCATCAAGTGAATCAAGACCGTATCACGAGAATTTACTTACGGCCATTCCTCCGAGAAATGATTTTTTTCGTCCATTGTCTGTTGGGCTGCCTTTTGGCTCGGCTTTTGGTTTCTTGGCCATGTTAAATGAAAAGTTACACTTCTTTAAGCACTTAGATGCAACAATTACAAACAAAAAACTGTAGCTATGAACTTCGTTGCTGTACTGACAACAATTAGACGAACAGTACATGACGTCATACTCGAAAACGAAAACAATACTATAACGTCATAATGTTTAAGTTCGGCCAGGGGCGGATATAACGATTTCGTTTGTGGGGGGGGGGGGGGTATTTAGCCAAAATGTGACCGACTGATGCACATCCCCCCCCCACGCCCGCCCCCACACCCAGTGCGGGTGACGCAATCCGGAGCCGAGCACCAGGTCCTGGTGTGAGTTTTCTAGAGTTGACATAACATCTGTACAATCAGACGCCCCACACACCAGTGGTACTACACACTGGGCAGTTCACTATAATCGTGAATATGATAGTGCTCAGACAGTATAAGACAATTGAGGAGTAGGGGAATGATTTTAAGATGCAATCGCGCGCCACAGGCGCGAAAAAATTTCAGATATGTAAGCGAGTAGAAGAATGATGTTATAATGGAATCGCGCCGCAGGCGCGAAAAAATTTCAGATATTATATATGTAACAGAGCTTTTAAATTTTTGGGACTGGGCTTGAAAATTTGAATCAATGTCATGGCAAATGGAACCAAATTTTCGTTAACAAGATGATAAGAAATGGGACAGAATCTTGAGGCCTATCTATCAATTTCGCCTGTTTTGTGATTGTTTGTTTATCTCATTAATTCATTTAGTCGGAGACCGACTGCGGTGAGTACTTTTTTTGAGACCCACTATTTTTTGCCATGGTAGAAAACATTTCATAGAACAATATACTCACAACAGAATAAGAGTGACAAGCAGACATGGTTATTGTATACTATAGTTTTGTGTGACGGCAATTTAGGTACACGGATTCACGCAACTACTTAGTATTTGGGATCTATTCTGGCATTGTTTTTGAGACCGACTGCAGTGACTGCACTTATTTTGTGACCGACTATTTTTCTCCTTGGGTGAAATTTTGTTGTTAGACTAACATACTCACAACAGAATGAGAGCGAAACACAACATCTTTTCAAACATGATAAGTTTGACAAGATTATTTTATACTAAAGTTTTGTGTGAGTAGCGTGGTGTATACAGTCAGCACTTATTTTGATACCGACTGCTCCTATTTTGTGACCGACTGCACTGATTTTGCGACCGACTATTTTATAGTAAAGTTTTGCGTGATTAGCGTGACGTATACAGTGAGTACGTATTTCGATAATGACTACTCTATTTTGCGACCGACTGCACTGGTTTTGCGACCGACTATTTTGTTTGCTGGGGGGGGGGAGAGGGGTGTACCACCCCCCACATTTACGCCCCTGAGTTCGGCATATCTCCTTTTTTCAATGGAAAGGCAACATTTTTTTAGAGAATTATCGCTTAATATTTGTTGATTTTTTTTCAAATGATGGGAGGTAACTCCTCCATTACTAAATAACTACTGAAAGGGCCTGCAACACGGCACACTGTGAAATTTACCCGGTCTGTGTCGCTTCTGAGTTTATTTCATCGTTGAAGATTTAACGTCCGCTTCTACTCTACATGTAGGTGATACCACAAACAACCTAGGTTTTTGGTAAATTCAACCCATGCGCAGAGGTTATTGCTGTGGGAAACCATTGAGAAGATTACTCAACCGACATACGCTCAGGCGGGGAGTGGGGGCGCATAACCACTATCCATGGGTTTGTTGGGGTTTCTTGGCCGTGTAGCACCAATCTGTTTCACAGAGAATTACTTATGAATGATCTCTGTCACAGATGACTGTTTTCAACACTACTCGGCAAATCTCGACAGATTCCGTAAACTACATCTAGTCTCGGCTGTGTGACAGAAAGTGATATGTACCTACGCCCATACATTTGCGATGCGGCTACCGGTTTACTTTAACAGGAAAACTTGACGCTATTACGCAAATTGGGAACCTATTCGGCTAGCGACCTATTCGACCGATCGAGCTGCAACCTGTTCGTTGGAAACCTATTTAGAATAAAGACGACAGTCGCCTTAACTCATCTATTTATCAACCAATAAAATCCAACGTTATGTCTATCAAATGAAAGTAGAATATATTATTTTTTTATCCATTCCTTTAGCTCAGAATAGAAGTGTAATTTCGTCATTATCTTACAGTTGGATCGGTCGAATAGGTCGCTAGCCAATTTGTGTTCTGTATGGGCGCAGCCATGTTTCATCCGGGACCTTTAAAGTAGTTCCAATATGGCATACAGCCGAGGTTAGATGTAGGTTCCGTAGGTTACGGAATCTGCCGAGGTTTACCGAGTGTTTTCAACACGTGCATTGACATCACGTCGCGTCGATGTCATCCTTATAATACGTGAGTGTAGCGGCCTAGCGAATATTCACTGCTGATCAGTGTGGTGTAGCGCTGGTGTTGAAAAGTATGATGTTAAACTCGATATTATTACAAAATTCGACCTCGTTTCATGAATATCAGAAGTTCATAATATAAAATAGATCTGGTATTCTTCTGCATATTATTGCATGTGTTCAATCAATTATTTTAGGTCTAATAATATATCGTCTATTCACTAATACTAAAATAAAGGTTAAACGTATACCCAAATAATTCACATTAAAAACAGTTGAGTCGAATCAACTTCGGTATCTGGACGGGAAGTGAAATGAAATGGGGCTAAACGTCCTACTTTTCTGCACAGACTTCAAAATCAAAAATGATTTTAAATTAAACCGTGTTTGTGTGTGGTGTGTGTGTGGTGGGGGGGGGGGGGCTGATTGACAGCACAAGTAGAATTTGGGATGAAGCAAAGATATATTGCACCTGATGCAACAACTGCCGTGTGAAACTTTACAGCGTGTCATTCGGGAGAGTTTCCCCTATAGTGTGTATGTACCTGCAACAATAACCCTGGATTCGACCGACACCATTCGTTGCGAAAAGCGATTTTCCCCTTTTTTAAAATCTCAAAAGTAATAAATCTTTTATATATGAAAGCATGTCGGCTTATAAACATATTTATTTCAAGGAAAATACATTCGCCTGGAGGCATACAAATTTCCCCTTATCTTGTTCTGGCCAACGAGAAGCCAGAGTTGGCTACAAAAAACGAATTCGTGTACCTAGATATTGGTACTCGAAGGCTTTTTCCATGGTGAATCATATAAACGCTACCAACCATAGCAATTCACTTTAAAGCGGATCTATAATTACTTCTCCTATTCTCAGAAAGGTAGTAATATTATAAAATAGATTATCATTCAATCATCTTAAAAATAAATAATATCGATTAACCGAGACACCCCTAATTAAAAGTTTACCATAGTGCATTATATTTATTATATTTTACACAATAGTAAATATATTAGACAGGTCAAAATACAGTTACCTCCCCCCCACCCCCCGCGGCAAATTTCAAATTGCAACTAAAGGTTTCTCAACTGATTCTGGCAGGGTTTAGTGTACTTTATAACATACTAAAGTTTTACCAAAGTAGGACCCCCCGGAAAAGTGTTTTTTCAAGTTGTCGTTAAAAATGACCACCGAAACGTCTTAAAATGATCACAACTATGAACTCGAATTTGATGATCTTGGTGTCTTTGATGATCTTAGTGTCTTTTTTGGGGGGTGGGGGGTGGGGGGTGGTAAGGAACACTTTAAGATCCTTAAAAATGATGTTGGCATGGTATGTCAAAAATGGCCTCCAGCACCTCCAAATGACCGCAAGTCCATAACTATTGACTCAAATTTGATGATCTTCATGTCTGTCCCAAGGTTTGGGAGGACAAGGAACACATTACGGGAACTTTGGATGTCACTGAGCTGTTCAATAATTACGACTTTTATTTCATGACCTTCAGCCGTCAACTATAACCTAATGCACAAACACACCCGCCCATACAATAAGTTTCAGAGCGCTCCGAAACTTATTCTAGTGGACAGCCAAAGGCCATGAATTCAATTTCATAATGATTCAACAGCTCTGTGATATCCAAACATCATTTTTAATGATCTTAATATGTTCCTTACCACCGAAAAACTAGGAAAAGACGCCAAGATCATCAAAGTGGGGTTGATAGTTACATAGTTGTGATCATTAATTTTTAAGACGTTTCAGTGGCCATTTTTGACGCCATCTTAAAAAAAACCCACTTTTCCGGGGGTCCTACTTCGGTAAACTTCTAGTATGTCATAAAGTACACGTAACCTTATCAGAATCAGTTGGGAAACCTGTTGTTGCAATTCGGGGGGGGGATTTTCTATACTATTATACTGACCTGACTATAACCTGAGTTCTCCTCACCGCGAGAAATATTGAGATAAAATTGAATCATATGTTAGTCGAGAAACAACCTACTTGGTGTCGAGTGGACAACGTTAATCCGTTTCTTTCTTCTTCTTCTTCTTTTCTTTCAAAAAGTGTAAAAGGTCTTTTAAAATTATTGCAAAAAAAGTCATGACATTATATAGAAAGGTGAGGTGTCAACTCCATCGCGGTATGCAAGAACATCAAGATCTATATTAAAGACTTTAAAAATGATCATAGATATAGTTCTTTCATCTTATAATGAAAAGGGCTGCTCATGTCACATTCGAATGACGGATAACATTGTTTAAGCATATTGCATTTCTTTTTCAAATGTTACGATATTAAATTTAAGAGTAATACTGAGCTTTAAAATATTATCATGCTATTTTTATTCTTAGTGCATTAAATCCATGGTCCCTGCGAGTTCGAACTATTCATAATCGTAATGTTTCTTCTCAAAAAATCACTATGACTTAACAGTCATTATCACTTGTGGTGAAAACTAGCCTATAATGGAAATTTCTTAACGGAATAATACCATATAATTTTTTATTGTGTATCCAATCAATACCACAATACGTTCACTGTGACATGCTCGAATTTTTCTTGTTTAGATCTATTAGAATCATATTGTATATTATATATTTACAGATAAGTAAAGCCATGTTTGTGAGTCACGGTAGCTAAGTGGACAAGACGCTAAATCGCTAGCCTGGAGGTCGGGTGTTCGTTCGATCCCTGCATTGGGTGAAATACATTCAGATTTTTCGGCGTAGTTCCCCCTTGTCAGTGATGCAGGGCGAAGGGCCTGAAAAGGACAGCTGTCTAGTCGTTTAAATTTGAGGAAAAACCACATTGGTGTGCACGTAAAAGATCCATAGACAGTTGGAATTCGATGTAAGAGTAGACCGTAGTGTCGAAGTCCGGGCAAAATATCCCCCATATAGTGTATGGCGTATGCCCGTTTTCATTATGACATTTCGGAGCAAAAGCCGTGTCAGTGATGTTTTATTTCCATACGGCAAACCTCGGCACATTCCGGTACCCTACATCTACCGAGGTTTGCCGAGTGGTTTTATTTCCTCATACCCGGTAAAAGTTTTTCCAGGCTGCATTGTTTGTTTCGGAAATTCTACTAATTTGTCCTATTTATTTACTTTTTTATATCTTTGGACTTGAATTGTTTAAGGAAAGTCGTCTGTGATGAGGAAAATAATTTGAATAAATATACGAAAAACAAAACATCAGGAATAATTCGTTTCTTGAAATAAATTGTAAATGTAAGCAAACTGTCTTTTCCTTACTATATAGAGTCAGCTAGTGGGCGCTGTATCAAAAGGTTTGTCATTGAGTCAACTGGCGTGGTTTCAATTCCCCGGCTACGTACGTGACAAGGAGAAGGGTCGCCTATCCAGCATCGCGGGTTTTCTTTTTCTCCGGGTCTTCAGCCCCCCCCCCCGCTAAATCTCTCTCTCTCTCTCTCTCTCTCGCTAGTATTTAGGACAAAATCTTATAGTTGAGCATGCTTGTAGCGCATTGCAGCATGCTTAAATTGTGATAATAAAACCAAAAATAACGGTGTTATTGTTTGTTCATTAAAAAAACGAACTATGTTAGATTGATATGTATGACATTGTTGATAGGCTAATTGATTATATTACAATTCATAATTATACATTAATAGAAATCTGTTTATAATGTGCGTAAATGTCGCTGATAAAAAACTCCTTGTTTTAAAAAAAAAATAAGATTAAACGGCAATCCCGTTACCACTCAGTAGAAAGTGGAAAACTTTTGTGATAAGAAGTACATGTACGGTGGAAAATTATTCTCAATATTGATTCCCAAAGTGGAATTTTACTATCAGTCGAATGTTAGTACATTTACCTGGAAGAGGTTAGCGACTATGGCTATGTTATGGCAATGTCATCTATTTTCACTAGCTTTGTAACAACATATCCGGATACGCATCCGTGCATAACCGGTATGAAAATATGTCACAGTTGATCTATTTGGTAGCTTAACCTATAAAATCCACGTGTACATGGTAGGTTTGTTATGAAATACCGAGCTGGGTTTCTCCAGAATGTCATGGTTGCGAAACCAACGAAGTTATTGATTGTTTAGCAGTTTAAGCCTATAGCGCATACTAAGTTAGATTTTTATCAATTTGACTAATTCTTGGACCAACATGTGTTAGATTGGTTTCATGGTTTTCAGTTTTTGCGCCCCCTTGAGTTCAACATTACATTCATAATCATAATGCTCAACCAGTGTAAAACATATACCTCGGGTCGGATATGCTACAAATCCACTCTAGCATGTTCCACACAGCCCAATATGAACCGATGGCACACACCCTCTCCACTCCCCCGAACACACATAAATATTGGTTTTTTGGGGGGTTTGGGTTATTTTTTTTTGGGGGGGGGGGGTTCTTATTCCTCATACAAAATAATGGGTCACCACCATGGAGGTCTATGATGTACTTTTAGTTAACTGTATTCTTTAAACTCTACGTGAAACTTTTGTTCTGACTTGATGTCTCTTAAATTAATGACATTGAGATCTAAGTAAGGTAAATAATATACTGTAAACGTGATCTGTATTTCATAGTAAATTTGAGTCAGTTAAAAACAACAGCTTATACCCCACGAGTGTGTGTGTAAAACACCATTGTATACTTGTCTCGCGTGTTAATATATATGTCATTTATATTTATATCTATTACGACTAAAGGTTTAACCATCTTTATACTCGCAGTTCAACATGGGACATGGTTTGGATCGGTGTCTTGCTTTTTTCTATACTTATATTTTCAACTGTGATATCTCTGTAAGGAAAGTGAAGTAGCTGGTTAAGCTTACATTTTCTAAAGCACCTTATATCATTTTTCGTTTGAGGTGTAAAAAAACTAACAAATTTATAAGCAGCCTCCAGAAAACGTTATCCACTACAACTTAAATGATTATTGAATAACAAATACTCTTGAAACATCAGAAATTGATTACACCAGAATAAAGTAAAGAAATAACGAATTAATCCATTCACGCTAGTTATTAATTTAATGTGGAAAACTGGAACCTAACTACAGATACTTAACCGGTGTCGGGTGACAAGAGTACAGCAGTTAGTAAGTAACCAAGCCAAACCGGGTACCGCTTTAAACCATGACATTATTAAGTCTTTTCTTTTTCTATTTGTATATGTCCCACCCCTTTTCTACGAAATGTTTACTCACTATTGTAAACTCTGACGTATTACACGACGATCTCGTCACATGATTTTTAGTCATTCATTTACTCTTCATTCACTGAACAATTCACTGGAAATTTTTTCTCGAGTTCACAATGTATGCTTTGTTTACAGTACCGAATAACTTGACTAGGTTAGAGAAAGTATCATATTAATTAAATGAGGGATTAATAGAAACGTTTTGACCTTGTGCTTATAATAGATTATTAAAGGACAAAAAAAACATCGAGGGGGAGGGGTTATACATAGACTAAACCTGTTCCCCAATCGTATTCAAATACCTTGAATTACATATTGTTACAAAAATAATAATTAAACAGCTTTAAATACCATTTTGCAATGTCATATAATATCATACATGTATAATACCCTTTAACGCTAGCTTCAAGAGTCTTTGACAAAACCAAGGTTGGCATTATCTCAGATAAAACCATTGAGTTATTTCTGTCATTTAAATCCACGAACATCAAAGACGAAATGGTATAGCTGCATTATAGTTCTATTTAATCATTCAGATGACTTTTTTTACAGAAAAATTTACAGTTTTTATTTATGCACATTTTGATGTTTTCTATGTTATTTATTTTAATCGGAATAATATATTCAAATAAGAAAATAACATATTTCCAAATGATAAAAGGGTTGACTTCAGCGTCTCATCGTACATAATGTCATAATTTTTAGAAGGTTTTCAAAGAGGTTTCATTTATTCCAGCTGATATCTTTTTATAAGCAAAATCCAGAAACTATAGATGAAATGTCCCTTTAGAGTTAAAGATACCCAACCCATCATAACCTATATATATAAACTATACATCGGTATTAGTGACCAACTCCACTGATCTCATAACCATCACGCCAATCTTAAGAATAGTAAATAGACTTAAAGTCATACGACATTTTTTTACATCGTCTGTGTCATAACACCTCCCATAATTAGTTGTTTAGCCACAAGCCAATATCGTAGTCATATTATTAATGATGTGGTTATCGCTGTCGGTTATTTCAGAATCAGAAAAGGATGAACCGGCGTGATATTTAGTACTTGTTTTGTGATTCTAATAACTGATATGACATTTTTCTTCTTAAAATAAGCATCACTATCACGAGAGTCCTTACGTACACGTGTGCGATGTTTTACATAATAAGTTCGAAGACGATTACAGAATGACGTGGTTTTGTAGGGGGGTTCGGTCATGTGATAACATTTACTGTTCTACATTTCCGTGTTGATGGAACATTTGACATTTGTAAATTTAGTTGACCGGGTCAGATTTACGTCGGTATTGACATGCATTTTATTATTATAAACATCAAGGTTCAATGGTCAAACCACGGAAAGTCTAATAACATGACTGGAAATTAACGGAATTTTGGTACAGAATGAATGAATGTAATAGGGTTTAACGTTCTCCTTTTTTGCCCCATTACAGACAATGTTAGGTTTCTGATTTGACATTCTCCAGATTTTAAATTTGGCGAAAACAATATGCCGATTTGGCCATGAACGGTTGGGGTTTATTAAAGATATCTATATATTTGGAGTAGAAAGGAAAGGTGAATGCACTGTAAAAGAACAAAACAAATAACTTTTACGCCGTCAGGATAATAAATTATATTACAGATAGTATAAATATTACACCAAATGATATAAAGCCCGTCGTCCAAGTGGTTTAATGATGCGCTCTAATTTAAATAGTAAACAATAAACACGTAAATACCGGCTAAATCACAAGTGACATGACATATCATGGTCAGCAATATAATTATTCTGATTGGTCTACACTCACTGCAGTTTCTACGCAGTATGCACACTAATCCTGGACGATTGTTTCTCAAAATGTGAAAGGAGGGGTGCAAACGGCTTGGTAAAGGATCTTTCTTGTTGTGTATTGTTTGATTTGAATATGCTTACTGTTCAAATTGACGTCATGACCTGGACTTTACCCAATAATTCATTATATTTTTATTTGATTGTCTTTGAATTTTAAAGTTATTTGTTAGCCAAAAAAGACATTTTAACGTACACTAAACGTACGTAACGGAACTTTGGGATTTCTTTTTGTTTCGATTGGTTAGACATTACTTTACGGTTCAGTATTTTAGTTATTTACTTATTTCCATCTGGAACGGCAGAGCCAAGCACTATGCTTCTTGTTTTTCGCGTTGCTAGTCTTGGAAGAGGTCGAAGGCCCCGCCAATTCAAGTACGACTTGTTCATTGGGCAACTGGCCATCGATTGACGTTCATTCCGAAGATGGCGACGATGATGCTACCCTAGGTTCTTGGTCCACATTACCTCGTACTTATCCATTTGATTACCACTCGACCAGGTATCAACTCCTTGCAAAAAAAAAAAAAAGAAACATGCACAAAGACTGTTTTTCCTTTTAAAATTTTAACTTTTTTGTGTTTTTTTTTTAAAGATACGATGGTTATTATCAATAGTTTTTAGTAGAGGTGTACTATGATTTACTCTTCACAACTTTCAAATGTGTCTCCATTCATGTAGCTTTCTTTTTTCTTTCAAATAAATAATATTCTATTCACAGAAAAGGATTGAGGACCAGGCGCTATTACCCCTTCGTGTAGCTTTTAACGAACCCATTTGTAATTTAAACAATATTCATACTAAATAAGTCAATGGTTGGATATGTTTGCTCATTTAGTAATCAAGGGGTGAAGTGGGGCGATTCATGTAACAATGACCTATAATACTAACCAAAAGTATAAATTTAGACACAAACAAAATTCATAAAAACGAGTTAGATTTAATGTCAACATGACCATGCACTTTAATAAAATTGTCTCCTTACTTCCTTTTAAGTGTAGGTTTCAATCGTAGCCTTTTAATAGCATAATACGTAAATAAATAGGCGGAAAGAAAATAATCCTTTATTTTCAACAACGTTTTTCTGACGTGTGTAAAGATTGCATTATTTATTTATATTTAGACACCATCAATGGAGCCTCTGACAATAACCGTATGCCGTTCATTTTGTTACATTGCGCTTGGCGATTTAGTCTAGATTTGTATGGCATTGACGTTCGATTGTTGGAAGTCGTCATGGGCCTTAGGCAAATTGACTTTATGAATGGACGAAGCAGGTTATTATTTATGATCTCATTGCTAGTCCTGGTGATGTCTGTTTTTAGAACTGACAAGATCTTAAAATAACTTTACTACAAAGGAATATGTGTAATTGGACCAAAAACATCTTCAAATAATAAGTTTTTTGTGTTCTACGTAAACGTTTGGCGGACTGACGTTACGCGGGCATTTTTGTGAGGTCATGATCTTAAATCACGACTATGATAGACGCATTGCTATTACTTCTTGCTTCACTTGTTTACGTTAGCATCTTCCAGAAATAGTAAATATAATAAAAGGTAGGTTTTTGTGTTACAATTATTTGTGCGGACGAGTTACATCAATTCGACTGACTTATGACAGCATTTCAGAGCGCCCAAGGATATAGTGCATGTTGGCGGAGTCTTCTTAACCTATTAGATTATTCTGCACCCGTACTCTCCAAATAATGTCACAATATAATCTAATACAAATTTTTCTGTTTGTTATGTGATGTGTTTATGCTAGAATAAACTTTCTGAAAACAAAATTCATTCTGGCTCTTTCTGCCTACAAACAAGACGTTCAGTCAAAAGTGTGGTTCTTGAACACAGTCCCATTCATACCTCTACAAATTAAAGTTTCTCTGTAAAAAAAACCGTGACAGTTGAAATTCGATGATGTAAACGCCACTGACCGGACAAATCCCCCCCCCCTTCCCCTATTGCATAGACGAAGTGTACACCCGTCTTCGATTGGTTCGTGCGACGTTAAACCCCATTCATTTCATTTTGTAATTTGCGTAATTGAAATCTGTTAAAGAGGCCTTATCAGTGCCACCAAGAAAATGAGTATAATTAACTTGGAATGTAACATATTAAAAATAACTCTAGACAATATATTAAAAATAACTCGAGACTTCACTAATTATCGAAAACCCAAGCACTGACCTATTTTCATCGCTTCTTTCTTGTATTCAATACTAGGGTGTCTGGCCTTTTAAGGACTCTAGATTCAAACAATTTCTCCAGCTCATGGCTGTGTCACTCGTATCAAGGGCCTGTGCATCAGTCAGTCTCCTTTCCGCTACCCTGCACCCCCCAACCCCAAACAAAATCGGTATGTACGTCCGTAATTATGAATAGATCAAGCAGAAAGATGTTTGATAATGTCGGTTTAATAGGTTTTACCAATGTGCAATATAGAAGGATCAATTTTCTGAAATTCTATGACATTCAATAGAATCGAACTCTATTTATATATATATATATATATATATATATATATGTATATTATATATGTACGGCTATGCTAGAATATAGTTAATAGAGTTTACGTCCATATACAATCAAAAGTACTTTTACTATTAAAACACGTTACATCAATTCTAACGTAAGTTATTGGTAGGCCTATTTAAAATCAACATTGGTGCCTTTGGTTTTCGTCCTGCCACGTGAACGGTGACTGGCTAATTAGTTGATGTTGTCCGTCCAATTCCAGGGTAATGTTATCGCAGACGGTTAAAATATCCAGTTGTATACATTCATTGTAACTTTCCAAAGATGATCAATGGAATCCAATGTCTTGAGTGGTATACATAGATTAGTCGTAAGACACAACGCTCATTATCTGCGACTCGCAGAGAAGCTATCCGGGTGTTGCTGTGGGTCCGTTAATGAATTGCAACATTATCCTGTAAATATAATAAACCGGCATTATTACCTAACTAAAAATACACAGGTCAAACTTGCAGTTTTATTCAGACAAAACCGTCTTGAAATTTAAAAAAATCAATCAAGTATGTGAATGGTCATTTATACACCCTTGGCAAACCGGTTATTGGGTCCTGTCCCATCCCGCTTGAATAATGTATGGCTTAGTATTATAGTTAAAAGTATAGTTAAACTTACACTAGACCTACTTTATGCTGCAATAATTCACGGGTCAAGGTTTAAAAATATAATTGTTAGAATGGGTAAACATTGGTTTGACCTAACTCCCTTTCTTTATATGCTCGTTATACAAATACATAAGGATGAATGTACGAAACTAAGGAAGTTGAACAGATAATATATACTCCTTTTTATTAACGATAAACTGATACACAAACGTATAGCCTACATCCTCTGTAATATTATCGCTAAAGGTTCAATCAAGTATAGCATTGTGGGACGCGGGGGTGTGCCACTCCAAACAGCCTTGGCCTAAAAAAAGTTGAAAGATGTTGAAATACTACCAAATTGCTGACATAGTTTCGTTTTTGCAGTCTATACTACGATAATTTCGTATTCATAAATCATGAAGGACGTTGTACGACAGGGTGCAATAAAACGGGATTGGTCTTTAAGCATCTTTTAAATTTTGAAAAGATGGCTTCGTTTAATCCCAAGATTTTTTATATATTGAAAAGGAATAAAGAGCAAACAACGTAAATATTTAACATGTTGCGTTTTATTATTTAGATCAGCTTTCGACTTTTTTATTTTTTAGAAAAAAATATGTCATTATCAGATTCCTTTTAGTTTGCAAGTTACTTTATGTCTCAGATTAAACCATATCAATGTCAAATATGTGTTTCTATATACAATTACGTCAAATAATTATAGACAATTTAGAGATGTATATTCAAATGAAACCAGACTACATTAGTAGCACTCACTAGACCTCTTTGGGTTGGATTACAAATAAAATTGTTAATTTAATTGGATTTTATTTGTGGTAGAATGGCAATCTGTCTTCGTTGAAAAATGTTGATATTTAAAACTATTTTGTGTTTTACCGTCGACATCAGTCAAAAAAGTAGACTTTCGCTTACTCTGTCGTGAAATTAATCAATCGCTAATCGAATGGCACGTCAAATACACCCGATTCTATTCTTTATTTTTACCTTGACTGCCTTAATTCATACTTTGGTCAAACGTCGACACGATTTTGTAATTAAAATTTCGACAGGAGCAAAGCAACAAAGAAAAATAAAGAACAGTCCATAAGGCAAAAATGAAAATATAGAAGCTAGAACATCAAATGCAATAAAATATGAGAAAGATGCAACTATAACACCTCTTATAATAGGTTTACTGATAAATAATTTGAAAATTGCGTAAACGCCAGACGTGGGACAAGTTTCCATGGTACCACTATGACGGCACAGCATTCAACTGCATGTTTATTTAAAGTTACAACAAACAAGTTTGTCTGTCTTAACCGATGACTTACGGCGCATCAATTTCGAAATATTTCTTATTTTTATTTCGTAAAATCCAGTAGAATGCGTAAAAAACGACTCATTTTTCTCTTCAAATTTGCTCACACGTTATGTAATAATATTATTGATACGTAATGAAAATATTAATGTACATGTATATAATCAAGAACTAATCGTTTCCAGACAATAAGGATTAATACGTATACCACTTGTCTATAAGTTAACCCGTTGAATCACAATTCTAATAAACGTGAATAGGTCACTGTTTTGATTTATTTTATTTCAAACTTGTCTTGAAATTGTTCGGCTAGTCAATCGGACGAAACACCCACTACAAACAACGAATAAGCCGTCTCTCTGGCACTGTAAATTCTAACAGTTTAGGCCTTTTTTAAAAACATTTTAGATGGTTCGGCTGTTTGTTCCAAGGAATATCCAATCAAATTTCGGATTCGCGCTTGGGTCCAATCAAGATGATGTAGTATACTATTAAGATTCAACTTAAGACGATTGCAACTGCGGGCCAAACGGAAAGCCATTTAGATGTAGATCAGAATTTAATTTTTAACGACAAATTAAAAAAAAAATGATGATGTATGCACTATGTTATCTGGCGATGATGATTAAATAAAATAAGATAATCTATGACGTATTTCTTATGATAATACTTTTATAATCTATGACGAGATACCAGCTATCTTTCAGTAGCGCGCGCACCTATTACTCCTTGAATGTGGGGAATAATTGGACATAGTTTCGACATTTTTTGAGATTTTTATTTAAATACAAAGAAATCTTACTCCAACCCCCACCCTCCTATCCTACGTATCAATTACTAAATTACTAAAGTCGATCGGTACATTGTGAATGTTAATATTCAGCATGAATCTAGTACTACCAGTCAAAAATCGCTAATCCGAACAGGTCATGCAGTCCCGCTAATTATCAGGGTTGCTTTAGTATGAAGATCTTCCATGGTGTCATGTTCTGAATGTACAATGTGAAGATCACTTTTGGTCCCATGTTCTTAATGTACAGGCAGTATGAAGATCTTCCATGGTCCCGTGTTCTGAATGTACAGTATGAAGATCTTCCATGACATCATATTCTGAAAGTACAGTGTGGAGATCTTCCAATGTTCCATGTTCTGAATGTTTTGAAGTAAGAGTATTAAGAACTTCCATGGTTCTATATTCTGAATGTACAATATCAATATCCGCCGTGGTTCCATGTTCTGAATGTACAGATATTATATGCTTCCATGGTCTAAATGTCCAGTATGAATATCTTCTATGGTTCATAGCTCTAAATGTCCAGTATCAATTTCCTCCATGGTCCCATGTTCTGAATACACAATATGGAGATCTTCCATGGTTTAATGTTCTAAGTATACTGTATGAATAGCCTCCATTGTTCCGTGTTTTGAATGTACAGTACGAAGATCTCCCATGGTGCCATGTTTGAATTTACAGTATGAAGCTCGTCTATGTTCGGATTGTAAGTCTGAAGATCATACATGGTTCCATGTACGGAATATACAATATATACAATATGTAGATCTAACATACAGTTTGAAAATTTCCACGGTTCTATTTTATGGGTGCACTTTATGAAGATCGCTCATGGTTCCGTATTCTGAATGTACCGTCCAAAGGTCGTCCATTATTCCGTTTCCTGAATATACAGTATCAATACGGACTGCTAGTCTGACAAACAGTTTTCCAAATACGATCACAACATCTTTGACGTACATAGTTAATCATTTTAGTTTCTTACGTTTGTTACCAGCTGCATTATAATTTACGGGGTGTACTTATATAAGAGCAGCACTACTTAAGTAATTATCTATAAAGATATTTTCTGACAATCTATTTTTATACTAGTAGAGAGTGACATTTGACCCCACGTTGTTCAACGACGTACGACTTGAACTCTTTAGTTGGCGTAACGTTTATGGATGAATGGATCTTCAATTATAACAATTTAAAGTACAACTGCTCAACGTCACATTTCGACCTTAACCTGACTTGACAAAAGCAGTACAGAATTGTATACGTACACGTGTATTGAACGAATAGAATAGTCTGAATATCCAATTTATATATACTTGGCACTTAATAAAAAGATTTGTTCTGAAGACGTCACTGGCGGATTTAGAACATAATTACGCATATAATATACTATTATGAAAGGTGTTAACAACTAAAATACATTGAGAGAGAGAGAAAGAGAGTGAGAGAGAGGGGGGTTAACGTCCAATCAACACATTTAGACTAGGTAATTCTGGGACTAAATTATGGTTCAGGTGACCTTACTCCTTGTCAAGTAGAGCCCGGAAATTAAAACCACGCCGGTTAACTCAACGACAGACCCACCGCCCCTCCCTCCGTATAATACATAGGCTAGATTGAAACTATAAAAGGTAGTCTTATTTCATACAGGTCGCCTGTCCATCCTCTTGAGTTTTCTCCGGGTCCTCCTGTTTCCTCCCACTGCTAAAGATCCTTACACGCAAATGAATTATTGAAATAAAACTGAACCATATGTTAGTCCCGAAATGACCTAGTTTCTGTCGAGTGGACGTAAAGTCTCTCTCCTTTATTTAATAGTATAATTTACACTGACTTATTTTATGTATTGTCCTTTAACATGTGACCTTGAAGGTACACGTGAAAACTTTTAAAAGGAGCTCATGTCGTGTGGAATTGCATGCAGTAGCTATAGGTGCATGGTAATCTTTAATAATTAAATCATACTGTCCAGTCAAAAGTTGTTCAGACACCCAAAGATCTCTCCCTTTTCAGGATGTGTAAGTCATAAATGAAGTTTATAATAGACACCAGTTTCAGAAGGGTACACCCCAACCCACATTCTTAAGATTTTATAGATATTAATCCTTAACATGCAACATAATGTAAACAGCGTGTTTACTACTTATTACTCGAATGTAGTTCACCAACCAGGAACATAACTGTCTTAAACATATAAATAACCATATCACCATCTGGCTTATAGAAGTGAAAGAATGAATGGATGGATGAATGAATGGATCTAATGGCACCCCAGGGATAAATTGCGCCAAACATACGGTGATTTATGCCAGACTTTTCAAAATATATTACAACATAAATTATACGCATAAATAATAACTTATTACAACATAAATTATACGCATAAATAATGACACTATTGACTCTTATCACTGTAAATAAATTTAGAAATAAAATCAATCTTTTATGTATATAAATATTTAAAATATCAAATATCAATTAAAAAAATAATTTTTCGTTCGTTTCTGGAGTTTTACGTCCACTTCCACCTTGGGTGATGACAAAACCCTTAGAACAGTAATGACTGCCAACGGTAAAACTTAATGTCAAAACTTGGCTTACAATATGACTTGATTTGTGCACGATATGGTGTATGATTCTTATTTCTTGCACACCTAATACAAGTTTTCCATTTTTAGAGTTAAAATACAGATTATCATTTTGTGTATATGCTTGATTGGTGATGTTTTTCTATTTAGTTCATATTTCCTAAGAAAGTCCAAAGTCTATGTCTTTCGCTCAATAGGCATTATTTTCTACTCTTTAAACATCGGAAATAATAACACAATTAACTCCCTTGTTTTCCCATTTCCCCCATGTTTGAATTTGAAGTTGGGAATGATACTTTTGCCAATTTATCATCTGGCAATAATGATATGAAATTGCACCTTTAATCAGTAGACAAATTGCAAAAAATTACTAGAAAGGGATTATGTTTTAAAACAAATTAGTTAAATCTATAGTATCTGTACAGATTTTATGAGCACACAACGTTTTAAATCCCCCAAATCCAAACTAAGACGCCAAATTAAACCAAATCGACATTACATGTTTAACTAATGCATTTTATTATAAAAGTACCCTAATTTATAACGAAATATGTGTTCCATTATTGGGAAAAATCCATATTTTACCTAGTTCCTACAATTACATGGCAATAATTTACTTGGTTTATATTTAAAGATGCCCTACTAACTTAAAGAATAAGATTGGGAAATTAAGACAAAGTAGATAACCATAATATTTAACTGACGTTTAAACGCCTCCGTTATGTGTCACTTTCCCCCTGAAAATTGTATTTTTACCTATTCCAACTATTAGGTTAATATACGGTGTCATCTATTTTTCACATAAATACGTGTTTTCATAGTAAAACATCTCTTTGTCTGAAACAGAAATAGACTCTAAAAGTCATTACTTATGGTTTTCGAATATTTCAAATCAAATGAAGTTAATTCTCAACCACGCAAAATGGATTCCGGATATTCGCTATACGTTAAAGTTTTTAACAAAATTATTTTTATGAAAAATTCTCTTTCATTTATCAGTGTTACCGCTCATTTAAAAATAGAATGTGTGTTAATTTGACGCTGTACTGAAATAAAATTTGAAACAAATTACAACAGTAAGGAATAATACTAATTACACTCCTTTTTTTTTGTATCTAGCTTAGAATTATGTCTACATTTCTCTTCTTTTTGGCCGAGTAAACTTCAACATCGCCCAACCATGCACGTTAGCTACGCCATGGGCCGTGTGAACCTTCGGGGTTTTTTTTTCATGCGCCCATCAGTGTGTTGAATTGGTAATTTTTCCCGTGTAGCGGTGCTAAGGTCTACTCTTATTTCGAATTGCAACTGGCAAAGGTTAATTTACGCATACCCCAATGTTTACACGAAACAAAGTTTTGTTTGTCCCACCCGAACAACTATATATACATTGTCCGACACCAGGCCCCTCCGTCTTGCTCGTCTGACACGGGAGATCCCCGTCAGTAAATCCAGATGAACTCTCTCGACCAACATCGATGTCAAACACGGGGCGTCCAGGCTAACAAACTAACGTCTTACTCACTGAAACCCAGGAGACCAAGACGAATTTGGGGGGGGGGGAGGGGGGGAGGTACCAAGTTGCTTGACTATCAGACTATCATTGTGGCTTCTGGAATCGAAAGTGGGGCTTCATTAAGCTATACGTAAGTAGTGAGTATTCCTATTTCTATCAAGAACGTCTGACATCATTTCACATTATAACAGTTCACACTTGTATTGTACATGTACCTTTGCACATATAAGAGGAGTCACGGTGGCCAAGAAAGTTCATCCAGATTAGTGATGCAGGACGGAGTGCCTGACAAGGATAGTTGTCTAGTCGTTCGGATAGGACGAAAAACCGGGGTCCCGTGTACGCATTGGTGTGCACGTAAAAGATTCCTTGACCGTTGGAATTAGATTTAAGAGTAGGTCGTAGTGCCGCTATTTAGGCGTATGTCCGTCTTCATAAACCCAGTTCGGAGCAGAACAGTAGGACGTTAAACCCCATTTCATTTGTACATATAAATCTTAACATTATATTCCCAGCAACCTCTGGTACTAATATATATTTGATTTGTAATTACTTACGATTAAAGATTAGTCATGGAAGGTAAATGTGTTTTCCACCAGAACTCTATAAGATATATACAATGAATCACCAAGTCTTCATTCATGGAAAACTACTGGTATAATAACTTGTGAATAAGTTGCTTCATTTTAAGCTGTGGTTGCGTAATTGATCAGTCAATGAATTCGTATATTGTATGATGATGAAAATAGTAACATTTAAATAGGTTAGCCATTATGCCTTTCGTATGTGCTCTGCATGAGAAAATGTTTGCTTTAAAACGTACAAAACGGGGAAATCCAGAGTGATGTTACACCAGTAGCCCATAGACCATTCGGGCACACAAACCACGTTGATTATAAATCACAGAAACATACTTTGATCACCGTTTAGTCGGCCGATTTGCGACGATCGGGGGGGGGGGGGCAGTTGTTCTACTCTTTTGGTCGGGTGACGAAAACACTCATTCCATTATACATTCGAGTGTAACTTTAAAGCTGATGAGTTCATTGTACTGTAAAAAAAAAAAAGACTTGGATTGTGTCGGGGAAACATTCAAAAATAATTTTAAAGCCGCATTCAAACTTTTAGATGTACGGCATTGTGTTGGATAACGATAGGATGCTTGTCGAAACGTCGCGGCTTTAGAACAAAATTGTTTCCAGTTAAACATTGTGTGTTCTCAATCGCTAAATGCCATTTAAAGATTGTCCTTAGTCTAATGTAGTTCTACCCATAAACATCCAGCTCAAGATGGTATTATCATAATTATCGGGATTTTGTTGGTATAATTCCTCCATTTTTTAAGTGTTTCTTTATTTCCACCGATCATTTTATTTTTTTTTTTCTGCCCATTTTATCATGTATTTCATCGTTATACGTAAATCGTTATCATCTGATCTACATAGATGTATATTATCTTTGACGTAATCGATTAATGTAATTCGAATAGTTGATTACAAACAATGATTATAAACATTCAGCTCATTTAAAGATACGCGTTTATAAATAAAAAAATATTATAGATTACGTATACATTTCAACCAAAATAACGTCTGATAATATCAGGATTGCCACATGTGAACGTCATATCTTGTCAGGTATGGTTTCGGTTATATTGTTATATTATAATCTGTCTACATATTTGACTCATATCTGTATTGCTGTATTAGCTTGATAATTTTGAGTGAATATTCCATTCGAAACGTCGCCTGAAATAAAGTTGTTGTTTTCCATGCGTGTTTTTGTCTTTACTCCATCCAGATACTATGTCATTTAAAAATTAAGATCATGTCTTGTATTGTATCATACCCATTATAAACAGGAGTACCATTACAATTAGATAAACCGAATGGACTTTTATTTGGGGAGGAGAGTAGGTATGCCTAAGTAACAGACTTTGCCATTCGTAAATACATTTCCAATAGTCTTTGCTATTCTCATCCGTGTACTCTTGTTCAGTTGATCACACACTTGTCTTTACATTTAGGATAATTTTAAATCAAAAAATAACATGAAACAAACTATTGGTGAAATTAAATTAAATTATTTACGGACGAAACCAAAATATCAAATTTATAGGGTCTTTTAAACAGAAGTGCTAATATTCATATACTTTCAATAAAGAGAATAAATAGCGGATATCACTTCTTCAAAATTTGGCATTGCTAGTTTTCGCTGTAAATTTCATAATCAAAATGTTTATAATATACACATATCCTTTTTTGATACTTTATTTCCATATGAATGACTACAAGCTTTACCCGCAGCGTTAGAATAATTATTAAGGACATGAACTTATACTTTAAAGCACTTACGTGATAATAGGTTACCATTTCATATTTTTTGTTTACCTTTTCATATACATGTGTGACCTATGTTTTATAACCTATAAGATTAATTTGTTGATATACATGTTACAGTTGGATGAACAATATTGAAAAAAAAAATGATATTTTCTTTTGAGTAATCAATATCCTTTTACCTGCGATTAATCATCATAAGAAAGGAATGATATCATATTTCAATGTAAACTATGTTTCACCTTTTCTAGGAACCGGATATCATATTTGAATCAAACCCCAGTTTCACCCAGGGAAATCACCTTTGGTAAATTACTAAAATGTAAATCAGTTTGGATAAAGAACATTTAAGTAATGACCTACATAGAGAAAGGTATTTGTCAAGTACGTCTGATAAACACCTGCAAAACCACTGAAAATATGACCGACTCGAAAATTGAGTGTTTACATATACGGTCGAGTAAAGATTGCAACATAATTTTTCTCGTCGGAATCTGGTAGAGGCAACCCCGAAGGTCTCTCAAAAGTAAATTTTCGAGAAATTAGCATAAAACCAATATACCCACCATGGAAACCATAAAACTCCAATATCTTAGGAATGGTTGGATTTAGGGGGTAGAATACATTATGGATAGATAGGAAAGTAATACCAAAGCATCAGAAAGCATAGCCAAATGACGTCCTTCTAACGCCATAACGTCATACGCCTAATAATTAGAATAATTCCAATAATATGACTGCCATTGAAACCAATATCTCGGGAATGTTTGAGTTTAGAGGGTGTAAATGTTTTATGTGTAGATAGGAAAGTTGTACCAAAGAATCGGAAAACATTTCAAAATTACGTCCACGAGTTTGACATTTTTTTTTATCTCTGAATTTGTATTCACTCTGATTGCAAAATACCTCATTAATTCGTATACTCAAATCAGTTAATTCTTAAATCTTTTTTTTACCGTCTTACACCTCCCTGTCTCTTTATACACCTTAAAGATGGCCGAGCAGACATCCATTATGATTTTAAGAATATGAATTTAGAATTCTTTATTATGGTGTGAATCCCCAAATAAATCTTTATTTTTACGCAAACTCTTCAAATACCGTATTAATTTTTAAAGAATTCAAATTCAAATTTGAGGTTCATTTATCTCTGTCCGATAAATGCATGCTTGTTTATTCTTTTACGATGATGATGAAAGCCACCTCAACAATTCTCTCCCGACCTTAAACACAGTTAGTTCGTACTTTTCC
Organism: Patella depressa; assembly: GCA_948474765.1. Lineage (NCBI taxonomy): Eukaryota > Metazoa > Mollusca > Gastropoda > Patellidae > Patella > Patella depressa. Next base: position 56,877,611 of record OX419717.1, read on the forward strand.
GTTTTCGACGAATTTCTGGTATCAAAAACAAATTACTATCAGGTCCGTTTACCACCACCACCCTCTGTCTCTCTCTCTCTCTCTCTCTCTCTCTCTCTCTCTCTCTCTCTTACCAATAACCACCAGTTGCAATCATCAAGGTTAATAACTATGTAGTAAAAAAAACCTGCACCAATTAATTTGTTGCAATCTGTCTGTGCATTTTGAGAATATCGTGGCTTATCATCTATATCAATATTCCGACCACATCACACCATTTTACCCAACAAACTATAGCACACACAACGCCCATATTATTTTACGGTTTCAAGTCAATAATATATTGACTAAGCCAAGTGCATAATGTATTCATATTGTCATTTTCTATTTTAAACGCAATGACTAGCCGGTGACCCAATTTTTGTTGTATTTTGAGCTACGTGAGAATCAAGCATTATGCTGTTAAGATTAAAATGTCTGATTGGCTATAATTTCTGAATAGTTAGTTCATCAATAAATATATCTTGTCAATATTGGAGTACGGTAGTCAATTGTTATTCTTTCACCAGTAAATCATATATGTTGATGATTTGTATTTTGGTTTAACCTGGTGTCTTCTCTTCAATCTTTACCTGAAAAATATAATATTATCTATTTACGAACAATGCTGCAACATGCATAGTTTATCAAAATTCGTATTTTACAGAGGGGAGGGATGAACTCTGTTTGAGAGTGGACCCAGTAGTCTACCTATACTCGGGGGTTGGAATGGCCTAGTGGTCTAGAGTGCCGCGCTTCGACCTCTGGCTTGCGGCTGTGATTTCGATCCCTGGTGTGAGCGTATGTGACATGGAGATAGGGACGCGTTCTCAACCTCGTGGGTTTCCTCCGTGCATTCCGGTTTCCTCTCACTGCTAAAGACCCATACGCACTAGCGAATTATTTAAATAAAATTAAACCATATGTTAGTCCCCAAATGACCTAGTTTGTGTTGAGTGGACGTTAAACCCCATTTCTCTCTCTCTCTCTCTCTCTCTCTCTTCTCTCTCTCTCTCTCTCTCTCTCTCTCTCTCTCTCTCTCTATCTCTACTCGTTAAAGATTAATTTCGAAGGCAAACTTCAGGTAGAAAGTTCGAAAGATATTAATCGTTGGTGGTAGTATTCGTCAAAGTCAATTTATTTCTGTGACTAGGTTTCAGAGCATAATGTATGTTTAATAACAATGATCGGTTGTATCTATATCGTTTTTCGCTCATTTTTGGGGTATCACCATAAAAAGCGATGATTTCGATATGCTAATAATAATCGGTTAACTTGTTAAACGACTATGGTGGGTTTAATCGTTGTCTCATAACCTTTAAACAGGGCTGTATCTAGCGAGAAAAATAAAGCGCTCCGACAAATGCCCCCCCCCCCCCCAAAAAAAAAATATATATAATAATTTGACAATCTTTCAATTATGAAATAATACACTTGATTATGATCACACGGTGATGGTCTTAAGGCACTGGGGCCTATTTCACAAAATTTTAACTAAGATAAGATCTGAATTTTAGTTATTTGATTGGACAATATTAGATTGATTTTAGTTCTTAGCCAATCAAAACTGAAGTATCTGCTAAAATTGGGATTTTATCTTTAGTTAAAATTTTGTGAAACAGGGCCCTGATCAGTTGGTCGGTTTTAAAGGCGCCAACAAGTCAATCGTTTCGTTTACCCCGATCCAAGCTTTCTTATATATCACTTAACGTAGAGGCTATGGCGCCCCACCACTCTGCTGCACCCCCACTTTTAAAATACTACATACGGCCCTGTCTTTAAATAATAATCAATAGAAAAACAATAGTGTTTACTGGGGGTATGGGGTATTGTGCGACACCTTAAACTTGTTCCTGAAACAAAGTCTTGAGAAATCCCTCTCTGACCATAGACGTCACTGCGCTATTCTGACTTCAATATTTATGCAAGTCAGAAAAGGAGGGACGTAGGAGCGAGTCTGACGTATTAGAGCAGGTTATGCAGTCTATCTCTGACCATTGCTGGATTGGTTTCTGATACTTGAGCTTTTGAGGGAGTGTGTCTGTTCTTCCCGTTCGATTAAATCTATTCCAAGTATGGTAACATGACATCCCTTCCTTTAATCTGGAAAGTGATTTAAGATATTGAAAACGGTGAAAATATTGTTCATCTCCTAACAGTATTGTTTACGTTGTATCCGTATTGATAGCCTCGTTTGTCACGACATTAGTTTTTCTGCAATATTATGCTATGCACTGGTTAATTGAGCATAATAACGTCGTCATGACGTAACGTTATGTAAACATATTGGTCCAATTAAGGGCTCTGTTCAAAGCTTAATGATACTGTTATACAGTTAGCTATTGGTTGTTGATCGGAATATTGACCAATCATGATTTGGAATAGACATTTCCTTCCTTTGAATGGGATTAGCTCTAATCAAACGACACACTATGAGGAGTATGCACTTTAATAAGCTTTGACCATTCTTGAGATGATAATGTCGGTAATTTATCTATAAATTATAGATCACAGATTAATCGACAACGAGAGTCATAAAATCAGCGATGATAAATCGTTATTACGTCTTATATCGGACTTGTCACAAACAAGTGTAAGCTGACATTTTAATAGCAATAAAAAATACAGATTGAGTAGGAAATGCATTAGCAAACAAACACAGCAGACAGAATATGATAGACAGCACGTGTAATTTTAACACCGGTCATATCTCTACTACGTTTACTTGTATACGAGTGTGCATGCGTGTACTTTATCCTTTATCTTGGTTTAAACTAACTGAACTTAGTATTTATCTTTATCAATCTGTTTCAAACATGTAGTCATTCCCTTATCTGAAGGTCGCTTTATTTTGTCAAATCATCAAATTAGTGGGCGTGTAGTTATCAGATTCGAATAATATGATTCCTATAACAGTTCAATCAAAGATGAATAAAAACTGTAAAATTGCATCCTAAATGGCTTTATATAAAGTTTGGTAAAAATATTTCCTAAAACAGTTCCATTAACGAAGTAGGATCTACTAGAAGGCCTACTAGCGGCGGCTACAAAATCAACCTTACCTGTGTAAACACGCTTTATTGGTCTCTTTTATCGAGTTACGTCTCTTGACAAAAGACAAAAAAAAGTTACGTCTTCAGAAAGCTAAGAATCCTTACTATTTTTTTTTTTTTAAAAAATCCCATGAATTATACTTAGTTTCACAGTCAATACCAGGGCTATTTAACGCCAGATGTGGGTAGGGGGAGCGGGGGAGGGGGTGCGAAGCGGGGGGGGGGGGATGTTTAATTCAGATGAACATATCAATGACTTCAACATGAATAACTTCTTGGAAATTCAGAATACAGAATCTAGACTATATTTCCACAGAATTCTTTGGTATGCTTCTTAGATGGTAATATTTCATTTTCAGGATAATGAAATAAGTAAAATCTAAATTTATTAGCAAGGAATGAATGAATGAATAAAGGTTTTGGACAACACGCCTTTTTTCACATACCCGTCAATTGAAGAAACACACTAAACTACGTAATGTGGCATTCAACAGTATTTAAACATGTCACGCTCGTGGAGTATTCTGAATTCACTTTACGTGATTGTCGTGCTGCCAAACAGTACGTTGTTATTTATTGTAATCGTTACATGTAAAACAAAAATACCTCCATACACATCGCCGTTTCCTTAAAACACGCCCTGATTAGTACACATGCTGAAATCAACTTAGAGCTATTCGTAGAATCATTTTTCAACCAGGCTCTGGTTAATTGTTTTAATTGAAGCGTAGGGGTTACCTTGATTAAATCTTTAATATCCGACTTCAAACATTTCAAACCTCGCTTTGTTAAGCAGTATTTATAAGTTCAACAATTTCCATCCATTGGGATAATGCCAATCAATATTAACAGAATGGTGTAGATAGCAGTTAATAATGGTGGGCGTGGTCTTTTAATAATAATTCTATTCCCCACTGTTTTCTTAATTGCAGGTATATTGACAAAGATTGACAGTATTCGGAGACCTGTAATGGCCTATATAAAATTCCTTTTAGTGGAAATATAGGTGACCTAATAAAAGTGACCATTGTATTAATAGAGTAGATCATAGAGTAAAGTAATGTTTACTTATCATAGTCTACAAAATCCATATCAAATACATATTAAACATATTGAAGCCACGGATATATGATATGGGCTGTACACTGTCAGATAAACTTAAAGTAACAGTTTATAGTTTCTTTCTACAACTCATCTCCTCAACCAAATCGATTTAACTTTGATTTTTATTTGAAGAATATCATTAAAGATAGATCGCAATTTTGTTCCATTACTGTTTTCCTGTCTTTCTTATCTTGACATTACAATGTAATGTATCCAAATTTTTATCACGACCATGTTCTATTACGTTATAAATAGTTATGCTAGGCCCAAACCAATCAGAACCATTAACCCCTGGGTTAATCTGGGGGGGGGGGGCGATTTCAGGTTATCTACCCTTGATTATTATGCTATTTTTATCGACCAATCCCATAAATCGTAAATTGAAAAGGAAGTTGACAAAGGGAAATAATTCTCATCGGGTAAAATAAGCAAAAGGACACAGCTCACCAAACAAGGGCCAAAGTTATTTTCAGTCTCCATCTCCCTTTCCCTTTCCCTTTTCCAACTTTAGCGTGGCGATTTTTGTCGACTTTTGGTGTAGAATAGAAAAAGGGGTTTGAAAATACATTTGCTGTCAGATTTTGGTGAAAATTCATGATTTTGAGGCGGAAGGATACAAGAGTTGTGAGACTGGTTACGTTGAAATGTAAGGCCGGAAATTGCTGGCTTACTTGGCTTACTTGGCTCTACTTCCAGCTTGTGTATCTCAAGTTTTTCATGAAGAACCTCATACATGCTTTCGGGCAAGAGTTTGCCTCGCTCATGTTGATCCATCTGTGGCAGAAAGCGTTCTACCCAACGAAAATTTGGGTAAAAGTTAGATCCGGTCTAAGAGACGAGAATTAACATTAAAGTCAATGGGGAAATCAAAACGCAATGGCTTATCGTGGAAACCCAGGGTATAGTGGAGTAGAACGGAACGAAACCACTGGATATACCTATAATATTATCTTAAGTTAACCCCCGTTCTAGTCGGTAGATCTGGTATATGTAGGTAAAATAGTTAACACATTACATTAATGACTTTTATCATCGGTGTATTGCACGGTGTCAAGATTATCAATTTTCTCTTACAATTGATATTTGCATACATTCTTTTTGGACTACGAAACCGTCTCTTTAAATATTGACCTAATCTTTGTGGGAGTAATGTGATAACAAAAACCTTTGGACTACTTGACACTAGTTTAAAACATGTATCGGACAACCATTGCAAGCTTAAATAAATAGGTCACGGAAGGGGGTTGAAGTAAAATTTGAATCCAATATTGTTAATAGGAAGAACTAACTTAACAGAATTGATTCGAGTTATATCGTATTATTTGAAAAAGCATTTAAAACAAGGGTTCGCTTCCTAAGATAACAATTCAATCACAAGTTGCCATGTTGGCTGTGTGAAGGCCTTACTTACGTTATTGGGTCGCTAACCTGTAGGTTCCATGTTCGATTCCTGTTTTAGCCGAGAAAAGCCCGTCGTGATTTACCAGTACGATTTCCCCCTGTCAATAGTGTAGAACAGAGGACAATGTATAGTTGTTCGGTGGGGACGAAAAACCGAAGCCCCTTGTACATATTACTGTGCACGTAAAAGAGCCCTTTATGTAGAATTGCTAAGTATTATAGATTTACGTGACATTAGTATCTGGTTAATCCTTCAGAAACGTTTCATGTTTGAATATATTGGCGGTACAAATTGAAATTGTTTTATATTCCCGAAACATTTTCTTTATATTTTATCAATGCCGATCATTAAAATATAGATCTATGATCTTCATTGCATGCATGGAGAGCTGTCCCGTTGTAATGGGAGGTTGTGTCAGGGGTCAAATGAGCGACTTGTGACCCTTTGACGTCAGTTATTCTGTTAACCAATCCACGTCGGTGTTCGAAGCGGCTATTCGGAAATACAATTTTTGCTTTGTTTTGTTTTGTATCACAGCGAATGTCTACCAGACATACTAAAAGTATGCCTATAATGTCTACCAGCTGATATGCTCGCACGGTAAGAACTCGACACAGCAGACCATTATTTTGATTGGCGATTCCCTACCATGGAGTAGTGCAAAGGCGTTTTATAACTGAGGCTCGCGAAAAAAAATTAAAGAAATTGGACAAATAAAATGGGAGAAAAATACTAAAACCGATGAGAAAAATGAAAATACACCCTCTTTAGGAGGCCCTAAAGGCAGACAAAAGGGCTCCACTTCTGACAAAAGGGCCCCTCTGGTCAAGGGAAAGGGCCCCGAGTACGAGTCAATCGTTTTCTATACACTATTACTGTCGAATCCATTACTGAATGCACTGGCACAAAAATCACCAATGAAGACCCCCCCCCCCCTACGCGGAAGAGGGCCCTCAAAATAGTATAGCTTCCGCCATGACAAACCTTAAACGCCCCTGGAGTAATGAAGCTTATGGAAACGAAATTTTGATCTATAAAAAGAATAAATAGTATCTGTAGTTTAATCAGATTGTTAGTTTAATACATCTATAAAATGTTTGTGGTACCAGTAATGAAAACTGTTGAAACAGCAGAGAATGAAATAAAAGTGTAGAAAATTGTTAGCTTTAAAAGCTATCCCATAGAAACTGTATCAGTTGTAGAATCATTAAAGAATGGTTGTAATGGTATACAGGGCTGTGTTTTGTGGTAAGGATTCGGGGGTATTTAGGTTTAGATATGATTGATTGCATGGTAGGAACAATATAATATAAAACTAAATTGTGATCTATTTAATTTTAATTTTATCAATGGTAGAAGGCGTAGAAATAGTTCGTTTTATATGGTATCAGGACTGAATACTTTAATTTAGTTCTGAATGGGAGAAATGGTATCAACTATAGACATGGCTAGTTTTATAAAGTACTAAAGCCAATAGCCAAAGTCATGTACTTTCAAAGAATTGTGCACCTGGATTTGTTGTTTTCATGACTTTCAATAAAGAGATACCTTATTAATTTCTTTATTTTAAAAATAAGTGTGACCATTGTACCCTTATCGTAAAAGATATTATTACTAATATACATTGAGATATTATTTAAATCTGTAGCGACAATGACGTGATAGATTAGTTTAAAATTTAGATAAACATAAACACGTCAATGACATGGTATAGTATATCATGGTTGTCAACACAATTTGTGTTTCGACATAATATTGTCATCTATAAATACATACACAGATTACTTTTAAATTTCCATTTTAAATTTAAATACGCCCAATAACCAATTTAAGATCTCAAGAACAAAGTCCGATATACCTGTTTATTTAAGATGAAGATTTCTCTATTTAAAGGATTTCTGTCAAACGCCCATCGCAGGGGCGTGGTGAGAATGAGTTCATGAGTAGCCATACTCATGCGCCAAAAAGTTTTTGCGCCAAAATCACAATCAAATTACTCAAAAAATGAAAAACATTTGTAAGTGGAAAAATTGTTTCATCTGACCCAATTAAAAAAATTTTGAAAGAGTCAAGTTGGAAAATTTAATCATATTTTATTACCGTATTTCTTGTCTCGGATTGCTGGAGATTGCGTTTCTGGGCAAATTTCGAAATTTTCCCGGGGGAGGGCCCCCCGGACCCCCCGCCGCGGGCTCGCGCCTTCGGCGCTCGCGGTGGCCGGCTTCGACGGCCACAGCTCCGCGGTCAGTAAAAAGGGTTTTTGTGCCAAAATCTTTTTTGTTACTCATAATTTCTTCTCAATAATTGCCCTCACCACGCCCCTGGCCCATCGTATCTGCAATAGATGTCCGTCGAAATCTTTTTGACGAAATAATTTTGTGTGTAACATTACTCGATTTGTGAATAAGAATTGCACAATTGGTGTTTACTCACACCTTACTCATTAGATTTCGCAAAAATAGTTTCGGGTATCCTCCCTCAGAAGAACACTTTCGGTGAAAGAAGAAACGTCAATTACTAAACGATCTACTTGTTGAAAATACCACCCATTAAACTCAAATAGTCTAATTGCTATCGCCATATTTTACCACATTATTCTAACATGAGATATTTCTCGTGATTAGGATCTCTACTCTTCCCTTTTAATCTAATGTGGCGTGGGGAATGAATACAAGGGGGAAATTGTATTGTTGGTAATGTTTTCCTTATCAACATATATAGTTTTTATACATTTAATAATTGGTCCCATGTAATAAAAATGGAGCTTTCAGGGAACATAAATACTAAACAAATAGATCACGGCCATATTTGTAATGTGATCAAACAACAACAACAGACTCATGTTCAAATATTTTCCCGATTAAATATCTATCAAATTTTATCTTTTATTTGATGTTTTTATTACTTTATTGTGTTTTTCTAGTGTTTGCCGTATATTGGTTGACCGAGCTAACGCAGTGTGGAACTCAACCCGGACGAGGCCCTAAGCTATATAATTCTTGCTAAAAATTTTACACAGAAAGGTATCATAATGTTGCCATCAAAACACTTAATTACTTGAATAAGGGGCCTGACTGGGAAGTCCTAAGCCTAAATAGATCAATTTAGTTAAAACAAACTTTTACCATTAAGTACAATTGACTCAAAGCCATAAGAACTGCAACTGTAGTGTTATTATTGTCTTCGTACCAGACCATGTTGTGAACCTACCAATTAAAGTCACCAGAAATGGACTAACTAAACTGACTATAGGGCAGACATTAAGAACCTGCAACTGAAAGAGCTAACCCCAACCGAGATACATGCCGACGGTCTTCACTTTGAGGGATGATCCTCCTTCTTCCGTGTTGCGGACATCTCTCATGTGAGTTTTGATCTCATTATCGTCCACGTGTTGGGAATGACAAACGTTTCTACAAGATGGGTGCCAAATCTTGTGACAATATGTGTCGTTTTGAATTAGATCCTGGTAAATTTTGGCCATTTTTGTAACACATGGATGAGAACTGTTTAGAAGAATGAAAAAGGGAACTAAACGGTTGTCATGCCAGCTGTGAGTGATATTTTCAGCGTAGCTGAAGAAAATTTCTTTCTGATCGGCATCCTGGGCTTGCAACATTGTTCGCGAAAGTGTGTACACGGTGAAGGGGGCTATGTAGAAAAATAAAGGGGAACCATTGATTGTTGTATCGATAGGCTTCGAACTTGATACACATTTGAGGTGATATTGGAATAGACTTGAATAAATGGCATCATGGTAATTATGTTATTTATAGGTACCAATTACCACCGTAGAAATCAGCCTGAAAATGAGCAATTTTATATGGCTAGACCACTTTTACTTTGGTCAAGAGTAAGATTATCGATTTCAGTGGATTTTAAATATTGATCAGTTTTGTGAGGTGACTTTGTTCAAAACTAAAAACAACATTCGTATAGAACTGTTAGCAATCGAAATGGCGAGTCATGGTCGTGGTATCAATCTCAATGATCACCGGCTTAGCACTGTGATTCTGGAAAACTGTAACGGACAATACCTGTTTAACTTCTGAATCTGTCTTTTGGGTGACATCTATGACAGTATAATATACACAACGCACCATTCTCTCAAAACCTAGGATACCGTGATGCGCAATATGAGCTGAGAAAAAATAAAATGCAGACGAGTATTAACAAAGGTTCATCGTCCATTTTTTAATTGGTGCAAATGCGTCGACCAAATCCTGGGGACTAGTGTTGATGTTTGTACTTCTTAATTTAGATTCCTTGTAATACTACGTAAATACAGGGTTGCATAAATGGCGCAATGTTTGTGACGCATTTGGTCAGTTATAATATATTAAAATGCGCAAAAGTCTTCAGTGTGTACATAAACAATATTATTTAAAGAAGTTTGTTGATGGGGAAATACAGATGTGTCGAAGACAATATCCTACCAGACTTTACCTCTGACTGAACTGTTGGGTCCGAAGGAGTTGGATTACTGGTAGCTGTTGGATGTGCCTGGTCCACGTGATTTGGCAGTTTTGCCCTGAACACCTGTACCTTGTAATTAAGTTAGCAGTCTATAGTGTAATGTTTGTTGACAAATATATCATGACTAATACAGAGTTACTTGTCCGTATACCTACACTGCCAATGATATTCATAAACAACCGTGGTGCGCTTTAATTTAGATATTCGAAATGCTTGAGTATTATAAATGCCCACTCATAACAAACTACGTGTGTGTCATTTGGGAACTAACTTTTGGTGCAATTAAGCGTAGGCTTAAGCGTAAATGTCTAAATAAGCAGTGGGAAAAAAACCCCTGTAATTACAGGAGAAAACCCTACGAGATAAGGCAGGTGACCATACTCTTAGTCACATACACGTGTGAAGTCGATCGAAACCACGCCAACTGACTCAGTGTCATTCGTTATGGTCCAAGTACACGCGAGAGACCATTCGATCGGCACCCACCCCCTCCCTTTCCATGAGCAATGCCTGCTATCATGTTTGTTTTTGTCAATCGGGTACTTTATTAAATATAAGGAAATGTCTATAATTATTAATATTTATTTAGATATAGATTTAATATGGGATGTTTTTGTCGGATCCAATTCCATATATTAATTGACGTAAAACGTGGCATCATAAATACAGAGAGGATGAAAAGTGTTTTCCGCGACGATTGGCAGCAATTAACAGCGGCATAGAACACCACAACAGTTTAATATAGAAAATGATTTCTATTAAGAGATACCAACGGCTATTAAAGGCATCGCGTGCTATTTACGTATATCCTCGGGTCTATATTTAGATCGCATCAAATGAACATGTAACTGGGTGTCCAAGTAACAATGACGTAGTAAGTTTTATCAAAGCGGCTTAGATAGATGACGTAGTAGACTCGAACAAGATACTTGAAGATGTAAAAATCAATAACGAAGACGGCATTCATCACATCGTCTTTAGATCGAGGAAATGTATGCGGGTGTCTATTTTAAGCTATAGTACAGTAATTGTATATAGGTTACGTACTTGGTTGTATGTACATACTGTGTGTTCAATGGTTAGGGGTCAAAGGATTAGTTTACCAACGCGTTGCCTATTGTTCGATTGGTGCATGGAGATATCGCTCTAACCCCTTTGACGTCATATAGTCATATCAGCTTCAATGATATGTAAGCGTGTCAATGTCATTCTTGGGAAATATCCACTCTACAACACGTTCACAGTAGACGAAAACCGCTACAGGGCTTCCCTTAAATATTGAAACCAAGCACGGTTGTAGTTCCTTCAGATTTCGTCTCACTATAATTTGAAGAAATATATGTTTCTCCACAAATCGTGCGAATGCTTAGAAACCGTACAAAACAAATCAGACAATAATGTACACAAATGAAATGGAATCAATAAAACCATGACTACTCGATAAAACCAAAATATTACCAGGAATCAAAATAAATAGCTTGTCGTAGATATTGTCTTGGCGACACTATAATATCCCATTTCTTTTCTATGGGGTTTCTAATGATTCTGGGACCTGGGATTTTAATATTATCTACTAAAATATAATGGTTGTTGTTCCTGTTGAAAATACAGATCACACTCTTATTATTTAGTTTATTTTTCTCCTGTTTTCATCAGAGAATTGTCCAGGGACTTTCTAATTGTTTTCAGATGTAGGGGGCGAGGTGTGTTTTAAATATTAATAAGTACTGGGTTCAGATTGATGAAAAGGCTTTTGTTAAAGCGGTTTAAAGATGACATTTAATTTACCTAAACGTGTGAATGTATTTTACCAGTAAACTTCGATAAATTTAATAATAAACATGTTGCAATAAACATAGACAGCTACTAATGTTCCATCCACACAAGAATTTAAATAAAGATGTACCAATCAATGAACGGGTGGGTGGGTGAGTTGAGGGCTTGGTAACGTTTGTGCTTCACATGTAGATCTAAGGGTCTCCCATTGTGTCAAGTGTCTGTCCAACCTCGTGGGTTTCCACCGCGTCCACAGGTTTCCTCTCGCGACTACGGACATTTATATGCTCCAAAATGTAACAGCCAAAGAATGTATCTTAACATTTAAACCTGCGGAATACAAGTACACACTAACCAGATTATAATGTATATTCATTTATACACAAAATCGTGAATCATTTATACGTTGATCCGACTTTTATTAACGTTTTAACACATAGATAAGGGTTCTACAATAACCAGAATATGGTAAACCCTGCAATCCACAGAAATTGTTACATTGTTACCCACCGAAAACATACACCATGAATTGGAGTAGAAAGTAAACCATGATGACATACAGAAAACAAAAGAACGGAATATTTAGGCTTTTAGAACGCCAATATATATTGCAAACATTTATAAGAAACAACATTCGAACTATGAAAATTCGTTTGGACATCAGTATCTATTTTTGGTGTCGTTTATTTTAAAACCTGTTTACATAAAACTGTGTGTATCATTTGTGTCGGAAAGCATAATTAACGAAAATTATTTATTAAATGGAAGTATTAATAAAGCGAAAAAAGATATGTTTTGCTCTCCTACGTTTCAATCTCTTTATTGTAGGATATTCTATATAAGGGTGGATATAACCCACGCTCTTATTTTACACAATTATCACCATCAGCATTTTCCTTGTTTAATATACTTGTTTACAACACGAACAGCAGGAGAAGAGAATTACATACAGCTATTAGTGTGAATGGGTGTTTTCGGGAAACACTGTGTGGCCTGCGTGGTAGGAAGTACGGGATAGACGTAAAGTCCACCCTATCGGCTATAGGCCTGCATTACGCGCTTGAGAATTTATCGATCTGTTGAAGAGATTCCCCCTTAGCTGTTGGCTTGTGGAAAAATTTACTATCTCTATGTCATTCATTGCTTAGTCACTTGTATTCAATGACGGCTAGATAGCGTCTCCTAGTGAAGCCGGTCTATTTTCAACATGTGTGTATCTATTTATGATCGATATAGACTAAAAATAGACCCCATTGACGTCAAAGGGTTTCCCTCATAGTGTTCAACATCGCGTCTTCAGCTAATAATAGTATATGACACCATCACATGATTCTGCGCAGATACGGATAGTGAGTACTGACGTCAGATGGTTGGGTATTGGGGTTGCCCTATGTTAGTGTCGTACGTGGTAAAAATAGTAGAAAATAATACGTCATAAGTCAGCTGACCTGCTGGTGAATATATAGCCGGGATAGCGCGGAATTCTCTTCATTCATCTCTTAAGCCTTTCACCGAGATCTATAGTAAGCTATAGTAAAGTTGTATCACAGAACAATATTTTTGTTTTGGATACTACCTAAGGTGACATCTTAACCGCCAAGATAGATACCTTTGGACCTATTTCACCAGGGCTTTCGTGTGTTCGCGATTGTTCCCCGGTTTCACCATGCTTTAAAATTAACGGTGAGGAATATTGGGATAACGTTTCAATTTACAAATATCCTACTGTTGCTGATTCATGTGAAAAACTGTATACTGATACTATGGAACAACCTTTATATTCACCTGTTAGTCCACAAATTGTGAACTACGACATGAACGGTTACTATAGTGGACAGACTTTTATTACTCCCGTGTCTCCGTATGAATCCAGACCGGAATATGAGAGGGAATCGGTGTTTTCGGAACTGAGAGCCGTGGATTCTATCATTGACTCAACTGTTAGTGTTCTACGCCAGTTCGACACTCTAACTTCTAACAGTACGACTCATAGACAATCCACAAGCTCAATCTCATCAATAAGTGACACTTATTCCATGACCTCAACGGACAGCGTCACAAGTGCTTGTGCTTATGTACCTCCCCCTCAAGTCATGGATATGAGTATGACAGCAAGGGGAACTCCTTCGCCAAGTAGCCCCCTCGCTCCCACCACACCGTCTTCAGTAACTTCGTTCGACGACTTGGCACCATCTCCACGTAAACGCTTCAATCCTTATAGTAGTAAATCCAAGAAAAAGTACATTGCGCGAGGCACGAAGGAATACAGTGAGAAAAGAGAGAGGAACAATGTGGCCGTGAGAAAAAGTCGAGCCAAAGCAAAAAATCGACAAAAGGATAACGAGCGGAGAATGTGCGAGTTACAAATGGAAAACGAAAGACTGACAGAGAAGTTGGAAGGAATAAGCAAGGAATTGGTTGTGCTAAAAGGATTATTTAAAAATATGGGAGCTACAGTACCTGCTGGATTCTCAAAACTGTTTCAATCGTGACCTCAACAGCTCATAATATAATGTTAGTGATACGCCGTGTAGTTTACTTAATACACTGGTATTATCGGAGTAACCATTATACGGCTCTCAATTGACTCTCTTCTTCGTGTCCTTACAGCATACTGTTATTCGTATTGTTTCCACAGTGTTGTGGTGAAAAGCATGGTGATTGTTTTTGTTCATTCAGATTGACTGAGTTAACGTTGTAGCATCTCTAAATTATCCACCCATGTGTTTCATTGACGGGCTAGCACGAATATAATATTCAGGACTAGTGCTATACTTAATATACCACCATTCCAAAGATTTTTTTCTATATGAAATGTTTTGTATTGTAACAGACTCCTTTTTCATATACCGTGACTTGTTGTGAACATCGTTTTCCTATCGTTGATAATTTTTTTATCTGTTGTTCTTATTAATGATAATGTTTAAATATTTTTTCACAAAAAAGTAAATGATACTGTTTTAATAATGACTAAATATGCTACCGTAATGTGAACATCTGAAAATTTTTTTTTAGTCTTTCATATTTTCTGATTGTTATTTTTTATAAATGGTTCTTTGTAAAAGAGTAGTTAGAACAACTACTACCAATCACAGTGTTATTCCCGGTTAAACAAAGTATAGTGCTTCGATTTTTTTAATTTCAAAGATGCTGTTATATGTATTTCATTTGTTATGTTTTACAAAATCTATATTTTACAATATTATCGGATCATTGTTATTAATAGATTTAGATCCGATGCAAGATTAACAATTGTTATTTTTATAACAATATAATTATTACTCAAGTAGATAATAGTCTGAAAAAAAAAATCGCATTGAAACATCAAAAATAAAATTTTCACCCATACACACATCCTTCGTTTTATTAGACATTTATCATTTTTTTTTTAACATTTTCAATCAAAATTTTCACTCCCAGAAATAATTCAAATCAATGCGGTTTAATAGTTTCAGTATTTTTGTTAGAAAATATTAGTATTATTATTATTATAATAAAAATTCCACGGGCTCTCCTCTATAAGTGTTGTAGAAGTTACGTGGAAAAATAGTATTTATTTTTACTAACTTGTATCGACCTCCTCCATGCATGGTTATAATATTATGTACATTTTTATTATTAATACTCCATGTATTGTTGTAACATAATTATTATTATTATTATTGAATAAAAGAAAAATGAATACAATTACACAGATTCTTTGAGTTGTATAGTTTAAATCGCCCGTTGTGTTAAGCATATAAAGTAAATCTTCTGTATACGACAAGAGTTAAAAAATAAATTTTGAAATTGGAGATGTTGTAGCTAAATATGTAAACCAAAGAGCACATGATTTAGTTTGAAAGTTTGTCTACACCTGAGATATTAACGTGGCAAAATGGCGCCCACCAAAGCTATCGATAGTACACAAAATGGCGGATAGGATTGTTCAATGGCCCAAACTGTACTGAATTTTCACCAGTCCTTTGATTACTTGTGACTACGGCTTTCTATCATGTGTAATGTACAATCTCGTCGCTCCAATCCCAAATGTCACACCTTCCTTAGATGACATTTTTGACTATTCATATTCAGTCTCCCTCTCTTGCCACGCCCCTAAGTTCTGACAAGAAAAACGACTTTCGGTGAGTCTATATTCTGTGCTGATAGTCTGCGAGATAACTCTTACAGCTCTGCTGTACCCAATATCTGGAGCAGCACTTGTAAATACTGCCGTTCTGCATCCTACAGCCTACAACACATCAGTCGTATCGCGATCGACCGATGCCACACCCCTGGATAAAACAAAATGACAAATGTCGAGTTTTTCCATTGTTCCCCATAAATCTTCAACGCTAACAATAACACAATCATGGTGCAATTAGTGATTTAAATATTTTTTAACGTAGAACTATTTCCCCCAGTCCATCAAGCAAGTCCCCTCCCATCTGAAATTTGAATAAAAGTAGGTTATTCTTAAAGTTGTCATTTGAATTTCTCAATTTTATTTCGTCATACCCCCGTGGTGAGAATTTTATCACAAAAATATCCTATACCCTTTTCAGACTCCCGTTATATGCAATTCGGCTATGAAAACGAAGGTGTCATGGCGATCTCTTAGCAATCGCCATTTGGCGAATGGGCTTGGTCTAGCTTGTCTAATATTATCATTAGCTCTTCGTTAACCCTCAAGTCATTAGCTTTGAATTAACCCATCGAACATAAATTTCCTCTCTGAAACAAGGCGAGTGATATGTATGAAAATATCTGTATCGATTTTTGGGTCGTAGGTTAGAGATTTATCTGTAACGAAAAACAACATTCCACAGATGCGCCATTTGTATTTTTCAGCTTACATAAAATCATGAATTACTTATGCTCGCCATACTCCTAAAGGACACCGTAAAGCATTAAAGGGCAATGATGCAAGTGATACAACATAAAACCATTACCAAAAAAACTAAGAAAAAATTCATTGAAAATGACATCAAAACTTTATTTCAAAATGTAGGTCATCAGAAGCACATCAAACGTGGCACAATCACTTGATTGACAAATTTCTATTTTGATTTTCTCAATAATAAAATACTAACATTCATTTTAAATAAAATTAAAAAGTACATTCATTTTGAATAAAATTAAATATGTGAAGTACAACGATGACATTAAAACATTTCCTATTCATTTGTCTAGATTAATCTAAAAAATGTGAGGGTTTTAACTAAAAGATTCTTCAAATCAAGGTATAGATACACCCTTTTTAGTGTTATAACCAAATCTAACCCACTGAAGAATATATAGTGACATATAATGTACACTTAGACCATCAATCCATATTAATTTTTAGCATTGGATTCACATTGAAATTTTTGTCATTGACTTTAGACTTTATTTTTTTTTCTCTGGGTAGTTTAACTTCACAAAATGTATACGTTTCGCATTCTAACTCTCTAATCATTATAGTCAGCATAGTATGGATAGTTTATAATTTTCGTAACAACAATTCTCGACAAATGTGACCAAATAATACCTTTACCTGCATAATATCCAAGATCATACCCCTTAGGCTGCAGAGGTAAAACAGCAACAAAATCTGTTACAATTATGTTATGTCCATGAAAGAAATATGTCCCTGTATCAAAAATTATTTTATATTTTTGCTGCATGAGTATACCAATCCAGGGCCCTGTTTCACGAAATTTTAACTTAAGATAAAATCCAATTTTAGTAGATACTTCAATTTTGTTTGGCTAAGCACTAAAATCAATCTAATATTATCCAATCAAATTACTAAAATTGGGATCTTATCTTAGTTAAAATTTCGTGAAATAGGCCTCAGGTAGTTACATTTCTGTCAAATAAGATATAAGGACCCAAGCAGAATACTAAGAAAAAGAGTATAAGGTCCTTTTCTGATTATCTGCATGCCTCATCTGAACACACAACAAATGAGCTCGGTTAAAAGCTTTCTGATATAAAACTTGTTTACATACATGTATTAAACGCTTGATTTAAAGATATGGTGGGGGGGGGCATTTCCTTATTACATAAGAATTACTTTATATGCAGGTATATATGAAAAAACAACTTAGCACATACTTATAGAAGAACAATCAATTATTGGTTTATTTAGGTGACGTTTCGATGAGTAGTCTCCAAACTGAGAAAGAATTCATTGAACAGGACATAAAAACTATATTTCATAATTTAGGTCATCAAAAGCACTATGAGAGAATATTCTTCGAAACGTCATTGCTCTATCCAGTTCTTAAATGTTTCTTAAGAATATTAATATATAGTTTATTTGAAACATAGACATATAGTAGGGTTCATAAAGGGATATTTGTGAAAATCTGGTTTTGAAATCTAGATAACGGAGGGTTGATAAAGGCATATGTTAGAAATTCACGAAAATCTAGTATAAATTTGTCTCAAATATATCCAGAATGATATTGTATAACTTTTATAAATATTTATTATATTATCAGATATGGACAATATTATTAATTCAACATTCAAAAGTGGGGGATGTGTCAACTAAAGATATTTATATTGTGCATATACTCAGGGTTATTTTAAACGATTCCAAAAAGAACATAACATAAATCTTCCCAAATAAAACAGAAAACCCTGAAATGAAGGGGATAGTGTAATGCAAATACAAGAACTAACTGTTTCAGATTAATTTACAAAAGTAAAGAGATTACAAACAATATTGTCACTGCTCACATGCTCCCATTTCCCAGTAACAATATTTCCAATGTGTGTTATTTTTTATGATTTGCAACGTGGCTGAATTATTTGGTGTTAAAATTACAAGTGCGCATATTACTCATTGGAATAGATATGGGCCCTAAGACTTCTCGTCATTTATTTTGAAGATATGATTGTAAATAGAAATGACGTCCACAAAAACACTCGATTTTTGTAATATTATTATAATATATTATTATATTTTATACAATATTACCATGATAGATCGTCTGTGTTGAAATTGTTGCATATTCTAGAAACATACTTTTCGTCTTCGAGTTTTTAACAAATTGTGTTAAATTTCCGATACGGCATTGCAAACTGCAATATTATGAAAAATTAATCTTTGCTAAGAATATCAGCCCACAATAAATGACCTATTTCCGTTCAGTATTTACAGATACGTCGACAGCCATTTTGTTGTCCGCGAAAATTTACTGGTAATCCTTTTCTAAACCCAATTGAAAGCATGTCGGTGCATTATTTGGTATTATGATTTAGTTTTCTGATTTAAATGCTAAATAATCAATCAGGGTCAATATTAACTTGGATTGATCCGTGATAAATTTGATACTTTAACAAAAAATGCCAATGGCACATTGGGACTTCAACTGATACTTTCATTAAAAGATTGAAGCATTTTGAAAAGATAAACTATAATAATAAACGCATAACTTAACAACGAATATTATGAAATATGGAAATAGGGCATATTTAATAAAAATGAAGATATATCTTAATAATTCTTTTGAAGACGGAAGTCGCTTATTCTTGGTAATATTTACCCAATAGGATCTAAAATATGAATAACTTGAAAGGAATGATAAATACAATATTAGTCATTAACCTATTAAAAACACACTAATATGACGATATTTCATCTATATGTATTATTTTAATTTAAATGTGCAAATGCTAAACATTGGAGGAGAGTGGGAGAGAAAAAGAAATGATGTTTAACGTCCACTAGACACAAACTAGGTAATTTCGGGATTAACATCAATAATTAGAATACCCACGAGGTTGGACAGGCGACCTCACTCTTTGTCCGGCACAACCGGAGAATTGAAACCACGCCAGTTGACTCAAAGACAGACCTTATGATACAGCGCGCACGTGCTAACCACCCAATCCCACCTCCCGCCTGAACATTGGAGGGGATAAATCTTTATGATTTAGGTCAAAATATTTAGAATTATCCGTGTAGTTTAATGATCGAGTGCGAGACATTGAGTAATATATGGATAATGCACGTGTGTTATAGCACGAGAGCAATGTCTATATATTACGCAATGTCTTGCACGGGACCATTAAACAACTTAAAACACAGACACTATCCAGCACGTGCATTATAATGAAATACGTCACGCGGGTTCAATATTGCAACTAGTATACATAATGTACGCTTTGAAATAATGGTACGCCAACATGAAAAGATGACGTCACGTCTACATTTTAACTTAATTTTAAGACGTGTGAAAATTACCAGTGAGAGGAAAAGAAATGTGGTTTATTGAGGATGTGTTTACGCCAAGTAGTGGGCTATGATAGAAAGTTTGCCAGGGAAGCCATGTTCGGGCAAAAAAGACATCGGACATTTTGTAAGACCCATTTCGATTGTATGGCCCTGGGCTTGTTTAACTTCTGCCCAAATCCGGTAATGGACACGGAGATGTTTAAAGGAGTCTCACAAATTCTAGTTGAGTAAATTGAGGTTGCTTTGTATATCGTGTGTTTCAGGTTTCTAAATATAACTCATACTTTATCAGCTTTTATTATATATCAGACTTTTATCTGTCTTTTAAAATTTATGGGCGTTTTTCATCAAAACATGGATTTCCAGCCGAACAAACAAAATCTATAAGCGAGCCTAAATCTTGAAACTTTGAGTGATTTTATTAAACATACACTATGCAAGAGCTAAATCTGCCTATTGCAGGTTTTTCTGTTAGCTTGTAATGTTATCTGAATTATTAATTAGACATTCATTAACTTATCCAGACCATAATCAACTCTCGATGTCATCGCTAGCCTGTGGTATTAAGTGGATTTAAATACATTTTGTGAAAAATAATTAAACGTAAAACTGGATAATTGAATTCAAAAACTAATTTCCCGGTTCAGAGTTGAGCAATTTACTGGAAATTTTCAGCATATTCTATTTATGTTATCTATTTTGTTACTATTATAGCGAGAACTGCCAACTCTGTATCTAATCTCCGATATTTGTTTTTGGACAAATTTACGATTATATAGCTATAATAGTGGGTGAAGCCTCATCCAGATTTGTTCAAAACATGATCATTTGTAGGAATGCGAAGGAATAGAATTAAGTGAATGGGGTTTGACGTCCTATTGTTCTGCGCCATCCTGGCCAAAGGATTCATCTATGCGGAAACGTGTATACGCGTTTGTTTTTTGTCCCATCAGAACAACTAGGGGTGTTATAACGCAACCAGTCCAGACGTGCGTTAAGTGTTAGAAGATCTCCATATTGTCGGAAAGATCTCACTGTGTCTGTAAATTCACAAACAAAGCAAGGTAGTATAACAACAGTGGGTACTTCCATATTAATTGTAGATCCGGGTATTTTTTTCAATATCAAAAGGGTATGATGTATAAAATCGGGGAAATGGTATTAGAATATATAATATAGGGGGCATATTAAAATATATAATATTTTGATATCACTATAGTATATAAAGGGCATGAATATAACAATATACAATATGGAGGAAACACTATGACGTAGTTTGCTAACACTATAGGACATGGATATAAACATTATATAAAATTGGCAGCCTGGTGTAAATACTATTTATGGGGTATTTTATAAAAGGTATAGCTTGTAAACAGGGCATGATATAAACACTATTTATGAGATGTTTCGTAAACACTATGCACAGTGTATGGATGTCAACAATATATCATACAGACTGCACGGTGTAAACATTATATGAGGTTAATATTTTTTACAGGGTAGTTTAATACTATAGCAAAGAGCATGATGGAGCAAACATAGCATTTTCGCGGCATAATGTAAACACCATAATACGGGGTACTGTGTAACAATATAATATATACAGAGCATGGCGTAAACCATGAACAATATTGTCGGCATGGTATATTAGATTGGGCATTTATAATGCAATGGTAGTGTAATAGATTTCGTAGTTAATACGAAGGGCATAAATTGTAATAAGAATGACATTTTTAAACACTATGTAAATCAAGGCACATATTAAAAACAACTTGTTATTCAAGTTACATGTACTTAATATACGAGGGGAATGTAATAAACAACTTACCTAATATACGAAAGGCATGTAATAAACAACTTATAATACGAAGGGCATGTAATAAACAACTTATAATACGAGGGGCATTCAATAAACGAGGAATATGTGATAAATAACATATAATACGAGGGGCATGCAGAAAAGTACATAATATGAGGAGCGTATAATATATAACATATTAATATGGGCATGTAATACAACTTATAATACGAGAGGCATGTAATATCCAACTTATAATGTGAGAGGCATGTAATGAACAGCATATAATTCCAGGGGTATATAATAAATAACATATAATACGAGGGAATGTAATAAATGACATACAATACGCGTGTAATAATAATTTGTAGTCGGGCGTGTAATATATAACATATAATACGAGGGGCATATAATACGAGGGCATGTAATAAACAACTTCTAATAGGGGGGTATGTAATAAACAACGTATAATACGAGGGGCATGTAATAAACAACATATAATACGAGGGGCATGTAATAAGTAACATAATAATTCGAAGGGTATATAACAAAGATGTTATGGTATGAGGAACATGTAAAAAACAACTTATAATATGAAGGGCATTTAATGTAATAAGAACAGCATTTGATAAACAATATATAAATCAAGGCACATATTATGATCTATATGTATTTTAAGTTAATACGATGAGCATGTAATAAACAACTTATAATACGATTGGCATGTAATAAATAACTTATAAAACGAGGAACGGGTGATAGATAACATCTAAAGCAAGTTGCATGTAAAGTAACATATAATACGAGGGTGTATAATATATTAGCATACAATACGGGGGTGGGGCATGTAATAAATGACATATAATACCAGGGACTTTTAATACAGAATAATATTTACTACGAGACAGGACATTTTTAAGGTTTTGCAAGGGCAGGGGGAGGGGGCCCGGGGGAGCTCCCCCCCCCCCCTGAGATTGCCCAGGGTCTGCAATTTTGACCTTCTAAATGACTAATATGATTTGTCTTTTTGTGGGCGTATCATGGGACTCGCCAGACAAACCACCATGTGGAAGATAGCACTGAAAATAGAATAAACTTCTAAGTGCTTATCATGGGCTATGTCTAAATACGAAGTCCATCTATCTGTCAATGGATTGACTAATATAAAGTCATGGCTGAACTACATGTATATCGACCATAAAGTTTTTGAAATGTACACTGAAGTTGGTGTTAAAAGTTGTCATATTACCAGGTCGTTAATAAAGTAACGCGAGAAAGGCCAAGCTTGGTGATTTATCTTTAACGAAATTAAAATCGCTATTCTTCAATCATGTCCGTAAGACTGCACCGTTTGCGTAACGGTGGGTGTTACCATCCAGATTTTGGTAATATTATTCCGTTCGTTGATTTTATTTGACGGACAGGTTTCTGAATGGAAAATAACCACGGCAGATCGAACTATAGATAAGATGGCCATCTATATGGAAGATCGTTATGATTCGTATATCATGATGAATAACACCGGTTTATAATTACTATAACGATTTAAATCACGACTTGTCTTTTATCTACATTCGTATACGTAATATCATAAAAGGGGCCATGGTGGCTCGGTGAGTAAGCCTCTAATTTACTAACATAGAGATCCGGTGCCAAGAGATCCGGTGTTGGGGGAGAAAATTACCTGTCAGAGGTGAAAGACGGGTGGGGGGGGGCGTCTGCAAGCAAGTGCGAGCAACAGCGCCTGGCCAAAAACGAAGTCCCATGTACAAGTTGGCGTGCACGTGAAACAGTAAAACCATTCTTTTTTTTTAATTCTGATTTAACATAAAATGAAGCCAAAGCTGAAATATTTTACAAATTTCATAAAAGAAGATAATGTCATAACAAGTTACATAATATAAACTCAAATACAAGAACAGAAACTCATTTAGACAAATGGCCACGAAAGTATACGGTATATGGAGTTTACACGATCGAAGGTTTCAGGTAAGGTAATCTCTTTTACATAATTTACATCAAACAGATAACCATCTCTTTATACTAATGGAATACGTTTTATAACAAAAAAAAATATATAAGCTGATCGGGAATATATTAAAACTTCTTTTGTCAGATAACATATAATATAACATATTATTTGTAATTGAACAAAATTGTATTTTGTAAAGGTCACTGAAAATCTACTTTATGGTTTATATAATAATTATGCCTTAATCGTTCGACACTATTTAATAAGAGAACAAATTAATGTAAAAGTATTTCAATTTTAAAAACAAATACATCAAAAATATTTGTTATGTCTTTTATTTCCACAAAAATCAAACCAATTCATAATATTTTGATTTTAAATGTTTGCAATTGAAAGCTAAACGCATCTTTTATCTTATATAAAAAGTATCGATATTCAAATTTTAAAAAAAGTAACCGCAAATTTATTTTCAATGGATGATATTTGGGTTTTTAATGTTTGAAACTAAACACTAAATATGAATTCCACAGTAATAATTTTGGGCTTAAAGATGTATTATATTAAAATTTAGATAACGAGATGGCATTTTGTCGCTATCTGCCATTCATGATGTGCCCACATTTTACAAGAGATGGACAGAGAGAAATCTGAAGAAAACAAAACAATATTTAACTTAGGATCCGGGACGTTATAGTCCGACAAGCGACAATGTCAATACAAACCAAGATCTTTGGAATGTTAACATATATGGTGAAACGGTAATGTATTTAGTCGGATTTTTTTTTCTTTTAAATCGGACAAAAAATGACACATATATGTGGACCACACGCTAATAACGCGATTTTTCATACAATCCAGGAAGTTACAGCCCGATTTGCGCAAATATCGAAAAGAACCGAGATCGTTGTTTTATAAACATACATTTCAAATTTCATCGCCATCGGATAAAAAAAACTATAACCTTTAGAGGGTTCACAATCTTGGTATAACATACTTTTACACGAGGAGCGGCTATTTTGTCGGAAATCTGTCTGATTTTTCACGATTCAAACTCGACTGTCATTGGGGTTTAACGGTGATATATTTGAGCGGTTTTTAAAATCGAATAAAAATTGTGACAGAGGTTCCACAAGCTATAAGCACAGGGGCCATAATCCATGAAGATTCTTCCGATATGCGCGAATATCGAAAGGAACCGAGATCTTTTGAACATAAACATACAGAGAAATGGGGATTAACACATGGTTCAATATTATTGGAGGACCCTGAGAAAACCCACGAGGTTGGATATGTGACCCCCTTCCTTGTCACGTACAACCATAGAATCGAAACCACATCAGTTGACCCAAGGAAAGACTTTATGATACAACCTGCACGTGCTAACCCGATCTCAACCGATATTAGGGTGATTGAATGGTTTTTAAAATCGAATAAACATTTTACCTCTATAAAGGTTCCACAAGCTAAAACGCGACTTATTTGGTACAATCAGTGGTCATAATCCGCGAAACTTCTGTCCGATATGCGCAAATATCGCCAGGAACTGTGATCTTTGGGTTATAAACATATATTTTCAGTTTTTCTCCTTTGATTGGCATCTAGTAATTGAACATATTAACACAAGGTACAATTTTATGGATACACAATTATTGAGTTTGATACTAAGCGACGTTTCGGCGAGGATACTCTCGTCTTTATCAAGCAAATGATACAAAATTCACAATTTTATATCATAAAGTAAAGACCCGATACCTGGCAATATCGACAGGAACCGAAATCTTTGGACAGTGTAGCCACGATTATCATTGCTGTCGTTGTTGCGATAATAAAAAAAAGTCTCGATTATCCATTTTTACTGCCAATCGTATAAAAAATCGTATAATGAAAGGGTTCTTCTACGTGAACGGGGTATTTGTCCAAAGGTGTCGGGATTGTTTGACAGCGGGGTGTTTGGCCGCATTATCTTTTTTTTTTTTTTTTTTTTTTGATTTACTATAATCACTTTGTCATTTATTTTAGTTATTATATTTTATTTATTTATTTATTTATTTGTTTTAGGTAGGTGTTATCCATTATTGTTTATTTGTATGTTTGTTGTTTGGTTGTTTTTTTTACAGTAGTTGTTATATTTGGTTTTTTAGGTAGGTAGGTGTTTTCGTTACTCTTCGGAGGCATCATTATTGTTTGGGGTGGGGGTGGAGGGGTTACTGTATCTACTATAGTGATTTTATTTATTTTTTATTATTTTCATTTTATTTATTTTTTTTAATTCATTGTATTCAGTGTTTCTATAACTATTAAGAGTAACCGTGTGTAGCTTTTTCATTAAACATTTTCTTCTATGAATTTAGGAGGCTAGGGGCGAATGGTTAGCGCGTGTGCGCTGAATCATAAGGTCTGCCATTGAATCGTCTGGTGTTGTTTCGATTCCTCGACTGTACGTGACAATGAGTAGGATCGCCTGTCTAACCGCTCAGGTTTTCTCCGGGTATTCCAGTTTACTCACACTCTTAAAGAGTGACCGGTACACCCCATCTCTCTCTCTCTCGCTCTCTCATGTGTATACCCAGACTATTACAAATACGGGATCATTGCTGATACGCGTCCAAAAGAAGTCAGTCCGAAGAATCAACTCTTACTACAGATACCGGGTTGGATCAAGAGCAGTTTCAGCTGCAAAGTGACAATGTGTTCACTTATTACTAAGCTATAAAAATGTATATTTATTCACAGTGGTGACATACCAAAAGTACAACTGAGTGGGAGTATAAACGTTGAGAGGATCTTAATACATGTAATTGTAATAAATTAACTGACCTTTAAAACCATTGGCATTTTATTAGAAAGTTTTCAATAGCTAGTAGCCTAAATACATTAATCAGTATATTACTCTACCTACACATTTTGTTAACTTTTTCAGATCGCACGTTGGTTATTTCATGGAGTTTGGTTATCGTTCGTTTAATTGTTCTTTTCCAGCACCTCATCCGAAAATTCATGCATTAACTGGTGCCATTTATCCTTTCTTTGAAATATAATTGGTCAAATTGGATGCAAAGGAAATTGGCACCAACTTGAAAACCCATATAAGTTTTCACCATTTGTAATTTAGACAGTAACAGAAATAAAAACCACATCAGTTTAGGGAAATGCTCTAAGCGCTGAACACTCACCAAGAACGCTATAACACAAAACGTAAGATTTGATGTAAATAAAACTAATATTACAACAGACTATAGTTTTATTGGCAAGGCATTTCAAAGCGTTGCAGATATATGAAAAAGAACTGGAACTAAATGTTTTCAATTTGTATCTGAGTGCCTCAAGCAGACATTGGTGAGCAGATCACAGGGACCTGGTTGGAAAATATGGGTGAACAATATCCTGTAGACACGGCTAAACCATTTTTGATACATTTTGACATAGAGATTTTAGAGATGAGATAAATTTAGTTCCGTGATGATTCTGGCACAACGGTTCGGAATTTGTTGAAGTCAATATAACTGTTCTCGAACTTTGAGGTTCTTGCTGACAGTCCATGTCCTAAATCGTAACGAACTGGAATAACGTTAGCTAAGTGGTTTAAGATAGATGACAGTAAAGGTAGATATTAGAAGGTAATTTGTAGATGGTAAATAGTGAAGATAGATAGTAGATGTTGATTGCGGTAAGTGGTACGGGGTAGATGACAGTGGCTATGGAAGTTAATAACGACATGTTGTACAGATAATGACATTAACGATACAAGGCAATTGCGT
Organism: Patella depressa; assembly: GCA_948474765.1. Lineage (NCBI taxonomy): Eukaryota > Metazoa > Mollusca > Gastropoda > Patellidae > Patella > Patella depressa. The sequence continues at coordinate 56,905,180 of OX419717.1, forward strand.
TGGGGTACAATAGTGAAGACAGATAGTATTTAGTAGACCACAATTACGGTAGGTGGTACAAGATGGCTGAAGACGGCAATTGCGGTAGGCGGTACAAGACAGATGACAGTGTTATATATAGCCGAACGTAATAACGGTAGGTGTTACAAAAATGAAATGGGGTTTAACGTCTTACTGTTCTGCTCCTAAACTGGGTTAATGAAGATGGGCATTATACGCCATACAGTGTGCTATGATGGAAATTTTGCCCGAAGAGCGGCGCCACAGCCTACTCTTATATGGAATTTCCACTGTCAAGGGATCTTTTGCGTGCACACCAATGTGTACACGGGACCATCCGAACGATTAGACAGCTGTCCTTGTCCGGCCTTCCATTCTGCATTACTGACATGGGGAAACCACACCGGAAAAACTGAATGAACTTTGTCGGCCAATGCAAGGATCGAACACCCGACCCCCAGGCTAGCGAGCCAGCGTCTTACCCACGTAGCCACATGATCCCAGGTAGGTTGTACAAGACGGATGGCAGTGCCGATGTATAGTAGCAGGGAATTACGGTAGGTGGTACAAGATAGAGGACAGTGACGATAGATAGTAGAAGGTAATTACGCTAGGTGGTACAAGACAGATGACAGCAACGATAGATCGTAGAAGGTAATTACGGTAGGTGGTACAAGACGGTAGGTGGTACAAGATAGATGACAGTAACGATAGATCGTAAAAGGTAATTACGCTATGTGGTACGGGACAGATGACAGCAACGATAGATCTAGAAGGTTATTACGGTAGGTGGTACAAGACAGATGACAGTAACGATAGATCGTAGAACGTAATTACGCTATGTGGTACAAGACAGATGACAGTAACGATAGACAGAAGATAATTACGGTAGGTTGTACAAGATAGATGGTAGTATGACAGTGGAGATAGACAACGCCGGATAAACCATGGGGCACCGTGGAGCACAGGCCCCAGGCCCCACCACATTAGGGGGCCCCCCACAAAAATCTCAGTTGCACGCCTCGTGCATGGTCGGACCGAGGACTCAAACGGCCGGTGACCTAGTGACGGGGCCCCTCCGATGCTTCGAGGGCCCTCCATCGGAAGTCCCTGGGGCCTCCTCAATCCATGGTGTGTTGCGATCGACATCCGAGAATTCGGTGTAATCCGGTGATGGGTGTAACACATGTTTTGTTATTGTCGTGAGATCTTCTATCTGACCGACCATCGTCTAACTCGAATTATATTTTTTTCTGGGGGAGGTACTTCTAAATGGCTCCAACACAAGTGCCTAAAATTCCAGGAAATCACGTTTCTGGCCTCCAATTTCTGAAAATTTCTTGTGGGGGGGGGGGAGAGAAAACCCCCAGACCCCCCTATGCGGGGCTTCGCGCCTTCGGCGCTCGCGGTCAGTGATCAGGGGCCCCCCACATGTTCCAGGCCCCAGGGCCCCCACCATGGTTAATCCGGCGTTGGAGATAGATAGTAGAATAATTCCTTGCCCGCTTTCATTAGCCCATTTGTTTGATGCAGAAAATTAGATCTGCAAATCGCATTTCATGTCAGTTTGAAATTTACAATTATTACTTTCAAGGAAATTGGATTTAGTCGCTTACAAAAAAAAGACTCTTGGATTTAGGTTATAATGTTAGTATTTGATAAATATGAAAGTCATACAAGGTGTTTTATTTCACCATTTTGTCATTTTGCTTGGTTACTTTCAACGTGTTTGTGGAAACTGGTGAATAACGTAATCATCTGACTGACATTTATAGAATCATCCTTCCAAATTGTGTAACGATTCCCGATAATTGTTACATGGGCCATTGCCTTTTTGTCTTGTAACGTGTAGCGGGCGACTTAGCTGCAATGCTATATTTGTGTGATTGGCAACCCAATCTTGAAAACTTTAACGATGTTTCTGTTATTTAATGAACATCGCAAAAAGTTGCATTTATATAACATGTCGAGACGTAAATTTATTAACAACGTTTCCGAAGTCGGAGTATAATGCGTCTGATGGTTATCAGAAATATGAAATCTTTAATCCGGATAACATTATGGATTAAGGCCTCGTCAAATCTGAGTCAAACACGTGTTTATTTCTATTTCTATGGTTACTTACAGATAATATAAACAGGCGTGCCTGTCAAATTCAAGATAATACAGATGCGATTCAGTTTACTATTAAATCTTCAATTTTCAAAACGCAATATGGGATTAAATATACCACCCACCCAGTGAGGATTAGTACTTGATAATGCTTTAATCGATGTATCGTAATTTCGTAATAACGGTACCTACGTTGCGCAAACGTAGGTATGACTAACTCGGTAGTTGACAGCTTTTACTATTGCTCCGTTCACAGTAGCTTTATATACAACAGTATATTGATGTTGCCATGCATAACGCGCATTCCTAGCGACAATAACAAATGAAGCTATTTCAATACGGGGACGTTTAAGTGGTTTTGGAAACAGTTTTGAAATACTCTAGGTATCTTTTGCAATGTATGGTAAAAACAATATGACCGAAATAAATATGCTCTTTCGAAAGGAAATTTTCTGAACCTTGTGAAATGTTACTTAACAACGAACAAACCCAAATAAACATCTTGTTAGGAATATTAAATGAACAAGCCTTGCTTCTCCGAACATTTACTCGCGGGAAAATGACGTTTCTTGCACTTTTAGAAATCTACCTTAATAGTTATTTCTACCATGTAAATAGAGATTAAAACTTCTACGCAATGGTATAATGATAACCAAGCAACCTGCAAAACTGGCAAAAGTGACTGAATTCAAGAAGAGACAATAGATATCCTGCCCCTGGTATTATAACGTCAGTGTTCCTATATCGCGCAATTTCGTAATTCATAAATCTATCGTATTTTTGAACGCCCATGTCCCTGCATATTTTCTAAATGTTTAGTTCAATCGACAACTTCCCGATTTAGACCAGTTAATAGTAAATCAACGGTACATTTTAATCAAATCTGGTCTGCATTTTCGGTCTCAAATTAAACTGATATGATTGTCAAGTGCGTTATAGGTTAAATATACGGGCATAATGAGGGGTAACTGAAAGCCCTGACCTTTTGCCCAAAGTGCGTGAATTAATTGTGAGGCAAAGCCTATCTTATAAGAGCAGGCAGCCATGCTCGTATTTTTGCTGTGGCAAGAGAGCGATAAGGGAGGGGTTTACATACAGGTACAGTGCTATTTTAACAAATCGCTTGTGGGAGGAAATCAGGGGATCGGGAGAAAATTATATTAAACATCTCGGGCACATAGTTGGAAGGTGATAAGAAAATATAATAATCTTACATATTGAGCAAGCATAAGGAATACAGTTGAATTAACAATTATAAATGAACATAATAATTGGTAAACATATGTACATACAAATTATCATATTAAAGGGGTTAAATGTCATTGGTTTAAATATAAAAAATAAGGTGCAATCTAATGTGCAATTTCGAAACGTGGTAGTATTGCATCTTATACAACATGAAATTTTATTTTCGAAATATCATGTGGGATTAGATTTTTTTTACTAATTTTGTTGTCAAAATATCAAGTGGGATTAGATTTTTTTACTAATTGTATTATAGGATTAAACTGTCCATTAATAAAACATAAAGTGAGTTATACTGGGTCCATATTAAACTTTGTGAACCTTAAATTAAAAATTTAGACATATTCCTACTCTTCAAAGCGTATCAAGACATTATATTAAATTATTCTACACTTTAATTTGATTCAATTTAAAGGGCAACATTAGATGATTCCTTCGTGCGTAAGTATTTCAAAATCTCTAACCTACTATCAAAAAGTAACATAGATACTTACAAAAATTTGCGTGCGTACATATCCGTGAACTTAAAAATTAATAAAGTTAAGTTATAAACGGCTAAGGCCGGTGGTTATTTCCACGTGTTTTATTCGTTGCGCAATGTACGTGTCGAAATACTTTAACAAAATACAGTGTTAGTAATTCTAAATATATTGGGAAATAGTTTTTGAGGACTTCCGACTTATCTTATCGGGGGGTTTTGCCCTACCCATCTTATAAGTAGGACATGCACCATTCAAGGCCTAGCTTTATAATGTGGAGATTTTCTTTCTTTTTTTTTGTAAAAAATTGAACCTTGGGTGACATTTTTATAGGTCATAATGTATTTATTAATTGTTTCGTCACGAATAAGTAATGACGGGTATTTAATATACTAATATATTTACTTATTATGGTGTAAGCGCATGCGTTATACGGGCCATCTAGTGAATAGTGTGGCTTATATATCAATATCCATGAAATCCTATATTATTAGGGGATTAAGTGACCATACAGGGCAGGTTATACATTTAATGCATATTAACCTTTATATCCGGCTGTGTCTGTACTTGAATTTGTAGATCCTTTCATGCTTGTTGAAAGTGCATTTATAATTTTTTTTAGACAAGAATCGAAAATGTATTAGATGCATTTATTGAATTTGTGTCAAATACATTAATGCAAATAAAAATAACATCAATGGCGAGGTAATTTGTTTTATACTGTACGTTAGTTGGAAACATTGTTGGATATGGTTGGTTACTTGATAGTAACAAGACAAAGACCACTCCGATATATACGTGTCTATTATAGATGACCGACTTTCGGACTGGTGTTTGTGCTGACTGGTCGCCAGGTAGATTATATTATCTGGGTCTCCAACAACTAAAGGCTTTATCAATAAATCTAAAAGGTAGGGGAGGTTGGTTTCTTGGGCGACTGTGGTGGCTAAACCCAACGGAACGATTTGAGTATATACGTTCTATCTTTAACTATATGCGAGGTACCTAGGCCTATTAATTGTCCGAAGACACCTGTATAAATATCACCATGCCCAGCATCTAATAATATATGATATGGTGAATGCGATACGAATAAAATAATCGTTAATAAAAGGTAGACTGAAGTACGAGTTCATCGATTTTCTGCTAATCGACTGGCGTTATATTTGACAATGTGTATCAGATATCATATAATCCAAACGGCGGTATGTCGGGCTTAATATCTGCATAATGCTTTTTTCAGATTCATTTATGCAAACGCACAGTGTATGTTTTTGGGCGTGGACAAGCAGTGTCGAAAAGAGGTAAGGACATTTATTTTGCACAAAAGTCTCAATCTCCCCACCCTCATTGATTCCACTTATCAATCCCCATTTACACAGATTCTAATGACAGAAATTAATATTCAAAGTATAAACAATACTTGTTTATGAAACAGTTATTGTAAACAATAAAAGCTATATAAACAACTGATGTATACTACTTGCGATATAAGAATATCAGGCAAACACATAACAAAAAACATAGAACTGTACTTTTATAAATTTTATATCAATAACATGTCTAATATCTAAGAAAAATGTGTAATTAAAATCCAACCACCAATATTTGACACAATTCAGTGGTTGTAAAATTGTTATAGAAAATCCTCTATAAAAGTATAAACTACTTTTAAATACACTACAACAACATGATGATGATGATGATGATGGTGATAATGATGATAATGATATATCTAATAATTTGTGGTGATTGTGGTTAATTGTCCAACGGTTGCCACCAGGGTCACTTGGCACAGTTCTGGATAAAAGCACTCCGGTATTCCAATAATTATATGAATATCGATTTCCTAGATGACGAGTAAATAACGGTGATAAATGAATATCGAGTTCTGGTGGTGTTGAATTTTCACATAGCAATGACAGTTTTCGTCCAGTTAAATTTGACACAAAACTGTTTTTGTTTTTAAGATCATTGCCTTCATAGTTCGTTTGCACATACTCATTATATAATGCCATTAAAGAATGAAGATGAACCGATGAATAACAATCATGATGCAGGATTGTCACTTTCAGTATACAAGTTCTATCACAAAAACTACACACGGGGAGTTGATCACGACTGGAACAATTTAGTGAAACTTTCTGGTAACGCTGCCCCAACATTTACAAAGAGCCCTTTAAGGACGTTGAGTTCTTTGGTTAAAAGATCTATTTTTTTCTGGAGTCTATCGTTCTCTGTTGATAACTCCTGTACTCGACTTTCAGTAGTTTTTTGTCGCTCTTTGGCCTTTGCGCGACTTTTTCTTACCGCAACGTTATTTCTTGATCTCTTTTCTGAATATTCTTCGCTTCCCTTCACTACCACTTTCTTACTCTTTCCCCGACTGTATGGTTTGGGGCGACTGCTGCTGCTCTGGATTGTTGACGATGATGAGACAGTGGGAGAGGCGGGGTCGCCGAAGCTGGTTGAAGTGCTCTCTTCGATACCGAAATCAGTTTCTATGTCTTCGGTCTTCACTGTCAGGGTATCCCACACAGACCCTTCGTCTGCAGTGGTAGTTGTAAAATCTTCGAACTTAGGCAGATCGGTCATACCCAGGGACGTTGTCACAAAGCTTGATGTATCACTATGTAGACCAACTGCCGACCCAACTTCACTTATTCTAACAGTCGTTTGATCTGAGGATAATAGTTTAATATGTTTTGACTCTGTATAAAGATATCCAGATAAATCGAAAGCAAGTTCGTTAGACGGATCAAGATCGTGCAAAAGTGTATCTTCAATAAATGAACTATCAACTGTATTATCTTTAGATTCTATAAAAAATGTTCCTTTGATAGGCTTCTCACCTTCACCGAACTCTGGCATGTCATACATTAGAGTTTCTAAAATATCCCCAACATTAGGACATGGTGAACCTGTGTCAGTGAATAAATCGTCTTCTAAAGACTGGATCAGGGAGTTTCTCGTAGAGGTATCTATCTTGGCGGTGTCCAGGAACCAATGGTCACGTCAGAATATCGTGTCTTCGTAGTATGTTGGTGTAACCCGTTTTCTCACCCACTCTTCTATCTTCTCAAATCTGATTCGTTGCTATTGCTTTGAATGATGAAATGTACGACTAGCCGGCGTATTTATCAATAGGCTTTAGCCGCATCACCGAAAGAGAAATATCCTACGCCAAATAATCTATATATTTGTAACAGATGACAGTTTATATATTTGTTGTCATCAATACAAATATGCCAAGTCCAGATGATACGTTGCCTTACTCTTTGGATTTCCTGATTAATAAAACACATTTAACCAATGGAATGTGGGACTAAGTTTCTGTGCGGATTCTGATATAGGAATGTCCGAGCAAATTGTCGCTATTTTTAGCATATGACGACAAGTCTTATATTTGACGTATTCACCTAAAAATAGCTATGACGCCAAACCTTTGAAAAGTTCACCACATAGCAGTATTATATTAACATACAAATTTATTCGTCCTAGGAAAAATTTAATATGTAGACATATTTTAACATAAAGTTGTGGTCATTAATTTAACAAATTTCGCTTTGTTCTAAGCTGTAGTTATCAGTGTTTAAAATTAAATTGTCTTTGGTAAAATTTCCGCGACGGGGTAATCACCTGTTCTAAAAATAGATTAAGCTCGGAGTGAAGGGAAGCGTCAATTTTGATTGGCTGATAAATCGCAGTCTTGCGTCAGCTTTTGTACTGCTAGTTCGTGTATGCCTGTGTTGAATATGAAGTAGATATCGAAGACGAAAGAGATTTAATTTGAGGTATTCTACCAGTTTAGAGACCTCCATCCCTGGGTAAAGTATATTTTTATTAGTGATAGGTCTCCAAAATTGTGAATATGCTCATAAAAATTACAGAACGACACCTGGAGATAGACGTTAGTAGTGATATTTCGAGCCACGGACATAAAAAAAGTGTCAAGAAGTTGACCAAGCATGAACAATTTCCGCGGCGTCAGTATCTATTTTTAGTTACATAATAAAGTGAAAGTACCTGTGAAGCAGTATATTTTGTTATTATTAGTTTTCTTTGTTGATTTCAATTAAATCTGTTGACTGTTTATACTAATTTCGATTGAATCTTAAATCATTATGCTACATTTATGACTTGTGTTTTTTCGATAAATAAACAAAAGAGACGGACTGATACTGCAAGACTGAGACTTTTTAATTACGTACTTAAGTAATATGAATATTAACAGATTTTTATCAGCTTTGGCCGCTATCTGGTACTGCCTCATCATATCGACAACTGATATGTAAATAAGCCTTTTCCCCACCGTGGTCCTAAGACTATTGGAATCCTTATTCACTTATTGTCTATTTTTTACCTTGATTCTTCTTTGTTCGCCAAAAGGAATCATTTCTTGTTACATCCGAAACAAATTTATAATAATCCAGCACTGTTTTTATTTAGAATTTAGCGATAAAAAAAAAAACGAAAAAAATTTGTTTGAAACGATCCGCCATTGACTGCCATATGGCTACTTAATCAGTTAACTGCACATGTCACTTGACTGTTTCATTGAATCATTGATAGACTTTTATTAAATATGTATGTAAGATTTATATAAAGATCTGACAATTATCGCTATAATTAAAATAGATAATGAAAATTTCACTCAAATTACTTTATTCTGAGTGTAGTTAACAATGTTTGAAATTTTGATAAGAATAACATTGTCTTGATTTTCTTTGATACCTGTGTTAGATAATTCATATAAACAATCTTGATTATTCATTATTAAATGACAGTTATGTTTCAATCCATTAAAAATCATGACCATTCGATAGTCGAGAGAGTTGATTATGGGCTTGTGATGTTAACAGATGGATCTCTAATTGGTAGTTTATAAGCTTTATATGATGAAGACAAATCTGCAGTTGACAGATTTTGCATTTACTTAATTTATCTATAATTGGGGGTTGGGATAGCCTAGTGGACAGATTTTGCATTTACTTAATTTATCTATAATTGGTGGTTGGGATAGCCTAGTGGTTTAGTCTAGAGTGCCGTGCTTCGACCTCTAGCTGGCCGGTCACCTCTGGTTTGCGGCTGTGGTTTTGAGCCCTGGTGTGAGCGTATGTGGCATGGAGATAGGGGCGCCTTCTCAATCTCGTGGGTTTCCTCCGGTTTCCTCCCACTGCACAAGACCCCTACGCGCAAGCGAATTATTGAAATAAAATTAAACCATATGTTAGTCCCGAAATGACCTGGTTTGTGTTGAGTGGACGTTAAACCCCATTTCTCTCTCTCTCTCTTTTTATCTATAAGTAAAGATGAAACATTTCAAAGAATGTGCATGGTTTATACAAGATTAAAGATGCATTATTTGAGATCTAAATCTGTCTAATGATAAAATGGATACCATAATTGAGACTTATTCTTGTTTGTCTAGTACTGACATCACATGTTCCAACACTACTAACTTCGCTCTGAGTCTGAATGACGTACATGTTAGCTTGTTCAGCCATTTATTAAATCAAATGGATGACTGTTTAAATCCAAATTGAGCGACATGTAATGAAGGTCTAATTATTAATTTCTATAGCATCTGAAGAAGGACTTGTAATAAGTAGATTTAGCTCTTAAATAATGTATCTTTAATATTCTGATTGCTTATTTTGCAGAAGTGCACTTGCCTCCTTCGCAGTCGATTTAAAACCATAGCTTCGACAGCAGCAAATTTTAAAGTATGGCACCTCGCAAAATGAATGACAGTAATACAGATGGCTCGGATGGAGAAGGCAAGAGTGGGAGAAAGCGACAGTCAGTGACCAGAGATAGTGACGAATATAGAAAGCGGAGGTGCAGAAATAACACAGCTGTACAGAAAAGTCGAACCAAAAGTCGCCAGAAAGCTAAAGAAACTATGGCTAAAGTAAATCGACTAAGACAAGAAAATGAAATGCTTGAACAAAAAGTGCAAATTTTAACAAAGGAACTGAGTGTTTTGAAGGACCTATTTTTGGCCCATGCAGGAATTGTTGCAGATGAAAATTGTCAAAAAGCTTGTGATGATGCAGTTCAAAGCGATCACAAATATTCAATTAATGTGAAAAATGAGTCAAAAAACTTGTAGAAGCAAGACTGTATCAATACATAAGAAATATGTAAGATGTATAGAATAGTGTCATTGAAGCTCACAAAGTATTGTTCACAATGCTTACGTTGTAACAAATACACGTAAATATTTTATACATCAGGTGCCATATAAAACAAATTGTTGTCAACTTTCAAACACTGACCAATTGTTTTACACTTTATGGTGTTATGTATGTCAAGGACACGGCCTATGCCTGTAATGCATACATGTTTATTATTGGGAGTTGTCTTGATCTACTTTTGTATAAACACAGGATTTCACACTGACCTACATGTACATGTAATCCTTTGTAAAAATACTGAATTGGGTAAACCCAAATTTGTACATGTATACAATCATAATGGAATGGAATATGAAGAAGAATTAAACGTTTCTGCCCATTGTAATCCATGGAATAATGATATATTTTCAATTAACCACTTTGGTACAAAATTGTTGTTCATACACTTGATTTGATCTTTGTCGGACATTTACGTCACTGTATATCATCAATGATGAATGTTAGGACAGTACATGGAAATGGTTAATTCACATCTTCATAATATGTTCTCAGCCAATAAACCAATATGATGGAAGAGTAGTACTAAATTGGTTAACTGAATAAATTGTTTTTCACTAAAATGTCAGACGTGCTGTTACTACATGTAGGCCAAAACCATACTTTTGATAAGCTACTTGCAATGGCTAGATATAAATGTTTACTAAACAGCCTTTATACGAAGGTAAATTTGATATACTATCAATTGTAGTTATTCCATAGCTTTGGAACATGGAAACATTTTATATGAGAAAATGTATTTTAGTCTTTTTAAAAAGTCAATATTTAAAGGGAGATAACCCATATCTATGGATTTTGAAATATATCTTGTTATTTTTGTAAAACAATCACAATGTTTGTGTATATAGATATATATATATTTAGTGTAACTATTATTCCACTGAAGTTTATTATTGTTTCTTATTAATGATCAAGAAAATCATATTTATTAATATTTGTTTGAATGTTATTGAGATTATTGATGACCATGGTTATTGTGCTGACTTTGAGTAAAACTATATCGTCATTTAATTTAATTACCATATACCACAACATAACTAATGAGTACACAAAAAATTACGCAGAAGCCTAACTTTGTCGGCCAGAAAAAGTAAGTCTGTAATTTGTCGCAAGTATTTAATGAGGTGTTGGAAGTAAGACCGTACTTAAAAAAATATTCTGGTTCTCAGATACATGTACTCCAGTGTGAGTTAACAAGAATCACATGACTTGTTTTTATTTCATTAATTTATAATTACCTCATTAAAATATTGTCCACTGGTTACAGGAAGCGACTCTTATATTCTAGATGTGGACCATAGGCTCAGTTATCATCTTCACAGCCATAAATGAAACTGGATAATCATACATTTCTATAAACAACATGAAATAAATGTAGTGCCTTGAAATGTGATGTTTATGAGAAGTCATTAAGCCTATTAGTGATATGTTCATAAAATGAAAAATCTCTCCTCACATTAGATTTGTTGGAAGGATTGTCTAAGAACCAGAATATTTTGTTTTTATGACTTTTCTATTTCATGGAAGTGGTGCAAATATTAAAGATTTTTGACATTTAACATTCAATTGTTTGGTTGGAATCTGTTGAAATATGTACCAGGCGGTTTTGTTGAATACAGTACTGATTTTTTTTTTGTTGGCAAGTCAGAAACATATATTTAACCATCAATTAACAATCAAATACAAACCTACCAGGAAAAATAGATTGCCCTCAAAACACAACAAAATTATTTGGAAAATCTATAAATTATAACATAGGTACAATCATATATGATTGAATTGTGGTCTGAATAAGCAATTTTGTTTATATTTAATTTTTCTTGGTTATTTAGAAAATACACTTTATGATAAAAATAAGTAAAGCGGGTCGATCTATGATAATGTGAAGCTGAACTGAAAAGCTGTAACAATAAGTTCAGATCTATGTTTATTTTAAGCTGAACTGAAAAGCTATTAAAATATTTTGATATTACTTTATGCAAATTGTTAATAAGGTAAACAAATTTCTTTATATTACAGTTATAGATTGGTGTAGTATAATGATGAATTTCTTTATTCATATTTGAAAATAAATCTTTTTTAAAATTCGTCTTCATTACCTGAAAATATATCTTCTAGAAAAAATCTTATTTTTACTGTTCAAAACCTTTTAATTCCAAATTTGAAACAAAGCATCTTTCATATGATTCGAAGTGGCTATTTATTAATCTAGTCCCTGAAGAACAGAACTATGAATCGGTGTGGCCTTTCTTGTTGAGTATGGGGCGAATGGTTAGAGCAAGTATCATTAGGTCTGTCATTCGAATCAACTAGCATGGTTTCTAATTCCCGTCGTCTGTCCAACCTCGTGGGTTTTTCTCCAGGTCCTCCCACTGCTAAAGACCCCTACATGCAAGTGAATTATTGAAATAAAATAAAACCCTGTGTTATTCACGAAGTGACCTAGTCTTTATCATGTGAACAGTAAACCCCATTTGTTTCTCTCTCGTTGAGTACAAATCTTGACCAAATTTCACAAACTTGCTACATATATAGCAAGATTCTGTTAACGTCTATAGTTATCGCTCTTGTTGTGAATGCTCTAACCAATGACAGTTATATGAAATTTATATGCATCATTTGAATTAGTCAAATGAAGAAGCCTATTAAATTTTTAGCAATTTACGTTAATTACTTCTAGAGTTATAGACCTTGTTTCATTTAGTTGAACCTAGTGAATACTCGAAAGACAAAAGTTTCAACCGATCATTATGAAATTTATATGCATCATTCAAATAAGTGAAACAAAAAAGGCAATTGAATTTCAGCAATTTCCGTCAAATTACGTTGAGAGTTATGACTCTTGTTTTACTTTGTTGAATCTTGTATGTTTTGTGGCCTGGCTAATTATCTTTAATAATGACTGATATTATTGTTGATCACAGTACATTATTGTTGATCAATGTTATGGCCCTTGATACACTCTGTCGAACCCTGTGAATGCTCGAACAACCAAATTGATCATCCGATCTATATTATATTTATATGCATTATCTAGATTAGTGAAATGACGTATCCTATTGAATTTCTGCAATTTCCATTAATTAGGTCTAGAGTTTTGGCTATTGTTTCTTTGTTGAACCCAGTGAACGCTTTAACAACACATTTAATTCTGTTAGCTCTAGTAAGAAAAGCCTATCATACTGCCCTGATCATTTTAGTGTCTTTCAAATATTTCCATTAAAGAATCTGAATGTCATCTGAGGGATTCCCTGCTGACTACAAATTTCTGAAAGTTATCTCTCTTAAAAAGAAATGAAATGGGTTTTAATTTTACATCCCACTTTTCTGCACCAACCCGCTGATACACATGTAGTGGGCTATGGGGGTAATTGTGCCTGGGCTTTTCTTCGTGCATACCAATGTTTACAGGAGACCTCAGTTTTTCGTCCAATCTGACCAACTAGAATCCATTTCTTGCCAGGCCCGTACACCCTGTACCACTGACCAGGGTTTACCACACTGGAAATCCTGAGGGACTTTCTCAGCAAACTCTGAATCTTCTGGTTTGTTATCGGTATCAGTTACAAAAATATCCAGATTAACAACACCAATATTCTAATCAATTAAAAAAAAAAGAAATATTTCTAATTTAATTTTAAACACACACAGACTGTATTTGTTCCTCAAATGACATATTTCTAATATCACACGCACAGCTGCTAGCACTATATAATTAACATTTAGAAACTATAAATCTTTCCACTGATGTCTTTTTAATGAAACATGTTTGTTTTGAAGTCTTTGCCATGAAGGCTTTTTTGAAAGACCATAAAGTTTTGCTAATGGATACTCAGGACCTGAAGACGGTGGTTGGAAAGGAGAAACATCTTTTAATTTTTCTTTTAAAACTTCTTCTTGTATATCTTTCACATCTCTGTATCTATTTAAATATCTGAAGAAAGAAAAATTATACATATTGTAAATAGAGTAAGATGCAATTATAATACGAGTTGAAGCTAAAGGGAGGTAATTCAGTGTTATAAATAATGCTTTCTTATTCAATGGTCTACTGTACCCAATAAACCATTCAAATAAAAAAGACGTCCCAAATATTGTGTCAATAGTGAACATATTCGCAGATCATCTAATTAAAATATCGGTGGTTTGGCTCAGATCATTTTTTTTTATTTAAAAAGATGGGTTGCTAGGCAATGAAACATGGTCAGCAAGGGTTATCACAGATTTATTCTTTGGGGGGGGGTGCGAGCACTAACAAGCCAATTTCATACAGATCAGTTTGTAATTCCCGTAGTTTGAGAATTAAAAAGGTTCTACAAACTGAAACAAGGGCCTTAACTCTGGAAGTAATTTACAGAAATTGTTGAAAGTCAACAGACTATTTTGTTTTACTAATAAAATAATGCATATAAATTTCATACAAATCTGATGTTAACTTTACAGAAATTGCAGTAATTCAATAGGATTCCTCGCTTCACTAATTTGAATGATGCATATAAATTTCATACCGATCGGATAATAACTTTTGTTGTTCAAACATTCAAAAGGTCCAACTAAGAGAAACAAAGTAATTAATGGAAATTGCTGAAATTCAATAGGATTCTTCGTTACACAAGATTTCTGCTTTTCACTTTTGTTGTAGATTACTTTTATCATTAGAGTGTTCACAAGGTTCAACAAAATGAAACAAGGGCCATAACTCTATTAAGTAATTGATGGAAATTGCTGAAATTCAATATACGCTTCTTCACATAATAATTTAATTGATGCTTATATATTTTATACACATCGGATGGCTATGGCAATCTACGACCCAACCACATTTCCATGTGGGCATATAAAAATGAATAAAGAGAGAGAGAGAGAAATGGTGTTTAACGTGCACTCAACACAAACTAGATAATTTCGTGGCTAACATATGGTTAATTTTATTTCAATAATTCGCTTGCGCATAGGGGTCTTTAGCAGTGGGAGGAAACTGGAGGACCCGGAGAAAACCCACAAGGCTGGAAAAAAAGAATAAAGAATATACTTACAAATTAAATGGTTGTTTATGAGGATATTTTGTTTGATTAGGATGGTAATTTGGTGGATGAATAAATTCAAAAACAGGTTCCTTCATATCTGTAAATACCAAATAAATACATGAAATAATCACATTAATTGCTTCTTAAAAATAATAGGTTTTAAGAAACTGTAAATTTTTTTAATGATGTCTTAACCCTGAAGCTGCTAAACTTTTGACGTCATATCAACTGAATTGTTTTTGGTATACATGCACGACCTAGGGTGCCTCTACAAAAACTGGTATGGCTGCCAGAATCCACAAATCAGAATTGTAGCACTGACACTGTAAAATCTGAGTCAACAACTGTGATCAAATTCACTGTCTTCATCATTAAATAATACACACAACACTTCGGTTCCTAGGCAGTTAGCCTGACTGGGTTTCTTTTTTTGATATGTATCATCACATACGTTACCAAAATCTTAGGAAAATTAGCAAAACCCCATCTATCGAACATGTGAGTTAAGTCTATTAAAACACCTGGAAATAAATACAATCGGTAATCCCAGAATATTCCAGGTGCCGTATAAGGAAGGCTCATGCCAATCCCGGAATAATTCGCGTATTGGATGATTTGACACATTTGGACAAAAAACATACTCAAACTAATTTATCATAATTTTGCTTCAAATCCTTCTCAAAACATTGTATTTAGGCCAGGGAATACCCCTGTTATGAAAAATCAAAAGAGGCTATGTTTGTGTCACCTGGCTGACGCAGTACCTGGCAACGGGTGCAAGCCAGAGCAGAATTCATTTCATATGTCGTGTTTTATTGCTGATGACTTATCATAAATATCGAAACTCAGTAAATTTGTGTGCAACCTTTGATGTCACTCAAGCAAACAAACCCTAATCGTCGAGTTGCCGGTTAGTGAAACACATACAGTTTTTTCCTGTAATATAATTCATCTAATTATAGTTTGAATTATACTTATGTATAACCGAAGAACGATAATAAAAGAATAACAGGCAACGAAACATACGCCCACAGCAGCTAAATCGTTTTGCCCCACGTTAACAATTAGTAGAGGAAACATTTAATATCATGGATTTAGCTGGTCAGTTATCAAAATTCATTGAAAATCAAAATATTTGTTCGTTTCAACACCTTAAACTCTGTGTATCAATCTGAAATCAATCGGATGATAAGTTTGGCGTCACAAGTAGTTTCTTATCATCCAAACAAATATTCTACGAATATTAGTCTGGATGGGTCCTCAAAATTTGACAGAAAGTCGGTCATTGTCTGGATTATCCAGTCTTTCAAGTTACCACGTACTGAATCTATCAAAACATCTCGCTTGTCAACAATGGCACTCTCTAAAATTTTGTTTTAAAGGTTTTAATTGAAATGGTAATTTTCTCTCGTCATGAATCAAACGTATGGCTTCTCACAATCTCCTTAATCGCGATGCATGCTGTTGTATCGTCTCTATTTTGTTTCTAATAATAGATGTGCCAAGTGAATTGTGGGATATATTTTATCCTCGCTTTATAGAATCTATCAAAATCGACCCGCTTCATAATATCTATGACTTACCGAGACTTTAGCGAAAAGGTTCCATTGCCCATGCGTAACCGGGAGTTTGGTTTTTTATGTGGTAGATTATCCAGTAATTTTCGTCAATAATTGAGAACCGACCCAGACCCTCCGTGCTAGGGGGTTCTGGGTGACCGAGACTACGTCACAAGGTTTTTTGAAGTACTCAAGGGAGATAACTCTGGAAGTAATTATTTGAAATCGCTCAAAATCAATAGGCTTCTTCGTCGCATGACCTTAAACAGTGTGTGTAAATTTAAAGTCAATTGGATATTAATTTTGGCCTCTAGAGCATCCACAAGAATTTTTGATGTGATCAAGGGCCACAACTCTGGCACTAATCATCGGAAATCGCTCAATATCAATAGGCTTCTTCGTCCTATGACCTTAAACACTGTGTATAAATTTAAAGTCAATCGGATATTAACTTTGGCCTTTAGAGCGCCCACAAGATTTTTTGAAGTGATCAAGGGCCATAACTCTGGCACTAATTATCGGAAATCGCTGAAAATCAATAGGCTTCTTCGTCTTATGACCTTAAACACTGTGTATCAATTGAAAGCCAATCGGATATTAACTTTGGCCTCTAGAGCATCCACAAGATTTTTTGAAGTGATCAAGGGCTATAACTCTGGTAGTTATTATCGGAAATCGCTGAAAAACCTTAACCTCTAGAGCGTTCACAAGCAATTGTGGACGCCTGACTGACGGATGGGGGCGATGACAATATACGACCACATTTCAATGTGGGTGTATAAAAACAATACCTAATATCTCTCTGAAAACTTTTTGTACACTTGGATCCCATTCAGCTTGGAAGAATGAGAGAGCAGCTGGTGTTAGCTTATCCTGACACCGACCATAAAAATCAACTGTACTAAATGTTCTCTCTGATAAGGAAATGCTGAAAAAAAACAGTACATGTTATAGTATATGAAATGGAATCTTCAATGGGTTTAACGTCCTACTATTCTGCCCCCACCTGGGCAAATGAAGACAGACATACAAAGAGAGTGTACTATGTGGAAATTTTACATGGAAATTTTACATGGAAATTCTTAACACAAGGTACAATTTTATGGATACACAATTACTGAGTTTGTTACTAAGCGATGTTTCGACGAGGATGCTTTCGTCTTTATCAAGCATCCTCGTCGAAACGTCGCTTAGTACCAAACTCAGTAATTGTGTATCCATAAAATTGTACCTTGTGTTAATATGTTCAATTACTAAATGCCAACCATAGAAGATGGAAATACTTATATCAAATCCTAACTGTCAAAGGGTCTTTTATGTGCACTCCAATATGTACATTAGATATTGTTTTTTCATACTATATGTTGTCCCGGCTAATGCAGGGATTTAAACACGGAAACTTTAGGTTAGGGAGCTGACGTTTTACTCAATTAACCACATTAAATGATACAGGGGATAGATATAAAAGGAGGGGTGGGGTAGGGATGTGCTTTTTTGTCTGGCAATTTATAAGCTACATTCAGTTCTCAGTCACAGCGTACCCCATGGGTTCCACGTTGGCCGTATATGCTGGTCGGGTCCAAGGGCTATGGAAAATGACCGTAACTAGATGTGACCCTGCGGTCATTTTGCACGCCGGGAAAAAAGTCTTTTTTTCATAGCCTAATTTTCAAAAATGGCTACAATCGAAATCCACTATGTAACTATAACATTGTACGCCGTACCCTCTTTTATTTTTACCATCTCTTAAAATTTCTGTATCTGTACAGAAATATTACTTTATAAATATCTGTACTTAATATTTTATTCATGACCAAGCTCCCTATAATTTTACATTCTGATTTACAAAGATCTACATCATTTCCTTTACTGACAAACAGAACTTGTATGTATAAATATTCACCAATTAGCTGTTTTCTTCATACTAGAATAATCTATTTTGCCAGTCTGTTCGTAGAGAACAAACACATATCTTAATAACCCTGTTCCTCTTGGGGGAAATGGTGGTAAGTAATCACATAAGACTTCTCCAGTGCTCACATCATTGCCCGATATATTGCCTCTGTATGTAAAAAATCAAAGAAGTATCAGTATATTATCTTATGATATAAATCTATCAATAATAAAAAATATTTTTTAGTAATTAAGACATTTCTGTATATAAATTAAAGGTGTAGGACAACTGCCCCTCATAACATACAAAATTAAACTTGTCTATGCACACAAACATTCAAATTTTATATAGGAACTTTTTAAAGGCAATTTATACCAATTTCTTTTGATTTTCATGTTCATCATCCAGTAGAGCTAATAAGACTTGATGGGTTTATATTAATTCAATAAACTTAAATGGATCAAGAACAGCATACTTTTTTCTACAAATCTTAAAATTTACCAAAAACAAGATCCGATAATTGATCATTTGAATTTGACCCTACAAATGTACATCTAAATAACTAAATATCAGACATACATGTATTCAGATCAAGGGAGGTTATTCTTCTACTGAACCGATAGATTTTAAATTTTGTACTAAAAATATGTGATATAAATTTGCTTACATCATCCAGTGTAAACATTCTGCATCATTTTTTTCTAAATGACCATCTGGGCTAGACATGACCAGTGTCCACCATGTATTAGGATCACAGTTGTACTTAATATGTGGTGGGTTTTGGGCCTGAAATACAAAACATGTAAATTGGAAATCTAAGAACATCTAAGACAGATTCATAAGGGTAATCGCCCTGTCGTCAAGGTGTGGATTATGTTGATTACAGTCTTAGTGAAACTGTCATTACAACCAAATTCATTGTGTTCCAAAGTCTCAAACAATCAAATTACTTATCTCGGTTAAGCCACAGTGGAAAATGAGCATGACTGAACATCGTCAAGGCATTCACCTAATAGGCACCTACACCAAGTTTGAACATTCTACCAAGGTCATTTAGGACTAACAAATAGTTCAATGTTAATTTATTTCAATAATTCGCTTACAGTCTTACAGGTGCCTTTAGCAGTGCAATCAAACTGGAAGACCCTGAGAAAATCCAAGCAAGTTGACTCAATGACAGACCTTATGATACAACGTGCCATCAAAGCCCCCATCTCAATACGAACCTTAGCAGAAAGTACTCATCATTAACTTGGTCATGGTAGTGATGTAATAAAACTATACACAAAGATTTACCACTCTCACTCAATTAGAATCAAAGTTATCAGGCTCCAAGTTATCAACTAATCAAATTGCTTATCACTCTGCTTACCCTGAGCAGAAATCTAACTTAGACAGGCAGACAGATAGACCCATTTTAATAGTTCCCTGCTTTCTTCGAAAGGTAATGGACAACAAACACAGCAATTGTTGGGTGTCGTTCAAGTGTTTGGGTGAATAAATTCACTTACATCCCTAGACTATATTAACCTTCAAATAACCACCTTATTTTGAATAGCTGTTCCTATCTTCTACTTGTGTAGTCATAGTGGCTAAGAGCATGTTAGCTATTTAGAAAAGGAATTACCTCGGTTGGAGTTATTCTGTTTCCAAGATACAGTGGCATGACAAACTCTTCATCTACATCATATTCAATATCCATGAAGAGTTTAGGATAAAAATAACAATGGTCAAATAAATCCTTGTAAATTCCATAATGTTCAGCCAAGACATATGAGTGGTTAGGCATTTGTTCTTCAACCCAACTCTGCCTCACTTCTTCCAAATTTACTTCCACTTAAAAAAAAAATTCTTAGTAGAGAAAAATTCTATTAAATTGACATATTGAGCAGTTAAACTGCTGCACCTTCAGGTAAACAAATATAAACAAGCCAACAGTGAGGCTGATGTCCCCCGCCAACATACCCAAAATAAATAGATGACACGTATTAAATTAATCGCACATTTATTTTTTTCAAATGTATCGAGCAATCAAACTGAACACGAAGTGTCATCCAAAAGTGTTTTATAAAGAAAAATGCTAAAACCGAGGAGAAAAATGAAAATGTACCCTAGTTAGGGGGACCCAAAACACAGACAAAAGGGCCCCCACGCTTGACAAAAGGGCCCCTATGGCCAAGGGAAAGGGCCCTCGTGTCCAAGTCAATCGTTTCTATACACTGTTACTGTCGAATCCATTACTGAATGAGAATGCAGTCATTGTATTGGCATAAAAATCATCAATCAAGATGAACCTAAGCTATCTTGTCCCAAAGTATCAACCAATCAAATTGCTTATCTCTGTCTACCCTAAGAAGAAAATGCTCATCTTCGAACTCCATCAAGGCATTGACCTAATAAGCATACACACCAATTATGAACATTTTAACTCAATTCGAAGGAGAGTTATTGTGTTCCAAAGTCTCGGCAAATCAAATGGCTTATTGCTCTGCTTACCCTGAGCAGAAAATGCTCATTATCGATCTTAGTCAAGGTATTACTGTAATCAAACTATACACCAAGTTTCATCACTCTCACTTAATTAGAACTAAAGTTATCGTGTCCCAAAGCATCAACCAATCAAATTGCTTATCTCTGCTTACCATAAGCGGAAAATGCTCATCTTTGAACTGCATCAAGGCATTGACCTAATAAGCATATACACCAAGTTTGAACATTTTAACTCAATTAGAAGGAGAGTTATTGTGTTCCAAAGTATCGACTAATCAAATTGCGTATCGCTCTGCTTACCCTGAGCAGAAAATGCTCATTATCGAACTTAGTCAAGGTATTACTGTAATGAAAGTATACACCAAGTTTCATCACTCTCACTTCGTCAGAACTAAGGTTATCGTGTCCCAAAGCATCAACCAATCAAATTGCTTATCTCTGCTTACCCTAAGCGGAAAATGCTCATCTTCAAACTCCATCAAGGCATTGACCTAATAAGCATATACACCAAGTTTGAACATTTTAACTCAATTAGAAGGAGAGTTATTGTGTTCCAAAGTCTCGACCAATCAAATTGCGTATCGCTCTGCTTACCCAGAGCAGAAAATGCTCATTATCGAACTTAGTCAAGGTATTACTGTAATGAAACTATACACCAAGTTTCACCAATCTCACTTAATTAGAACTAAAGTTATCGTGTCCCAAAGCATCAACCAATCAAATTGCTTATCTCTGCTTACCCTAAGCGGAAAATGCTCATCTTCGAACTCCATCAAGGCATTGACCTAATAAACACATACACCAAGTTTGAACATTCTAGCTCAATTAGGAAGAGAGTTATTGTGTCCCAAAAAGTGTGACGGACAGACGTACAGACAGACAGACGGACGAACCCATTTTAATAGTCCCCAAACTTTCTTCGAAAGGCGGGGGACAACAACAGAAATTGTTGCTAGAATAGGTATTAAAGTGACTACCATTGTGTAAATACATGTCGTGTCAAGACCACCACCAATCAAAACGTTGACAAATTCCATCAATACTAATGCTTTGGGTCAAGATTCTAAGCGGTCATAACCTAGAAATTTGATAGGAGGGCTCTTCTGAATTGAGAGTTTATAAAAATGTTTATTTCCACTTCTGTTCAGATAAATTTTGTATGGAGCCAAATTGCAAAATTATCATAGTCAAAATGGTAAAAATTGCCATTTTCAAGATATCACATAACACTTTAATACATTTTATGGATATTTAATATCATGAAACTAACTATTAGTATCATAACAAAAATTAACCATGCAAAGATCTAGTTATATTTTTTCCATCTCTACTTTTTGCTTGCAAATTCACTGTAAATTTTTCATCTTTGCATTTTCAATTATCAGTTTTTCTCTGCATTTTCGACTATCAATTGCTCCAATATCAATTAAATTGGGGAAATAAATTTGCAATCTTTAATCAATGCTACTTTTGACAGATTATACCTGTGAATATGAAAATTTGAAACCCTTGGTAGATTGGCAGAATATGATAATGCTTGCCAAATGTTAAGACAATGAGAATATGCCCTCCTGTCAAATTTTAGAAGCATGTTCCCGATTTTGAAACACACCATGAACAACCGTGACTGCTCCAAAATATGTACAAATCGGTGTCGTATTGCATTTGTAAGCCCATTCACAACCACATTGAGACCAGCTATAGTGTTTTTCTAAATGAACATTAACAACGCAGGTGGTGTGTTTACAAGAATTGTGGACAGACAACGAACATATTAAACACAGACAATGAGTGACAATGACATATAAAACCTTCCAGAATATAGAATTTAAAATGATGGAGAATTCCCTTCTATAGACTTACATTTTTTAAGTCTAGAATTTTTTTCATATTTTTGTCTTTCCTTGAGCCACTTGGTATCAAGGCGCTTTCCTACATTTTGTAGTGGAAAACCTATATTATTTCTTACAACATCTTTTTCCTTTCTTTCCTTTATTTCTGAAAATAAAAATATCATGTATTGAGCTCATTTTTTCTAACTTCTAACTCATAACATTTTCTGTGGAAACTTGAATAGATCACAGGACAGAACTATGATAAATAAAGGTAAAGTTCCATCAGCTGATTTTTAGTTTGTAGGTACATGTAGCATGGGGCAATGGAAAAGAGCGTTTTGAGTGAGAGGGTGGGACACATGTATATTCAAATTATCAGCCCTTGATAAAACTGTGTCAATGAGCGATGGGAAAATCAGTATTTTAATAATTTTATTGCAACTTAGATCGCAATATGACAAACGGTGATGCCATATTTTTACGTGTACTTTACGGTTTGCTAGAGATTTCCATTCGATTTGAAATTTGTGGTGTATTTCGCCAAACATAACTGATTTAAAATGAAATGGGGTTTAACATTCTATAAACTGGGCCAATGAAGACAGGCATATGCCATACAGTGTGCTATGAGGGAAATTTTGCCCGGGTAGTGGCACTACGGCCCACTCTAATATCGCATTGCAACTGCCAAAGGACCTCATTTTTTTGTCCCATTTAAACGACTAGAGGCTGTCCTTGTCAGGCCCTCTATCCTGCATCACGACAAGCCTCATGACAAGGTGAAACCACGCCTGAAAATCTGAATGAACTTTCACGGCCAAGGCAGGGATCGAACAACTATCAATTAGGTATAGAAGGATAACTTGTGTCTTCCTTTTACAGTCGTCACTTCCTTTTCACGAAATATATCTTAATAACGATCTCTTATATATGGAACGTGTTAACTGTTAACTCAAACTGTACCATTTTTTTGACAGTGGTGACGACAGTACCAAAATTGTCTTTAATATATTATTACCTGCTAATCTGTCTTTCAAAGACCGAGCAATATCATGTGGTTTTCCTCTAATACTACTATACAATAATCTGTAACAAGGAATCAAACACTGTGTAGTTTTTCTAGTAGTCAGAAGATCCTTGCACAGGTTTTTAAATGCATAATGTGCCATCGTCGTTTACTTTTTAGCTAAATCGCCGCCATTACGAAATGGGAGGTAACTCTAATTATTATTTTCTAAACTCACAACACCCATTACAAATCCAATAATGTCCAATTATCATAATGTTTTGATATATCAAATTATTGTTGTAGGGGGTCAAATTATTAGACAAAGCGACCACACAAGGGTTCAGTTTAACAGCTTTATTCCAGTATAAGAAAAAAAACCCTGAAAGTATACATTTATAATATAAGTAATACAATCAAACATATAAAAATCAATGCGTTCATATTCATTAAAATAATATATTACATATTAATAATAAAACACTTCTAATTACTATTTACTTATACTTAATGTATAATATTAACCTATAAAGGTAAAACTACCTCCTGTTAACCCGCATGACATATGCAGAAACTCGTAGGTTCCTAATTAGTATAAAGCTAATTAATAAAATCATAACATATCTTACCCTGAAAAGGGGTTTTCCTGGCTTACCAGACTTTAACAAAGGTGAAGTACCTTATGAAGTCTGTAATAAAATAATATAAGTTGTATGAAAGTAATAAATGTAGATTTAAAGCGAAATGCTTTAAATAGCGTTATTATTATTGACTATATGTATAAATAAGATGTAGTTGCACAATGTAATTAATAAAAACTAGACTAACTTTAACTTATTTGAAAACTTTACCAATAAAACTAACATGGCCGCCACTTTAACAAAGACCAATTACACAATGAAATATAAAAACTATTAAAACAAATAGCAACACATACCTTTAAATTCTATCACTGGAACTTTATTAAAACACCTGCTCTCAATAATACACTATATTATACTAAATTGAAGAAGATTCAATTACAAAACTCTATAAAATTAAACACAAACTAACCATGAATTACAGAGGATGAAACTATCCTCTGACCCTCATGAAATCATTCCTAAGAAGTGACCATAGTGATGATGATACAAAAACTAAGAAAAACCTCAGGTCAAAGTTGAAATAAACTACCAGTGAGCTGAGTGAACTGGAACTCACTGGAAACCCCTTTAAGAAGAGTGTATAGGACAGGATAGTTTAAAGAAGCAGTGATGTGTAACATATTATCTAAGATTAAATTAGTATTGTGATTCATTTAAAATACCCATAAAATAAATAAAATCACTCTACCACATACTCCCTCCCTTTGGGAAAATGTTGTCCCTAACATTTAAAACTAACCAAACTAGTAAAACACATCTGGGAACAAACTCTTACACAAAGATGGTAATGAATTTAAAACAACTTGTAAACGATCAGGTGACAAACTCATGAAATCAGATGGTAGTAGAGACTTCGCCAAATCTGCTCGGAACTGTGGAGTAGAAGTTACTGGTTGTTGCTGAGACATGACGTAGTCTGTATACCGGGCTGGTTGTCTTCTCTCTCTCCCTGATCTTCTGGGAGTAGGATCTTCTGGCAAGGGTGATTCATCTGATGTCCCTGAATCTGAGACTGATGCTTCAGGCCTAACTGCATCATCTTGATGTGAAATATCAAGCTCAGGTTCTACCATATCCTCTATGACCTGTGACTCTGCTGGGCTAGCTGGGTGCAGGAAATCTGCACTTTCCACCAGGTACACAAGCTCATCCTCTTCACTCTCTGCCTCTTCCGGTTCTTTGATTTCTGTCACCTTTGGTTGTTGAAATTTCCTTGGCTTTGGTGTTGGGCCACGATGGATTGGCTCGATGACTGGAAGACTGCTGATTGGTAAAAGGTGGTTACGGTGCAGAGTTCTCTTTCGGGTTCCACCTAATTCCTGCAACTCGTACACCGGAATGTCTTGGTTTGGTCTTCTGAGGATCTTGTATGGCTTGTCCTCCCACTTATCAGCTATTTTATGTCTCCCCTCCTTGAACGCTAATCTCCTCACTAGAACTGTATCGCCAGGCTCCAAGATGTTAGCTCTGGCTCGTAGATTGTAACGCTTTCGTTGTTCCTGCTGCGTATCATCCACAAGGGCTGAAGCGGTTAGGTACGCGTACTCCAGTTTCTCCTTCAGGGATTCTACGTAGGCGTTGTAGCTTTTTACGGCCTCTTTACGCCCCACGAGTCCAAGCATAACGTCTACAGCTAATGTTGGTTTCCTACCAAACATCAACTCATACGGAGAATACCCTGTCGAAGAATGCCTGGTACAGTTGTACGCATGCACCATAGGTGCAACGTAAGTTTTCCAATCAGACTTCTGCTCAGGATGTAGAGTACCTAACATATTGAGCAAAGTCCGATTGAATCGCTCACATTGACCATTCCCTTGTGGATGATATGGTGTTGTTCGTGATTTCTCCATTCCAGTAAGTTGACACAATTCTTTAATCACACGTCCCTCAAACTGCTGACCTTGATCACTATGTATCCTTTGGGGAATTCCATAGTGAACGACAAAGTTTTCGAAAAATGCCTTGGCTGTTGTCTTGGCTGTAGTGTTTCTTACTGGAACAGCTTGCGTATACTTTGTGAAGTGATCTGTGATGACGAGAATACTGTCATAGCCTCCACGAGATTCCTCCACACACATGTAATCCATACACACCAGCTCTAGCGGTTGACACGATGTGATGTTAATCAGCGGACAGGTTGATGGTACGCTTTTCCTCTTGATACAGCGAGAACAGTTCTTTATGTAGGTTTCTATGTCAGATGTCATCTTCGGCCAATAAAAACGTTCTCGAGCTAGACCAATAGTTCTGTCCCTGCCTTGGTGTCCCATGTCATCATGGATCCCTACCATTGCCAAATTCCTGTAAGCCTTTGGAAGCACCAGTTGAAAAGTTTCTCCTCCTGATACATGGCTGCGTCTATACAATACACCAGATTGTAGAACGAAGTGTTCAAAATCCCTGTATAGAGCAGATTCTTCAGGTGAACAGTTCCGTCGCTTAGCAGGTCTACCTTCTTGGATGTCATGGCGTAACTGTGCTAGTAATGGATCTTCCCTCTGTTTCTTTTCCCATTCATCATCTCTCACAATAGGTGTTGTTGATGCAGTTGCAGTTGGTGTTGCTTGGTGAGACATGCTGATTGTTTGTATAAATCCATCTTCTGAGTCAATGTTCTTTAAAGCACCAATAACATCAGAGTCTATTTCTTCAAAATTGTCTTGTATCGTTCTACTGAGGGCATCTGCATCTATATTCTTCTTGCCTGCGCGGTAATGGATGGTAAAGTTGTAGTTGTTTAAAGCAGCTAACCAACGGTGTCCTGTGGCATCTAACTTTGCAGTGGTTAAAATGTAGGTCAGAGGGTTGTTGTCTGTGTACACTGTGAAGGTGTTATTAAACAGGTACTGATGAAATTTCTCTGTTACTGCCCACTTTAATGCTAGAAACTCCAACTTATGCGCAGGGTAATTCTTTTCCGATCTTGATAAACTCTTACTGGCATAGGCAATCACTTTCTCCATGCCATCCTTCTTCTGGTAAAGTACAGCACCTAAACCATGTCCACTTGCATCAGTGTGAAGAATAAATGGTTGAGAAAAATCTGCATATGCCAAGACTGGTGGTTCCACAAGAGATCTTTTAAGTTGGTCAAATGCTCGTTGTTGTTCTTCAGCCCATTTCCACTTATTGTTCTCTTTGTCCTTAGCCGCTCTCCCCCTCTTCTTTTTAGTTGGACCTCCAACTAGCAAATCGTTAAGTGGTTTTGCTGTCTTGGAAAAATCCTTAATGAACCGCCTGTAATATCCTACAAAGCCGAGGAAACGTCTCAGTTCATCTGTATTGGTAGGAGTTGGCCAAGAAGTTACCTTGTCTGTCTTCTTCGGATCAGTACATACACCATCCGCCGAAACGATGTGACCTAAATACCTTACCTTTTCTTTAAAAAACTCACATTTCTTGGGTGATAGCTTGATACCATGTTCTGCTAGCTTACCAAATACTTGGGATAACCTCTCGATGTGTTCTTCATAGGTCTTGCTGAAGATGATTAAATCGTCTATGAAAATAGCACATATCTTCCAATTCAGGTCTCCTAGGCAATCTTGCATAAGCCGTTGGTAAGAAGCTGGTGCATTGGTAAGTCCAAAAGGTAGTCTCTTGTACTCGTAAAATCCCAATGGTCCTACAGTGAAAGCTGTCTTTGGTATATCTTCTTCCTCAATACTGACTTGGTGGTAACCGGACTTCATGTCAACTACAGAGAAATACTGTGATCCAACAAGATTATCCAACATCTCCTCTATGCGTGGTAATGCATAGGCATCACGAACGGTCTTCTTGTTCAGCATCCGGTAGTCAACACACATACGAAGCGATGAGTCTTTCTTCCGGGCTAGAACTATTGGTGACGCATAAGGACTGCAACTACGTTGGATAATACCAGCTTCCATCAAGTCTTGAAGATGATCTTTAACCTCCTCATACATTGCAGGTGGTATTCGTCGATGAGGTTGCTTGAATGGAACATCGTCGGTAAGATTGATCTTGTGTTTCACCAAACTGATGCTACCAATGTCTTTGTCTCCTTGAGAAAATATGTCTGACCAACCAAGAAGGTAGTTCTTGAAATACTTGAGCTGTTCTTCGGTCAAGGCTGATGATGAAAGATCAATGTTATCAAGAAATGTACCAGTACTAGATGTTTCATTGGTAGATGTAGTTGGTAGAATACTGTTAACGGATGCTTTTCTCACCAAATCAACTATCTGTAACTCACAGAGGATGGAATGTGGATAAATCCGAACTGGGTTCAATGACAGATTGGATAACTGCACCAACACTTCTTTCCCCTCTTCATCAGGATACACCTCTAAAAGTGTAGGTGTCACTTCTACTGAAGAGGGTATCAGCGAATCAGGTGACCGCTGAAAAAGTAAACGTTGGCGACAAGTTATATTCAGTCTGTCAATCTTTCCAGTTAGGCAGATGGATTTGTTGCTACTCAGAACAATTGACGAATCTTCTGTACATTTAATTATCCCTGCGCTGTTCTTGTGTTCTTTCTCTTGAAACTGCATACATCGAAATGTCATACTCCAAATCTCTGGTAAATCAGATTGATGCAGAAAAGTATGACCCTCAGCTCGCAGTTGATTTAGCATCGGTTTCAAAACGTTGGTTCCTACTAGAGCTGGTGTATTGCTGTGGAATGGTGTATCAGGAACAACAAGGAATAAACAATCGATGGTCTTTGACTTTAAACTAGGAACCTGTATTGCAACAGAAATACATCCTAAATATGGCAAAGTATGTCCTCCTGCACCTTCTATCACTATTAGCTGTTCAAGTGGAGTTAAATAACAGTCCTCTGACTTCAGGTGTTTCTCAAAAAATGACAGGCACACTGTAGAAATTGTGGATCCTGTATCCAATAACCCGGAACATACTTGATTATTTAACATAATGACTGTGGTGTTACTGTGTCCAATCACATTCTTGGGACTTAAAATATTCATGTCTTCTGGCTGTCCCTCGACAGAGACATCTGCTAGTTTAAATCTGGCAGTATCATTCGGCAACCTAAAGCAATATGTCCCCATTCTCCGCAGCGGTGACATCTGTAATTGTCAGCTACAGGTGAAGACTTCTGACGCTGTTTTGAAACAGGCCCAGATTGATGACGTGAAGAAGGTCTTGGTGTCGACATCTGTGATGGTGAAAAGAACGATGTTGGTTGACTTTCCTTTTCTTTCTTCATCTCTTTCATTTCCTTCTGCAAGGAATGTACTGATGCTGTCAAGCTGGTAACTAACGTACGTAAGTCATCCTCTGCAGGCTGTTGAACCATCCTCATATGGGATCTTAGAGCAGGTTTAGGCGTAGGTGATGAGGCTATGACAGTATCTCGCTCTATCCGACGCACTTCCTTTAGAAGATCTTCGAAATCAGTGATACGGTCGTATTTATGAGCTGATCTGTCCTTTAAGTCTTGGTGAAGTCCGCTCCAAAACTTTACACGAAGTTTGGAGTCAAAAGTATCCATATCAACTTCACCCTCTTCTCTGGCTCTGTCAAGAAGATCTTCAATTCTACAGGCCCACTTTGAAACAGTTTCATCTCTGGCTTGACTGGTTGAATAAAACTGGGATAGCAAACACTGGCCTTGCTGAACATCCCCAAATCTGCCTTCAAGTTTGTCAACTAAAGCTCTTGTAGAGACACTGTGGCCTAAACGCATAGCTACTCGAGCTGCTTCACCTTTTAAAGATTTTGTAACAGCCATCTTGATGGAATCTGGACTGTGTTGACGATCTTTCAAAAGACTTATCACCTCAAATCTCCACAAGTCAAATGATGTATCTCCTTTGCTGGACGGATCACCTGAAAAGGTAGATACACGAGGAAGTTGTGGCACAAAACGAAGTTTGTCAACTGGTGGTGCTGTTGGTGGAGGAGCAGAAATATTTCCTGTGGTGGTCGATGAATGTAGATCAGCAGATGGTTCACCTTTTATCTTCCCCTTAGACTTGAGATAGCCGTACATCCAGTCAATTAGTTGTTCTGGCGAATCTGTCTTGGGTTTAACGCCCATTCCTGTAAACGCATCAAGCAAATTCTGTTTCTCTTCCTCTGACAAGGTGCTATCAGGGTTGTCATGTGATCCACCGGTTGCCATCTTGAAGAAAAAACGCACAAAATAATCACGGTATAAAACTAAAAATAAGAAAACGCACGCATTCCAACAATAAAATACACTAAGTTGTTGTTCGCTGAAGACGTAGTATGAAGTATGCTATTACGTTGAAATCAGGAAACAAATAAACACTAATACTAGGTACGTCCACAAATAATAATCTGTAAAATGCAGTTGATAATCAAACGACCAACTAGGAGCAAACAAAATACAATCAAATCAAAACAGTATAAACTGATATAAATCTCGAAACAAAATTCGAAATACCAACTGACAAGTAAATCCCACAATCAATTCACAAAACTATTCAACAATTATATCAAAGTTCAAACCCAACCCTCATATAAATATTAAATAAATGAATAAGTGCAGGTTGTTAGTTAGTGGTTAAGTGCAGTGGTATAATACGGAAATGAAGACGGAAAAAATAAAGATCAGAGTAGAATATATACTTTTCAAATGTATAAGAACAGAATGAAAAGTCAAAACAATATAGACAATGAAGAAATATATCAACAAAACATGAATGCTGAACGATCAATGCTGAAAATAAATACCCACAAACTCAAGTCCAAACTTCAATACGCACAAAAAAAACCCTTTCAATTGACAATCAACACAAATGTAAACAAAACCTTTGACCTCAAACACAATTTCAAATACGGAAAATTTTCAAAGTCCAAATTCAAAAAAACAAAATTTAAAAAAAACAAAATCCAAAATCTCAAAATCAAAATCCACAAATTGAAAGCAAAGACCGAAGTAAAGTTAAATTTACAAAGTCTGAAAATGAAAAATCCTAATTCTGAAAAACAAAAATGAATTCTGAAAACAAACACTAATTTCAAAACACCAATTTATAAGTACGGTATAAATTTATGTAATGTTTGTAATGTGTACTAATGTTTATTTCCTAATTAAATATAGAATGTTGTTATTTTTTTTTTTTTATTTTTTTTTTTTTTAAAATGTATGCAAACTTACAGGAAGTGAATGCAATGGGTAAACAGGAAGTTGATAAATGTAGGTGAACAGGATGTAACTAATGTAGGTTAACAGGAAGTAGCTATAAATAAATATATGCCAACAGGAAGTTGAAAATGTAAACCAAAATGGCTGAAGTTTTAATGGCACAAAATTTCAAATGCTCTAAATCTAATTTCCAGTAAATAGGACTTAATGCAAATACTATAGGATTACTGAATAGGCTACCTATCAGAAAATATTATTGATAATAAACTAATTTATATAGAAATTACCTAATAAACCTAAATTTACTTAAGTTAATAAATATATATAATAATAAGCTTATTGTAACTTGTAAGGGAGATAATTCACATATCTATACATATATGAAAATTAAATAGATTTTAACGAACCTTATATAGATATCCTTATATTAATCCAAATATGAAACACAACACAGAAATAAACACACACAAATAAAGTTAATGTCACTGCACTGCCACTATCTGTTGAACTGGAGGATCCCGCGAACGCGCACGCGTGTGAGCTCACTGTTGACTTGATTCAATTCACATCATTACTGTTTAAAATACTATAAACCATTACTGGACTCCAGACGTTGTAACCGCTTTGAAGGCTCCAAATACTGTAGTCCCTTATCGGGCTCCAAATGTTGTAGGGGGTCAAATTATTAGACAAAGCGACCACACAAGGGTTCAGTTTAACAGCTTTATTCCAGTATAAGAAAAAAAACCCTGAAAGTATACATTTATAATATAAGTAATACAATCAAACATATAAAAATCAATGCGTTCATATTCATTAAAATAATATATTACATATTAATAATAAAACACTTCTAATTACTATTTACTTATACTTAATGTATAATATTAACCTATAAAGGTAAAACTACCTCCTGTTAACCCGCATGACATATGCAGAAACTCGTAGGTTCCTAATTAGTATAAAGCTAATTAATAAAATCATAACATATCTTACCCTGAAAAGGGGTTTTCCTGGCTTACCAGACTTTAACAAAGGTGAAGTACCTTATGAAGTCTGTAATAAAATAATATAAGTTGTATGAAAGTAATAAATGTAGATTTAAAGCGAAATGCTTTAAATAGCGTTATTATTATTGACTATATGTATAAATAAGATGTAGTTGCACAATGTAATTAATAAAAACTAGACTAACTTTAACTTATTTGAAAACTTTACCAATAAAACTAACATGGCCGCCACTTTAACAAAGACCAATTACACAATGAAATATAAAAACTATTAAAACAAATAGCAACACATACCTTTAAATTCTATCACTGGAACTTTATTAAAACACCTGCTCTCAATAATACACTATATTATACTAAATTGAAGAAGATTCAATTACAAAACTCTATAAAATTAAACACAAACTAACCATGAATTACAGAGGATGAAACTATCCTCTGACCCTCATGAAATCATTCCTAAGAAGTGACCATAGTGATGATGATACAAAAACTAAGAAAAACCTCAGGTCAAAGTTGAAATAAACTACCAGTGAGCTGAGTGAACTGGAACTCACTGGAAACCCCTTTAAGAAGAGTGTATAGGACAGGATAGTTTAAAGAAGCAGTGATGTGTAACATATTATCTAAGATTAAATTAGTATTGTGATTCATTTAAAATACCCATAAAATAAATAAAATCACTCTACCACATTATTGTTGGTATTTATTCACTACAAATAGACCTTAAATGTTGGAACGCTAAACAGATTACATATACTTTATTTACAAACATATTATACACGATGCCAAGAGAAATACGCAGTCGCAGGTGCTTCCGGTCATATAAATAGATCTGATTGTCAAAAATGATTTAATCCAAACTAAATACTAAAAGTAAGCATCCCCACTCCTAACCTACACGACAATATACCTGTCACTATATGAATAGTTTGAATATGGTGGATATATTTCAAGCACAGGTTTTCTTATTTAGGACACTGGAATAGAAAAGGAGAATATTGGGTTCGCGATATAGTTACTTTACACATAGTTATGATAGTAACGAATTCTTATCGGCCCATGTCATGTGAGATATGTGGTAATGGCTCACTCTGCTAGCGCCATAGAAGTTTTTCGTATGATCGTGTAAACATTTCTTATTTATTTTGCTTCTTATTGTGAACAATATTCAAATGGGAACACACCAATAACAACACATTTGTACACTTATGGATGTTTAATAATCTGTAATCGACGGTACCAAGTAGAGGGGTCAAAACCAAAAGTATAACAAAGATGTCAGTAGTAGCGCGCGTGTCCTCCACTGGCTCTTACGCATGCTGTGCAGCGACGTAGCATGGAATTAACCATCTGTGTCGTACTTTTGGTTTTGACCCCTTTGACTTCATAGCGTTGATTACAGATTTAACATCCATAAGTGTACAAATGTGTTGTTATTGATGTGTTCCCATTTGAATATTGTTCACTAATGCACACAACACTCATATCTATGTTCACATCACATAGACTAGCATTATAGCCATGTTATGTTATAAAAAATATTTCTCTTTTTATTGAATCATTGAAATGTGTCAACATTTTGTTAGTCCCGGTGCGGGATCAGTAGGTGTCAATCTATCCCTAGGTTATTGTTTGGACACATATGTTGAAATTTTGTGATGGTCCCTAATTGTGAATAATTGTGTTTTTACTTTCAGGATATGCAATGCAGTTGCCAGTCTTACCTGTCCGTAAATTTAACACATGGTGTTTCTGGAATTATGTTCTAGGCAAGAAATATCTTTCAGTTAACATCAGATCTCCTAGATATACATGTGCCAAAGCTCAGATATCAAGTACCCCAATTTATCACAAAAATAATGTCAGAGTCTTCCAATCAATTGATCATTTAAATTTAAATAACAGGACATGTGCACAGAAATATTCTACTTGTAATGAAAAGAAGGATTTTCCTATGACTATTAACAAAGAATTATCTAAAGCTGCCCTATTGGCAGATCTTCAACATCTTTGTGAACACCATCTTATTGAAATAGATCAATTACCCACGTATGCAAACCAGCTTGTACGAGTTGTCTATGAAGATCTTTTTAACCAGTATCCATGGCTGTTCAAAAACATTATTGTTGCTTTTGATCAATTAGAAATTATGGGAAAACGCGAAGAATCCCTTTCTCCAGTGCTCCAGAGTCCAGGCTGCCAAATGCTTTTTGAATTGATTGAGGCTTCTGTGGATCAAATTCCGTATCAGGACTGTGCAGATGTTGCTTTGGCTTTTATTTTGCTCGGGAAGCCCCTCCATGCTACCTTCTTAAATAAATTCTTAAATCGTATCATTGACTCAAACTACAAATTTAGCTTAGAAAGTCTTGCATCAATTTCAGATCTTTCTAAAATGTTTCCAACAGGTTATCATACAATACTCTTGAATATGGTATTAAGTCAGTTATCAGAAATCATATCTAAAGACACTGTATGTATAAATGATGAAGATTATCATTTACAAATGACTTACATTTATCAAATATTATCAAACACTGTTAAATTTTATAAAGGTGACACTTTTCTTGAGAAAATCACAGAATACTTCCTGAATTCTATCAAAAGTAAGAAATATTTGTCCTATGCTGACATTAGACCATGTATTCGACTTATCAATTTACTAACTCACAAATCTTTCGAGGGATTAGAAAAAATAAATGCACAGCCGTATGTAAGAAACATACTACACCTAAAAGATTTTGTAATGGAGACACTTCCGCAATATTTTGATCAGATTTCTGGACAAGATCTTCGATGTCTGAAAGTTCCTGGATCAACCCCCGATATTTTATTGAGAAGACTGGACAAATTGCTCTATAAAGATGACTTGCCAATCACGGAATTGGTTCATCTTTTGGATTCCTTTTCGGCTTACTTTATAAAGACAAAGACTCTTGATAGAATGATAAGTGTCACTGTGGAAAGAATTGATGAAATGGACATTTATAGTTTATTAAAATTACCGAAATTAGTACTTGTTCCAGAAGTAGTATCAAAATTTGAAAGAAAAATCCTTGAAAATCTGGATAGTGTAGCACACTCACTGGGACATTTTCACAAAATTCTCTACATTTATGGAACAACAAGTACAGAAAACTCTGATTTTGATAACAAGTTTTCTGCCAAGTTAATAGAATTGCTGCATGGACAATTTGGGACAAATCCATTTACAGTTTCCTTAATTGCCTTTTGTTTGCTTGGAAATACTAAAACAGAACTGCCTGATATTGTCTTGGAGAGACTGTTGCCAGCTTTACCACAGTGCCCACATAAAGCCTTTGCTTTATTAAAGACATGTATTAGTAACAAGAAAAGACTAGAGCTGTTAAATATACCTGTAATGGAAATTAAATCAACTATACTATCCACCCTACTCAAAAATAACAATTTAAATAGTCAACTGATTGTTTCCGCATTCTGTAACCATGGACTACTCTTCAAATTTAATCAGGATTCCTCATTAAACGTGCTACTTAGCAAAATGCTAAAAAATTTACCCAATTTTACCAAAGATATGTCACGAGTAGAATTTCACAAATTTTGTTTTATGTTTAAAGTACTTCGTTGTTACCAACCACAAGTTTTCCAAGATATGGAAAATTATTTCTTTGACCATTTTAGTGAATTACATGAAAGTCAAACTGCACGTCTTGTGTTTTGTTATTCAATAAATGGGTATAAACCAATTCGATATGAAGAGTTCTCGGAAATTTGTCAAGAAATGGCTATTCATTCATTGAAAAACACGAAATTGACCCACAGTTTACTGTTTATTTTTCATTTATGCCAGATGCAGATATTTCCAGAAAAAGTTATAAAGCAACTTTTCACTCTGGAATACATGAATCACATTGACAGTCTAGAAGGTAAATATGAATAAGAAGTCTTTATTCTGGGGAAAAAGTAGAAATGCTGGAATATTTAGGACATGTGTTGCCATCACTGGCAACTGTTGGCTGCCTGTCCATCATTGATCCAAAGTTTCTGTGACCACTAAATAAGAGTTTTACAAGTCTTTACTACACTAGGATCTGGAAGGTTTGTTATCATTGACATGTTCTGGATGATGTAAGGGATTAGCCATTGAAATAGTCCTTGGCATGAGGTGCACAGAACTGTGGGTAATCCACAAGAAACATCAATGTTGATTGGTTAAGCTAATTTCTGACATCATAGATCTAAAGTCACTTGTATTACCTCTGACAACTGGTCAGATCTTTATGTAGTGTAGGCCATCGAAAGTATAAAAAAAAAAGGCGAATGCGTTTAAATCAGATTGTTATACGGCCACATTGAAATGGGGTCAGATATTGTTTATCGCCCCTGGCCGTCCTGCGTCTACAATTGCCTGTGGACGCTCTAGAGGCTAAAGTTAATATTGGATTAACTTAAATTTAATTTTATACACAGTGTTTTATGTTCACGAGATGCAGAAGCATATTGATTTTAACAATACCCTGTAATTACTGCCAGAGTTATGGCCCTTGATCACTTTGAAATAATTTATACACAATGTTTAATGTCATGAGACGAAGAAGCCTAGGGATTTTCAACGATTTCTGACCTTTACTGCCCGATTTATGGCTCTTCAGCTCTTTGAAATATCTTGTTGGTGCTCTAGAGGCCACACAGTTAATATCTGATTGACTTTAAATTTATACAGAGTGATTAAGGTCATGAGGCACAGAAGCCTAGTGATTTTAAACTATTTGCAATAATTACTGCCAGAGGTATGGCCCTTGACCTCTTTGAAAAATCTTGTACAAGCTATTGAGGCTAAGGTTAAAATTGGATTGACTTTAAATTTATACAGTTTTTAAGGTCATGAAACGAAGCCAACTGATTTTCAACGATTTCTGGTAATTACTACCAGAGTTACCTGTAGAAGCTCTTGTGGCTAAAGTTAAAATCCGATTGACTTAACTACATTGTATAGATTCACGAGACAAAGAATTCTATTTATTTTCAGCTATTTCCAATAATTACTGCCAGAGTTAAGGCCCTTGATCACTTTGAAAAATCTTGTGACGCTCTAGAGGCTAAAATTTTTATAAATTATTTAAGGTCATGAGACAAACAAATTCTAATGTTTTCTGATAATTACTTCATGGGTTGTTACTTGTAATCAGATTTTCATTACAGACAAAAGAAAAAATATGCCACAACACTTGTTGACTGCCCGGATGACTTAGCTGCTGTATCGTTGTATGGCAATCCATCTTTGTATAAATTTTGCAGTGTTTGTTCACTCGGTCATCTAGTCCCGAAATGACCTAGATTGTGTCGAGTGGACGTTAAACCCCATTTCTCTCTCTCTCACTCAGTCATATTTCTTAAAACAAGCTAATTTGAATTTGTTTACTTTAATTTAAGAGCCAGCACAGATGATTTTGTTGCTTGTGGGCATTAGGTGACTCTTTGAATGTACCAGTATTATTTTCGTTGATGACACAACTCAATGTGTATTTTATTTTCTTTTTGCTTTTCAGAAATTTCATCTCAATCTTATCAAGCAAGGTAAATTTATAAAGATCCTTTACTATAGTGCTAAGCTGGGTGTATAAAACAAAGACCAAAGCCCAGAATGCCAAAACCACCCATTTTATAGGCCAACTGCTGCTTCATTACCTATCTACAAAAGATGTATTAAACATTATGACATCCCGATTTGCAAAATTACAAGGTCTTTCTTTGGAGATATGAAACAGAAAAGGAAAGATGAAAAGCTAAAAACAAAATCCCCCAAAATAGTTTGAAGAGGAAAAAATTTGAAAACCTATGATTAACTTTGTTAGTGTTGCATTCATCCCAGTCACACAGGTCTAGTTCATATTTTATTATTTCAATTTTCCAGATCTTTAAACAGTTTACTATATCAAATAAATCAATGTGTGTCTATAGAATGTCCAGAGTTAAATATTCCCATGATTTGTACTGGTACTGATACAAGTATAAATACTGGTAAGCTATTGTTACTACTCAATAATTTCTCTTCTGGAGTTCTTTTTTATAGATAAAAAGGGTATTTAAATGAAGTTGGACAATTCTTAATTGTCACAGAAGTTATAAGACTAGGACTCTTTGATTCAAACTGTCAATTTCATTGGATTTTATATATTGATTTGCTGTGCAAGATGACAAACTAGTTATGTTGAATATGAATGATTTTGTGTTTCGCTGCTTACACAGTAAGCTAAAAGTTAAACTATTAATTAGTAAACAGACAACTTCTGCTTAATCTTCTAGAACAAAATTTGAATCTACAGAGCTTGACCCATCAGTAGGGGGGTTGGATGGCCGAATGGTTAGCATGTGCGTGCTGTATCCTAAAGCCTGTCATTGAGTTAACTGGCGTGGTTTTTGAATCCCCTGTTGTACGTGACAAACAGTAGGGTTGCCTGTTCAACCTCGTGGGTTTTCTCCGAGTCCTCCAATTGCTAAAGACCCCTACGCGCAAGTGAATTACTGGAGTTAAACCATATGTTAGTCCCGAAATGACCTAGTTTGTGCGGAGTGGATGTTAAACCTCATTTCTCTCTCTCTCTTGACCCATCAGTAATCATAATTACACATCAGATCAACCCAATTCAGTATTTTTGAACTAAAACAAAACCAGTTTAGCTTCTTTAAACATTATATATGTCTGGCCCGTAGCTACGGGGTGTGGGGGAGGTGCCAAGCCCTCCCCCAAAAAATCAAATTGGCCCCCCCAAATATTTCCAAAAATAATGATTTCTTAGGAGTGTTCTTAGCCGTCCACATCATCAGCCTCTCCAAAACATTCCGTAGCCCCCCCCCCCAATTTTATGAGCTGGCTACAGGCCCGATATATGTATGGATTAACTGAAAAGGCTGTTATTGTAGTCTAATTAAAAACAATCAAGTATGCTGATATAGAACAACATAACAAGTAAAGAAGTATATTGGGTTGAAAAAATATTTCCATTACCTACAAAAGAGTAAAAATGTGCCATTCTTTAAGGATTGTTTGAATGACTTAAAGGGAGATTAAGTGGGTTTCTTTACAGACAATTGTTTGAAACATACACTATGTGAAACCATACCTAATTGCTCTACTTATTATTAAGATTCTTGTAAAAATATTGTTACTAATAAATGTGTGTATAATTATTACAGAATATACTCCAACTTTAAGAAGACTAGAACAAGCATTAGATTATGTTTTAAATGGAACTCAATATTTTAGTTCTTCAGTAAAGAGTCCTTATGGGCACCATATTAGTAAGTCTTATTTACACTTTTTGATTGTTTTATGAACTGTTGAACTGTATTATACCAAATTTTACTCCTATTTTATATACTATCACATTTTCAATGTAGGCGTAGATTGACATCGTCCCTGTTGGTCTTCCATCTACAAAATATATAACACCCCATGGATAGCGTTTATCATCAGGCCCTACCTTCATATAGCATTCTTAGACTGAAGTTAAGAATTTACTCAACTGTTAAAAAAACAAGCAATATTTTCAATAGCATTTATAAATTTCAGCACATGAATGTATATTAGATAGCCATGGAACTCCGCTGATATATGATTCTGCTAGTAAGTCAGCAACCAACTCAAATATCCAAAGGTAAGTTACATCCTTGTGTATTAAGTGTGTCCTCATTTCACATGCTCTGTCAATACTTTACTTTTTAATCCACCTACCCAATAGTCTACCCCTCGACTCTTTCCACAAGATGCTTTGTTGGCAGAGGTACACGAGTTATGTTGTGTGTACTCTGGTCAGACTCTGGTGGTCTCAGAAATATGTTATGACCTCGTATTTCTTTTACTGCGATCTGGTAAATTATTAGTAATAAAATGAATCAGAAATATAGTTTTGATCGCACTAAATCTAGTTACCATAATATGTAGAAAGATGAATACCATTATTCCTTTACATGTTCTCTCACAGTCAGTTACAAAACTCCCATGTTATTATCACTATAGTTATAGATTAATAATGCAGTGCCATTTTCATTGGATTTTCAAAGGCACTTTACAATAAAATGATTATTAATACATAAATAGATAATTTAAAATTGAACTATTTCTGCACCTAACCTGGGCTATTGAAGAGGGGCATATACCATACAGTGTGCTATGAGTGAAATTTACTCTTATAGCGAATTCCAACTACCAAGGGATCTTTTACGTTCACACCAATGTGTACATGGGACCTTGGTTTTTCCGTACCATCCAAACGACTAGACAGCTGTCCTTGTCAGGCCCGCTGTCCTGCATCACTGACAAGCGAAACCACGCCGGAAAATGTGGACAAACTTTCTCGGCCAATGCAGAGATCGAACACCCACCTCCAGGCTAGCAAGCCATGTAGCATAGTTTGTTTATTATCATAAAAACTATATGTAAAAATCAATAATAAGTCTTGACTATCCATTTTAGTCCTAATTTCTTGAATCGCACAAGTTTTAATTCAATATTATAGATTTAAATGGAGTTAATTATATAAATGGCTAAAAAATAGTTTATATAAACATTTGAAGTCAAAATAAAGACTTGCAAAAAAGAAAGTGTTCAATAGGAATATACATATATATATGTAATCCCACTTAATTCCTTCTTTTCAGAGTTGCAATTTTACCATTTCTTGAAAGAGATTACTGTCGACAAAGTCATCATTTAACAGGTAGTTCATTGATGTTAAAAAGACATCTAGAAATACTAGGCTATAAAGTGGTTCAGGTTAGTAATTATTATTTAGAAACGTGAATCAATAAGTTAGATTCTTGACATCTCTTTGAAAATTATGAATCCAAATTTCCCAATGTTTCATTTTATAATTATGTACATGTGTAGGCCATCACATAATTGTTCAAAATTGCTATATATTCCCTTATTATTTAGTCATATTTTAGCTTTAATTATTAACTATGCCCGATTTTTCCAGAGCAGATATAACAGTCACAATTTCAGAAATTGCTTCACATTTTTTGATCAATAAAAAGTTTTTATGTATAATTACTATGTGAAATGGCTCTGTGTAACACCCTCAAAATCTTTCTTTCATATTCCATATACCTGTAGATAATACAAGTTCAGATTATTTTGTTTCTTGTATTCTTTCCTTTTATTCATAATCATAGTCTTTCGTCTGTTATTTTCATGCTCACTCAAAAAGGAGTGTTTGTCAGGGGAGATTTCTTAAGAACGTAACAAGCTTATTGATAATCATCGGTATCTAACATTGAGATCTATTATTAAGGGGCACAGCTCTTCAACTTGGCAATATCATTTGTTCACAAAATTCATGTAAATTGTCAATTATGATAGGCTTCTTATGGCATGTAGGTGAACGTTTCAGTGTGATTTCAGAGTCACAGTGTTTCCACCGAAACTTATTTACGGCACATTCATTATGGGTAATGTCATCGACTGATGGACAGATTCTGATATCTAGCTATACAAAATTTTAAGATATTGCAAATGATGAATATTGGACGATGAACAAACAGGGCAACTACAATATATCACCATATTTCAAAGTGGATTTATTTCATTCCCCCACTATATTTCTTTTATATTACAAAAAGTATTGTTTTGGTGAAGGTTTAAACAAACATAGCTATAACAAACAGTGGTACATAGCTTTAATATACAAAACATAATCGTGGATGCAATGTTGTTGTTTTGGCCATTGATGAAGAATAATCCTTGGTTTATGTATGCCTTTATACCAATAATTTGAGTACTATAACTATGTTTCAGATACCATATTATGAATGGAAATCAATGGCATTAACAGAACTAGATAGTCAAGTTAGCTATCTGCATAATAAGATTTTTAACTGAAACAGATGACATCAAAATACAGAGAATTTTAAATCGTAGAAGACACGAAGCATATTGAAAAACAAAATTATACCAATATTGGTCCAATTGCCCTTGTGATTGGGAATTATGATCATATATCTGGGAAAAGCCCTTGTTTGCCGTGTTAATTGTGTGACACATCACACCCAAGTGCAACTAAAAATAATTTCTTTTATAAAGAAACTATTGTTGAGTGTGTGAATTTTAACAAAATTTAAAACCTTTATATTTATATATTTTTTGTTAAAGTTTTGTGAAATTTATACACAGATAGAAATATAAATATATTTTTAAACCAAGTGATTTTTTTTTATTTATTAAAGATTATCTCAATAAAACAATGTGAAAGAAAATGTATTTAATTCTGTCTGACGTACACAATTAGTCTCCTAAGTTACTTGATGGATTTCAAAGAAACTTTGTAGATATGTAACCATACTTGACCCAAAAGAGCAGGGCATAGATAGACACCTTCAACTTGAAGTGGCACATTTTGACTTAGTTGTTCAAAATACTTGATAGATTACAACCACATTTCTTAGATATGTTATTTGGGTGGTGCTTATTTAGATTTATTCACATACCTCAGGATTTCCAGTGAGGTTTCACCATGTCATTGGTGCCGTACGTAGGACCTAGCAATGAGATCTCTTATACACATTAGAATGCTCATAAAAGAGCCCTTGATAGTTTGAATTCGACAAAAAGAATGTATAAATGCCACTGTCCACACAAAATTTCCCTTATACCACACTGCTTGTCATATGTACGTTGTGGTTAGTCTGGTTGGTGCAGAAAGTAGGACTTTAATTTAAACCCAATTTTATTTCGATATAGGTAGACCATTGCACCTCAAGATCTTTTTAAATTGTTATCAAGAAAATAATATTGACACAAAGTCTTGTGATGTAGGGAGTCGTAGTTTCACTGGTCAAAATGTTGAATTAAAGCCGTTGGATCTCGTGTTATTATGGGGCATTACTTGACCATTAATTGAATGTCTCAGGTCTGTATTTCAATACTAGAACAATAGTTCATTCAAGTAGTTAGTATACAGCTCAATAAGTCTACATACACTAACTTTTCCTTATGACCAATTATTTTTATCAATCACAAGGGATATCGGCGATTCAGAACTTGTCCGGTTGATTCCTCAATTCTTCAAAAATTCTTTTTTCAACCAGTGGCGTCAACAGCTGATCATATGTTAAACCACTGCTCACAAATACTTGTTTTCCACTTTTCTTAGCTGAAAAAAAAAATAGTAAAATTCTAAAAGATACATTATGGAGATGAGATACAGGGCTGGCAGTTCTCACTATAATAGTTTAAAAGAAATAGATAATGTACAGGGAATTTGCTGAGAATTTCAGTCCAATTAATCCACTCTGAACTGAGATTTTAGCCATTGAATTTTGGGCTGAGTCTCAATCATCGGTATGATAAACATAGTCTCGATTATCCATTTTTTTGATTTAATTAGTAGCAGCAGATTGGGTTCTAATCCAGTAAATATCGTTGGCTAGGGATGACATCAAGAGTTGATTACAGTCTGAATAAGTTAATTAATAATTTAGATAACATTTCATGCCTAAAGAAAAACTTGCAATTGTCAGATTTAGCTCTAGCATAATGTATGACTATACATTTTTTAAAGTAGCAATGTAAATATAGGTTTTAAGGCAATGAAACATCCACAACAGCTTAGTCTGATGAGTTGTCCATAAGTAATGTAACACATAAGTAAATAGAAAGCCAAAAAATCTTTATGGCCTGTATAATATAATATAATGTCAGTGATGTAAATGATTCATGGAAATTATTGAACAGGCTTCCTCATTTTACGATGCATATTAATTTTTCTTCTTGTTGATCCATAAAGCAATCAATGATTGGCAATTGCAAAAAATTGAGCTGCATTGTACAATGACCCAGGTCGAATATAGATCTACAATATATGAAGACGAGTAAGCTATTTTGCCTAGATTCTTGAGATATTAGGCGCTGCCAAAGAGCACTACAGAACAGTGTATTTCTGAAATATTATAGTTTAAAAATATATCATACCCAATTTTTCTGCAATGCCACATACTAAATTATTAGAACTATCTCCAAGTAAATGCACACTGGTGGCCAAACTCTTCTGCGAAAATAAAAGAGAAAAA
Source organism: Patella depressa (assembly GCA_948474765.1). NCBI lineage: Eukaryota > Metazoa > Mollusca > Gastropoda > Patellidae > Patella > Patella depressa. Next base: position 56,949,843 of record OX419717.1, read on the forward strand.
TTACATTTGAAATAAAAACAATGGTTTTCCAGTTTGCCTTGTACACACATTGTTCGTAGGAATTATTTCTCACTACATCTGATGCAAATTTCTCATAATCTAACCCTATTTTCAAGTGGAGTTTTACAATTCAAAAACATTTGTGTCAGATGTCGCAAGAAATGATTCTTTTTGACAAAGAATTGAGAGAGAGAGAGAAATGGGGTTTAACGTCCACTCAACACAAACTAGGTCATTTCGGGACTAACATATGGTTTAATTTTATTTCAATAATTCGCTTGCGCGTAGGGGTCTTTAGCAGTGGGAGGAAACCGGAGTGCCCGGAGGAAACCCACGAGGTTGAGAAGGCGCCCCTATTTCCATGCCACATACGCTCACATCAGGGCTCGAAACCACAGCCGTAAGCCAGAGGTGACCGGCCAGCTAGAGGTCGAAGCGCGGCACTCTAGACCACTAGGCCATCCCAACACCCCACAAAGAATTGAAGAATTATGGAGGAAAATAGGGGGTAAGGACTCGAAAATATCCCTGGAACAGAGGTGGGATTAGTTAAGTTCCTTTAGGAATGGTCTCTGATCGGACATTGTCCGCAGACTGTTCCTATCTGTCCCAATACAGCTGCCAATATGAAAATATCGCTCTTCTTCACCTCTGCTCTAAGGCTATTTCAGTATTTATAATAATTCTAATTCAACACTATTTTTAAGTAGAATTTTGTGATTAAAAAAAATGCTCTCTGCGCATATTTGAGTTAAGTTCCTTTAGGAATGGTCTCTGATCAGACACTGTCCGCAGACTGTTCCTATCGTTTCCAATACAGCTGCCAATATGAAAATATCACTCTTCACCTCTGTTCTAAGGCTATTTCAGTATTTATAATAATTCTAATTTAACACTATTTTTAAGTAGAATTTTGTGATTAGAAAAAATGCTCTCTGCGCATATTTGAGTCTCCTAATGGCTGATCAGTTCAAACATTTTTTTTTGTATGTTTTTTAATCGCAAAATTCTACTTGAAAATGGTGTTGAATTACTATTATCTGTGTCATATGTGGCAAAAAATGATTCCTTTAATTGATGAAAAATAAAGAATCACAGTGAATAAATAGCCTTAAAACAGACGCGGGGAAGAGCCATATTTTCATATTGCAGCTGTTAAGGAACTAGGTTTAGTTACAGCATGGGTCTATTACAGTATAAGGTATATGGTTACAGCAAAATTTTCGTATCCGTAGGCTAATGCTATAGCAATGCAGCTTCATATTAAAATAAATTATAAAGGATGCAATCCCACATCACAGAAAGTGAGAGAGTTAGTGAGAAGCAGGCCCGTAGCTAGGGGGTGGCAAGGGGGGGCAATGCCCCCCTGAAAAAACGTTTTGCCCCCCCCCCCCCTTCCCGCAAGAAAATTTGCCAACCATAACTCTAAAATAACTACTGTAGACTGTAACGGGTGTGCCCCTCCTAAAAACTTCACTGCCCCTCCGAAGCCTGCAAGCTGGCTACGGGCCTGGTGAGAAGGTCTAACCTAACAGTCGACTCAACAAAAAAGGTGTTATAATAATAGTCAGGCATAAAAATATAATGTATGAATTTATCGTCCTTGGCTTCCCTTGACGCTGCATAGCTTTTGAGTCTAATCGCTACTTTCACTTGTCACTTCTGTACTTACTACTTTTTTTTCTGAGCTAGGCATCATGGCCAATGACATGTTACCCATTTCAGCTTCGTTTCCAATCCATATGTGAAAGCTGTCTTCCATCTTCAACACTTGATAATTTACTTGAATATCCATTATCTTCTCAGAAAAATTATGGATAGATAATGTCGATGGACATGGAACGATATTTTCGGCCATGCTTACTTTGTTGTTTGTTTACAAATGAACAACTTCCCGATAACTCTAGACGTAAAAATATTAGATAAGATTATCCAGTCTAAATTGTGATAGCTAGCATTGGGGGGGGGGGGGGGAGGTAAAAATTATTTTTATGTACCAACGTAAAGTTCGGGCCCGTAGCCAGCTCATAAAATTTTTGGAGGGAGGGGGGGGGGGCTACGGAATGTTATGGAGGGGCTGAGGATGTGGTCGGCTAAGACCACTCCTAAGAAATCACTATTTTTTTTGGGGGGGGGGGGGCTAATTCGATTTTTTTTTTTGGGGGGGGGGGGGGGGGGGGCTAGTACGGGCCCGGGCCCGGTAAAGTTAATTCTTAATGTCTAGGTAACCCTGGATATTTTTCTACGTTACCATGGTGGTATCCCTTCTAATACTAATACGCCGTACATAATGCAATGAAATGAAATGAAAATGGGTTTAAAGTCGGCTATCTGGTACATTTTGCCCGGGCAGCAGCGCTACGGCCTACCCTCATATCAAATTCCAACTGCCAAGGGATCTGTCTGTGGGTCGCCTCATCCCGAAGAGCGCCCATATTACCGAGATTGGCGGGCCCAACTATAAAAGCCGGAATCCACCTCAGAAAACCCCGATTAATATTTCTGCAACAAAATAATTTATTTAATTTTAATAGTAGTATACGTAATACAATAAAGAATAATTTATTTCGACCCCTCAGCACATCTCATCAGACTACGTTTAGGTCTGTTTTAAGCATGATTAAATGTTAAATTAACTACCGAAATTCATAAATGCGTGGTAAAATGTTACCGGTACATTGTCTAATGAATGACCACTTGATTTTTCTACAGATCTCCGAGGTATCCTGCCAAAACTTAGACAGCCATATCTTAGACAGCTTAAAACAACAACATTTACGGTCAAGTGCACAACTAATCCTCAACCTGTTACCTATATTTGATAATGGAATAGTCCAAGAAAATCTAGAAAAAATTCCAAAACTTAGACAGCCAGTTCAAAACAACAGCAAATTGTAACATTAGACAGCCAGTTCAAAACAATGTTAAAGCAGATTTATTAACAAGTATAAAACAACAAATACAGTAGGCCTACATAGTGTCAAATTGTTTAGTCTTTCATTTATCTAAGCGGAACACAAAGTTGTATAGGAACGATCAACCATGCAATTAGGGGCCGTGATGGTAAAGAACGGCCACAAAATTATAGAAGCATTGGATATAAAGTCGTTAAAGCCTTTTTGAGTGTTTTAAGTGTAATTCGCCCACCCTCGATGCATGTCCCGAGAAAGTTCAGATCCATTGGCAGTTGGAATTCGATATAAGAGTAGGTCGTAGCGCCGCTGCCCGGGCAAAATTTCGCTCTTATGGCGTATGCTCGGTGCAGGTTAGATGTAGAAGAGTAGGACGTTAAACCCCATTTCATTTCTCAAAGTAGCAATATTATACGTTTTAGTAACAGATGCAACTATCTCTATGTTTCAATTCATTTATTGAATAATAAGTTATTTATTAACCGCTGCAATCTGACAATCTGAAAAGAGCATGTTAAAACTGTTGTCTCAATGGTACAGAAAAATAACAAAATGAATAGACCAAGATATAATATTAAGTTATGTTCACACATTAAGCCTATATCAAACTAAATTTGAATGTTTATGATCTTTTAATTTAAAAAATGCATTTGCTTTATAACATGCTTTACTAATGTTAAATATTTTAATAAGCACGCTTTTTAAAAAAAAATAAATAAAAAAATACGAAAACAACTGTTATTGCTGTAGAATTTGTTCAGCTGACAGGTACACAAATACTGTATTGCTACAAATGATAAATCAATTAAGCATCATCAGCCTCTTGCTCCTCTTCATCAAATTCACCCTCCTCTTCAGCTGTAGCATCTTGGTATTGTTGATATTCAGATACCAGATCATTCATGTTAGATTCAGCTTCTGTAAATTCCATCTCATCCATACCTTCACCAGTATACCAATGGAGGAAAGCCTTTCTTCTGAACATAGCAGTAAATTGTTCAGATATTCTCTTAAACAGTTCTTGAATGGCTGTACTGTTACCAATGAAGGTTGCAGACATTTTAAGACCTCTTGGTGGAATGTCACAGACGGCAGTCTTTACGTTGTTGGGGATCCATTCAACAAAGTAACTGCTGTTTTTATTCTGAACATTCAGCATCTGTTCATCCACTTCCTTCATGGACATGCGACCTCGGAACATAGCAGCAACCGTTAAATATCTTCCATGACGTGGATCGCAGGCAGCCATCATGTTCTTGGCATCAAACATTTGTTGAGTAAGTTCAGGTACTGTAAGGGCACGGTATTGTTGACTACCTCGAGATGTGAGAGGAGCAAAACCAGGCATAAAGAAATGAAGACGAGGGAAAGGTACCATGTTGACAGCTAATTTACGTAGATCAGCATTAAGTTGACCTGGGAATCGAAGACAAGTTGTTACACCAGACATGGTAGCCGACACCAAATGATTCAAGTCACCATAAGTTGGTGTAGTAAGTTTTAAGGTACGGAAACAGATATCATATAAAGCTTCGTTGTCAATACAGTAAGTTTCATCTGTGTTTTCTACAAGTTGATGTACTGATAGAGTAGCATTGTATGGTTCAACAACTGTATCAGATACCTGAAATTATACAAAAACTTAATTATATTGTTATTTTACATACAGTAGGATTAGGCCTAATACTTTCCTTGCCAATCTACAAAGATTTGGAAAAGAGAAAAAACCCAAATGCTGTTTTAAACCAACCTTCAGATTTGGAATCAGGACATTTTTTGATATTGGGAATCTTGTGTCTTATAGCAACAAATACGATTTAAAATGCCACCTTCTTTCTTATATTTGTCCCGATCTCCGTTATGCTTACCTTTGGGGATGGTACGACAGAGAATGTGTTCATGATTCTATCTGGATATTCTTCTCGGATTTTACTGATGAGAAGAGTTCCCATTCCAGAACCAGTTCCGCCACCAAGAGAGTGGGTAAGTTGGAAGCCCTGCAGACAATCACAGCTTTCAGACTCCTTTCGGACAACATCTAATACTGAGTCAACCAATTCAGCTCCCTCTGTGTAGTGACCTTTAGCCCAGTTATTTCCAGCTCCGCTCTGTCCAAAGACAAAGTTATCTGGACGAAAGATTTGGCCAAAAGGTCCAGACCTTACTGAGTCCATGGTACCTGGTTCAAGATCCACCAGTACAGCTCGGGGTACATATTTGCCCCCTGAAATTATTAGAAAATATATGTAAATATTTAAAAAAAAAAATTATTGATGTCTACAAATGGTAAATGGTGAAATATATTCAAATATTTAAAACTAAATAAATCATTGATATCTACAAATCGTAAATGTGCAAACACAGATCTTGAAACACCATAAATTGATAGTAACAAACAATATAATGTTATTTTTGCTATTTGTCATCAAATCCCAGCAGATAATTAAAACGACGGTACAAAACCAACCTGTAGCTTCATTGTAGTAGACATTGATTCTTTCTAATTGGAGATCAGAATCGCCATGGTAGGTTCCAGTTGGGTCAATGCCATGTTCATCAGAAATAACTTCCCAGAACTAGAATTATAAAAAAATAACTTTGCGAATTAGCAAATCATAACAAACTACACATATTCTAACATTGCTTCGGGAAACCTAACCGGAAATGTTTAATATATACGAACATATTTCTGAATTCAGGTCATTAGCAAATAAGAATCAAATTATGAGTAACATGGTAACACTGACATTTTGGTGTTTTTCATCGGAATAAGGTAAATTGTTAATTTTCTATTATATTGAGAAAATGCGAAAAGAAAATCAAATCTCTGTATGCATGAATTGAACCGAATATGACAAGTGAAAATGTATTGACTTACCTTAGCCCCGATTTGGTTGCCACATTGGCCAGCCTGCATATGAACGATTTCACGCATTTTAAATTATGAATGATACAAGTAAAGAGAAATGAAATGTCTTGTGGTGGTTACTGCTTGCGTGGCGGTTTCTGATGTTCGACCAAAATCGTTGCTTGGTTTTATAGCTTAACACCTCACCAAAACATATATCACCAATGGCAACACTAAACATAGATAAACTGGACCCCTCATTAAACCTGTATAGGCCTATATAGACAGTAATTAGAATATTTCGTTATCTGAGCGTAATTGGGTTGCCTCAAGGGGGTAACCACTTCAAGATACGCACTGGGCCATTTCAAAGCTTTAACAAACAATAATAGGAAATATAATTGTACTAAGCGTGATCAATCAATGTAAGCTGCGATTTTAGACAATCCCTCGGATTAAAATATTAAATTTCGCAGGTCCTATTCACGAAGTATTGAGATACCGTATATAATAGCTCGAAATTCATGTGGACGTCTAGTCGGCGCTATCCACATTTTGTTTGTGGACACAATTGTTTATCTGAGTGACTAGTATTAGATTGTAAATCAATGGTAAAGGTAAACAACACATTAAAATGTTTTTGATTTATTATGGCTGCCAGAAAAATTAGAAAATATAACTGTTTCAAGTGTACTCGTTTATCACGATCTCAATTTAGCCATGTTACTTCAAATCTTTATTAGTCCTGTGTGACTGGGTCATGAAAATTCAAACTGGTTTGAAAATCTCATAATTTTTGTTGAGTGGTGTTATCGCATAAGAGAGAGAGGGGGAGAGAGAGAGAGAGACGCGGGAGAGAGAGAGGGTGGGGTTTGACTGACCTTATGTTACAGCTAACCATTCGCCCCCACCCGATGCCTTAATATATTACTCATGATTGGTTAATTTGGAACATGTGAGGTCCACAAACACGTTTTCCTGCTATTCCAAGTAACTAACCAATCGTTTACAAATTACAATCCACGGAGTAAATTTTGAACATTTAACTGCCGCAAACGTGTTTCACTTGATCCGATATTTCTTTTTTTTCAATGTCTATATTCTTTCCTGTCCGCAGCTTTATCTTGTAGATTTCCTTTTGTGTGTAGTGCGGTCCTCCCACACTTACTATTGGTTGACCTGAATACCCCCAAAACGTTTTTTCTGCTATTCGAGCCCATGAGTTAAGCAGCATCAAATATAAAACTAGCGTTTTATTAGATTTCGACTACTTTATTTTGCCAGCTAGATAAGATGATAATTTTTAATTCCACTCAACCCGTTTGCTCGAAAGTTAGGGGCAGCTGCTCCCACCCCCATGCCCCGTATGTTTATGCTTGTTAGAAATAACATGGCACGAAACAGACAATTTACTTAGTGATAGATCCTGGAATCTACAGCATACGCTTTACTTTAGAACACTCGGCAACCACAGCCACCTTATCATTATATGGAACCTGTTATGATATCTATATACTGGGTTTGGTACAAAATGAAACACGTCCAACTCTTTGAATACTAAATACTGGTCGAGTGTTAAGACCATGTAAAAAGAAACTATAGGCAGGCAGCGAAAACATCAACATTGTCAGGGGCGCCGGGTGCAACTTTGGGCGGAGGTAGTTATTCAGAAGTTAATATGCTAACGACCAGTTTTGGCCTTTCAGAAAGAGCTGTTCATGAACAGGGGTAGCGACAAATGAACGACCAAAGGTGGTTTCGCATAGCAACTTCAAACTGTGCACCACAAGCAAAACCAACTGGTGGATTTAATCTAGAGAAGATAAATTGGGACACCTGGACCACCCCATCAAATGAATCCTGTATTGACTTCAGATTCATCGAGTGTATTAGAGATACCTTTCTATTCCAGCATATAAGTAAACCGACTAGAGCACGGAGAGACCATGCACCCCATATCCTAGATCTTTTACTCACAAATGAAGAAGGCATGATATCGGATATAGAACACTTAAGCCCACTTGGTAAAAGCGACCATTCAGTCATACAGTTCAACTTCAATTGCTATATCCAACAAGAAAACAACGAAAGAGTAAAATACTATTACGACAAGGCTAATCTCAGCGAAATAAAAAAAGAGCTTTCAGAAATAAAGTGGGAGGACATATTAAACATAGATTGTATTAATGATCAGTGGAACATTTTTAAGGAGATCATCATGAAAATACAAGACAAACATGTACCTAGACGCATAGGCAGAAAGGCAGATACAAAAAAGGGGAAAGTCAACCTAGACTCTAAAACGCTGGCTGCTATAAGAAAGAAGCACAGATGTTGGAAAAGATTCATGGAAACAAGAGATGGTAAAAGATATGAAGAATACAGTAAGATAAGAAACCAAGTCAAAAATCTTACACGAAAAGCAGTTAGAAATAAAGAAATAGAAATAGCTAAAGATGTTAAGAAAAACCCCAAGAAATTCTGGCAATACACACAGTCCAAAACTAAGACGCGGGTAGGCATATCTGATTTAAAAATGGGCCCGCAAAATGGATCTGAGAGACTCACGGCTGATGATAAAGACAAGGCGAACACCTTATCCAGCTTCTTCTCAAGTGTCTTCACTACCGAAAACCCTGACAACATCCCAGTAATAGAGAAAAAACAAGTAAGCATAAATATGGATGATATAGAAATTACAGAGGAAATGGTTAAAAAACGGCTCTCTAACCTCAAAATCAGCAAATCTCCTGGTCCAGATAATATGCACCCAAGATTTCTTCACGACTTATGTGAGGAGATTGCAGAACCCATAGCAACTATCTTTAATAATTCAATAAAAGTCAGGGATATCCCAAACGAGTGGCGGGAAGGCTGCATCACAGCACTGTTCAAAAAGGGAAATAGGAAATTGGCCGAAAATTACAGACCAGTAAGCCTTACTTGCATCTTGTGTAAAGTATTGGAACATTTTATAAGAGACCATGTGGTAAAACACATGAAAACTAACCGGCTCTTTTCAACTAGACAATTCGGTTTTATCTCTGGGAGGTCAACAACACTACAATTACTACACGTTCTGGACAGGTGGACTGAAATACTGGATAACGGAGGGAGCCTTGATTGTGTATACCTAGATTTCATGAAGGCATTTGACAAAGTGCCACACCAGCGCCTACTACTAAAGCTATCAAGCTACGGTATTTCATGGAATACTGTACAGTGGATTAACTCGTTCCTCAAGAATAGACGACAAAGGGTCAGAGTTATGAATAGCTACTCTGAGTGGACCCCAGTAACAAGCGGAATTCCCCAAGGCAGTGTCCTTGGACCGATACTATTTGTCATATACATTAATGATCTACCAGAAAACATACAGTCAGAATGCTACATGTTTGCTGATGACACAAAAGTCTTCAAAGAAATAGTTGAACCAACGGATATGGAAACTCTACAACAAGATATGCTGGAACTAGAAAACTGGTCAAACAAATGGTTACTCAAATTCCATCCCGATAAATGCAAGGTACTGACAACAGGAACAAGAACCTTAACCCCATATGAATATAAGCTGTGTGACACCAAACTCAAATATACAGAGAAGGAAAAGGACATTGGGGTAATTGTTGACGATAAATTAAACTTTGAAGACCACATGAGTGAAAAAATAAACAAAGCTAATAGCATAATGGGATTAATACGCCGATCCTTCACATACTTGGACCAAACAACATTTCTACTACTGTACAAAGCACTAGTCCGTCCACAACTTGAATATGCAAATCCGGTATGGAACCCATATAAAGTAAAACATATCACAGCATTAGAAAATGTGCAGAAAAGAGCCACAAAGCTTATTCCAGGTTTCAAAGAGACATGTTACGTTGAAAGACTGAAGAAGCTGAAACTCCCAACACTAGCATACAGACGTACTCGTGGTGACATGATCGAGACCTATAAAATAACATCAGGAATCTATGACAATAGTCTGCCACAATTGTGTCAACCACACCCAGATACAAACACAACTAAAACAAGGGGACACAGTAAAAAACTCTACTTAAGAAGATCAAACAAGAATATCAGAAAAAACTTTTTCACAAACAGAGTAGTACAATTATGGAATAATCTACCTGACAGTGTAATAACGGCAAAAAATACTAAAACATTTGAAAAACGCCTGGATAAACATTGGATAAATCAAGAACTTCTGTATGATTTCAAATCCAACCGGATTACCCAAAATAAAATAAGTGAAGCCGACGATATGGATCTGAGTATAGTGGCCGACGGCTAGCGCTCAGAAGAGGATCTGTAAGTATCTGTAAGTATTAGGGAGCGTTTTGTATAGCGCGATTAATACTTCGACAGCGTCCCTAATGCGCTTTAAATGAAATGAAATGAAATGAAATGGGGTTTAACGTCCAACTGTTCTGCTATGACTTGGCTAATGAAGACGGACATACGCCATAGAATGTGCTATGGGTAAAAGTTTGCCCAGAAAGCGGTGCTTAGGCCTACTCTTATGTCAAATTACATAATTACCAAGGCATCTGTTATGTGAACATCATTGGGTACACGAGACCAAAGCTCGGTTTTTGTCCCATCCGAACGACTAGACAACTGAGGCCCTCCATCAAGGGGAACCAACGCTGGAAAATCACGATGAACTTTTGCAGCCAGGGGCTTACCCACTCAGCCACCGTGGCTCCCCTAATGCGCTTTAAAGTGCTAATCCCGATAACTTTTTGGGGAATAAAACTGCTTAATTTTGTGTTAAAATCCTTTAAAATCCATAACCTACTAACCCGATATTTGTGATACGCTTGTAAATAACTTAAACCTGACAGTCTTCATCTGGAAATGGAGAACGTTGTATTATACAGTATCTGGATAAAACCAGACTTTTTTCTATAAAAATAATATGTAGGTGAAATTTAACTTTTGTTATCAAGTACAGGGCATGGGTCATTCACTGTATAGACCTCTCAATAAACATTAATCGATTATCAGGTCACCCAATGAAAAAATTGACCCGAAATCTTAAAAGGGTTACGTGTCCGGATAAGCAGTGTTGACGTTCACGTCCAAACGACTCAATATTTTGAGCTGAAATTTTGAGACAAGGTAAATACACCATGCCACTATATTTTGGTCCATAAATTTCATAAATACTCGGACTTTGATTTTTGAGACTCTGTTCTTATCGGGATTGTCCCTTTAAAGTTTTACTGTTTATTTTCGTTAAATAATGTGCGTCTTCAAACGTGACTTGAATATATCTAGATCAGTGATGCTTTACGGGCGTACCAGGGCACACAGGTGTGCTGCTAGATCTTCCTAAATTTGCCGGGAAATTTTGAACGTTACACTAAGAAAAAGTGAAAAAACACGCGATCCCAACTGAGTATTCACTAATATTCTTCTGCTTCCAAAGTGGGATGAGTCAAACTGATCCCGCAGTGAATATTCGCTTGGCCGCTACAATTCGTAAGTAATTCTCTGTGAAACAGATTGGGGGTGAGTGTGTCCCCTTTTTTCATGCCTGCTATACGCTGCTTCCGTATTGAGCAGTGGTCAACCAGGGCGTTTTAATGAAATTTGGTTGATGCTTGATAAATGCCATCATGTTAGATCTGAGGCAGACTCGATTTCTCCAAAGGGATTGCCACATATTTTGACCCAAAAGAACCAAATCATTACCAAGAAAAATCTTTTTTTGTCGAAAATGGAATCAGCTGCCTCCAATAATGTATATTTTGACACCAAATGTGGTCATTTTGTTAAATTCTAATTTGCCCGTCATAACCTCCACCTGGAATGATTTCTCAATATTGACTCCGCGGTATAACTTATCACCAAAATGTGTATGACAATGGATTCCGCTACCCCGAAAGGATATATTTTGATACCAAACTCGGTCATATTATGATTAGTGGATTAAAATTGGCATTTTCCAGTCAAAACAGGCGGCAATTTTGGACTTTGGACTTTGACATTTTGGGGTTATAACATACGTATAGACCGAACATAAACCGTGGTCGGCCTTTCTATTACAGCAACTGCCACAGAATGGTGCGAAATAAAGATAAAATTCCATGACAGTCTCAATAACGTAATCGTCAGGAACAAAGCAGTTGGCCATTGCAGCAAGGCCGACTCAAAGTTCAATAAAGGTAGCAGTTAAGCAAATGAAAGGTATTGGGGTTGAACGTCTCAAAGGGTGGGGTGGGGGAATAATTGATGAATATGGTATCTACTTCGACATCTCGTGGATATATGGTCACGGCCCTTTTTTTTTTTTATTAAAATCGAAAGAAGTATGCAGACAGAAACAATATCTTTAAATGTTGAAATAACACATAAACTTGGCAACGCTGGGGCATGATTGACACGTGTTTCTCATGCACTTTGTTTTTGCTTTGGCGGGGGGGTGGGTGGGGCTATTGTTTTATGTCTAGACACCAATTCTTAATCTTCAATTCGTCACGAATTGATCTGAAACATTAGTTCTAAAGTGAACCAGAAATTAAGAGTGGATCCGTTTTGAATAACAAATATATTTATTTAATAGAGCAATGGGTGACAGAAGAATTCTTTATTCTGGAATTGTCTTTATCGTAATGGCAAAAATCGTCATAAAATCCAACAAAAATCACATGAATTTACTAAAGAAAACAACCAGCAAGAACATTTTCATAATAATGACCAAAGATAATGGGAATTAACAACAGATTTCAACTTGCACAAGATATCGAAACCCACCAAGTGAATAAATTGCTGAATGGCTGTATTTTAATGGAATACAAAGCTAGCACCCAAATCCTTTACAAGACATATATTCGCCAACACACAGACAATATGTCAGAACGATAGACAAGATAGGACAGTTTGTGAATGTATTCAGGTAAGGTTTCTTGATCTATTTAAGCTTCCTCAGCATCCCCCTCGTCTTCATCAAATTCACCCTCCTCTTCAGCTGTAGCATCTTGGTATTGTTGATATTCAGATACCAGATCATTCATGTTAGATTCGGCTTCTGTAAATTCCATCTCATCCATACCTTCACCAGTATACCAATGGAGAAAAGCCTTTCTTCTGAACATAGCAGTAAATTGTTCAGATATTCTCTTAAACAGTTCTTGAATGGCTGTACTGTTACCAATGAAGGTTGAAGACATTTTAAGACCTCTTGGTGGAATGTCACAAACGGCCGTCTTTACGTTGTTGGGGATCCATTCAACAAAGTAACTGCTGTTTTTATTCTGAACATTCAGCATCTGTTCATCCACTTCCTTCATGGACATGCGACCTCGGAACATAGCAGCAACTGTCAAATATCTTCCATGACGTGGGTCGCAGGCAGCCATCATGTTCTTGGCATCAAACATCTGTTGCGTAAGTTCAGGTACTGTAAGAGAACGGTATTGTTGACTACCTCGAGATGTGAGAGGAGCAAAACCAGGCATAAAGAAATGTAGACGAGGGAAGGGTACCATGTTGACAGCTAATTTACGTAGATCAGCATTAAGTTGACCTGGGAATCGAAGACAAGTTGTTACACCAGACATGGTAGCCGACACCAAATGATTCAAGTCACCATAAGTTGGTGTAGTAAGTTTTAACGTACGGAAACAGATATCATATAAAGCTTCATTGTCAATACAGTAAGTTTCATCTGTGTTTTCTACAAGTTGATGTACTGATAGAGTAGCATTGTATGGTTCTACAACAGTATCAGATACCTGAAATTATATAGAAAACAATTTAACACAACAAATAGGTTATAAAGGGCTAGCAAAAAGCCATAGAAAGAAAACTCAAAGCGATCAAGGAAATGGCTGCTCTCTGATATTGTGGAATTTAAAAAACTAGAACTTAATAACCGACATACACCAAGCCACCAACCCCAACTCTCGCCAGGGGGTCGAACATGAAAAGATATTTACATTCACAGATGCGGATCCAGATATTTTTGCAGGAGGGGGGTTTCCCGGGTTCCTGTTAAGGAATTCTGTCATCATCGTCTCTAAATTACATAGGCATACATACAAATTGAGTTCTTAAAGAGAGAAATCACTTTTGTAATCATGTAGGATCATATTGTAATTTAATTTCATTGACGCAAGGCATTCAATTTTTTTTATGTAGCTGAGCAGGGTGGGGTTTGGGCCCCCCGCCCTCCTTCTGGATCCGCCCCTGATTCATACAACTTTGTAATTCAGCTTTCTATTTAGAACGTAACCTGTAGACGATGGTCATCTAAGCATTATGCCTTATGAATTCAAATTTTCTAACCTTTGGTGATGGTACAACGGAGAAACTGTTCATGATTCTATCTGGATATTCTTCTCGGATTTTACTGATAAGAAGAGTTCCCATTCCAGAACCAGTTCCTCCACCAAGAGAATGGGTAAGCTGAAAGCCTTGGAGACAATCGCAGCTTTCTGACTCCTTTCTGACAACATCTAGTACTGAGTCAACTAATTCAGCCCCTTCTGTGTAGTGGCCTTTAGCCCAGTTATTACCAGCTCCACTCTGTCCGAAAACAAAGTTATCTGGACGAAAGATCTGGCCAAAAGGTCCAGACCTTACTGAGTCCATGGTACCTGGTTCAAGATCCACCAGTACAGCTCGTGGTACATATTTACCGGCTGAAATTATTAGGAAATATAAGCAAATATTTTAAATATGCATGTTATTGGTGTATATAAACGGTAAATGTACAAACACAGTTCTTGAAATATTAATGAAAATTTTTAATTACCGACTTCAATGTATTTTAGTGCATGATGAAGGTATTACCAAATTATTAACAATTTTCATCAAGAGGAAAGCAGTGACAAAAATTTTTACATTTCGTTGTAAAGAGTAACATAATCAGTGAACCGGATAGCAGAAATTTGCCTGATAAAACTAATATTTAAGTGTGACGACATAAAATACCACCGTTTTGTTTGTATGGTCTGACTTATTAACTATTGTGGGGATAGGCCATATAGCATGGTCATAATTTCATTTACAAAGACTACTGATTATGACCTTAATATTAGCATTCGAAACATAAAGCTTCCCTAAATGAACTGAAATGGGGTTTAACGTCCTTCTGGTTTGCTCCTAAACTACGCCATGCAGCGCCGCTACGACCTACTCTTATATCGAATCACAACTGCCAAGGGATCTTTTACGTGTACCCAAATGTGTACACGAGACCTCCCTTTTTCGTCCCATATGAACGACTAGGCAGCTGTCCTTGCCAGGCCCTCCGTCCTGCATCACTGACAATCAGAAACCACGCCGGAAAATCTGGATGAACTTTCTCGGCCAATGCAGAGATCGAACACCCGACCTCCTGGCAAACCACGCTTCCCCAAACGGAAACAATTGATGTTATGATACACCCATTCTGGCTTAGCGGCCCTGATTAATTTAGCTATCCTTTTGTATTTTTCATCGCCTGACCCTAATCAAATAGGTTACTAAATCATTGATTTTACGCAAAATAGACAAACCTGCAGCTTCATTGTAGTAGACATTGATTCTTTCCAATTGGAGATCAGAATCACCGTGGTAGGTTCCAGTTGGGTCAATACCGTGTTCATCAGAAATAACTTCCCAGAACTGTTAATTAGAAATTTAAATCAATATATAAAATGAGAATGGAGGAAAATATTTGAAATATAATTTCTAAAAGGTTAAAGATACATCACGAAAGGATTTATCGGGTAGTTATTTCCATCAAAATGATTGGCAATTTTGACATACGAAGAGTAGTAACACTTTTATAGTGCGCAAAAGACACAAAATGTGAGGGTATCCCTGACAGACAGCCCCTCTGGCTAACGGTTGTGATAACATTAAGAGAATCAAACGGCGGAAAAAGAAGCTGACAGAGGATAATCGAGGAATATACTTAGATTTTGATATGGTAAATGGACAACGACTAACGACAAATAATGGATTCTCCCGCAATGAAGTCACGTGATAAACAAGGGTGATGAAACAGTTTTCGTCCGAAAAAAATGTTTAGAGAAGGATTTGAAGGAGATGTTCATAGATAAATTAGTCTGAATATGTTCTATTCATCAAAACACGAAGGTTTGTGCGGGAAAACATCTTTAACATTTCAGATCAATCATAGCTTTTATTTGCTTGTAGAAATTGGTAACTTATACAGCTCGTGCTATTAACATTTTACTTACCTTGGCACCAATTTGGTTACCACACTGTCCAGCCTGAATATGAACAATCTCACGCATGATGAAGGTTGGCAAATGAAATGAAAAGTGATGTCTTTGGGATCGCAAACTCGCAATATATAACAAATAAACAACAATAAATATTATCTCTACTAGTAACTAACGCTTTAATCAATAAAAACAAACTCCATGGAAACATTGAAAGCAGTAAAACTCTAACATGCTATCATAGATTAAAATTTTAGATGGGGTTAAAGCCCCAATAACACTCTTGTTGTAATTGAATAATATGTCCCAATCTTTATTCTGGTCAACAAATTGTATTATTTTACAATATTCAAATAAATTGATGATACAAATTTCATCGTAACACACCTAATTTAAAAAATTGGAAAAATTCAACTACATGATTTGAAAAGGTTAACGTAAACCTTTTCAAATGTGACTTGGATTTTAAAATATTTTCGAACCCTCTGGACAAGTAAAATATGACGTAATGGATAATTTACACAACAGGTAGGACACATAAACATCTGGTACTTAGAATAAGACTATTATTTATTTTCTAGAGCTGCCAAGCCAACAAGAGTGTTATTGTCCCTTTAAATAAAGCTGATTAACAAGACAATAATTACATTAAATTTAACAATATTAATTTCTACAATAAGCACTAATCTCCAAGATAAATCTATCATTAGTATATCAATGATCTAAAACTACCAAGTGAGCTAAACGTCTTTGATTTAGGTAAAAATAAAAGTACACGATTAAACCCATTTTTAAATATCCAGTTTGTTCAAGTCCTGATGCATCATTGGAATTTGTCGCTAAACTAATTTCTCGCGGTTTAATCCACGTTAGTATAATTATACTCAGACGGATTGTTTAACATTAAATTAAGAAAACAAAATCAAATTACAAACAATATCCCGGCTTGGATTCAGTCAGATTTAAAATAGTCCCATCAACATAGGCATAGGGGGTCAATCTCATTTGGGTGAGCTGGGGCTATAATATTTGTCCAAACATCCCTTATCACCCGAACTTTCACAATGAATCAACCATTAACTAAAGCAGATTTTTCACAAATCGGTGTTCCACAAATTGGTGTTTATTCTTAATTAATTACACAATATAAATTTACTATATCGTCGCCTGAAAACCATATTGTTCTATATGGGAGGGGGGGTGGGATGGCCTAGTCGACAAGAGTGCCGCGCTTCGACCTCTAGCTGGCCGGTCACCTCTGGCTTGCGGCTGTGGTTTCGAGCCCTGGTGTGAGCGTATGTGGCATGGAGATAGGGGCGCCTTCTCAACCTCGTGGGGTTTCCTCCGGGCACTCCGGTTTCCTCCCACTGCTAAAGACCCCTACGCGCAAGCGAATTATTGAAATAAAATTGAACCATATGTTAGTCCCGAAATGACCTAGTTTGTGTTGGGTGGACGTTAAACCCCATTTCTCTCTCTCTCTATATATATATATATATGGGAGATAGAACAATATGGTTTTCAGGCGACGATATGTTAAGCGAAAAACAACTAAAGATAAATCCAAGGTCGGGTGTTCGATCCCTGCATTGGCCGAGAAAGTTCATCTCGATTTTCCGGCGTGGTTTCCCCTTATCAGTGATTCAGAACGGGCGGGGGGGCTGACAAGGGCAGCTATCTAGTCGTTCGGATGGGACGAAAAACCGAGGTCCCGTGTACACATTGGCGTGCACGTAAAAGATCAGTTGGCAGTTGGAATTAGATATAAGAGTAGGCCGTAGCGCCGCTGTCCGGGCAAAATTTCCCTCATAACACACTGTATGGCGTATGCAATACAAAATAACCTAGTGCAGTGCAGTTTGGTATGACACGAGTGGTATACAAATTCAGGTGTCAAACCATCATTTTTGTAACTAAAATTTTGTATTAGGTTTCTTATTTATGTTATATTATTTAAATGTTTACGTCTTTAATAACCCATATCATACGTGGATGAATGCTGGCACAGAATTGAAGTGGTGTTTATTATGACAACGCTTGAAGCTAATGTTTATATATTCTAAGGGAAATCAATGAACTACATGCTTTAGTTTAGTTTATGAAATCTTTATGAAGCTCCACTCTACAATTATCCGAAGCATTCACCTGGAACAATATAACTGTATGTACTAAACTGGTTCAGATTAATTCAACCATAAAACAATGTTTTAAACAGTCTTGATGGTATTTTATAAAACATTTGAATGAGTTGGTATGTTCAAAATACCACATAGACTGGAATACCTCTTATCGTTATTAAGATCACAATCAAAAATCACAAAATATTCAAATTCGTATGAAACAAAAACAACAATATATAAAGTACTTATAACAACAAGAGACTAGTCTCGGTCACCCAGAACCCCTAGTCTTCAACGCACGGAGGGTCTGGGTCGGTTCTCAATTATTGACGAAAATTACTGGATAATCTACCACATAAAAAACCAAACTCCCGGTTACGCATGAGCAATGGAACCTTTTGGCTCAAGTCTCGGTAAGTGATAGATATTATGAAGTCGGGCCGATTTTGATAGATTCTATAAAGCTAGGATAAAATATATCCCACAATACACTTGGCACATCTATTATTAGAAACAAAATAGAGACGATACAACAGCATGAATCGCGATTAAGAAGATTGTGGGAAGCCATACGTTTGATTTATGACGAGAGAAAATTACCATTTTAATTAAAACCTTTAAAACAAAATTTTAGAGAGTGTCATTGTTGACAAGCGAGATGTTTTGATAGATTCAGTACGTGGTAACTTAAAAGACTGGATAATCCAGACAATGACCGACTTTCTGTCAAATTTTGAGGACCCATCCAGACTAATATTCGTAGAATATTTGTTTGGATGATAAGAGACTACAAGAGACGGATACAATCCAATCAATTCGTTATTTTACTACCGATTTTACGGTCATACAACCTTCAATTCTTTTCCAATTCCTTAAAATAACACTGGTATCGAAATCTTCGAGAGCAGGGTCCTGTTTCACGAAATTTTAACTAAAGATAAAATCTAAATTTTAGCGGATACTTCAATTTTGATTGGCTAAGAATTAAAATCAATCTAATATTGTCCAATCAAATAACTAAAATTCAGATCTTATCTTAGTTAAAAACTTGTGAAATAGGCCCCAGGTCCTTGCAGGGTGATCCTTATAAGTTGATCCAGAAAAGCGACGTACTATTTGAGCATTGCCTTCTTGAAGGGGCCACTGTGGCTGAGTGGGTAACACGCTGGCTCGCTAGTCTAGAGGTCGTGTGTTCGACCCCCGCATTGACCAAGAAAGTTCATCCAGATTTTCCGTCGTAGTTCCCCTCTGTCAGTGTTGCAGGACTGAGGGCCTGACAAGGGCTGCTGTCTAGTCGTTCGGGTGAGTCGAAACACCGACGTCATAGCACAAAGTACGACTTGCTGCGAGAACGTAGCTAAAAACGTTGAGATATACCCTTGAAATAACCATTAATTTGTTCGTATGAAAGGTCTCGTGATTTACAAACAAATGGTTATATTCACGTCTAGGCCTGTAGTTATTAGATATCGCCTCCAGAACCCAGCTCAGCTGATAAGATTACAACAAATAATTTGATATTCTAAACATGCTATCTTGCATGTCTACCTGGTACCGTACCCAGGCCCATAAAAAAGTGGACCATAAAAACATTAGATATATATTGTCCGTCGATTTTACAGCACCCCTGAGAATAGAACCTACCCTGAGAACACTTCCAACCACCTTGTTGCTCTGAGCTAGTTATTGCAAAAGGTCTTATTATATCAATTCAAAAGAAATGGGGCAACAATGGAAGCAGACTTCCGAATCTCAAATCGGATTCATATGACAACATTCATCATGTACTAATTTCCAAAATCCAACAGCCTGTTTTATATATCATGACATGTAGCTGTGGTGACCAGTGTCATTTCAGTGATGCGATTTGGTCAAAAGACAGACATCAGTACCAGTTCGCAAGCAGAACTTCTTATAAGCAGTATAAATGTATGTATGACGTAATATGAAAATGTAATTTTTTAAAATTCCCCAAGAAATATATTGCATATTTTATCTCCAGCTATTAAGTGTCATTATTCTTTTTTAACTGATAACACAAAGTAAACAACAATATCGAGGATTGCCGCCACAGATAACCTAGGCTATCCTATTTTAATAGGGGCTACATCAGCACCTTTGTCTCCTTGATCAAATTCCTTTACCAGCTGTAGCATCTTAGATTCGCTTCTGTAGGAAAGCCTCTTCTAAATACAGCAGTAAACTGTTCTGAAATTCTCTTACACGTTTCTTGAATGGCTGTACTGTTGCTAATAAATGTAGCAAACCTTTCATGACCTCTTGGTGGAATGTCACAAACTGCGAACTTCATGTTGTTGGGGATCCATTCAACAAAGCAACTGCTGTTTTTATTTTGAACATCTGCTCATTCACTTCTTTCATGGATAAATGATCTCGGAAATTAGCAGCAATAGTTAAACATCTCCCATGGTGGGGGTCGCTAGTCACCATCATGTTCTTGGAATTAAACATTTGTTGAGTAAGTTCAGACACTAAAGAAGCTTTTCGTGCAGACTTACCTCGAGATGTGAGAGGAGCAAAACCAGGTATAAAGAAATGAAGACGAGGAAAAGGCACCATGTTGACAGCTAATTTACGTAGATCAGCATTAAGTTGTTACACCAGACATGGTAGCCGACACCAAATGATTCAAGTCACCATAAGTTGGTGTAGTAAGTTTTAACGTACGGAAACAGATATCATATAAAGCTTCATTGCCAATACAGTAAGTTTCATCTGTGTTTTCTACAAGTTGATGTACTGATAGAGTAGCATTGTATGGTTCTAGATACCTGAAATTATACAAAACATGAATTACAAGACTGGGAGTATAATAAACTGTCTGTAAATTGTGGTCAATGGTATTCATATAAAATTTATATAATTAATCAGATAACTATAATTTAGAAATTGAATATGTAGTCTACAGAAAGAAATAGTGGTCTATATGGGTTAATTAAGATTATATGCACTTAGCTTAGCATGATTTTAAAATGTCCTCGCGTTCCTCATTTTGGAATTTTTTGTCAGTATTGTTTTATATAAGATAACTGTTATCAGATTCTACAGTATTTTTACATAAAGGATAGAGGGTGGACCCTCTATGTTTTGCGTATAAGTAATATCGACATCATTCAATTATCCTCTCACAATGTGCGGGAATTTTTTCTCAGATTCCGAAAATTTGTTTTTACATTTATTCGAAAGAGCGTTTGGTGTTATTCAAAATCGGCCAAACGTATTCCCATCTGAAAATGTAGTTTCAGGTTATGTTGTGTTCGTATTTGATAGGGCACTATTTGTTTATTTTATTCAATACGCATGTGCCAATAATTATATAAGCTATATTAGGTTGAAAACTATTATGATTACAAATTATATAGTTAATTACACCTTACAATTAGCCCACCTCAAATCAATGTTGATAACCAAAAGTTGCGACCTTCTTTGTTTACATGCAAAGACACCAAGAGTTACGTTCCTTCCATAGTTTTGGCGAGAAAATTAAAAAAAACTCTATTTGAAAATGCTGTACAAATCTATTAACGTACAGTATAATAGAGCGGTACATGAGAGAGAGAGAGAAAAAGAGAGAGAGAGAGAGAGAGAGAGAGAGCATAGCCTTCCCCGAAAAGGTCATACCCCTACCCCTAACCCCCACCCCATTTTCAAGAACTCCTCGGCTAATTACCGATCTCACAATTCTGAGATCTTTTCAGATTTCTATTTTTTTTTCATGAAAATTTTGGGGGGGGGGGGGGCACCGCCCTCGTACGCCTATGTATACACCAAGTTTCGTCGCTCTCACTTAATCAGAATTAAAGTTATCGTGTCTCAGATCATCAACCAATCAAATTCCTTATCTATGCTTATACTAAGCAGAAAATGCTGATCTTCGAACTAGATCAAGGCATTGACTTTATATACACCTACAAAAGTTTGAACATTCTAGCTCAATTAGAAGGAGGGTTATTGGGTTCCAAATGAGCAGACAATTCTCATTATCAACCTTAATCAAGGTAATGATATAATGAAACTACGCACTAAGTTTCACCACTCTCACTTATTAGAACTAAAGTTATGGTGTCCCAAAGCATCAAGCAATCAAACTGCTTATCTCTGCTTACCCTACGCAGAAAATGCTCATCTTGAAACTCCATCAAGGTATTGACCTAATGATCGAAGACCTATACCACGTTTGAACATTCTGCCTCAATCAGAAAGTGAGTTATTGTGTCCCAAAAAGCAGGGGCGCAGCAAATATACACAACCTGCGGATCCGTATAACTAAAGGATATGCAGCTTTATTAAAATTCTATACAAGTGATTTTTTTCCGAATCCGCAACCGGATCCAGTCCGGGGGCAGACATGGTACACGGCAGGTTGTGTATCCATGCGGTTTTCAACATGGCACGTGTCTAAAGCTGCATTTCCTTTAGTACGGATCAGGTCCTGGAGCAGACATAACACACGGCAGGTTGTGTATCCTTATGCGGTTTTTCAAGCGAAGGGCTCTCTTTTCAACATGGCACGTGTCTAAGAAAGGGCGAAAATTGGAATTTCCCTACCTATTTTTAACTTTTTGCAGTGCGGGTTACTCAATCTGTGTTTCCTTATGTGCGTTATGTGTGTTTACGGACACGGTTCCACATGCGTTTCCGTACGGAACGCGACATGGTCCGTTTCGAAAAACCGCATCGAACGCCGCATAGAGAAGCGTATCCGCGCCAGCACATATCAAGGAAACACTCTTACTAAAATCCTATGAAAGTGATTTTTTTTCCGTATCCGCAACCGGAACGGAGTCGGACCGGATCTATACTAAAGGAAATGCAGCTTTAGAATCTTTGTCACTGCTGGACTTAAAATCCACGCTCCTTGCAACTGCGATTAATCCCACGAAACGAAAAGTAAATTAATCCGTATGTATTTCATTAAAATGCTATTATATTTTAAAGCACAAAATAAAACTTTGATAGCATCATAAATAATATAAAACTCGATATTTTTAAGTAGGAACATTACGCTGAGGTGATATAATAATTGATAATACTAAATTGCCATATTTTTGTAAAAAAAAAACAAACATTGTAACGTTTTTGTGTCAATATTTCCACTCAAAATGTGATTTCCAAGCAAAATTGTAAGTTGTAACCAAGGGACATAACTCGTGTATGGCACGAAATCGCTTGGTTGGAAATTGCATTTAGGGGAACATTTTACGTTTATAAATTTAAAATAATTTGGCATAAAGAACGATATCAACAAATAGAGATATAAATTATTATTATAGGAGTTGAAATAATGGTGGATTTAGGGAGATTTGTGAGATGAGGTTTCTTATGATCTACCGCTTTTAGTAATAGTAACGTGGCTGGAGCAAGACGGAAGACATCGTCATCAGTGGTCCAGTATTCTAAAATACGAATAAGATTTTTAAAGTAGCGATTGTGCCATTATTTCACAAAGAACAATAAATTTAAAAATGATTTGGCTACATATTTTAAAAACAGTACACAAATTTTACATCCAAAAATGTATAAGTACGTTTTTCCAGTCTGTACGTGATACCATATTGGACGTCACATTTCTTATACGGAAATAGAATTCCGGCGTTTTAAAGTAATTTATTAATGCAAAGTATTATTACATAGGAAACTTTTACGTGCGATTTCCGATATTTTGAAATTTAATTCCGGTGTTTATGTGTTTGCACTGTGAATTCCTGTGATTATCTTTGCTTTATAGTAATTTATTATTAATGTCAATTATTACTTAAAGGGACAATAACATTCTTGCTGGCTTGGTAGCTCCAGAAAATAAATAATACCCTTATTCTAAGTACTAGATGTTTAAATGTCCTACCTGTTGTGTAAATTATCCATTACAACCTATTTTATTTGTCCAGAGGGTTCGAAAATATTTAAAAATCCAAGTCACATTTGAAAAGGTGTACGTTAGACTTTTCAAATCAATTGGTTGAATTTTTCCAATTTTTTAAATTAGGTGTGTTAAGATGAAATTTATATCATCATTTAATTGGAATATTCTAAAATAATACGATTTGTTGACCAGAATGAAGATTGGGACATATTTTTCAGTTACAACAAGAGTGTTATTGGGGCTTTAATATATACTAGTAGGAAGGTCTTAAGTGCGAATTCCAATATTTTGAAAGTGAACTCTGGTATTTATGTATTGTTTAATGGTTGAGAGCGAGACATTAAGTAATATATATTGTTACAACAAGAGGCCGTGAGGCCCGGAGTGTTTTTACAATTTAAAATACAGATGTGACGTCATCCTTTGATGTTGGTGTACCATTATTTCAAACCGTACATTATTCATAAGAGTTGAAATATTGTATCCGAGTGACGTATTTCATAGAAATGCACGTGCTGGATAGTGTCTGTGTTTTAAGTTGTTTAATGGTCTTGTGCAAGACATTGCGTAATATATAGATATTGACCTTGTGCTATCACACTCGTACAATACCAATACATGTATATTACTTAATGTCTCGCACTCGACCATTAAAGGACAATATTGGTGTCAGTCATTATCATATATGTGATAGAACTCATTCCAAATATAATTTTAACACAGAGATCATTGCTACGATAGAGGAGTAATAAAGGTTTCTCTTGAAAAAAAAAACAATTTAATTTTTTGAACGAAAAACGCTCAATTATGAACAAAATGACTTCTGACCACAAAGATAGGTTGCCAGGCAATGAAAGATATGCCCAAAGCAGCTAAATATTTCTGGCAATCGCAACAAGGGTTGTCGCATATTTTTACTTTTTCGGTAATGAAACATTTGTAATAGACTAAAATCTGATTAAGAGTAACAACTCATTAAGTAATTATCAGAAAATCATTAGAATTTGTTTGGTTTTTATGAGTTCTGCCCCACGCTAACAATTAGTATGCAAAACGTTTAATATCACAGATTTAGCTGTTCAGTTATCAAAATTCATTGAAAATCAAAATATTTGTTTGTTTCAACATCTTAATTTCTGTGTATCAAGCTGAAGTCAATCGGATGATAAGTTTGGCCTCAAGAGCTGCCATAGAGCTGCCAATCGAGGGAGATAACTCTGGAAGTAATTATTTGAAATCGCTGAAAACCTATAGGCTACTTCGTCACATGACCTTAAACACTGTATAAATTTAAAGTCAATCGTATATTAACTTTAGCCTCTACAGCGTCCACAAGCAATTGTGTACGCCAGATCGACGGACGGACATCCTGACAGCGGCGACAATATACGACCACATTTCCATGTTGGCTCATAAAAATACATGTCACACACACCCACCCCGATCCCATATGGTAACCCACCCAGCATCCACCACCCCCACAATTGGAATCTTATAAATATATTTAGAGATGTTTCATCAAGCTCTAGACAATCATCAAAATCAACCTGAACTTCCACCTACGGGAACCCACCCAGCATCCACCCCAACACAATTGGAACCTTATAAACATATTTATAGATGTTTCATCAAGCTCTTAGACAATCATCATTAAAAACAATGTGAACTCATTTCCTGCCAATTTTATCCCCACCCTACACACACGCACATATGCTACCCAGGCTCCATAAATCAAACAATTGTCCAGGGGCATAATAAAAGTCCTAGAAATTTATGCATAATATATAATAACATGATCATCAATTAGAACAACATAATGATACCCCCTCCCTCCACACACCTTCAACGACTACCCTCACCCCATAAATCAAAACAGTTGTCCAGGGCATCATAAACACTTATTTAAAGATGAGCAATCCTAGAAATTTATGTTTTATTAATCGATGACAGGTGAATACAATCTATCCCCACTCAGAACATCTCTTAATTAGTTGCTTCTAATTTACTCAGAAAATGAAATGGGGTTTGACATTACTTAAGAGATAAAGCTAGTGGCTTAGCTGAAGTGTGTGACACTTGGTGGCGTTCTTGTACCCCAATTAGAAGGAGAGTTATTGTGTTCCAAAGTCTCGAACAATCAAACTGCTTATCGCACTGCTTAGTGCTTACCCCAAGCAAAATGCTCATTTCAAACTTGAAATGAAATGGGGTTTAACGTTCTACTGTTCTGCTCTTAACCTGGGGCTAATGAAGACTGACATACGCCATACAATGGGCTATGTGGTAAATTTTGCCTGGCAGGGCAGCTACTGCCTACTCTTATACGCCTATGTTTTTTGTCCTATCCATATGAATAGACAACTTTCCTCAAGCCCTAGCTGTCCTGCATCATTGACAAGGGGAAACTACGCTGGAAAATCTGGATGAACTTTCTCGATCAATCCAGGGATTGAACACACGACCTCCAGGATAGCGAGCCAGCATATTATCCACTTAACCATGTGATACCTCCATTTCGAACTTAGTCAAGGTATTGATTTAATGAAACTATACACCAAGTTTCATCACTCTCACTTAATTAGAACTAAAGTTATCGTGTCCCATCAAGGCATTGATCTTATAAACACCTACACCAAGTTTGAACATTTTAGCTCTATTAGAAGGCGAGTTATTGTGTTCCAAAGTCTCGGCCAATCAAATTGCTTCTCGCTCTGCTTATCCTAAGCAGAAAATGCTCATTATCAAACCTAGTCAAGGTATTGATTTAATGAAACTATACATCAAGTTTCATCACTCTCACTTAATTACAACTAAAGTTATAATGTCCCAAAGCATTAACCAATCAAATTGCTTATCTCTGCTTAGGGTAAGCAGAAAATGCTCATCTTTGAACTCCACAAAGGCATTGCCCTATAAACACCTACACCAAGTTTGAACATTCTAGCTGTTATTGTGTCCCAAAAAGTGTGACGAACAGACAGACGGACAAACCCATTTTAATAAGTCCCCTGCTTTCATCGAAAGGCGGGGGACAAAAAACATAAGATGTTTAATATAAAGAAATCTTTATTCAGGAATTGTCTTTAGTGTAATGGCAAAAATCGTCACACAATCCAGCAAAAATCACATGAATTACTAAAGAAAAACAGCAAGAATTTCAAAATCATGTTAAGACCACAACTGATGTAAAACCCAGTTAAATGATAACAAAATAAACAACAGATTTCAATTTGTAAAAATTAATGAAACCCACATACATGGTGATCACTAAAGTGACTTACCAGTAATTACTAAATGACTATACTTTAATGGCACAAAAAGCTGGCATTCAAATACTTCCGAAGACTAATTTGCCAACACCAAGACATTTTTCAGAAAGATAGACAAGAAAGTAAAGTTTGCGAATGTATCCAGGTATAATTTCACGTTCTATTTAAGCTTCATCAGCCTCTTGCTCCTCTTCATCAAATTCACCCTCCTCTTCAGCTGTAGCATCTTGGTATTGTTGATATTCAGATACCAGATCATTCATGTTAGATTCAGCTTCTGTAAATTCCATCTCATCCATACCTTCACCAGTATACCAATGGAGGAAAGCCTTTCTTCTGAACATAGCAGTAAATTGTTCAGATATTCTCTTAAACAGTTCTTGAATGGCTGTACTGTTACCAATGAAGGTTGCAGACATTTTAAGACCTCTTGGTGGAATGTCACAAACGGCAGTCTTTACGTTGTTGGGGATCCATTCAACAAAGTAACTGCTGTTTTTATTCTGAACATTCAGCATCTGTTCATCCACTTCCTTCATGGACATGCGACCTCGGAACATAGCAGCAACCGTTAAATATCTTCCATGACGTGGATCGCAGGCCGCCATCATGTTCTTGGCATCAAACATTTGTTGAGTAAGTTCAGGTACTGTAAGGGCACGGTATTGTTGACTACCTCGAGATGTGAGAGGAGCAAAACCAGGCATAAAGAAATGAAGACGAGGGAAAGGTACCATGTTGACAGCTAATTTACGTAGATCAGCATTAAGCTGACCTGGGAATCGAAGACAAGTTGTTACACCAGACATGGTAGCCGACACCAAATGATTCAAGTCACCATAAGTTGGTGTAGTAAGTTTTAACGTACGGAAACAGATATCATATAAAGCTTCATTGTCAATACAGTAAGTTTCATCTGTGTTTTCTACAAGTTGATGTACTGATAGAGTAGCATTGTATGGTTCTACAACTGTATCAGATACCTGAAATTATAACAAGGCTCCTTAGTGGCGAGATTAAAGCCATAAATTCTCCACCACATCAAGACACAAGTTAACATCATCAAGACACAAACTAGGTCATTTTTGGACTAACATATGGTTCATATTTATTTCAATAATTCGATTGTTTGGATCTGTAGCAGTGGGAGAAAACACAGGACCCACAGAAAACCAATGAGACTGGACAGACAACTCTTGCAAGGATAAAACCGGACTAGTGCATAATCTAAGTCAGTTATTCATCTAAAAAGCCTCCTTTTGGTGGATATGTGGATTCAAAAGCGAATGAAATTCATCTATTGATAAACATAATCTAGGCAGAATGTATGTAAAATAAACTCAAATTTGCTTACTTTTGGTGATGGTACGACAGAGAATGTGTTCATGATTCTATCTGGATATTCTTCTCGGATTTTACTGATGAGAAGAGTACCCATTCCAGAACCAGTTCCTCCACCAAGGGAATGGGTAAGTTGGAAGCCTTGAAGACAATCACAGCTTTCAGACTCCTTTCGGACAACATCTAAGACTGAGTCAACTAATTCAGCTCCTTCTGTGTAGTGACCTTTGGCCCAGTTATTTCCAGCTCCGCTTTGTCCAAAGACAAAGTTATCTGGACGAAAGATTTGACCAAAAGGTCCAGACCTTACAGAGTCCATGGTACCTGGCTCTAGATCAACCAATACAGCTCGGGGTACATATTTACCTCCTGAAAAAATCAATGAATAATTCTGTGAAAAATATTCAAACACTTTCGTCTAAAATGGGTTTTACTCAAGACTGTTTTTGATATGATTT
Source organism: Patella depressa (assembly GCA_948474765.1). NCBI lineage: Eukaryota > Metazoa > Mollusca > Gastropoda > Patellidae > Patella > Patella depressa. Next base: position 56,978,862 of record OX419717.1, read on the forward strand.
CACCCAGTATAATCAGTCACGCTGGACTGTAGGAACAATTTCATGAAACATTAGGTTACAAAATCATTGACTTTACACAAAATAGACAAACCTGTAGCTTCATTGTAGTAGACGTTGATTCTTTCCAATTGGAGATCAGAATCACCATGGTAGGTTCCAGTTGGGTCAATACCATGTTCATCAGAAATAACCTCCCAGAACTGTTAATAAAATAATAAATATTAATATTAATATATAAATATTTCTTTTAAAGCGATCTTATGTGATCTACTTGTTATGAATTCACTGAGATTTGAAACATGTACAGATCAATCACATTTACCTACCTTGGCACCAATTTGGTTACCACACTGTCCAGCCTGAATATGAACAATCTCACGCATGATGACGTTTGACAAATGGAATGAAATGTGATCACACACTGGTTATATTTACCTGAAAACAAAATAGACTTTCTATAATAGAACATATATACACTAATCAAACATAGGTTGCCAGACAATGAAACATACAAATATGTCGTCCAAGCAGTTGAATATTTATTCTTCTGTAAGTAATAGGTGTATTTACAAGACACCAAAAACTGATCAAGAGTAAAAATACATTAATTATCAAAAATAATTAAAATTTGATTGATGCTGAGATTGCCAACATCTATCACACAAATCATGCAAGCCTAATAATTTTCACCAAAAAATAACAGTAAATGTATATACTGGTGTCTAGCATATGCACAAATTTAGCTGTGGCAATCTTACAAATTCATCAAAGTCAGTAATGAACATAGCTACAATACACTAACAATATCTGATTAAGAGTAACAATCCATTAAACAATTATCAGAAATCAGTAGAATTTGTTTGGCTTTTAGTTCTTGCCCATGCTCACCTTTGGTGTAAAAAAAAATATTTAATATGAATTTAGCTGTTCAAGAAATTTTGAAGAAGTGATGAAGGATTTAAGAATTGACAAATTAATAGATGAGGATAATATTGTAGCAATGTTAATACTGAGAAAATGGGGTGTGTAAAGGAATTAAACAGATAAAACATTGCATGTAACAATATTAATTTCTATTATATGCAATATGTCCTAGATGCATCTATCAAAATTTTTATAAGAAGGAACATTTATTTACTACATTTGAGCTTCTTCAAAATACAAATTCTCCTTGTTTTCCCCAACACATTTATATAGACCTACAGCTGAAATCAATTTGGCCCTGACAGAGAACCCAATTCATTTTTTATTCATGTATTATTTTACAGATCATTCCACATCATTTAGATGATCAGTCTGTATACATTATATAATTTATCAAGAAAATTTTGGAAATTGGCATTTTCCAAGTTGTAAGAAGTGAATCGTTTACAAATACTTAAGTCCAAATTGTGGTATACAGTAAGCAGCGGATTGCTATATAAAAGCATGTTTTTCATATTAATATAAACAGTGGACACAATTTATTTTATGAATTTACAACATTACTAATCTGAAATGTAATTCCCCCCCCCCCCATTTCCTAAAAATTTTGACAAATATGCATGTCCATATTAAAAGCTTACATTTTAGTTTGGTAAACTTTATCTGCATGGCAAGATATTTATTTTTTAGAAACAATTTTGGATCTGTTAGATTTGGGGTCAAGCCACTTTTAATATTCCTTATATATTATGTATTTGCTTTCTTTAATTTCCCAAGTCATTGATGAGTACTAGCACATGGTTGAATTAATGTTTATTATGGCAACACCTGGAAGTATTATTTTTGTGCTAAATAAGAAAATCAATGAACTGCATACTTTCTACGGTTTTTCTAATTGGGCAGTTTATAAAATCTTCATGTGGCTCATTCACAAAGAACTATACAACTGACAGTGTACTAATTTTTATTCAAGTCACCATGTTCAAAATTCAACCCTTTATTCAAGTCAAATTAACACTAAAATATTATTCAATTTTCATAGTCCACGGTCAAGCTCTCTTGCTTTTACAATATTTTACAAAGACTGCAAAGTAAAGGCATTCAAAATATAGTCAAGATGGAAGATAATTTAAGTTAACCTTAAAACAGTCCTCACAAAAACTATTGATAAGCTGAAGCGCAAAAAAATATATTCATATCTATATCTAGAAAATATCCCCATGCACATAAGATGTAGTTGGTATGCAACAGATTTTTATAGACTTTGTTTCTTTCCTATGCATTTTATCAAGAAAACAAATTCCTGCAGATGTGCAAGTATATTTAGTTTGTAAAAAAGCATCCATTTCCACAGCTGGCATGTCAGTATTACATTTATCAGTTATTACCATCTGGAATACTGTACTGCCTTCCTCCTAACAAAAAAGAATCGCTTCAGTAGGAAATTTAATACCCTATACAAGCTAATGTAGCATGACTAACTGGAGAAATTGTATCTATATCAAATTACACTTATATACTGAACAACAAATGTGTGCAGGATGAACATTTTTTTTTTTTATTTATTTATTATTTTAGTGTGGCGGAAAACTATAGGGGGGATTTTTTATCCCTTGCAAACTATAATGAATGTTGAATCTCAGAATAATTCTGTATTATGAATCCAATGATCCATATTTACACATTTGTTGCCGGGCAACAAAACAAATGCCAACAGCAGCCAATCGACTGGCAGTCAACAAAGGTTGTCATCTATTTGTGCTTTTGTAGGTAAAAGGAGCATTTACAAGACATTGATATCTCATACAGATTGAATGTTCACCAAGAGAGAAATGGGGGTTTAATGTCGACTAGACACAAACTAGATCATTTCGAGACCAAAATGTGCTTTCATTTTATTTCAATAATTCGCTTGCGCATATGGGTCTTTAGCAGTGGGAGGAATCCAGATGACCTGGCAAAAACCCAGGAGGCTAGACAGGCGACACTACTCCTTGCCACGCACAACCGGGGATTCTAAACCACGTCAGTTGACTCAATGACGGGCTTCATGATACAGCTCGCATGTGCTAACCATTTGGCCATCCAACCCCCCACCCAAGGTTCAAGTGAAACAAAGGCCAGAACGGTACATGTTATTAAAAGAGAGAGCCTCAAATCAATAGGCTTCTTTGATTAATTATTAAAGCCCCAATAACACTCTTGTTGTAACTGAAAAATATGTCCCTATCTTCATTCTGGTCAACAAATCGTATTATTTTACAATATTCCAATTAAATGATGATATAAATTTCATCTTAACACACCTAATTTTAAAAATTGGAAAAATTCAACCAATTGATTTGAAAAGTCTAACGTAAACCTTTTCAAATGTGACTTGGATTTTAAAATATTTTCGAACCCTCTGGACAAATAAAATAGGTTGTAATGGATAATTTACACAACAGGTAGGACATTTAAACATCTAGTACTTAGAATAAGGGTATTATTTATTTTCTGGAGCTACCAAGCCAGCAAGAATGTTATTGTCCCTTTAATCTTAAAATGCACTGAAATTTTATACAGATCAAATTTAATAGGGCGATCACAAGGGGTTCAAAAACAGTGAAACACGAGTCATAACTCTAGCAGTAATAAGCGTAAATTGCTCAAATTCATTAGACTTCTTCGTTTTACTAATCAATGCATTTAAATTTCATACAGATTTGATAAGGGCTTAATTTCTTGTATTTACCGAAACATAATTTAAAAAATTCTGCAACATCGGGCATCCTCTGATCAATTCTGTAAATGTGGATCATAATAAAGAACGTTTCATTGGTTGTGTGTTAGGGGAGGGGGGGGTGTCATTGTGGCCAAATAGGCAGATGTTGGCTTTTAACCTGGAGGTATGATGTTAAATCCCTGCATTTTCCAGCGTGGTTCCCCCTTCTCTGTGATGCAGGACAAATGGCCCGACAAGGACAGCTGTCTAGTCCTTCATTGAGGTCCTGTGTACACATTGGCATGAACGTAAAAGATCCAAGTTGGAATTCAATACAAGTAGGGTGTAGTGCTGCTGTCCGGGCAAAATTCTGACACCACACTGTATGGTGTATGCCCGTCTTTATTAGCCCAGTTTTGAGCATAACAGTAAGACGTTAAACCCCATTTCAATTTATTTGTTGTAGGCCTACTTATTTTTTGTATGGAGGTTATGACAAATGTTTAAGGCCTTTTGGGGTTAATCCATTTGCTAAAACCAGTAACAATATTCCTAAATTTTTTGGTGTTCCGTTCTTCCCCCCCCCCACCAACAATTGAATCCAAGCTGGGAGATTATCTACCACTGATGTTCTCTTCACAGTTTTAAAGTTATGAACTATTTGATGTAGATTAATCTGTATATAATTTAAAATGTCGAAACATTCAAATGACAATCGACAGCTTTAACACCCAAGAACATTTTAGTTGGATCAGAGACACAGATGTGAGGGCAACTTCAGGTTGAAAAATTCCCAGCGTTAAGGAACCCCAGTTAACCCAGAAGGTTTCTCTGGATAATCAGAGGTGCAGGATAGAGGGTCTGGCAAGGAACAGCATCTTGTTGTTCAGAATGGTACAGATACTGCAAGGCATGTAAAAGAAACACTTTAGTGCCACTGTCAAAGTAAAATTTTGCCCATATCAATTGAAATGGGAAAAATGTTGAAAGCAAGTTCACAGGACAACATTTTCCAGCCTTATTAGTAATAAGATTTGGTCAAACAATATACAATTTTGCAAGTAGAGCTTTAATAAATATAAGCATTAAAAATGTAAGTAGACATAGTATGCAGATGTTCTTTTAAAAAATGCCAAAGAAATATATTGCACTTTTATCTTCAGCTTTTAAGTGTCACTAGTTTGTTTTTTTTAACTTCAATAACAAGAGTAACCAACAATATGGAGGATTTCCACCATAATAGTATTAAGCCATTGGTTTGTGAAATGTTTCTTAATAAAGCTTCAATTCCATAAAGCTATTTTATTCGGCTTCATCGACTTCTCCCTCATCTTCATCAAATTCACCCTCCTCTTCAGCTGTAGCATCTTGGTATTGTTGATATTCAGATACCAGATCATTCATGTTAGATTCAGCCTCTGTAAATTCCATCTCATCCATACCTTCACCAGTATACCAATGGAGGAAAGCCTTTCTTCTGAACATAGCAGTAAATTGTTCAGATATTCTCTTAAACAGTTCTTGAATGGCTGTACTGTTACCAATGAAGGTTGCAGACATTTTAAGACCTCTTGGTGGAATGTCACAAACGGCAGTCTTTACGTTGTTGGGGATCCATTCAACAAAATAACTGCTGTTTTTATTCTGAACATTCAACATCTGTTCATCCACTTCCTTCATGGACATACGACCTCGGAACATAGCAGCAACTGTCAAGTATCTTCCATGACGTGGATCGCAGGCCGCCATCATGTTCTTGGAATCAAACATCTGTTGAGTAAGTTCAGGTACTGTAAGAGCTCGGTATTGTTGGCTACCTCGAGATGTGAGCGGAGCAAAACCAGGCATAAAGAAATGTAGACGAGGGAAGGGTACCATGTTGACAGCTAATTTACGTAGATCAGCATTAAGTTGACCTGGGAATCGAAGACAAGTTGTTACACCAGACATGGTAGCCGACACCAAATGATTCAAGTCACCATAAGTTGGTGTAGTAAGTTTTAAGGTACGGAAACAGATATCATATAAAGCTTCGTTGTCAATACAGTAAGTTTCATCTGTGTTTTCTACAAGTTGATGTACTGATAGAGTAGCATTGTATGGTTCTACAACTGTATCAGATACCTGAAATTATACAAAGATCAAAACAAATTAGGATAAAAGATGTGAACTGAGTAAACAAATAGATAATAAAGAACAATTAACTGATTGAAAACTATAGTTTGATAGAGTATAACATACAGAACTGATATTAAAACAGGCATTAGGTTAATCTCCAAAGGTATAAAGTCAAAACTTACTGATGCAAAATTCTTATTCTTATAAAACTTTTAGAATCAACTTACTTTTGGGGATGGTACAACAGAGAATGTGTTCATGATTCTATCTGGATATTCTTCTCGGATTTTACTGATGAGAAGAGTTCCCATTCCGGAACCTGTTCCTCCACCAAGGGAATGGGTAAGCTGGAAGCCTTGAAGACAATCACAATTTTCAGCCTCTTTTCGGACAACATCTAAGACCGAGTCAACTAATTCAGCTCCTTCTGTGTAGTGACCTTTGGCCCAGTTATTTCCAGCTCCGCTCTGTCCAAAGACAAAGTTATCTGGACGAAAGATTTGACCAAAAGGTCCAGACCTTACAGAATCCATGGTACCTGGCTCAAGATCCACCAGAACAGCTCTGGGTACATATTTACCTCCTGCAAAAATCAAAGAGGTGATTTCAAAGTTAAAATTACTACTTCATGAATCTAACAATAATGACTACTGCATATGGCTAGAGATACATTTGAGAAATGAGAATGTTGTTTGGTATTCAATTTTCTAAGCTCCCATTAAATTTTTGACGTTAACTGGGAACAAATATGGTGCCAAATAAAATGGTGGAAATAAAATGTTGTAATGCATGAAAAAGCATTGGGTATCCTAGTCAATTAATTCTGCATGGAAATAGGCCTAATTTAATTGTCGACAGTAAATAAGTAAATTTACTACAACTTTACAAAAGAATGTTGTCAGACTGTGTTGCTAGGCGTCACATCCTGTTTCTTACTGGTAATATATTATCAATAAGTTTCTATTGTCACAGTATTTACCTACATTTATTAATATCAATACAAACCTGTAGCTTCATTGTAGTAGACATTGATTCTTTCCAATTGGAGATCAGAATCACCATGGTAGGTTCCTGTTGGGTCGATACCATGTTCATCAGAAATAACTTCCCAGAACTGTTCAAACAAAACATTAATAACATGCTTTATATACACCTAACAAATGTTAATCTAGATAATCAATTCTATTCAATTTATTCCAAGATAAAGTTTGGAGACCCTTGGCAAAACATTTATTTTGTATGTTCAAAACATTTTTACGAGAAACTTTTAATGCTGTTTTATTTTATATTAAACAAAAACCCTGCACAGTAAATCAAAATATGATTTTATGAAAACAAAGAAGTTCTACTTACCTTTGCACCAATTTGGTTGCCACATTGGCCAGCTTGCATATGAACAATTTCACGCATGTTTCCTGGGTAAGAAAGTCACTTAACAGTGAAACTTAGTTAACTCTGATGAACGTACCAATACACTGAGGCCTTGGCACGACTTGTTGCTAAGAAACAATATAATAAACACCTGAATTAGTTGATCTGTGATGTAAACAAAATGGCAATATGTTAATTAGCAACAGAATGGATTAGACATTAGAAAATCACAGATCAGTCATGCTTGTCAATTGCTGTGAACACTTTGTCAGAAAAACAAAAAACAAAGAGACATCACCAATCCAAGTCATATTTTATTTCCATTTTATTCCAAGTAACAAATATATTTTGCAATTCGAAGATAAAAATGTTTGATACATAATTTATTAAATATCTAGAGAAAACAAGCGCACTATTAACATGGAAGCTTATAAATAAATTATGGTCAATATATACATAAAGTGAGCTTATGAATAAAAACATTTCCTAAGAGGCAGTTGGAATTCATAACATTAGTTATCTCCATCCCTGTTATTGATTGTGATTGGGGTCTCCACAACAGTCCTGGCTATGGCAGACGTTAACAGATTAAAAGTCTACTTCATGTGAATGAGTCCCCAGTGAGTCATCATCATATATTGTCAGACAATGCCATAGATTCTGAATTAAAGCAGGCACAATATAGAACCCACACCAATAGCCAATCGAGCAAATTCTATGTTCACTTCACAAGTTCAATTATAGCCTTCTCTGGTCACAGAAGAGCAATAAACCTGTCAAGATTTGGGTCCTTCATCTTAAAAAAAGCCCCAGGAGATGCACAGAAACAAGTGAGACTTAGTATACAATACATTTTTTATCCAAAATCCGTAAAGTAAAACATAACAGCTTGCCTGGGTAATATAAAAGTTGTTTCAAAAAATAGATTTAATATAAGATCAATCGTGTCAAATAAAACACAATGATTCATGTGAAATCAAAAAGGTTTCATGTATTCAAGATAAAATGCTGCAACATTTACGGATATACATGAAATATTTCATCTGTATAGTATAACAATCTTATGTCACTGCTTTGGTTGGTTTTTAATTAAAAAGACTACTGTAATTTTGTGTATTGGGTGTATTAATGAATGTAATACATATATTTTTGAATGCAGATAAATCTACAATGTTTGTTGTGCATTTAATGTCTATATTCCAAAATTTGTTTTACTATTACAAAATACTTAATATTCTTTTATTTGTTGCCGATTTCAACAATATTCAACAATACTCTGCAGTGCAATTATCATGAACTTCTTCATGCAAATATTCAATAACTCCCGGTGGAATAACTTTTTAGCAACATTTACCGACATAAGCTATAGAAATTTTATGCACCATTTATAGACATACTCATTATCATAGTTATGTGCAAGTGCTTTGCCGATATAATAGCCATCGGGGTACGCATTATGATTCAAATTTTACCGCTAAAAAGGCGCATTATTTGAATAATTTGTATTAGGAAATTTAATAAACGTAAACCTCGAATCTCAATAAAAAAAAACAAATTCGACATATTCGCCAAATAAAATACTATGAAGTGGAGATATAGTAATGTATCTTTTTATGCACTCTCGACGTAGATAGGCTAATGAACAGAGCGAGTGTATTAGTCATCTGTCTGCCCTGTAATGAGTTGTTGAATGAAAAGGCTTGGCTCGTGTGCTGCTTTAGATAGGGAATAACACACGAATATTTCAACTTCCATGTCCGAAAATTACGCTAACAAAAACGATCTAACTTCAATTCCATGGAAAAAAAATCCACAAATATAAACAAATCCAGCAATAAGAAACAAATAAATAAAAATTCATAAAATAAGCTAATTCTCACCAAAGTGGACGACGTCTTCCTACTACCAGCTTCACTGCAAAGAGAATGTGTCTTGAGCTGATGCGGGAATGAGTTGGAGAGGGATGATGTCATTTGCTAGTTAATGTATTCATACGCTTAAGCTAGTCCATTAAGTTTTGACGATTGGATAGAAACTACAACAATTAATAGGCGTTAAACTGAATAAAAATCAACAACCAATAAATCGTAAGTTTAACTGTTTCGACATACTTGACGTATGATTGACAGTTATCAGGTAATTAGGCCGCCTGGGTGCAGGTTCGCGGAATAAGAAAACGATGCTACAAGGCTATACATATTATAATGAAGTTATTCTCGAATCCGTTAACAAGTTCGTGACCTGTTTTATTTTGCGGCTGTCGATTTGGAGTTTGCGGCCAGCTTCCTAGGCGTAATAAATATGTTAGAAATAGTTCATTTATACACGTCGGTAAATGTAATTAATAAATGCGGTTGCGTGTTGTTCTCATAGTCATAGATAATAAATACGGTGATTTCTGTAGCATAAGAAGGGTTTAAAATGTTTTACCGACATAATAAAAGTTTTGAAAACTAGATTTGGGATTTGTCGAACTGTATATTATAGTGTAGCAAGTAGGGCTCTAGCTATGTCAATTAGTTTCTATGACTAAAGAACGTCTTACGACGAGAAAGTCCCATTTTATATTGGTATTTGTGTGGTAAAAGCAATGCCGGTACATTTAAATCGAAGAAAAAACACAAAAAAAAACAACATAATTTTAATTACACTCTTTGATTGACAAATGGATGCCTGTCATGGTATCATGCCTCCTGTCTCTGTCTGCTGCAACCATCGCTGCACGCCACTGCTCATAAACATCGTTGTTAAAATAATCAAGAATTGTTTGGGAAAGATATTACGATAATTCAAAAATCGGATCAATAAATGAACCAATGCCCGGGATATTGCTAATAAACTGATGGGGACAATATTTAACGACTTGTCTGCCATATCACTTCAGTGGAAGCGGACGTTGAATAAAGATATTTCACACAAGTATATTCGAAACAGTTCGAGAGGAGTTATATATTAAAGCTGGCGATCCCTCCCCCACATAAGACAAGAAAAAATAACTAAATTTGTTAATTGCATCAATACGTTCACTAAGGACAGCAGGCATACAGGTAAATGTACATTTAAACACTTCCAATACACTGCAGAAAACATGAGGCACATGTACATACGAGTAATACATCGATAGGATATAAAATGTTGGTACAAACAATTTGATATTACATTTTTAAAAATTCAACTGTATATAGTTCCCATCAAATTTGATGTTGACTTAAGTTATCAAAGCCAAGAACAAGATTGCAAGAACGTGTTGGGATAGTTATAGTTATAGAGAGGGAGACCAGGGAGTGAACCTTATAGCTGAAAAATATACCAATTTTCGCCTGATGGTATCAATGCATGCTTATCTGGTATCATCAGAATGTAAGTCTGTCGGGTATCTGGTGGTGGATGTGGTATTCCACGCCCAAAATGGCATCCCCCCACCCCCCAACTAGGCTAGATTAGGTCAAAAGTGTACAGCGTGAAATCGTACAGTATATAGATTTGCAGGTATTACAAAAACACTCTGACATTTCTAGTAGTGGAAGGGTAGGCTATCTCTGACAGATATGTAATTGGTAATTGCCGGACATTTGCAGTGGTGGAATATCGCTGAGAGTTACTACCTCAGAGGGAGATGATTACAGCTGTATTTTAATTCAACTGTGGATAAAATTACAAGGTAGACAACACATTATATATAGTGTTACCCGAAACAAACTCAAACATAGCTTTCGCTTCTCCTGCTTAGATATTTTCTTGACTAATTTCTTAAGAAATAGATTATAGGAGCCCATGGTGTTAGTTCGATAGGAAAACTTCCATGGGCTGTGATTATAACTAGTGTTTGATTCACTTCACTTGATTACATGTAATTACAATCTGAACATCATATTAATAAGGGGCCCAAGTTAACTCTTTAATGTTACAGACATAAACTCAATCATAACATATTTTTTTTGTATTGACCTCATCCACTGCCATGGCAATCCATTTTGTTGGGTCAAAATATGAAATCTCTGGATTTGCTGAGAAGGTTGGGTATAAATATGATCAGATCAGATCAGATAAAAACTTTTTCTGCGATATCACACAAGACGTAAGCGGGCGTGACACTCGACGAAAACAGGGGTGGATTCAGGAATTTTTGCAGGAGAGGGTTTACGAGGTTCCTGTTAAGGAAATGTGAAAGTTGACAATGCATGCCATCACCGTCTCTAAATTACATAGGCATACATACTTATTGCGCTTTTAAAAGAGATAAACCCAACATCCCATTTGACGTCAATTTTAATAATGGTGTAGGATCACATTGTGATTCAATTTCATCGATGCAAGGCATTCAATTTTTTTTATGTAGCTGAGCAGGGTGGGGTTTGCCCCCCCCCCCCCCCCAACTGGATCCGCCCCTTGAAAGAACAAACTATCGTTCGGATAAAATGGTTATAATTGTGTTAAGACGTCCATAAGGTTAGAATACACATGCATCACAACTCACAGCACAAGGGACACGTTTTTACGTCTTTGTTTTTGTAAATCATTTTTAGTGAAGCCTGTACCATAACAGGCCCGGGACTGTGCAGCGCAGTGGACGCTTACGGCCCTCGGATCCATTCACCTGATTTGATGTTTGTTTATTTTTGCAATGTCTATTTTCTGTCTTTAACAACTTATATTAGACCCTGTTTGTTTATCGGACCACTTATACTGGCGATGTTTACATTCTTCAGTTCAGGCGATAGTTTTCTGTTTAAAGCCCAAACATGCAAAAATATATAATCTGTATATTATAATATATGCACTTCGAAATGTTTTTTGTACTAATTCAAGCCTTTAGTTTTGGGTGAGTCTATGACAGTGACATTATAAGACTTGATTATCAACAACATAGAGGCTATGACTCAGCCATCAGGATAAACAAATTGTCGTTTGTTCAACACAACCACCATGCCCTTTTTAAATATCACCGTCTTATTTGGTATGTGATAGCTGTGATAACATGCAGTGACCTATGGCTATGATCGAAGTGTTTCCGCGTGGACATAATAATATTTTGTATTGACCATAATTATATAATAATACCAGCTATAATATAGAATATATGTAAAATTTCAAAATAAATCCACTGTGCAAATAAACAGAGCTTAATATTAATTGGCTAAGTGGGAAGACGCTGACTCGCTATATATATAGCATGAAGGTCGGACGTTCGATACCTGCATTGGCCGAGAAAGTTTCCCCTTTTCAGTGATCCAGGACGGAGGGGCCCGACAATAAGGACAGCTGTCTAGTCGTTCGGATGGGACAAAAACCCGAGGTCCCTTGTACATTGGCGTGCAGGTAAAAGATCCCTTGACAGTAATTGTAATTCGATATAAAAGTAGATTGTAGTGCCGCTGTCCGGGAAAACTTTCCCTCATAGCACACTGTATGGCGTATGCCCGTCTTCATTAGCCCACTTCAGGGCGAAACAGTAGGACGTTAAACTCCATTTGGGGTCAATATTGAGAGAGTTAAATCGGCTAGTAACTTTTTTCTAGACAAACAATCTGGTTAAAATACAGATCTATATTTCGTTTCGATTTTTATACTTTAGATGGCCTAGTACACTATGTGAAAATCTGACCAATTGCAGGGATAGGTCGCGTTAGAGGTCATAAGATTAACCAATCAACATTGATGTTTCTAGTGGATTACACACAATTCCTTGCACCACACGCCTAAAAGACCGTTTCATTGGCTAATCCTTCACATCATCCAAAACTCTTCCATATTTTTTCTTTTACTCCAAAAATTGCACTTTGCTAATATTACGTGTATGTTTCGTACTTCAAGCCAGCCTATTCAACAACTTACATTGCGTGGCTTTCTTTTAAAATTATAATATGCAATTATAATCCCGCGATAAACGACACGACAGTCTTGAAATTAATAACAGCAAGTATTTTTTACTTTTGTGCTTTTAAAACAGGGGCCTGTCGTGGTGATGGTCATTGGGGAATGAGCACGGCTGAGACGCACAGTGGCGCAAAAATATGCCTCGATTCCGGCGAAAAAGACACTCTTACCTTGGACATGCACGCCCCTTTCCGGTCAAAAAATTGAAATTGGAAAGTTGATTTGAAAACAAGGGATATGGAAAATGAGAATGATTGTTTTATTAGAAATTTACTAATTAGGAAATACAATAATTTTTCAACTTCAACCTTTTTCATTTGCATATTACGTCCATTAAGAAGGGTACACAAAACATACAGGTATACGCACCAATATACATTCACAGGGGCGGATCTAGGAATTTTGAAAAGCGGGGGGGGGGGGGGCGCCGCAAAATGAGGGCACTGACCGCGGAGACGGGGCGCGCCACTGAGAGGGGGTGGGGGCCCCAAGAAAATTATCCGCCATTTCCTTGCCTCTCCAGCCAATTCAAGAGCTATTTGGCTGATATTTTCGTCTAAACGTTCGGAAATCGTAGAAAAAGAGCCTCAAAATCGAGCAAACAAGCTAGTTGAAAGGCACTTTCAGTAGTAGAAAAAGGGCACTGTCGAAAATAAGGGGGGGGGGGCGCCCCCTGCGCCCCCCATTGAATCCACCTCTGCATTCATACAAAACATATATGGTACGAAAAAATCACGGTAACTCTGAAAACAATATTTTCCAGAGTGACCCTCACTCTCCACAGCAATAACAAAAAACAATGATTGTATTCAATCCACTTCAAAAATTAATGTAGTATTAATTGGGGGTAGGGGGGGGGGTAGTATGAATAATTTTATTGTTTATTTCTGTCGCAAAGAAGGGAAGTGGCAACACTCTCACCATTTGTCAAGAAACTAAAAGTTATTCAATATCGGAAACAAAAGGCCTTGCCCCTGTTCCCTCCTCGCCTTCAAATATTCTGTTGGTACAAGTGGCAAATCTGTTCTGCGCTCGGTGCAAGCTAGATGTATCTGGAATCTCTCATACTGATGATATTGTGTTGATCATTCTAATCTCCGAACTCTACCTACCCGATCAAAAATACCATATATTTCCTACGGTCTTCACTGTTATTACCTCAAATATTATTTTTACTTCGATTGATTATTATTTTATCCTTATATAGGCTATGAAGCTCTAGTTTGTTCGTATTGGAATAAAATTATACATCCAAAAACCTATTTATATCTGGGGCCTTAGATTACTGTGCGACGTGTTTGCACAGTCACTGGTTAAAACGCCGACGTCAGCTTTTTAATCCTTTTATTGCGTCTAGCGGTATAAAATGCCGTTAAAAAGCGCATACCCGCTATTACCGGGTGCTCAGTACGGTCCTCGCTAAAATTACCACCGTAGCTGCAAGTGCCATCTATTGTATTTTCTATACACTCGAACAAGTGTTTAAAAGCGGCAAACCGTAAAATGGCAGAGTGCATAGTAACAACATAGACGATGCAATCTAGACGAAGTCGTGAATGACATCTTCGCTGACTAAAACAGTGTGGACAATTTCTAGGTGTACTGATACACATAATTCGTTTCAAGTTAGTTGACAATGATTGTAGTCAGGAGAGTGATGGGTAGTATAAAGTGCGTGATTTGTTGCGCGACCCTCCGCCTATGGCTTTTATGGCTATGCCCCCCCCCCCCAATGTGAATATGATAGCCCTGTGTAGTACGTCTGCAGTAGACTATGACGATAATTCTGATGATGATAATAATGCTGGCCTGCTTGTAAAAGAGGTAGACAATTCCCGAGTCCCGAACGTGTAGATCTATTGACTTAATGATATTGGATGAAAGTGAAAGTGAAAACAAGGTATTTATTGCAATCCGCACGTGGTCATGGCAGCGGGAGACGTTATGTTCGTGTTCGTGGTGGCATTGCTCGTGGCTGCTATTGATATTTGTGTTCATGTTATATATCTTTATCATAATCCAGTGATAAAAACTAAATCCCATAAGTATTTCATGGATAAAAATCCGTTTTAGTGTTAGATTTAGTGAGAAATGGGAAATCCAAAATGGCCGCCATGACGTCACATGACTATATGAATATGCAAATTACTGAAATTTTATATTTTCCTCATAGCCCAACCTCATGCTCATCCCAACACACAAAAAGAATTTTCATAAAAGCTTCCATAAGTACTGTTTGACATTCGGCAATTCCAAACCCTCTTTTTTCCTCATTACGT
Organism: Patella depressa; assembly: GCA_948474765.1. Lineage (NCBI taxonomy): Eukaryota > Metazoa > Mollusca > Gastropoda > Patellidae > Patella > Patella depressa. Next base: position 56,994,135 of record OX419717.1, read on the forward strand.
CTAGCATTTAAAGGGTTAAAGGGACAATAACATTCTTGCTGGCTTGGTAGCTCCAGAAAATAAATAATACCCTTATTCTAATAGTAAATGCAGGGGGACCGCACTACACGAAAAACAAAAACCTATAAGATCAACCTGCGGAAAATATCAAATTAAGTGAATGGATCCGGGGGCCGGCCGTAAGCGTCCACTGCGCTGTACAGTCCCGGGCCTGTTATGGTACAGGCTTCACTAAAACATGATTTGAAAAAAAAAAGAAAAAAAAGAAGAGGTAACAAAAATAATGCGACCGATCTTGACAATGGTCGTCTCTTCAATGGTGATAGTCTGCCAGTTGACGTCAGATGTTAAAACGTCAAACAATTTCAACAATAAGGGCGATAATCCGGATAGAATCTCGGAAAACGCCAAAGTAATGTTTAAATGTCCTACCTGTTGTGTAAATTATCCATTACAACCTATTTTATTTGTCCAGAGGGTTCGAAAATATTTTAAAATCCAAGTCACATTTGAAAAGGTTTACGTTAGACTTTTCAAATCAATTGGTTGAATTTTTCCAATTTTTTAAATTAGGTGTATTAAGATCAAATTTATATCATCATTTAATTGGAATATTCTAAAATAATACGATTTGTTGACCAGAATGAAGATTGGGACATATTTTTCAGTTACAACAAGAGTGTTATTAGGGCATTAAAAGGCGACGCGCAACGCGGGAGAAGTGGCCGAAATAGAACACCATAGTCATAGAGACTCGAGTGTCCAGATGTTATTGAATCAGATTAGACTCGGTTGTCAAAAATAAAGAAATGTTTTGGGAGGAATGGATGTGACAAAAACAAACGATTTATCACGAATTTAAGAAATGGCACTGATAAAGAGAGCTTCATGTTTATCTGCACAATTAGTACGGACCGCTTACATCAGCTGTATCAGAAATTTGTCCGATGTCAGCGAAGTTAGTACTGAACGGTAGGAGATGAATTAAAAGTGCTTATTCAACTTTGACCTATGTTGATGTACTGTCTGCAGTTTGTACCCTGACTGTGTAGGGTATTGACTGGATCACTGGATATATCGAACTAGATATATCCCATCTCTCGACACCCCACGTCTCGAACAATCTCACAAGATTTATCTAGATGCGTTATACATGTATTTTTAACTTACTTTAGTAACTAATTGTATCGGATCTGCTATAGTAGAAATCAGAGCCCATTTAATTCGTCACTGGGGTGGGGGGTGGGGATGGCCTAGTGGTCTAGAGGGGTGCGCTTCGACCTCTAGAGCTGGCCGGTCACCTCTGGCATGCGTCTGTGGTTTTGATCCCTGGTGTGAGGGTATGTGGCATGGAGATAGGGGCACCTTCTCAACCTCGTGGGTTTCCTCCGGGCACTCCGGTTTCCTCCCACTGCTAAAGACCCCGAGGCGCAATCGAATGCCTTCTAATGTGTCGCCACATTATATTGAAGAAGCTTCTATCATTGGCCCAATGACGTGAGCACATAATAAAATGTTGTGGGAAGAATGCCTTTTACTCATTTTATATACCCATTTACACTAAAAACGAAATATTTTTTATCTAGATATACTTCAAACACCTTTATAAATTTTTTTGAATCAAAAAAATGTTCTAGATTTAACTTGTGGAAGGAACAAAGTTAATATTTTGTGAGCTCATCAAGACGCACCAATGTCGTCCCTTTGAGTGATTATAGCGATCTAGCAAATATTCACTGCTGATCAGTGTGTTCTGGAGGATGCTCTGGAGACCAAAGTTGTCATCCGATTGACATTAAATTTATATGCAGTGTTTACTGTCTTGAGATAAAGAATCCTATTTTGAGAACTTGAACAGCCAAATTCTAATGATTTCTGATAATTTCTTAATGGGTTGTAACTCCAATTTTTAGTCTAGTTAATACTTTCATAACCGACAAAAGAAGAAATATGTGATAAGTATTAACTTATCACTGATAACCCTTCTGGACTTACCTGCTGTGGTTGTATGTTTTGTCGCCTGGCAACCTATCTTTTATTTAATCAACTAGGGTTAGTTCATGTTGTGGTCAAACTACTGTAGGATTAAGATTAAAGCAAGTGTTATGACGTCCATGATAAAAGGCATAGTTATATTATGCACTGTTAGGTTATGTCATTCAGTTATATACATTTGGACAGTACCGGTATATAAAAGGCAGTGGCTTCAAGTTCAATATTGATAGTGGATAGAATTGATAATTTGCATGTAGAGAGGACTTACACAGTTAACCTTGAATCAGCTGTTAAGACAAGTGCAAAGATTGGACAAAAGATAAACAGTGTCAACTCGGCAAACAGATAAAATATCCCAAATTAAGGATAAATAGAGCACGAAAGCTGTGGAGTAAACCCATTTTCATTGTGATCAATTTGACTTCATTAATTTGATTGCTAATTAAGCAATGTTAAAAAGGATGTTTCTGAAAAAACGTTTACTGCAAGTTTTAAGGACATTTTATAGATCATTATATGACGAACCAGGAGTATATAGTAGGCAAGTCGCAAATTAACTTCTTTTTTTGAAAATAAGCAGCTGGAAACACAAAGACGAGAAGTGTTGTCAAATGTGTTAATTTGGAATAATCAGGGACATAATTTTTATTTGCCCACATTGAATTATGGTCATTTACCAAGTATTGTTGTTGTACCTGTCCATTGGTCTGGCAAATTATGGACGCTATAGTCTAATGGCTAAAGTTCATATCCAATTGACTTTAAATTTATACACACTGTTTAAGGTGAAGATGCCCACGTAATTTCAACAATTTCCAATAATTACTGTCAAGAGTTATGGCCCTTTACCATCCGATTGACATTAAATTTATACAGTGTTGAAGGTCATGATGTGAAGAAGCTAATTGCTGCCAGAATTATGGCCCTTTACCACTTTTTATACGCCCACATTGAAATGTGGTCGTATATTGTCGTCGCCCCCGTCCGTCCGGCGTCCACAATTGCTTGTGGACGCTCTACAGGCTAAAGTTAATATCCGATTGACTTTAAATTTATACACAGTGTTTAAGGTCATGAGACGAAGAAGCCTATTCTTTTTCAGCGATTTCCAATAATAACTACCAGAGTTATGGCCCTTGATCACTTCAAAAAATCTTGTGGACGCTCTAGAGACCAAAGTTAATATCCGATTGACTTTAAATTTATACACAGCGTTTAAGGTCATAAGACAATGACGCCTATTGATTTTCGGTGATTTCCGATCATTAGTGCCAGAGTTATGACCCTTGATCTCTTTAAAAAATCTTGTGACGCTATAGAGGCCAAAGTTACCATCCAATTGACTTCAGATTGATACATAGAGTTTAAGGTGTTGAAACGAACAAGTATTTAGATAACTGAACAGCTAAATCCATGATATTAAATGTTTCATGTATATACTTATTGTTAGCGTGGGGTAAAACTTTATAAAAAGCAATCAAATTCTAATGATTTTCTGATAATTACATAATGAGTTGTTACTCTTAATCAGTTTTTAGTGTATTACAAATGTTTTATTACCGAAAAAAGTAAAAATATGCGACAACCCTTGTTGACTGCCCGGACGATTTAGCTGCTGTGGGCGTATGTTTCGTTGCCTGGCAACCTATCTTTGAAAAATCTTGTGGATGGTCTCCACAGGCCAAAGTTATCATTCATTTGACTTTAAATTTGTACAGAGTGTAGGGTCTTAAGTTGATATAGATAACTTGAATAAACAGCTAAACCTATGGTATTAAATGTTTTGTATACTAAACGTATGGAGCAGAACTACAGGGGGTTTGGATGGCCGAATGGTTAGCGTGCGCGCTGTATCATACGGCTTGCCATTGAGTCAACTTGCATGATTTTGAATCCCTAGTTGTACGTGTCAAGGAGTAGGGTAGCCTGTCCAACCTTGTGTGTTTTCTCCGGGTACTCGGGTTTCCTCCCACTACTAAAGACCCCTACGCACAAGCGAAATATTGTTATGAAATTAAACCATGTTAGTCACAAAATGACCTACTTTGTGTCGAGTGGATGTTAAATCTCATTTCTCTCTTCTCTCTCAGCAGAACTGCAAGCCAAACAAATTCTAATGATATCTGTCTGATAATAATTTCTTAATGAGTTGTTACTCTTAAACAGATTTTAGTGTATTGTAACTGTTGCATTACCGAAAAAACAAAAAATGTGCAACAACACTTGTTTACTCCCCGAATGACTTGGCTGCTGTGGCTGTTTGTTTCCTTGCCTTGCAGCCTATCTACAAATGGAACTTTAAATTCAGTAAAGGTACATGCTATGTCTCAATAGTGACCCTTAAACAATGAAATTTAAAGGCACTAATTATGTTCATGAAACAAAAAAATACTAAATTGATAATCACATTACTGGTACACATGTTTTTTTTTCTGGAAATAAATTGAAGTCTGTATTGGATTTTATTTGTTCCTAATTTTACTGTATGGGTTGTTGCACTTGATCAGTTTTTAATGTTTAGTAATGATCCCATATGTTTTTTTTCCCGGTAAACCCAACTTCAAATAATTATTATATAAAATATACACAGACTCTAATCCTAATTCTATTCCTCTGTCATACTTACATTCTTATTTTACTCAACTACAGTTGTTCACATTACAGATGGATTTTTGTAACCATATATATCATGATATTTAAGCTTGGCTTTTATTCCCTTTTGCTATATAGTAATTTGTAAAGCTTTTAATTAATTAACTTCATCTATTAGATCTATAACAAACATTTACTTGTCATGTGATAAACTAATTCTTTTAATACGCTTTCTTTTTCAGTCTCCAAATTATCTCAATGAACACTCTCTCAAAACATGCAGATGAGTTTCAAAGAAGGTATATTTTTTCAAACCAGCAAGTTAACCTCCATAGCACTGAACTACTAGACAGCGATTGTTGAAATAAATACAATTGGCATATTGTTTTGGATATGGCTTTGTCATGGGATTGGTAAATGCCTCATGGACATGACACAACCTTAATTTTGATTGGCAAAGCAAGTTGTAATATCTAAAATTAATGGAAGTTCTGCAATGCCAGTTGTTTGAGTGTCACAACTATCGCTAGTCTTAAGGCACTATATATATTGAATTGAACTATACAAGGCTTCGACAGTGGTTCCAAGAGCTTGACATGTCTACTAAAATCACACACACTGCCAAATTATTAAGTAATTGCCTTTATTTATTTATTATTGACCGAATGAATTACATCGGAATTTGATAGTAAAAGTTATTATTTTATTTCGGATAGACCCAGGATATTTTGAGTTACATCATCCCAACCAACAAAAAGCTCAATTTTACACATTTCATACAAACTCAATAATAAATGAATATTTTTATACTTTTATTTAGTAGCCTCTAGGGTCCCCTGCCTGGATCTGCCAGTGAAAGAGGCAGTCAATATTTATGTACAACGATTATACAATTGTTTCATGTTTTGCTGTCCTAACTAGCGATCTGAAAACAGTCCTTTTTTTTATTGTTATCCAATGATAAAATGGGTATACCTGTCCATCCTTTCTCATTTTCTAAAAAAGCAAAGCCAAAGTGAAAGAATTATTTTGTCTCTATTGCTCTTGACGAGAAATTGGCCAAACTTGACAAAACAAATGCATGTAAAAAATATGTTCCTGCAACCATGACCATGATTGAGTCATCTTAAACATATTGTATTATCTGATAATAGTATTTTTAATGATCATGAATGAACAATCAAATTATAGGCTCACATTGATCAATAATCCCACATTAAATTGAATTATTATAGAGCGTCACTATGCAGTCTATTAATTGCATTACACATGTATTTCTTTGCAAAGCCAGCACATTCATGATCTTGAAAACATAATACATCATCACAACTACAATAAAATTTGTAGATTGTCAGAAAGAGTTTCTCTTGAATTATCTCAAAGTAATAAAAATATTTTGGGGAAGACTTATGAAATATCTCAATTAGTAGACAATCTATCACATTCATTGACAATGTGGGCAGTGGATGTATATTATCCGGAATGTAACATAGTCTAAGCAGGAATTGTTATGCTTGATAAAGATGCAACAACAATGGACTGAGATAGAATCAATTATGATTTAAGATTGTTTCGACTAAAGCTTTCATTTTTATACAGGAATTGTTATGCTTGATAAAGATGCAACAACAATGGACTGAGATAGAATCAATTATGATTTAAGATTGTTTTGACTAAAGCTTTCATTTTTATACTCCCACATTGAAATATATTGTCGTTGTATATTGTCGTCGCCCCAGCCGGCGGTCACAATTGCTTGTGGATGCTTTAGAGGCTAAAGTTAATATCTTATGACCCGTGATCACTTTGAAAAATCTTGTGAACACTCTAGAGGCTAAAGTTAATATCCGATCGACTTTAAATTTATACACAGTGTTAACGATCACTTCAAAAAATCTTTTGGACACTCTAGAGGTCAAAGTTAATATCAGATTATGAGATGAAGAAGCCTATTGATTTTCAGCGATTTCCGATAATAAGTGCATTAGTTATGGCCCTTGAATCTTGTGGAAGCTCTAGAAGCCAAAGTTAATATCCGATTGACTTCAAATTTATACACAGTGTTTACAGTCATGAGACGAAAACATCAATTAATTTTCAGCGATTTCCAATAATCAATGACAGAGTTATGGCCTTGATCACTTCGAAAAATCCTGTGGACGCTCTAGAGGCCAAAATTAATATCCGATTGACTTTAAATTTACACACAGTGTTTAAGGTTATGAGACGAAGAAGTCTATTGAGTTATGGCCCTTAATAACTTCAAAAATTCTTGTGACGCTATAGAGGCCAAACTTATCATCCCATTGACTTCAGATTGAGACATAGAGTTTAAGGTGTTGAAACGAACATGTATTTTGATTTTCAATGAATTTTGATAACAGAACAGCTAAATCTGTGATATTAATGTTTCGTATACTAATTGTTAGCGTGGGGCAAAACTTGTTACCCTTAATCAGATTTTAGTGTATTACAAATGTTTCATTACCGAAAAAAGTAAAAAAAAAGGTGACAACCCTTGTTGACTGCCCGGAGGATTTAGCTGCTGTGGGCGTATGTTTCGTTGCCTGGCAACCTATCTTTTAATTTGTAGTGGTTTAGAATCACAGAAAGTTCAAGTAAATGATGCAAGAATACATTATGTGAAGTCTGGTGTGGGTAATCATGTGTTATTATTGTTGCCAGGAGCACTTGGTGAGAAATATTCATTATTTATAATTAACTTAATTGGTAGATTGATCATTCATCAACTCAATTGTCCTAGAATGTCTGGCCTCATTTTATGCATCTAGCATCAATTAGATCAATAGGAGATATAGTATAGTGTATTTTTCTTAGCTCTAAGTGAGTAATTTCCAACAGATTAGTCTTCAGAAATGACTTCATATTTATTTCACTAACTCTAAATGGCATAATCTTATTAGAAATTCACAAAATTTGCTTTTTTCTGGGTTGAATGGATCGAGTGTAGTATTGTTTAACTTGGTAGCCATTGAGGTTCAGTGAGAAAGACAATGGATTGAAAGCCAGGATGTGTTGGTTTCTGCCCCTATGTTGGCCAAGAAACTTCCTAAAGATTTGACGGCATGGTTTCCCTTTGCCAGTGGTGCAGGACCGATGATCTAGTTGTTCAGAAAAGACAAAAAAAAAACCTGAGGTCCTGTGTACACATTGGCGTGCACGAAAAAACCCCAACTTGACAGTTGAAATTTAAAATAAGAGAAGGGCTCTAGTGCCACTGTCTGGGCAAAATTTTGACGTATGGTGTATGCAGTCAGTCGTGTAGAAAAGTAGGACGATAAACTTCATTTCATTTAAATATTTTACAATGACTTCTTTTCAAAATATATATCATGATGTATAACAGGTTCAAAACTAAATATCTCACTTATCTAGAGCTAGTCACAAATATAGATAAAAGTACTGTTACATAGAATTGTGCTATACTTATCTAACATTCTAGGTTCGTCTAAAACCGATTTTGAACCTCAGTTAACTGGTTTCAATAAAGAGAAGTTTTCTTTGATATCATTTGATCCACGGGGTTATGGTCAAAGTGTTCCACCTGAAAGAGACTGGCCATTAGATTACTTTAGAAGAGATGCTGATGATGCTGTGGGATTAATGAAGGTAATTGCTCTTTAATGTCATGATTTTTATGCCAATATAAATTCATGTAGATGTGTATTTTCCATACTAGTGTCCAACAAAGGACAGATTATAACAGAAACAGTGAACTGGTAATATAATTATATGAACACATTTTCATGGACATGCATTATTGTTGCTCCTGTCCGTTCGTTTGTCTGTGTTCATATTCACATTTTCTTTGTTGACATTCTACACAATTTTTATCCAATTTTGACGAAACTTTAAATATAGGTGTACATCTTGGTTCCTTTTGATATTTGCTTGTATATCACACTGTAATTTCATGGATTATGGCCACTGATTATACAAAAAAATTATGTTTTTAGCTTGTGGACACTCTAGAGTAGAGGTCACAATTTTTATCTGATTCTGATGTCTTAAAATGTATGTTTATAAGTTATAACCGAAAGATCTTGGTTCCTTTCAATATTGGTGCACATCGGACCGTAACTTCTGATATTATAATGGCCTCTGATTGTACAAAAAATCACATCTTTAGCTTGTGGACTGTCATATTATTATCCAATTTCAAATATATGGCTGTACACTCTTTATGATGGTTGAGATCGAATTGCACAAATTTTTATTCAAGCTTAAAATCTGTTTATATCCCAAAGATCTTGGTTCCTTTTGATAATGATGCATGTCGGACTATAACATCTTGGATTATTTGTACGAAAATTCTTAGTATATTATTTGATGCCAAATGAACAACACATAGAGACACACACTGCACATGAATTTTGAACTACTTCAGTCCATTGTTAGTAGTACATGTAGTATAGTTTTTGTCAAGATAATGTTAAACACTCTTGATATGACAACTTTTCGGATTCAGTGTTAATTTCTGTTGTATACAACATATTACAGAGATTATCCTATAAGAAGTTCTCTGTTCTGGGTTGGAGTGATGGTGGTATAACAGGATTAATATTGGCAGCTCAGTATCCAGAGTTGGTTCATCGCCTGGTTGTGTGGGGATCAAATGCATATGTGGCTCCTACTGATGTTGATTTATTTAAAGGTAATTTGATTTAATGTTAAATATTAGGATTTTCTTTTTAACTCTGAAAAGTTGTGTATTTTCAAATTAAAGAACTGAGCACTGTAAGTAAGAAAACTTTATTTAGTTTAATTGTTCTGTCTGCTTATTTAGGGTTGTCGAATATTGATACATGGAGTGCCAGAATGCGTGAACCATTTATCAAGGTTTATGGTGAAAAATATTTTAGAGCTCAGTGGAAGAATTGGATTGAGGCATATTGCAGATATTATTATGAGAGAGATGGTGGGTTGTGTTTTCCTTTTTATATATACAGATATTAATGCTGCTGATCGTCATTTCCATGTTTCAGACAAAATATAATTTTCCATTGCTTAATCCAAGCATTTAATTTAGACACAATATTCAAAATTTCAATGACAGATAATAATCGCCCTGGTTGGATTCAGTCAAAATGATTCAGTAATTGCTCCTACCTTACGAAGCATACACAAGGTTCGCACAATCCTTGAAAAGCTTGGTAAAATGAAAATGTGATTACTCCTTGAAACTCCTGGAAAATTAGCATTTGTGGTTTCGCTATATATTATAAGATATAAAACTGGAGGTAGTCATCAAATGTTTCTTCAAAAATTCACAAGTTTATTGCCGTAAATGATCTTCAAGCTTAAAAAAAAATACATTATGATGTAGAATCCGGAATATATCTCCTGGAAAATTCAAGGAATTTTAAGTGTTTTGAGTTGTGTACACCCAGTCTATGGTAAATAAAAAAGCTATGCAACTCGGCTCGTTATCCAAAAGTAAAATCAGCCAAAACTTTGTGCAAGACTGGTCTGAAAAGGACACAAGAATTTAATTTGTACTGTGTAATTCGACTGATTCCTAAGAATGATTATATACAGTGTCAACAAAACATCAAATGTCTTATCAAATTCAGATATTTATTAACAGCTCACTTAACAGGTCATCCAATTCTAGGTTTCAAATTGAGCTCCAAATAAGAGTGTATATATGCAAGTTACATATTTGTTCATATTTAAAAACTATAATTGAATTTCTACAGCTAATTTATGTTTTTGTAGGTGACATCTGTAAAGGTGATTTAAAGAATATCAAATGTCCAACTTTTATCATACATGGTAAAAAAGATCCTCTTGTTATTGATGAACATCCAAATTACTTGCATGAAAATATTAGCAATTCAAGGTAAATTTTTTATATGTAATGTATGCAAGTTATAAACCATCCACCTGCTTTTTCACCTCAGATTAGGGCAGGACTTCACTTCTACCTGATCAGTGCATATACCTGTCGCCAATATTATGAATAATGTGCCATTTACGACAAGACCCCCTGTTTAACAACTGTAGTTCAAGCGGCTATTCATCCAATATTACCTTATTTTCTGTTATTTCACTGGATGAAAAACAACCTGTTCAGTGAGTTTCACTAGCTAAGAATAGCTCTTACTTACCACTGTAAGGTCTATCATTGAGTTTAAATATTGAGAAGATGTATACATTTATACTAATAGGTAATCCATTGTAGATTTACAAGATCATACACCCAGGCCATTTATTGTGCAACTTCCTAATTTATATATAGTCAAGAAAGTGATTGAAAGGATTAATTTATAAGTGCTTACATGTGGAGGATTTACAAACATGGGATATTTACCATTATCACATTATTTCCAAACAGCATCTCAGGGGGAGATATCTGAACAGCTAAATTAATTAACTTAAAATTTTTGACAAACTGTCCACAGATTGGATAGAATAATACAGAATGCAGCGAAATGGACATTGACAGTTCCCTTTATATATACTTATTTTGTTCTTAGTGATTATTATTATATTCCTACAGCAATCATCATTACTTTGTTTTGTGTTGGATTTTCTTTTTCAGGTTACATGTCATTCCAGAAGGAAAACACAACCTACACCTAAGGTATGCCAAAGAATTTAACCAACTGGTCCAAACGTTTTTAGACGAAACGTAATTCTGCTGAAAATGGTGCATTGAGACTTAAATTGTTGATGATGAGAATGAAGATTGTAATAAATTGTGTTTCAGTTTTCCGTTCAGTTTCTGTGGAATACATTTATAATACAACATGATTGTAGATCTAGTTTTATTTAATTATATTTACTACTTGTAGTATTATAATAATTCAGTATTTACATAATGTTTAATTTAATGGAATGTATGTTTTAGTGATAGTGCCTTACATGGATGATTGTATATATGTTAATCGAAGATCATTGTCTGAATAAACAGGGTTTAATTATTAAATTAATGTTATGTTCTTACCTGCTATCAATAGACTTGAAAAATTGGTTTATCTTCAAAAGAATTTGGTTTCTTTCGATATTGGCATGTATCGGATCAAGACTTCATGGGGAAAACATATTTGAAAGATTTACTTATTAAAATATAAGCAACTAGATTTGAGGATATAATCTTTCTGTAGTACTAAAAGAGTTAGTTCCCCTTAAAATATATCAATCTTTTCTCAACAAATTCACAACAAAAATTATTCAGTTTTTATATGCCCACAATTTATGTGGACTTATTTTGCAGGACGTCCATCCACAATTTATTGACACATATTGGATCATAACTTCATGAATTCAGAATTAGAGACCCTGATTATACAAAAATTCATGTTTTTAGCTTGTGGATAAGAGGTCACAATATTCAGTCGATTTTGATGAAACTTGAAATGCATGTTTATAACCCAAAGATCATGGTTCCTTTCGGTATATTTGCATATTCACAGATATTGGATCATTACTTCCTATATTGTGGCGCCTGATTGTACGAAAAATTGCGTTTTTAGCTTGTGATCTCTCTAGAGGTGACAATTATTATCCCATTTAAAAAAAATGTTTGAATATATCACCGTTACACTATGATCTAAGTCGAGTTTAAATTTAGTGAAAATTGGACCGATTTTGATGAAACTTAATATATCACAAAGATCTCAGTACCTTTTGATATTTGCTCTTTTCACACCATAACTTTCTGAATTATGTCTCCTGAATGTATGAAAAATTGCTTTTGTTATACGCCCACATTGAAATGTGGTCGTATATTGTCGTCGCCCCCGTCCGTCCGTCCGTCCGTCGGTCCGTCCGTCCGTCCGTCCGTCCGTCCGTCCGTCGGTCCGGCGTCCACAATTGCTTGTGGACGCTCTACAGGCTAAAGTTAATATCTGATTGACTTTAAATTTATACACAGTGTTTAAGGTCATGAGACGAAGAAGCCTATTGTTTTTCAGCGATTTCCGATAATAACTACCAGAGTTATGGCCCTTGATCACTTCAAAAAATCTTGTGGGCGCTCTAGAGGCCAAAGTTAATATCCGATTGACTTTAAATTTATACACATCGTTTAAGGTCATAAGACAATGACGCCTATTGATTTTCGGCGATTTCCGATAATTAGTGTCAGAGTTATGGCCCTTGATCTCTTTAAAAAATCATGTGGACGCTCTAAAGGTCAAAGTTAATATCCGATTGACTTTAAATTTATACACAGTGTTTAAGGTCATAAGACGAAGAAGCCTTTTGATTTTCAGCGATTTCCGATAATTAGTGCCAGAGTTATGGCCCTTGATCACCTCAAAAAATCTTGTGGACGCTCTGGAGGCCAAAGTTAATATCCGATTGACTTCAAATTTATACACAGTGTTTAAGGTCATGAGACGAAGAAGCCTATTGATTTTCAGCGATAATTACTACCAGAGTTATCTCCCTTGATAACTTCAAAAATTCTTGTGATGCTATAGAGGCCAAAGTTAACATCCGATTGACTTCAGATTGATACATAGAGTTTAAGGTGTTGAAACGAACAAGTATTTTGATTTTCAATGAATTTAGATAACTGAACAGCTAAATCCATGATATTAAATGTTTCATGTATATACTAATTGTTAGCGTGGGGTAAAACTTTATAAAAAGCAATAAAATTCTAATGATTTTCTGATAATTACATAATGAGTTGTTACTCTTAATCAGTTTTTAGTGTATTACAAATGTTTCATTACCGAAAAAAGTAAAAATATGTGACAACCCTTGTTGACTGCCCGGACGATTTAGCTGCTGTGGGCGTATGTTTCGTTGCCTGGCAACCTATCTTTTTTAGCTTGTTATCTATCCATCTCTGCAAAATGTGAGCGTATCTTGCCTACCAACCTCTGGTATTGAAAAGTCATAGCAAAAAATAAAAATTCTATTTGTAAACTTTTAAGCAAAAACAGAAGGTTCAATGCCAAACTTCTTTAAAGCGTACAACTTAATAATCTAATGCATCAATTGATGTTGATCTATAAAATCCATATTAGTATACAAAATTTGTCCCCTCATAAAACTTATAATTTCACAGTTTATTTCACCTTTATTCTGAGTCTATATAATACCAATCTTTAAGAATAGCTAACTGTTCAATTTGTTTATCATTTAACTCATCACAATCTTGTAGATATTGTAAAATCGTCAAAAAAGCTGACTTGTGTAAAGTTATTGATGCTGCCTTTGCTTTCATCATTTCCTCAAAAACTTCATTAACTTCACCATTTTCACCTAAAAATATATTTACAAATATCGTAAGTTGCAAAATATTAGTAATTTTTCCAATGATAACGCTTAGTACTGTTAACTTGGCAGGCTATCCCTTACTTTTATTTGAATACATATGGACATTAAAAACAAAAGTATTTATTCTTATTTCAATGAAAGTTATCTCACTTTTAAGAGTATTTATATAATAGCATGAGACTATCTTATAATAGGTAGGAATGTAACATATGAACTTACATAAACTTTGTATATATGACTGTAAGATTAATGTCCTCAGTTTTGTTTTAATTGGCAGATTGGAACTTAAAATATTTTTAAACACCACAACTTCATTGAAATCCACATTATTTTTCTTGGACACAATATCATTGATCATCAATGGGATAAACTGTTGAATATTTTCCTGTGATTCTAATAATTCATTAGCTTTATCGAAATGTTCTGTCAGCAGGTAACTTTTCCACAAGGCTGCCCCGGGTTCTAGAACCACTGGATCCATTTCACGACAATCTTCCACAAACTCTTCTATCACATTTATTTTGTGTGGAAAATGATTAATAACCATAACAGTCAGTAGAGTGAATAAAGTATCTACACTTTGATATCTCCGTGTTCTATGATATAACAACCGTAATACGGACATACCCTCATCAACACGACCACTGTTATAATATGCCTCTTGTAAACAATGAAAGAATTTAGTTTCAGAACACAATTTTTCATCTATCAAGAATTCGTGCAGGCTTAACAAACCCTCAACTTCTCCAAGATTGGCAAGTTGTTGTAATAAGTTTAGAATTATATTCTCGTGGGGCACAACGCTATTTTTAACCGAAGTTTTCAGTAATGCTACAGCTTTTTCTACCTCCCACATATCCATGTGTTTAATAAGTTTTTTCTCAATAGTTTCATGTTTATTATAACTAGATTGGCAACTTTGTGAAGTAGTGAAATTATGTACACTTGTTACATTTATTCCGTAGCAATATAAGTTCCGATTGCAAACATCGCGGCACTGGTTGATCGCTCTGATAGTGATACAGGTGTTATAATACTGACATCTTGGCAATAAATGGCATTTCTTGAGCTTACCTAGCGTTACTGGAAGTATGCTGTTTTTTAATATGACTAACCTGCTACTTTTAAAAAAAGATGACATAGTTACTGTTTGTCACTAAACGCCCTTTCGAGATAAAATAGATAAAAGTCCATCAATCCGTTGTACGAGGGAATTCCCACGTATTGTTGGGAAATACCGCCTGGTCTTTATTTATCAGATCGAGGCTAAAGGGGAATTCCATTCATTGTCCAGGTTAGATCTATTTGATAAGGCCAACTTGAAGTTTGGGTCAAAAGCCACGAGATGTAAACAAACCTAGCGCTAATCTCAAACCCAACCCTGGACCTAGCCCTAATGCTTACCCTAACCGGCAATCTCGCTTTCAGTCACGTGTCCTAACCCTATTTACATCTCAACGACCTTGGCGAAAATTGCCCTTAAGAAATAGATTTCGCCGGACTTGGCCCGACTTGGGGTTTGTGGGGGACGAAATGAAGTAGGATTTAACCTACATTTATTTTACAATGTTCTGTCTTACTCTTTCTTGCCCATTGGGTGCAGGCTGTGTCGTACGTAACCTGGCTGTTTCGTATCTAGGTATATCATAGGCTACCACAAATTATAATTGTCAATATTCCCAACTTACTCATCAATTTATCGTCAAAAAACCCAAACCGACCTCTATCAGAATGGTTCAGTGGCAATATATAGGGCCTATTTGTTTCGGGGTTGTTTTTTTGTTCGGGGGGGGGGGGAATCAGGTCTCAAATATTGTCAATAATCGCAATTTACTCATCAGCTGCAATATTAGTATGGTAGCCGTATCATGCCTTTTAAATTCTCAGTTGCTTGTAATCT
This sequence comes from Patella depressa, assembly GCA_948474765.1. Classification (NCBI taxonomy): domain Eukaryota; kingdom Metazoa; phylum Mollusca; class Gastropoda; family Patellidae; genus Patella; species Patella depressa. The sequence continues at coordinate 57,009,880 of OX419717.1, forward strand.
AGCTAGGTGACGTAAAGTCGCGTGCGTTCTAATTATAATTCAAATCATTTAATTGGTAAGGTTTCACTTTTATTTCAATTTATTTTAGCAACATCAATTTCAGGTACGAATGAACTATAGGTACGAAATATCTCACATTCGCCCATTGACTTCCCAAATGATGTAGGAATAATTATGTAAATATTATATCCGTCCGCTAGCATAATTAACATCCTTTTATCCAGTCTAATAATAAATTCTGTCACAGTTAGTGAATATAGCCTATATTAAAAGCTACCAGTACTAGGCTACTTTTCTGAAACAACCGGGCTATGAAGATGGCCAACATGCAGTGTAGGCTACCATGATGAAAATTTTACCAGCATGTATAGCGGCGTTTATCGTCGAAGCAATTGTCAAGGGTTCGTTTACGGACCTCAGTTTTGAGTCTCATCCGAACGACTAGGCGCCTTTTACAGCGGCCCTCCTTTCTACAGCGAAGACAAGAAGAGACCCGCTGCCTATAAAATCCCGAGAAAGTTTATCGGACACACTCGCCGAGCCAAAGTTCGCGAAAAACAAAATGAAACTATCTCACGTACACGTGGGAGTTTCTTTACTAAATATTTTAAAGCCAGAAAAACTTGTTTATTCAAGTCCGCAATGACTTAGCGCAAGCAATGCAGTCTATACCAAAGATAGCACAGAAGCCGTGCAACAATGAAGACGGGCATATAGACCTCGATCCTAAACCCACACTGCCCGGACACTGCGGACAGCCGCGTTTCCACCTGCTCTTCATCGAATCCCATCTGCCTATAGGGTCTTTTTACGTGCACATAACGTGTACACGAGACCTCGGTTTTCGTCCCATCTGAACGACTAGATACTGTTCCTTACCAGTAACCAATCCCGCGTCACCGATGATAAACCCGTTGTAATGGAACAACATGTGCTAAAATTTTAAAAAAACATATGAGAATTGGTGGTGGCCTGGTTCTATCTTGTACAGGACAGTTATCCATAAAAAATATTTAGCTTTTTACAATGTGTGATATTTTTATTATTTCAAAAATAATTCTATCTATAGGTATAAATTAGTTAGCGGTTATCCGGATACGACGTCTCAGTACAATACAAAACCCTATAGCTGATGCCAGGGATAAATAAAACAAGATGCCAAATACAATTAAAACAATTTGCCATGGCTTTAAAGCAGAGTTGTCCTTGCCATCATGGCTATCACATTGGCTATTAAAATCTTTCAGTTTAATATTGACAAGTTCTTTTGGGTTACTGCATGTAACCATGTCTATATCTGTGAATTTATCCTCTTTTTCGATTATTGAACTTTTAATTAAAGACACCAACCAATCTATTTCACAATCACATTTCCAAGAATTATTTTTCAAATGGACAGTTTGCATATTTTCAAAACTACTTTTGAGATCCATGGGAATTTTTTCTAAACTGTTATTTTCGATATTTAGTTCATTCAGTAAAACACGATTTTTTAATTCACTGGAAATCGTACGTATTTGATTATTGCTCGCATCCAGAATAACAGTGGTGTATTGTTCATAGCGTCTAATTACCAATTCGGTCAATTCATTGGAGGAAACATTGATTAATAAAGAAACGTTTTCGCATATTGGTACTGTAACTGGGCTCTGTTTTCTGGCTTTTCTGCTACAATCTACTGTTAGATTTTCACTTTTTATATCGCATGTACAATACTGTGGACAATTTGTCAGATCACACGATAGAGATAATTTTAACATAATAAAAAACAAAGAAAGCACATTCACTGTTATCTGAAACATGAAAATATTTCCCAGGAGTCCTGAAAAACGTCTGATATATTTACATCGCTACCAAACGTGATCTGTATGCCGTATCCAGGAATCCATATTCTGAAGAATGAGATAACAAAAGATGATTTTAAAAAAAGATCATTGGAGTTAAATGTTTGTGCCAATTAAATATTTCTTTTACTTACCCGACATACCAATACATTATTGTACTAAATAAGGTGAGTTTATTTATTTCTAAAGCATATATAGCTATGGCTATAATTCCTTTTTATAAATCACAAGTGTCAATATTACCGTTATATATCATTCCCATATCAATAACAGGGCCACTGTTAATCAGTACACACTCTCAATAACTTGTATATGTGCTATTCAAACATACATTCGGCTTGAGACATATATTTCTGTCATAAACATTCAGTGACATGCATTTGAAATTCATAAAGTATGGCAAAATAAAATACGCTCACCTAAATATATAACTTCCAATTTAACTGCACACTTTATTTTGTCGTCTAAACAGTGGTTTTTTTCTGAAATATTTATCAATACGTGTAAATAATTCATTTAACCGCGAACACGTCACAATAATTTCGCTATTGGTTCATATCAGACATTGTTGTGAAGCATTGACCGTAAAAGAGGGAATCGATACTTTTCAACACTTTGTTTATCCACGCCATGGTTACGAGATGAATACAATTTTATTACCTCATTCAGTTACAGCGTCTATCCTACTTATAGATACGGAATACCTTGGGCAATTGTATTGCATATTATAAATACTTAATGCATTGTGGAAAATAAAAGATCCTGGTTGTGAGCTTTGGAAAACGGTGTTTGCAGAGAGTATAATTATTTCGAAAAAAGAGAGAGTTCAGGGAGCGGGGCATCCAGTAATTTTCGTAGGAGGGGGTTTGCCTGGGCCCTGTTTCACGAAATCTTAACTTAAGATAAAATCCAATTTTAGTAGATACTTCAATTTTGATTGGCTAAGCACTAAAATCAATCTAATATTATCCAATCAAATTACTAAAATTGGGATCTTATCTTAGTTAAAATTTCGTGAAATAGGCCCCAGGCTCCTATTAAGAAAATTTGACAGTTGACAATGCATAATGTCATGAGCGTCTCTAAATTAGGCATAGGCATTGAGCCTTTAAAAGTAAGAAATGCAACACATTGTTTGACGTCAATTTTTATAATGACGTAGGATCACAGTGTGATTTAATTTCATTGAATGCAAGGCATTTAAATATTTTATGTAGATGAGCAGGGTGGGGTTTGACCCCCCCCCCCTCCTCGATCCGCCCCTGCTCGCTATGCAGCATTCAACTGCTAGGGAAGACAACTATGTCTTGGAGATTGGGAGCGGGTTAGTTTGGGGGTCAGGCCCGTACCTAGGGGGGGGGGGGGGGCAAGCTTCCCCCATGAACAAAATATTGACCATAAAAACACTATATATATATACATTGAACACTTCCCACCCCCGCCCCCTTGTTGCTCTGAAGTAATGGCCCAGTTGGGGCTTTTGGGGCCATTTTCGAAAGACTGATGTTTTAGTCGTTTGAATTTTAAAGCTTTTGGAATTGTTAAATGAGAACTTCTCCACATGTTTTGGTGGTCAAAGTCACAGAAATCTCCGGTCTTAACCCTGCATTTATTTCCAATTAGTGTCAGGGGCGTTTTAAGGTTTATCATGGCGGAGGCTATACTATTTTGAGGACCCTCTTTGGGGGGGGGGCATAGGTCGAGAAATTTTGCAAAACAGAAATCATTTTGGTTCATTCCGACATATTCTCCAAGCCCTTTTGGACCGTTTTAATCTGAGGGCCGGGGCCTATTTCGATACTCGTCTGAAGCCTGAATGTGAAACAAATCACTTGTACGTGCGGGGAGCTCAATCAAATATAATTGTTAATGAAATATGGTGCAGTGGGCCTATTGTGCACGCAGCACGCCTAATCCCGGAAATCTACAGAGCTAATAAATGATCGCTCCGCCAAGCCAGACCACGCTGGCGGCCTAGTCATCTCTTTCCTGAATAGCTTATTAGTAGGTTTTCAGAAAAGGTGATTTCTTGAAAGATGATTTTCATGCAATTGCAATGACTGCACTCTCATTCATTAATGGATTTACTCTGACTCGGGGCCCTTTCTCTTGGTCAGAGGGGCCCTTTTGTCAGACGTGGGGCCCTTTTGTCTGCCTTTAGGGCCCTACCTAATTAGGGTATATTTTCATTTTTCTCATCGGTTTTAGCATTTCCCTCCCGTTTTATTTTTTCTACTTATTTGATTTTTTTCGCGAGGAGGCTGGCGCCTCCAGCGCCTCAGCTATAAAACGCTTCTGATTAGTGTAATAAATTCCTGAGGGGGCCAAGATGGTACCCCCCCCCCCCCCGGGCCTCTTTATAGAATATCACTAGACGTAGCATGCGTCGGCGTTCTGTGAGCAGACAGATGCCTGCGTCCCTAAGCATTTTGCTGACACCCTTTTCTCGTGAGTGAAAATCGCCGGCAATAAATCTCGCAACTCTCCTCTGGACACATTCGAGTTTTCGCAATGTCCACCTGTATGAATGGGTACCAGATTGTTGCTCCATACTCAAGGATGGATCTAACCAGACGCAGATAGGCACAATGTTTCAGATTCCGGATGATACAGCCTGGAGAACAGTTTGCTTTCTTCACTTTTTTGTAATGCTAGGTTTCCATTTAAGGTCCTCAGAAATGATAATGCCAAGGTACGGAGCTTCCGATGTCTGTTGGTGGGTTTGATTTTCCGGCATAGAAGACAGCCTTCCGCTAATAAGCGAACCTATGAAGTTACAGCATCTGGGAGGTCGTTTATATGACAGAGGAACAACAGGGGGCCAAGAACTATCTCATGGGGGACCACTGATATTATGGTATCGCTGCATGAGCTCTCTTTGTGTTCTCCGTTAACAACAACTCACATTATACGAATGCACAGAAAATGCATAAAACTTTTGAAATAGTATTGTTGGGTGTAGTTAGAAAATGTAATTTAACGGTAATATATCACTATCAAATAGTTTATATCCAAGATCAAGGGCAGTAACTCCAACAGTAATTATTTGAAATCGGTTGGGTTATAGCCTATTAATATTATAACGTTCACCTAATTTTGGCCAAAACTCTGTTGGCAATTATGAGAATTTGTTGAAAATCAATGGGATTATTCGTCTTATGGACGTAAATACTATCTATGTATAAATATACCAACTAAGGTGTTTACAACCGAGGGAACCGACAAATAGTGATTCTAATTCGTTTCACCTTAATTATTTATGTATCTTTTTGTGGTCTGAAATTTAGCGTCTACCGCTAAAACACGTGCTTCCGGTTTAAGTTTAACGAAGTAAACACGTTCTTTGAAACTAAAAAAACAAGTTATTTTCAACGAAACCAGCCGATATCTTGATAAAATGTACTTGAAATATTATCTTAACGAAGAAGGTAACAGGGTATATACAATGAAAGTAAGTGTAATTCCCACAGTTTTATACTAATCGTCGTTAATTCACAATCAATATTATATAAATTGCAAGCAATGTGGTTGTGAATGTGTATGGAAATGGTTACTATGATTGTGATGGTAGTAATGAGACCGACGTTCAGAGCTGAACTAATGTGATGGTTAATGAGAACGTACAAAAACGTTGAGATATATTGTATTATTTTAAAAATAACATCTTGAAAATAAGTTAATTTTATACTTTTAGTTTACTAATTAGAAATACTAAATAGAATTAATAGATTGATTACAACTACAACTAGTTAAACGTGGTGAAACAACTTTCTCTTGTCTGCAAATATTATTGTCAATAAATTAAATCATGTATTGTTTTATCTAAATTGACTCATCTTTGTCTTGATTCCCAAAGGTTTCGTCGTTATTGATTTGGTTCAATTCATAAATAATATAATATATTTGGATGTCTTTGATTGGCAATTAAGTTATTATCTATCACAGTCACAGTACGGTGGTCTATTGAAACACACCAAACTCACAAACTGTTCTCGGAAATATATGGAATTAACTAATTTATACTGAACCTCACTGGCTTCATGTTTATTGATTGAAGTCCATATTTTGGCCAGGACTCCCAAATACTACTGGTTTGAAATAAGACATCTCAGTACTAATACAAGTGGGCATCCATGTTTTGTTCAGAATTTTAAAATGTATTAATAGGATACTGGTAAAGATCTCAAACAAATTTCCTCTTTTACTTTCTAGTCAATTATGGTAGAATGAAAAATTAAAATAATTGTGGTTATTCTTATTTGATACCAGTATATACATGTATGTTATTCCAACACTGATGTAAACAGTTTATTAACTTTTAGTTTTACTTTCAGGAAACAGACCCCAATGGTAAACCAACGTTATCTGCACATCCCGCAAAATTCTCACCAGAGGATAAATTTTCAAGACATAGGGTGACGATTAAGAAGAGATTCGGAATCCTTTTAACACAGCAAGCAGCTCCAGTGATGTAGAAATGAAAATGTAAAAGACAATATCTGTTTTAATGACTTAAATTGATACTGGAATAGTAGAGTGTACTGGATATGACATGTGACACAAAAGCTAACAGATTGAATCATTTTGACATTTTTGATTGTCTGCATCGTCTGTTGGTATTAAGAAAAAAAAAAAGAATGTTCCATAAATGTGTTTTGTTTATTTAATGTTCAGATTGTGGTAGATCGAAGTACAATGTATGTACCATATGATTCATTAAGCATTTTCATATTTTACATGTAGCATGCAAGTAGCTTTGCTCATAATGTATGCATGTACATAACAAATAAAAATTTCAATAATCTATTTGTTGTCTTAGAATTTGGATCCACCATGGTTAAGCCAAACTTTGACCATTAATCTCAATTTTATAAGAGTACATGTATGTACAAAAAAATCTTTTACAGTTCTTTGATAGATCAGGAAAAAGGTGAATTGTCAATCCTCGATAATTGCAGTAAAAAAAGGCTTTCTTTATTACAAAAAACATCAGCTGCTGTGAATGGTCGAACAAGCTTGTTTACTATTATTTGATTAAAGAAAAACAATATTTTATTTATTCATCATTTATTATTATTGTCTGAAACCTCATAACTGTGAAGCCAGAAAAGTTGTCTGTCAGTTCCGTTGTTTGTGTGAAGTCAGAAAGGTTGCAAGACTGATATCAGTTCAACTACATACCACTTTCTGCCCTCAAGAGCATTTACAATGTTTCATTGAAAGTGATAATGTACAGATGAGCCTGTGTAAAATCTTGGGTTCACGGTGGCTAAGTAAAACGCTGGCTCGCTATACTGCATGTTCATTGGTCGGGAAAGTTCATTCAGATATTCAGGCGAGTTTCCCCCTTGTAAGCGATGCAGGATGGAGGACCAGACAATGACAGCTGTCTAGTTGTTTGGATGGCATGAAACAATGAGATCCCTGTACACATTGGCATGTTTGTACTAGATAACTTGACAGTCGGAATTCAATATAAGCCTGTAGCCAACAAAAAACGTAATCTAGAGAGTTCAACTGTCTGCAGAGATAGTGCAGTTATATGACTCTTAAAATAGCATTATGCAAGAGCAAAATCTGCTTATTACAGGTCTTTATTTAGGCCTGAAATATTATCTAAATAATCAATTAAACATTAATTAACATATCCAGACCATAATAAACTCTTAATGTCAAGGCTAGCCTTCGATGTTGGCGGATTAAAATCCTATATGCCGCTTAATAATGACAGTTGATAATTAAATAAATCAAGTGGATAATCGAGACTATGCTGTTTATATTAATGATTTGAGTAATGATGACTGAGGCTATGTGAATATTTCAAACGCCTTTTTCTCGGCTAATAGTGGATCAATTTGACTGAAATTTTCAGCAAATTACCTTTACACTATCTAGTTTTTAACTATTATAGTCAGAACTGCCATCTCTCTATCTTATCTCCCATAATGTAACTTTAAGTTAATGTCGGTTATGTTCCTTCTTATGTCGTTATGACCTACTGAGGAAGTTGGAATAAAAATTCTGACTGTTGAGCATTTACAATGGTTCAGCTGATAAATTTGGTGTGTAGTTTTGACATGGTTAGTATTATGAACCACACAAAGCCAGCAAGTTTGAAAAAATTATCTCATGTTCTCTATTCTAAACAAAATCGATAATGTCTGTCTTGATATAAAGACATTTTGTTGAAATCATTTCAGCAAGTCAAATATATGTACAATGGATGAGTGAGGAACAGAACTAATGACATAAGCCATCAACTGAAAAAAGCTAAAACAATATTATATTTACACATATTTATTATTGACATTCTAAAACTATAAGTTACCATGATACAAAATATATTAATGTATGATTCATTATATAAATTATATTTACAGCAGTCTACCAGTATATACATCTTTTAACTGTATATGTACCAATTATAACATGTACATGTATTTAATTTAAGGAAGCAGTCCCAAATTTCACCAGCTATCTGTTGTTAGAAGTGAATTTATGAATGGAAATTAGACAGCAAAACAGACTGTTTATCCTTTTCTAAATGTTTTGAAATTATTGTCAAAATAGTTTAAAGGAGGTAAATAGTTAATATTTGGGACCTATAAATTGACACAAATGGGTCGCAAGGCATATAAAAATGTCATATGAATGTATATGAACAGATTTACATTCAGTGTTTCTGTTTTTACTGTAATTTCTGATCAGTTATGTTTGGCGTAATATGCCTGAAGTCTCAATAGAATGGCAATCTCTAGCATCACGTTATTCCAGTCTTAATCAATAGTATTTATTGGGCATGCTCTCAGATAAGAATATGGCGTTACCATTTGACATGACTTATCACTTTTAGATATTGCATTATGATACAAGTTTCATACAGATTTAACTGGTTTTGTTCACTAAAATATATATGAAACGGCTCCTGAATTATAACTTGATATTAAATATGGTGAGAAGTTATCCATTCTAGCTATAATGATGAAGAGCAATATACTTAACTACTCTTCTATGGTGGTGCTAGAGGAAAAAACCAGGCACACACAAGTTTACCAGGCATGTCCTTAGTCGTTGTTTAGCATTATTATTCTGGTTAAGATACAAATAAGTGTATAAAAACTTTTTAGTAATTGAAAATGGTAGAATTGTATAAAATAGATTTTTTCCCCAAAAAGCAGAGTGTTCTGCCTACTATTTTGAATATTGCACTAACCATATGCCAGATGATAAATTTATAATAATATCCTACAATACAAATATTTCATCAATATATACAACAAAGCTTAGTTTATTCTTGAATAAACTCTCATCAAATATTTATTTCATCAGCATTATTTGTAGGTGCAATGCTAGAACTGTTTTACAACCAGCTCTAAACATTTGTGTTGATGTTTAAGACATTAAGATTCAGTTCTGGTACAATGTTTATAAGGAAAGCTTGCGTAGAGTACTGGTAATAAAACTTTTGTATAGTATTGTCATGAGGATCTAGATTTAGCACTAGGAACATGAGGATCTGTTTCTTCTTGTATTGCCCAGTTAGTTAAATCACTATTCTCGGTTCCTGAAGCAAAATCATACAATTTACAAGTTGTACAAATTATTTGGTAGTTTTAATAAATTTTAAGAGTGCTGGCCAAAAATATTCTGCTCTTAAGAAGTTCAGTGTCATATGGATTATCATTCTGGTTATTTTGAATATAATATTATATAACTCTATATAATATAAAAGTAAAAAGAAAGTACCAATGTAATTTTAACATATTTCTCGCCAGATACGGTGTATGTTTTCAAAATAACTGACCTGATTCTGGTATTCTTGATTTTAAAGTACTTTGAAAAGATGTCATCGTATCATGAAACTGTTGTCTTTCCTTCCCCTGTATCAAAAAATATTATGATATAAATCGAGTATTTGAGTGGACTGATGGCTTGAGCTAGGCTATGAATACATTAAATTTCTGTCTATGAATAAATGTCTTCATATACCTGTTCTTGAATACCACCAATGCAAAATACCCACTGAATTTGATTCAATTCATTCAATCAAGTGGGTTTGAAGATGTTCAAAAATGTCTAAATTTGCAAATTTTAAATTTTCCTAATTAAAATGTAAAAAAACATATTTATGATGCCCCTCCGGAATCAGCACAACCCAATATTTCTAAAAATCTGGTTGAAGGCCCATGAAAATAGATAATTATTTTCTTTTTGGAACATTTACTGATAAAAGTGTTGCTTTTTCCTTTTTTTATGTGGACAACAGTTATTGCACATATACATTATTATTAAATTTTGAGAAGCATGCAATAAATAATCGCAATACAACTTCTTACCTTGCCTGTATTAAGTTCTGAAATAGCTGATAATATTTGACGTCTTGAATGAGATTGAGCGATACCAAGTTCCTCTAAATCATTTTCGGTTAGAGTTAGAAATGCTTCCATATCAACCTTAGAGATAAATCAAGAACAATAATTATGCAATACCTTCAAGCTGTTAGCATATAAATTAAAAGGTGATGAAGCAACTAAACATTCCATAGCGTCATTAATTACTGTATACCGGTATTGGTGGTGATAATAATATCTGTATTGGCCAATATTTCAACATTGGCTCCTCACAGCACCTACTTTGTGGTAATACTACAATATTGTTTGTTGTTGATGTTTTTCCAATATTCAAACATTCTACCAGTAATTCTAATGTAAATTGTAAATGTATATAGAGAATCTCCTACGAGTGTTTTTTGATATAAAAAAATATCAACACAAGTTGATAATGTAAAAAAAACGAGGCTCTGCCGAGTTTTTTTTACTTTATCAAGGAGTGTTGATATTTTTTGATATCAAAAAGCACGAGTTGGAGATTTTATTTATCACCCAATCCTTTCTTACATGCAGAAATAAATAAATATAATTCTTTGGTATAAATTTCACCTTTACTGGACCTTATTTCATTACTGCGTAGTGATACATCAGTTTTTTGACTGCAGTTTAGCTATTGCAAAGTCCTATATATTGACCCAGTATTTCCTTCAAAGTCAATTAAATAAAAACAGTTTCTTTTTAACAAAAAAAAAAGTCACTTTTTATTTAAAATAAGTGGTTTCTTTAAAATAAAAGAAAGTAGTTCCTTTTTGATTGACCAATCAAATTCATGTAAAGCGATATCTCCTAAGGAGATATGCAGTAGATTATGTAATTTATCATACAAGTGATATCTACTGTCAAATAAGATATTGGGTGATAAAATGTAATAATATGACATACCTCCTCCTGTTCAAAAATAGGTTGATATTCCTCAAGAGACAGTTTCTTCAATATTCCAGATAATTCTGCTAAAACAAATACATGAAAAAATACTATGTATACATATTTATATATGCTGCTTTCTGTACGTCCTCTTATATTATAGGTGTAGTTAAACCTTCAGGATTTTTTAAAAATTTTGTTTCTGGTTTGCTACCACCAACTCAACAGAACCAACTTAGGTATTAATATTTTTTTAGCCATCATCTGATCAGGTATTAACCAATCATATAAATTATTATTAAATGACTATCAAGTATAAATCAACAGACCATCACAAGATTCTTTCTCTCTCAATGATGCAAGTGCTATCGTAGCTTCTTCTCCAACCTACAATAAAGATATTAGTTACTGAATATTGGCCAACTGTTTGCTTGCTGAACAGTGCAATTGTTGTAATTTATATGAAATTCAACCGATAGACAGTGAAGTAGAGAAGACCTTTCTTTGAGTGAGCTCCCCAAACAGCTAACTATCATTTTTGGCATTAATTATTGCTATAATTACCCAACTGTCTAGCTTACCAGATGTCATAATCCAACTAGGTCGATTGAAAAAATGAAAATCATGATTTATGAACCCTGATAAATAACCATTACATGAGTTGGTAGATCTCCATGCAGTGTAGGCCAAGAAAATTTTAAAACCCGAAATGAAATAACGATCCAATTCTAATTAGATTTTTACTGTCCTACTGTAGTCAAATGCAAAAAAAAAAAATTAGCAACCTTTCCAGGTGTCGGAGATGGTGATGGAGTTAATGTAGACGTTGTACTATCTTTAGATGATGAACTTTTCTTTCTAGAAGCTGGTTGAGGTGTAATAGATGAACTACCACTGGTGGAACTATTAGGTGATGTGGTTGTCGACGTATTCCGAAAAGCAGCTGGAACGCTTGTTGACTTTCTTCTGAAATCATGAAATAATAAATTTTCATTATGTTATAAGTATGTTGATATGTGAACACAAAACCCTTTCAATTTAAAACTTGTATAATGGGTATGTGACATGTGTATTAACTAACTGTAGTTTTTGGTTTTGCTTTGCTGGATATTATAACTATACATGTAGATTATTAACATCTGAGTTCAAAGGAGTTATTACTGATTAAAACAAAGTGAAACCCAGTGCACTATTTAATCAAAACATCATCAGTGGTCCATAATCAAACTTCAGAAGTGACATAACAATAGTGACAAAATAACATGAGTAAATTAAATGTGATTTTCATATTCAAGATGTATGGGATTTTAGAAATTACGAATTGAGTGTATTACAAGATTTCCAAAAGTGGGTTGGGAGGTACACAAATTCTTTTTAAATACTAATGTCAAAGTGTTCAATTTCTTTTTCAGGCAAAATAGGTATTTAATTCCAAAACAGATTTTAGTGTAGAAAAATTAAATCAGTTACTGGGTATGTCATATTTAATGACTGCCCTCTCGTAAATCTGTTTTTACCTTGGATGGAATAATCTAGAGGGAGTCGAATGTTGCATATAGCGTAGAGTATTTGGTGTGGATGGCATCTGAGGGCTTGGGCTGTATAAAGGACTCTGTTGGTAATCTGAAATGAAAACAATACTTTTCATTTTCTATTATTACCATAGAATATTGGAAGAAAAAGAAACCAATATTTTTGTGTAACGAAAAAGTATATACAGTGGACTCTGTCAAATCCGACATCGTATGGGATCGTAACAATATGTCGGATCGTTACAATATGTAGATATCTGTTTGAAAGACTATATTTATGTTAAAACTAATTACTTGATGGTGAATTTTATCACTAGTTAATTTAAAAATCAAAATCTTTTACTCAACCACAGAGTTGTAAGATATCAATTCCTTTCATGCATTAATAACTACATGTACTATTAACTAAGATGCTATAGATTTCAAATGCAAAGCTACATCAAACAGGATAGAATAGGCCGGATGGGTAGGGTAAAAATAATTTTTAGTACCTGATACACAAATAACAAAAATTATGAACAGTCACTGAATAGTTTTGTAGGTGTGTACAAGTTATAACATAAATGTACTATTAAATGTGTTTAAAAGACACTGCTTATGTAATGAAGTTAGTATCAACTTTGCAAATGCTTATCACTGAACTCAGTCAGGGCATTCACTATGAACATCTACCCCAAGTTTGAGCATTCTTCCTTAATTAGAAGCCGAGCTATTGTGTCTCGACCGATGAAATTGCTTATCTCTGCTTAGCCTAAGCAGGAAATGCTCATCATTTATCTCAGCCAAGGCATATTCACCTCATCTAATAAACAAATACACTATGTTGGAGTGTTAGTGTGTCCAAAAAAGTGTGACAGACAGACAGATGATGTGAAGAGTTGTAATCTGAGAGGGAATTTGAGCCTCCCAATAACATTCAGTAATTTTTTAAGAAAGACCAATTCTAATTTTCTTGTTTCTCACCCTCTGTTTATGCCTGTTATTCTTTTCCCAAAATATTATTATTTCTGGTACTTGCAGCAATATCAATTCTATCTTGTTATCATTATTAGTATTTATAATATAGTCCAAATAAAATAATATTAGTATTAAAATATTAACCTTTAATGATTATTGGAGGGTTACCATTGGTTACTTCAGTACTAGAACCAGTGGTAAACTTGTTATTTATGGCAGTTATACTACTAGCGCCACCTGATGATGTAGGACTAGAATTAGTAATGGCAGGATTAGTATTACCATGGTTACCTGTACTGCGATCTGGCAAAAACTTGGCAGGATGAAATGATGTCGGTCTTCTTGGTGTCTGAAGGAATCAATAATTCATTTTAAATGCATATGTAAGAGTTAAATCAGCCAATTAAACTACTATTTAGTCATAAGCCTATAATCAACTCTCTAGACATAGGCATAGCCTGTTCCACAATCCAAATTCAGACTTAATGAATGAAAACATTGTTTAGAAAAAAAAATAAATAAATAAACAATCTGCGGTACATCATCCAAACTTTGCTCAGAATAAAGTAAGTGAAAGAAATTTTCAATTTATTCATTATTAAAATAGCATTATGCAAAAGCAAAATCTGCTAATTACAGGTCTTTCTTTAGGCCTGAGATGTTATCTAAATAATCAATTAGACATTAATTAACATATCCAGACCATAATAAACTCTTAAATTCAAGGCTAGCCTTCGATGTTGGCGGATTGAATTCCTATATGCAGCTTAATGGCCATTGATAATTAAATCAATCAAGTGGATAATTGAAACTATGCTGTTTATATTAATGATTTGAGTAATGATGACCGAGGCTATGTGAATATTTCAAACGCTTTTTTCTCGGCTAATAGTGGACCAATTTGACTGACATTTTCAGCAAATTACCTTTACACTATCTAGTTTTTAACTATTATAGTGAGAACTGCCATCTCTTTATCTTATCTTCCATAATGTAACTTTAATTTTTAAACTATTATAACAAGAATGGCCAGCTCTTTATCTAAAGCAGGAGACACACCATGCGAATCAATCGCTGTCGAAATGCCGAATTTGCATTCGATCAAATAACTGCTGTCTTCTCCTGTCACTCTTATTCTCACACCTCCTTCTACGCTCACGTATACGCGTAAAATTAAAAGAATGCCATGTTTAATCATATGAAATCAACAGGTGAATTAGTGCCAAATGATTTGGGCAGAAACTCACCTTGTGTGTCTGCCACTTTATGCATTTTTAAGTTAATACTTATCTTGGTTTATTCACACTATCCTACAAGCACCCAATTACTGCTGAGAAAACTATAACAAAGTTTTGACATCCAGCAAGAGTGGGGATTGAACACAGATCTAACACATAACCGCTGTTCTGTTTCCCTCCGATTAGCCCAGTACAGAGCTGAACAGTAGGAAGTTAAACCCCATTTCATTTCATTGTTTCCCTCCCATAAATATGTAAATCAGTTGATATAAGTACATACCAGAGTCTGATCATTATCTACTGATTTTGGCGTCTGCCACTCATTTCGACGAGCATATTCTGAGGTATCTAAAGCAAAGGAAGGTGGAGGCAAAAATGGTGGAATAACTGGTTTTAATGTTTCACTAGATAAATTGGAATGTGGAGGATTAATATCCTGTGGATAGAGAAAAATATATCATTATTAATTATCAAAGTACACACATGTTTACAAATTCAACAATTTATATACCAAATACTACAAATACGATGTAATAAGAATTCACACATCTGTTACTTTTCTGTCCAGTGCTGTCTTGGTGATAGTAAATATATTATGCATTAGGTTTGTGACAGGGTAATAAATATATTTTCACTTTTTCACCTATTTTACGGTTAAGTTGCCAGAAACTACAACACCAATTCCCAAACTTGTGATTGCCAGAATGAAGTATAAAAACAATGCCCACCCATTCACACATTGAGGCTCATGTAAAAGAATATTGTCAGTTGCAATGCACAGAAGAGTAAGTAAAAACTCTACTGCCAGGGCAATATCATCCCCATAATAAACATAACATGGGTTTTCATTGTTTCATTTCTATAACTTGTACCATAACTATGAATGAAACGATATCTTACCAGTGTATACATAACATGGGTTTTCATTGTTTCATTTAACATATTCTCATAACTTGTCATCGGTATTTTAGCATTTTGTTGTCTTCTCTTGATTTCCACACGGGCCGTCTGTGGCGTCATTGGGATCTGTAAAATATAAGATCACTGAATCAATGTTTCACAATTCACCTTCTCATGATTCACGTGTTGAATCGTAAGATGTTAAATCAATTTCTCACAATTCTTTTTTATGTCTTTTTTGTCGCTTCAGTAGTAACCCATTAATTAATTAATAAATTTTATTTGTACACTAAGTACAATAACTTACATGAATAACTTAAAAATCATTATCTAAAAGTCGTATTAAATTATATGTAACAAATCTTTAATGTATATAAGACCTGACCCATGGTTTCTAAATGCTTTTAGTATATAACTATAAATTAAGGTTTTCAGCTTTTTACCTGTGTCTTTGGCTGTTTAGACATAGTCAAGTCTTGAACAGAAACTGAGGTTTCATATGGCATAGGACCTAATCTGGAACTATTAAATGTCCTGCCCAGTTTCAAATTTCTAAATCGATTTGACATTCTATTCCACCAACCCTGAAAATAGGGCATTTTCAATCTTTTTATTGCACAGAAACAAAATAACATTAAAACTATTAGATAAAAATGTTCAGTAATTGTTTAATATTTATCAAGAGCGTGTATTAAATGCACACTATAATATTGAAGGCTTTATTTAAATTAAGCTCTGTGCAAACATGCCAGAGAGAATAATCTACACTACCGGTAATCAAGCTTTCCAAACAACAATAGCTTTTTGACAGACAGATCTAAAATTCTTTTAATCTGAAATTAAATTGATACAATTACATTTTAACTATTATCTTCAGGTTGGATAAAGTTTCAAAGTTGTCAGTTTAACATAGCTTTTTGGAAGCAAACTTTATATATCACACACTATCCATACTTAGTTATTAAATGTGATAACTTACTTTTAAACCAGTCTTTGGTGGATCGTCACAGCTGTAATAAAGCAATTCATTATAATACTAATCTGAACAATAAAGTAATCTTCTTATACATACAGGCCAGAGGATTAAAATATACAAAATTTTAAAACAATTGACATACCGGTATTAGAAGAGATAAAAGTCGGCAGCCAAAAACACTTTATCATTGATAATTATTCTATGAATTATCTGTGTTCAATTTATTATCCCTAAAAATGTGAATCCCTGCGTACCACTCTATCAATCTCTTACATAAACAGATTTATAAATTTTCTCATTTTTCTTTAAATAATCTAGAACTTGAAGAACTTGACATACCCAAAATCTGAGGGTAGAAAGGTATTAGTATTACCAGGAGACCGGTTCCAGTTCTTTTTACTTTTATCAACTCTATTGACTTGCATGGCTTTAGATGCTAACAGACGCACAAGCTCTGTATCTACATCATCTGTTCACATAAAAATTATTCCTTTACCAATTATAATCACATTTAACATTTTTACGGAGAGAGAAACATTGTGTGTCATCCCTTTAATTGTTTGCTTATTTATCGATACCGATCCATGTCAGCCTTTGGACAAGAATCCAGTCATACAGTGATGACATCAAATAGAAACCTGCAATCTGAAAATGTGATCATTAATTGTTATTTCACCCTAAGAACCAAAGAAAGTAGCATTGGACTGTCATCAGGAGATATCCACTTTGATGATGGTATATTGCAATGGGATACATCCACTTTAATGATGGTATATTGGACCAAACTGATCCCGCAGTGAATATTTGCTTGGCCGCTACAATCACTGATAAGCATGACATCGACGAGGCTTAATGAGTACGGCATATTAACTTTTTTACTCCGACAAATTAAATTCTCAAACATTTTTTTGAGGTAAAAGAAAAATAAATAAAGACGTTTGAAGTATTTGTAGTTAAAAAATATTTCCTATTTAGTATAAATGGGTATTAAAATGAGTAAAATGCATCATTTTGCCCAAAGGAGTTAGGTGTTAAGTAAACATTGCACGAGCCGTTGAGCCAATGACTACGAGGCGTGCAGTCAACGCACGGGTTTTGGACAGGCATCCGTTACAGATATAATTCATAAGTAATTCTCTGTGAAACAGATTGATATTGGACTTGGCATAAAACATATCTTAAGAAGAAATTATTAATTTTTCTTAATGAAATTCTTACCAATAAGAGAAGCCATATCAAAAGCTGTACAACCATTTTTAGCTTGAATATTTACATTAGCGTCATTATGTAACAGCAACATAGCCACTTCTTTTTTCCTTAATAAACAACAAAATAATAAAATAACACCACAATAAAACAATAACTCAGACCTGTATTGCCTCATCAATATTTTATAAATCTGAAAGTAAGAGAAATTGTGGACAAATCTAAAATTTCTAATGTTTTGAATTATGACAGATTGATGGTATTGTACTTTGTAGTTACCATACACAAAGATCAAAATATTTGTGAACAGTATGATATCATTGACACCGACATAATCATGTGAACAAGAGTCTTAAATCTGGTAGTACTTAATGTGAATTGTTGAAAGTCAATATAACATGCTTCTTTTAGTAAACTTTTACTATTTTAAACAATGTACATAAATGGGGATTTGTCTGGGTATTTGTCACTGCATAATAATCAGTCATACATCATGACAGTCAAACTAAACCTAAAGGTTGAAATTCATGAAGCACAAACTTTATAAATTGTTAAACAGTGTATTTGACATATTTAGTTGCGTGGAGAAAAAATACAAACAAATTCACATACTACCCCAAAAAATGCAAATAGAAATTTTACCCATGATAAGTGGCTTGCATTAGAGCTGTCCAACCACTGACAGTATCTTGTTGATTTATATCACAACCTCTAAATAAAAGTAATTCAGCCATTTCCAATTGACCCGTCATGGCAGCAAACATTAAAGGGGTAGCACCATCTTGAGGAGAACATGCATCTCTTTGATTTATATCATTGTTGAGTATTTCATGTATTCTTTGTAAATCACCTGAAAATTTCAGTAGAAATTCTGCTATCATAAAAACTGTTTGTGATAATTCGTAAACATTTATCAACTGTTTGGATTATTCCACAAACACTTCCGTTTAAGAGAAATAGAATCAGGTTTAAGATCCACTGAACACAAAGTAGGTCACTTGTGTACAAACAAGTCACTTGTGTACAAACAAGTCACTTGTGTACAAACAAGTCACTTGTGTGCAATGTCTTGAACAATGTCAGAAAGTGATCAGTACCCTGGTTACATGGCCCAGGTTACTTTATTGTCAGGTCAAAAATATCTTAAAGAATAAACTGAGCAAATTTAATGTTAGAGCAAACCAAAAGCTATTTCATCAATATTCATTTTATCCAACCAAAAATAATTTTTGTGATGTAAATATTAATCTTACCCTGTTTTGCAGCTTCTATTATATCTGGTTTTACATCATCAATAGCTGTAAAAAGACAAACTTATATCTTTAAAACAGTAATTCACCTGTCTATGCATTATACATGTATACTTGCATAATATTGGACATAGTGGATCACCAATACAATATAACAATACCTTAAAGCCCCAATAACACTCTTGTTGTAACTGAAAAATATGTCCCAATCTTCATTCCGGTCAACAAATCGTATTATTTTAGAATATTCCAATTAAATGATGATATAAATTTCATCTTAACCACCTAATTTAAAAAATTGGAAAAATTCAACCAATTGATTTGAAAAGTCTAACGTAAACCTTTTCAAATGTGACTTGGATTTTAAAATATTTTCGAACCCTCTGGACAAGTAAAATAGGTTGTAATGGATAATTTACACAACAGGTAGGACATTTAAACATCTAGTACTTAGAATAAGAGTATTATTTATTTTCTGGAGCTACCAAGCCAGCAAGAGTGTTATTGTCCCTTTAAGAAGCAGAACATTTAGTACTATCTATTAAAGAATGTAAATATGAAGGTGAATTTACATGAGAAAAATGGAAGTACAAATTAGAGAGAGTGGGAGAAATGGGATTTACGGTCAACTCAACACAAACTAGGTCATTTCGGGACAAACATATGGTTTAATTTTATTTCAATAATTCGCTTGTGCGTAGGGGTTTTTAGCAGTCGGAGGACACGGAGAAAACCCATGGGATTGGACAGGCAACCCTACTCCTTGTCACGTACAACCGGGGATTCGAAACCACGCCAGTTGACTCAATGACCGGCTTTATGATACAGCATGTACGTGCTAACCATTCAGCCATCCACCCCCCCAAAGCAAAAATAAACTTGTGATCATAAATAATAAAACAAGTGTGGTAACGAATTAATACAACAACATACATTTGATTTAAGTAGTCAAAGCGTCCAAATGATTATAACTTACACACTGTTGGTTTATTTGTAGTTTTTCTGTCCAAATATCCACGAACCTCTCTCTTACCACGCATTTTGGCAATTTCTAAAGCCGTTTTTTCACAAACATTAGTTAAATTTGGATCACCACCCTTTTCTATAAGTATCTGAGCCGTTGTCATATGACCATTTAAAGCAGCTAACATTAAAGGCGTCACACCAGTGGACGGATTATGAAAATTGACATCACAACCTTTATCTATTAAAAACCTAACAACAGCATCGTGTCCATGTAACGCTGCTGCCAATAATGGTGTATATTCACACCCTGTACAAGAAATATCATTTAACTCAGCACCGGCATCTATAAGTTTTAATGAGGTTTGGATATGACCACCTCTACCCGCTAATGTTAAAGCTGATGCCCCATACCTTGTCTTGATTGAGACATCAGCTTTATGCTGCAATAACAATGACACAACACCAACATGGCCATAACGACTGGCTTGCATTAATGCCGTCCATCCCTGGGAATTTACTTTATCCAAGGCAGCCCCTCTCATAATTAGCAACCTCACAACCAGTTCATAACCATTAGCAGACGACACGTGCATCGCTGTATTGCCATCTTCATCGTTACTGTCAATGTCCACTCCTTGATCTAACAATGCCTTTACCGATTCCACATCTCCGTGTTCACATGACCGAAACAGCTGACGCACTCTGTCCATAGCTGTGCCCTATTACACTGGTTGTGATAACATTTTGAATTATTTACATCTTTCTGTGCCATTTGTAACCGTTACAATGGGTTGCTACTTGTATAAGTCGACGCCATTCACTGATTCCTGGAAATGACAGTTTTGTATTCCTCCAGGAGAGGCCATTTTTTCAAAGATTCCATGACGTATATTACCCAGAATTCAGTATTATAAGAGCGCGGTCAACAAGTGCACGTTCGGCGGTTCTCTTTGAATCATCTCAAGACGATCGTGATGAAATTTTTAAAAAATACTACGACCCAATAACTGATTCCGTTTGTTTAATATGACGCTTCCCCCGGGTTGAATATAAATCGATATTGGAACCGTACTCATCGAGCTTCTAAATCATTCCAAACTCAATGTAATTTCAGTATCTTTGGAATTTTTTTTAAGATGAACAATTAAATATTGTTTTATTGAACAAGCCCCCAATTATGAATAACCATTTTCGATATTACCAGATTCCATCAATTAATTAACGAGTGAAATATAAAGAGCGGGAAATATAATACATTGTTCGTATATGCGGGTTATTTAAACGATACGGGGTCAAAACAGAAGCGGTTATGTCGAAAAGAAACTGTATCGTGGCGTATTACATAATAATTTGCCCCATGACGGTGTGCATTATATTCTGATATATTTACCAGCAAAATAATAATAATAAGAAGAAGAAATCTTGGATTATCGTGTATTAAAATGAATATTATGCAGAAAGAGGGGTATTTCGACACCTTAAAAACACTGTCCATTTATTTTACATATCCTTCACTAATTTTAGTGGCAAATTAAGGAACAATGACTAGTCGTTCGGATCGACCCAAAACACGAGGTCCCATGTACAAAGTTGGCGTGCACATGATAAAAAATATTATAATCAAGATTTCCATGTCTTGCACATTTCATAACTTAATTCATATACTGCTTATGTTTCTTGCATTCCTATGTTTATATCATATTTTCATGTAGGCTAAATATCTAAAGGCCCTATACTATATTATGTATTTTTTCCGTTATTTATGTACTTCGATGCCAATGCATTATGTTTGTATTGAATGCTGTCTTCAATGAATGTTGTGATACAATTATTGTGTTTGCACATACTTAAATTAAAATTGTAAACAATCTTAGCGAAATCTATTCTCGGGAATTTATAAATAAGGTGGAAAATGAACATCCATTGATTACTGATAAAAGCTTTGAGCTGGATCATTGTCTTTAAAAGTGGAAGATTGGTCTATCGAATTTCCCCGATTTCCGATAACACGTCAGATTTATCGCCCTTACTTAATCGGTTATTATGGCATTAAATTGGGGGGTTTTTTTCGTTCACTGATTAACCCATCATGCATCGAATTAGGACAAAAATAAACGATATTGATGGGAGTTATATAGTAAAGGGAGACAACTCTGTTTTGTGTCCTGTCAAGACTTCAAAATGGCTGCCCACACGAGGTTGTTGGCAAAGTTATTGACAAGAAATGGTTTGTATGATATATTGTTTCTATGTTTAACTGTTTTATATTTACTATATGTCTTCAATGCAACAATCATAGCGGTAGTCTGTGGCCGTGGCTCCATTTCCGAATCCTTGCTGATGTCCTTGCATTTGCAAGCTATATAAATTAACTTAATTAAGAACGTCGCTAAAAAAACGTCAAGAATCATGATTCGTGTTTCAGGTACTATCTATACCGGTATCGTACGAAGTCTAGTAATTGTGTGATTCTTCAAGCCCCCCCCCCCCCCGGCTGAAATGTCACTGAAGCCTTTGCATCAAAAGTGGAAAGGGGGCGCACCAGTGTGGGATCTTTTCCTTAGGCCTGGGCTATACTAATGTCCTACTCTATTTTCCAAACGTCCCAACTGGGAATATCCTCAATCGACGCACTCACACAAATGCAATATAATAAATTACATATTAATTTATGGTACAAGTATCTTTATGAAAATTAATTTTAGAACCCCAAATTTGACTCTGCATATAGACACACATTCTTATCCGGTATCAGATGGTTACGCCAAAGTCAACAAATACAGGACCAAACATCCAATCTAAATGCCCTATCGATTATTCAGTTTATTTCAATTGAGTGTTTTGTTCACATTACAGGTACCACTTTCAACTGTGTCTTGCGTTCTGTTCATACAAGCCAGTGTTTAACAGCAGGTTACAAAAGAAGATTACAGTGAGTATAGATTTCATCATTTTCTTAGCAATTTCTGGTAATTAACCTCCAATACGGTATCCTATCCTTTCAATGTATTACTTGTCTCTTTGTAATATATTAGTATTTGTATATGATTCTGTCTAAATGTTGTCTTTAATGGATGTCTTGATGCAATATATCTTATTCTTACCTAAAGTTTACATAATCCATCCATGCATAAACTATCTGACTGAACATCATAGATTGTTGACCAATTTCTTGCAAAATAATAGCAATAAATGGTTTAACATGGTATACAAAGGAATAGGTTTAGACACTTAAAAAGCCCATAGCAGAAAATGGTTTGTGCAATGAACTTGGATGTATAATTGAAATGAGCAACGTTTGTATTATACCGGTAATATTTCTTCTTCTTAGAAAGGGTGAAGCAGCAAATAAAACAAGATATGGTCCTTTAACAGATTTACCAGATTATACATACTTAGGTAAGTAAAAAAAATTCATATAGAAATTCTGAAACTGATTTCATCTCGGTCATTAGTTGGAATATGGGTGATCTCCCTTGACACATCAAACTGATACACCAGACCAGTTCATACAAGTACAGAAATTACTTTCATTACAGATGGAAGACCCACACCATTAACACTTGGTCAAAAGAAACGAAAAGAAGACAGAATTAATGTGGCTGTGAGTATTGATAATTACTGCCAGGATAGTGGTCTAACGTGCGCTTTAAATCGTAGGTGTGTCAGTTAGCATGTTTTTGATTCAAATATGTACAATGTACATGTCAAGGAGTAGGGTACCACTTTAATAAATGGATGATATTATATCTCATTTGAGAATTATACAAGAATCTTTGCAATTCTGAGCGTCACAACATCGATTCATGGCAATAACATGTAAGATTGATGTTTTCACGATCCCATAAACACGCCAAAAATCATTTCTCTCAAACACAAAAAATTGAATATGACAGAATGGTAATGTTGAATATATGGTACAGACATGGGGTATAAAATGTGGCTTTTAAAAAGCTGTGGCCAGTACGCCTATAGTTCTGTGGAAGATGCAAGGATATGACAAAGTTGAAACTTGAACACACTATTGTATAAGAGGGCATGAGTACTAGAGCCACTGTAAGCAGCGCGTCTGATTCTCTGGCAAATAAAGTCAAATCAGTGGTGTGTCTTCATTACATAATACTGTAGTGAAAAATTACTGATATTTGATATAATAATATGGGAATTGATATAATAACATGCTAATATTTCAGAAACGTGTGGTTGAACTTGTACAGGAAATACAGTTTGCTAAAGAAAATCATAAAAATAGAACTTTACAGCAAGAAAAAGAAAGACAAGAAAAACTTTCTAAAAAATTAAAACCAAAGGTGGGGTCATGAAGAAATGTCAACTGTTTTATTGTGACAATTAATAAACTAATGTAGAACAAGTTTGGAAAACAACTGTAATGAAGATAGTAATGGAAAAAATTAGAGAAACCAGTGTAATGAAGTTCTAAATTGAAAAAAATAGAAAAACCAGTGCGATCAATTTCATCTACCAAATATTAATGGTTGGATTGTTGTGTTGTGGAAAGTGACAGTTTTAGTAAATGTATATTAAGTGTAAACTGTAAATTTCCCAAAATATAAATTATGCAACACTTCAGTAGTATTAAATTAGTTTATTATTATTGGTTTCAATAACAGAGAGCATTAATTAATGAAGTCAGAAACAAACAGATTCCCTAACTCCTGAATGTAGCATGGAAAATACATGTAATACATTTTATGCAAAACAATTAACAAATCATTTATTTGTAAATAAATAGAACTTGTGCTTTGATACATAACAGACAGTTCTGATGATGGATTGAATTTACTTGAACCCAAGTATGCCTGATTGAAAGTATACCTTAATTGACTCAGTTTGTACATGATAGAAATAATTAAATTAAGTACTTGATTTTAGAGCATCACAACAAATGGCTTTACTTTTGCTAAAGTCTTTTGTCATTACCTGATGTCATCTAAGATACCCTCTGAAAAGTGATAGTTGTTTCGTTGAGAGAAAACTAGAGCTGTAAAAAAAAACTCTAGTAATCCGGTCTTTAGATTAAAGATCAACAAAAAGTAAAGGGGAGGTTTGTAAAGTAATGTCTAAACCATGCACCTATTATACAATCATTAAATTACATTTTGAATTAATTTAATTGATTTTCATGAAAGTTTAACATCAGCAAATTTTGTTGCTAGATCAATAACTTCTTTCAGAGCTCCAACATTGGTCCCAGTTGCTTGAGCAGAAACATCTTTTCCCCCACCTTTGCCATTTATAACTGTTACAACTTGATCTATCCATAACTTGGCAGATAAACCAACATTGGCAGCTTCCTGAAAATATAAGTTAACAAAATGTAATGCTGTATATCCTTACATAGCAAATCATTATGCTCAATACCAGCAGGGGGTTGGATGGCCGAAAAGTTAGCAAGTGCACACTGTATCATAAGGTCTGTCATTGAGTCAGCTGGCATGGTTTTGATTCCCCGGTTGAACGTGACAAGGAGTCGCCTGTTCGACCTTATGGGTTTTCTCCGGGTCCTCTAGTTTCCTACTGATAAAGACCCCTACGCGCAAGTTTGTGTCGGGTGGACATTAAACCCCAAGTATATAGCATGCAAACTATATAGTTTCAGGTCTGGACGTATACCAACTTCCAGTCTATTCTTTTCAATTCTTCATCTTGGTATCAGGGTACTTTTTGATCACGACTAACAATTCAGTCATCTTTGTTCTACCGGACAGTAAATTTACATGTCATAAAATTGAGGTATTTTTAAAAACTGATCATTAAATTGAGATATCACATACTCATTGAAAATATTCCTAGCCTACCCGTTGGCAAATTTGAAATGGAATCTCAGAGTCTGATATATGTACTTCCTGTGTGAATAGAAGTAAAATTAAATGCAATGTGGTTTAACATCCTACTGTACGAAACAGAAAACTTACCTTAGGAACACAGCTCATACATATTATTTTACCACCTTCATTGTCTACTGTTATAAAGAATGCTGAGGTTTGAGGACTCGAGGCTTTATATTGTTTCATAGCAGCATCTAGCGCCTATAAATATATCATATGGGTAACTTTAAACAGGTGAAATATAAACTCTTTATATCATATAAATGAAGCCTAACATTAGGTCTAGAAGTCCCTATCAAATAGTTGATTACCATAACTTAAAATTTATTCAAATAATAATTTGTTTCATTCAGGCAATACAGACGATTAATGAACGTACCTTTGCACTAGACCCAGCTTTAAATTCATGTACAATATATTTTACATTAGGATTTGCTTCTATCATTTTCTTTGCTTCTTCAATAACCTAGCAATAGATAATAAAAACAAATGAAATTAATTCTACCTTTTTTATGTTTAAAGGACAATATCGGGGCCAGTCATTATCACATATATGATAGAACTGATTAAACACTTTCCAAATATAATATTAACACAGAGATCATCGCTACCATAGAGGTGTAATAAAGGATTCATGAATCGGAAGTGACGAACGCCAAAGGAAAACACGAGTTATTCCTCTATATAACTAACTGAAGTGACTAGTGATAACAGATACATGGGCGAATATCTGCTCACTAATAATTACCTTGAAGACCTAAAATTGCTGTGTGACACTGTGAGAGGATATCTTACAATTCATAAAAAGAATTGACTGCCACTAGATAAGAGAACAGGAAAGAAAAACAGATTAAAAGTCTGTGCATTACCATGTTTTTATAAGGTAGGAGAGACCGGGGCACATTGAACCACCATGGATATATCCTTTATAAATAATACTATACAACCCAACACTATACAGAAGTGAGACCGGGGCACATTGAACCACCATGGATATATCCTTTATAAATAATACTATACAACCCAACACTATACAGAAGTGAGATAACTTCTTAGACCCATTTCTCCATCAATAAGCCACATGCTGTCAATTATTTTCTTAGGCAGTGAATTTTTAAAAAAAGCGCTTAAAAGAGAAACATTTTCCATACATGTTAACTTCTTAGCCTAGGAAATTCTTGTACTTAGGTTCATATAATATGTCTAATCTATACAATCCAGATAAACCGGGATTTGCTCCATATCAGAGGGCATATTGATATTTTTTTTAAATTTTGATCATGAAATAAAGAGATCTTCTAATAAAAACATTTGATATGAAATGAGGACAAACATGTATGTGAACAAAGTGGTTCAATTTGCCCCGGTCTCCCCTATAGAATGAATAAAAACAAGGGGCTGTACGGAGTATTTTTATTTTTCCCGTGTTCTCTTATCTTATGACACTTAATTACTTTATTGTGTCGTCAGATAACCTCTTGCGGTCTCATATAACAACTTTTTGTCTTCGAAGGAATTATTAGTGAGCAGAAATTCGGCCGTTTGTCTGTCATCACTCGTCACTTCAGTCATTCACATAGAGAGATAACTCGTGTTTTCCTTTGGCGTTCGTCACTTCCGATTCATGAATCCTTTATTACTCCTCTATGGTAGCGATGATCTCTGTGTTAATATTATATTTGGAAAGTGTTTAATCAGTTCTATCACATATGTAATAATGACTGGCACCAATATTGTCCTTTAAAACCAAACTAATGTCGAAATAATGTACTTGTAGAAAGACAAGCCAACAGCAGGGCTTTTGCTGAGATATGAGTTATTACTCGAGCACATGCCATGCTCGCACAAATCAAAATCTATGTGAGTAATTAAGTACAAGTTTTTATGAAATTTCATTAGTGTGCTTATGGATAAGCCTGTAGATATTATCGGATATTTGTTGTCTATTTTTTGATTAAGGTTAAGCACTTTTTACGTTGCATTTATGTGATAAACCACACAAAGTACTTTGTTTTGTAAAAGAGGCACAATTTCCTCCTCTATTTAACAGTATACAGTAACACGGCTCGCTAATATTTTCGTTCATGTATAGTGTTAGTCTATTTCAATAATTTTAAATTCATTGTCCAGTTTATCAAATGTACAAAACATATTACAGATTGAAAATACATTTTTTTTAAAACAACCAACATTGCATGCTAAACAGTGCGTAATCAATATGCTGTACTTGATGACTATATAGGGGAATATCAATTTTTTCCGCATTTCAAAGGATTAGAGAGAGGGTGCATGTTATATGTAGGTGTTCACATTAATAGAAATTGTAAGAAATAAATGTAATTGAAAATACCTCATTCAAGATTGCAGTTTTCTTAACTTTATCTAATTCATCCATCTTTTTTTTTAATATTTTTAAACTGGAACGTAGACTGTCTCTCTTCCAATAAGCTATCGTTGATTGTGCTACTTCCTAATAAGGAATAATTATCCATATTGATTATGTATAAACACATTACATTGCTTTGTCATAGTTGTACTTGTACTAATTTTAATTTATACTTGAACATTCAAAATGGGCATAAATGGTTTCCATGAGAAAATTTAATTTATACTTGAACATTCAAAATGGGCATAAATGGTTTCCATGAGGAAATATTTCAAGTTTAACAATGCATCATTTCATTTTTCGTTAGATAAACAAATCTTAATCCATTCTAATATGTACTCAAGATTGATTATAATATAATTAACATAACGTTATCAAAAAAGGCCTATTCATTTCTGTTCGACAAAAACAAAATGGCAGCAGATTTATTACATAGCAAGCAGCATAGATAAATTAAATTTCAATTCAACATTTTTATAAATAGGTACTTAATAGAACTGAACTATTTTTGAACTGATATTCCTATAATAGACTTATCTTTCACAATATTGTAGTTTGCAAGGGTTTCCTCTTGCTTAAAATGATTCATCAAGACTTTAATGAAAAGTGAAAATTTAAATAGAACCTTAATATTTTATCTACTCCAGTAATTTTGAATGAATTTAACAATAAAGTAAATAATATTACTTACATCATCTAACTGAACTATTCTCTTAGTTAGTTCTTTATCACTGATTGTCCTAGAATTATCTTCTAATATTTGTTGTAATTCTTTGACTGATTTTTCTAAGACTTCTACTTTATGATGAGATTTCAGTGCTTCAGAACCTGTTACTGCTATAATACGTCGAATTCCTTTTGAGATAGCATCCTCTGATACAATAACCATAGCACCAATATGACCAGCACGTCTTAAATGCCTGAAAACCATCACAAGGAAGAATAGACAACCCCCATTCATTGTATCTAAAAAATTTTTGGCCATGGACAACCATTACTTTTATTTTTTTTTAATTGATAGGTTTAATTTCAATAAATGGTATCCACTCTCATGTTTTGTACCAGTATCCTTTAGGTGAAATGAAAGAGGTTTTCAATGTAGTGGTTCAATTTGGCCATTATACACTTTAAAGCTCCAATAGCATTTTTTTAAGTTATATTTTTAAAATGTATTAAAATAAAGCCCAAAAATAGATTGAACCTATAAACAGTCCTACCTTGTTAAAGAATAATCCTATAATTCAGTACTGCCAGTTGAAAAATTGGCAAAAATATCATTTTCAACTTCAAATTCAAACGTTTGAAGATGGCCGTCCATGGAGAGGAATGGGAAAACAAGGGAGGTAATTGAGTAACTATTTCCTCAATCACCCTGTGTCACCCTTTATAATGCCCAAAAAATTTTGCCCAGGACCGTATAATAGTGAGTTGACAACCTTTTGAGCAAAAGACATAGAAATAATTATGTTTTGACTTTCTTAGAAAATGTGAAATTGGAACTTTAAGTACAGATGAATATATGATAAAAGAAATGATCTTACGTTCCTCCACAGAATTCTACAGTTGTCACTGAACCAGCTGGTCCCATGGGATCACTCTCCATCTGTTCTATTGGTATTCCAACAGATACAATCCGTACTGGATCAGGATATACCTGTATAATAATATGTTTAATAAATTCACAGCATTAAATCAATTCCTATTAATAACAGAACATGTAATAGTAAGTGCAGTTGAACTGAACAACACACAAAACAAAACCGATAAGAGAAATCCTTCGACAAGACAAACTAAAAGCACATTGCTTAAGAAATAAACAATGAACATCAAATCAAGTTAATGGATCTGGGCATATGCCATTAGCGCCCCAGGCCTGTAAGTGGTCGCCTTTGGAATGGCAATTGTCTGCCAGTTCAAAGAATGTATACCTTGATAAAATGTTAATGGAGCAAGTGTGCTCTCATTAAAGAGTTCATTGAGTCAGCATAATAAAACTAACAACAGATTTATTGATGTAAAAAAAATATCCACTCTCTGAATATAATAGACTATTTTAATATGCAGATAAATATTTACCTCATCAAACACAGCTCTGAGACCCTGAATGGTTTTAGCTACAGATAAACTTGCTTCTTTAGCAAAAACTTCTTCATTTTTAGACGCCATTTCATTAACTGTATCTTCCACTTTTTTAACTTCTGCTGCAGACATTGCACCCTAAAAGAAATATAATTGATACATCACATATGTCAGAATAATGCAGCTTATGTTCCACTTCCAGCAAAACTTCTATTTTCTTTATCACACTTTATTGAAATTTGAAAGTTGATCATTTGGAAAAAAAGGAAAAGAAAACAGATTAAAATATCAAATACTTAGTCATTTTGAAAATCACATATTAGGCTATCTTAATTGTTATATCGTTTTATGTGAATTTAGACATACATGTACTAACAGAAATAAAATTCATGACTCATTTAAAATTCCAAATAATATAACCTAACATCCAATACCTTAGAAGTAAAATCAAAACGCAATCTTTCAGGAGCGACTAAGGAACCTCGTTGATCAGCTTCTTTTAATACACATCGAAGGCCAAAGTTTAACATGTGAGTACCAGTATGGTTCTTCATTACAGAACATCTTCTTTCCTGTATAAATTAAATGGTCAGATGAAATTAACTCTCAATTCTGTTATCAAAAACTTTCATACATTATATAAAAGAAAACTGCTTTTGATTATTACAAGTTACAATATTTAAATGCTTTATCATTTCTTATTTAGTGAATAAAATTGTCTAAAAAATTCCTGGAAACATATTTCCTAGTAACGGGCAACAGTTGTTGAAGCTCTGTGATACTCTTTCGAAGATATGCAAACTTTTTATTTCCATGTGGTGTTAGCAACATGTCTCCAAATTCCAAGCAATATACCTATAGGTGCCTAGATATGCATGTGTATATAGTGGTAAGTGATCATTTCAAGTCACTCATATTGAAAAATGAATTTATATAAATGACATATCTAACCCTGTCAATCAAATTTAGCAACTACTCTCTGGATGGCTCAATATTTATTTTACATACAATTACTGCTATTTATTCACATTATTGCATTTTTATTTAAATAATTAAACCAACTTGTGAAATCAGGAAGTCAACTACTTCAATATGGTTTTGATTATCTACTTTTGTTTTCATCCGTCAAGTTACGCTAAAGCATAAAATACATTTAACTAACCTCATCCACAGAAAGTTTTACTTTATCACCAACATTTAATACTCCTTCTACGGTACCTATATGCAATACATAACCACCACGAACTTGTACATTCTTTATACGTAATTCTACCTCCTAAAACACAACACAATATTATCAGTTCTTGACGCAGACTTGTAGATAATGCGGGAAATAGTAAGCTCATAAGCAGTCCAATTCTTAACCATTTGTGCACACACATAGTATAAACCTTTTAACCACCATATTTGACAGTCAAAAAATTAATTTTTTATATCCAAATAACAAATTTGTAATTCATTTCTATGCGACTCTGGTGCCAAAAAGATTATTTACACCGTTCAAGATTTTAAACTACAGTTAGCTGTTAAATACAGAGGGTGAGAGCACAAATCACAAACTGTCATTTCAGGACAAATATAAGGTAAATATTTATTGCAATAATTTTAGCATTGCATAAACCCAAGAAATCCCTACTCGCTTATAAATATTGCAGCAAAATTGTGACAATTGAATGGACGACAGACATAATCTAAAGCGAAAACATTTGAACATACATGCTGGACACGAATAGTGTCTGTTTTACTTTTTCTAAAACTCCATTGCCATTTAAAAATAAATATTTGTGATTGTGTAACTATTGCTATATATACCCAAAATTACCTCTTCTCCCTCTTTAACCATAAAACCTTCATCATAGATTTGTCCACCTTGTTCAGCATAAAAGTTTGTTTTATCTAATAAAACACCACATTCCTGTCCTGTTGATACTGACTGTACAAATTCTTTATTATATCTTAATGCAATAACAGTTCCACTAGCTGGCTCAAATACTGAAACATATAAGACAAACACTTTGATGGTATACTGATTCTTTGAGCCAAAACTTTCACACAAATTGTATCTTTACATTTCTGATTTCCATACTATGTTAATCATGTGACACCACACGACAATTAGCGAAGTGGGGGAAAAAAAAAAACCTAAAAAAAAAAAAAATAAACAGTAACGTATTTACCAGAAATGGGGGTGATACAGACAAACCTACAAATGATGGACAGGGGTGTCAACAACAATATACTCCTGCATATAAAAAGAACTATCAAATCAAGTGAATGGACAGACCTTATGACGCAACGAGCATGCACTAACTATTCGGCTATTGCCCCCCCTCCCCATTATAAATTTATAAATACAGCTAGACATATAAATCCGTTCAAATTTAAAATAAATCAAAATAAAATTTACCATAATTTCCCTGAAGATCAGCTGTATAGTTATATTTAGCACTATCATCTGTTGGGGGTATCTTCTTATTTTGAAGATCGTTTATAGCATGTACATCCAAATTAATCGTATCATTTATAGTTCCACCAGTACCGTGAGACAGCAACTAAAAATTACATTTAATATCAGATAAAATCTATTATCAAACATGATACTTGTAAAACCTTGTCAAAACTATGAGATTAATTTTATATCCATATTCAAGATATTTATTGACTGATTTTTTTCAAATAAATTGGACGTCAACTAAACTATCATCTGACATCTAAGGCATACAGAACCTTTAATATTCTGTTTAAACAATAGATCCTGAACGATAATATTTACTAAACTAAACATAGCTAACCTGAGCTTTCTTTCTAGCTTCTTCAAATGCAACCATGTCGATATTTAAACCTTTTTCTTCAGCCATTAATGAAGTAAGATCAACAGGAAAGCCGTATGTATCATACAAACGCCATGCTACATCACCTATAAATTAAACAAATAGTCATATTATATGAAGATATTAAACAGAATATCAATACAAGTATGTATGTAAGACACTGTAATAGATGTACAATAGATCACCGTTAACGAAATGAAATGGGGTTTAACTCCTTATTGTTTGCACCAACTGTACTAATGAAGACAGGCAATGAGGGAAATTTTGCCCAGACGGTGGTGTTAGGGCCTATTCTTATTTAGAATTCAAACTGCCCAGAGTTTGACTTAAGTGTATGACAATGTGTACACAGGACACCTATTTGTCCCATCCAAAACACTAGACACCATCCTTGTCAGGCTCTCCGTCTTGCACCACTGACAACTTTATTGGGCCAACACCCCGGGAACAAACCTAAAACCTCCTGGTTAGAGAGCCAACATCTTAGTCATGAGCCACTGCAGCTCCCTGATCTCATTTAACACAAATCTTTCTAGTCACTACTTACAAAAATCATATTGTAAAATTCAATGTTCTAGAAGCTGTTGAATCAATGACTAGTTTGTAATCAACAATATGAAATGTACTTCAACCATACGGAAGAATTTCTCTGAATCACAAAAAAGTAGTACAGTAATATAGGAAGAAAAGGGCTTGGGTTTACCTGGTAAAATATTGGTATTTCCTAATTTTTTAATAGTTCTCTGTAGCATATGATGACCTCTTGTTAAAGTCTTCAAAAACTGTACTTCTTCCTCATTGATTATAGCTTTAACCTACAC
Source organism: Patella depressa (assembly GCA_948474765.1). Lineage (NCBI taxonomy): Eukaryota > Metazoa > Mollusca > Gastropoda > Patellidae > Patella > Patella depressa. Next base: position 57,043,969 of record OX419717.1, read on the forward strand.
AATATAGATGCTCACTTTATATTGACATTTTACTTCAGTCACTTTAAGAGACCATACAACTTTACCAATATCTATCACCAAACATATACCGGTACTAACAATTCATTTACTGTTCTCAAAAAAACTACTACCGGTAGGTTAATATAAAATAACTTGGCAAGCATGTTGTTCATCATTTTTGGAAATAATATCAAAAGTATTGTGTGCTTACTGTTTCTGGATCTCTTTTTACTTCTGGAAAAGCATCTCCCTGAAATTAGAAAATAATGTGTTTACACTTCGACAATTCTTATATTGTGTAACTTTTGTTCATGTTTTTTTTTTATAACATACACAATTTACCTTCGTCGATGCCAATTTTCAAATTTGATGTGATTCAGAATCATTATAAATAAAACTCACCAACAATTCAACAACAGTGTCAACTAGCTTAGAAAACATTCCTGGTTTACAGTTTAATTTTTCGGTACCATATCTAACAGCTCTACGTAATATTCTTCTTAACACATATCTAATATAAAATACAGCCATATCTATTAAAGTTCCAATTTCACTTTTTCTAAGAAAGTCAAAATATAATTATTTCTATGTTTTTTGCTCAAAAGGTTGTCAACTCACTATTATACGATCATGGACAAAATTTTGGCGGGGTTAGAAAGGGTGACACTGGTTGATTGAGGAAATAGTTACTCAATTACCTCCCTTGTTTTCCCATTCTTCTCCATGGACGGCCATCTTCAAACGTTTGAATTTGAAGTTGAAAATGATATTTTTGCCAATTTCTCAACTGGCAATAGTGAATTATAGGATTAATAGGATTATTCTTTAACAAGGTAGGACTGTTTATAGGTTCAATCTATTTTGGGGCTTTATTTTAATAAATTTTAAAAATATAACTTAAAAAAATGCTATTGGAACTTTAATGAAGCATTTTCTCTTTCACCAATATCAATAAATTTAGTAATGAAATCAGCATCAGCAAATAATTCAAGAGGCTCGAACACATAACTTTGAAGCATTAATATATAATAATGGGAACAACTTGGGAATATAAATGAAGCTCTGATTAGAATCGTATGTCTTCCCCACCCCACCCCCGGCCTCATTATAGGCCCATATTTAAAGTGGATGTTATTATCGTCACCTACAGGTCAGATTTCTTCTTGTTATATTTGCAGGGATTGTTCGTTGGGCCATAAGCAAGGATCATATCGAAATTCAGAGTTATCTTTCTGAACACAATATACGACAGAGTTCTTCATAAAACTCATAAGGAAGAATTCCATGATATTTCAAAATATGTGGATAATAAATCTGAGTTATCTTTTCAGCCATAATCTAACTTTTATAAGCCTGTGAACGCAATACAGTACAAAAGTTTCTAAAACCATATGGGATTGTTGAAGGGCACTAACATGAAGCAAGTTAGTAAATGACAAAACTTATTGCCCTCTTAGATCATAGTTATCCTTCAATTCATATTTTGTCTTAAGACTAGACACCTCTCTTTGTCAGGCGCTCCGTCCTGCATAACTGACAAGGGGAATTCACGCTAGAAAATCTGGATGAACTTTCTCGGCCAATGCAGAGATCAAACACCCGCCAACCTCTAGGCTAGTGAGCCAGCGTCTTACCCACTTAGCCATGTGATCCCCCTACATTAAAGAATTGCGTTAACTAATATTCATAACACTATATTTTATTGTTGTTTGTCATTTTATGATGATAAGCAGTTTCCTGGCATGATTTAGAACTAAGTTTTAGTTTCATGTAGTCATATACATGTAGAACAGTTTATATACCTACCCTCTACCAGTGTTATCTGGTCGGCCACCATCTGATAATGTAATGGTAATAGTACGACTGTGATCAGCTAGAACTCTATAAGCCATATCTATACCATCAACATCCTCTTTACCAACTTTACCTTCATATGGTCGTGTTCCTGTCATCTAAAATCATTCATTAAAAACTTGTTACTATTTGTAACTTTACATTCTAATAACAAGGCTCAGGCATGCTAAAAAGCTTTAAGTTCTGGCGACTCAATTTCAAAATCACCATTTCATTATTCTTATCCCCTTTATGTTTCTGTCTGCCATAGAATACGTTTTCTCACAATCACATTAACAGTGGCCGCCTGATATATCTGTTTGAACAGTATTAAAAAGATCCACTTACTTTATGAATGACATCAAATATAGGTGTAAATAGATCAGTATCATAGTTAGATCTTTTATCTTGTATAACAGAAACTAATCTCTCTAATCCTAAACCACAATCTATATGTTTCTTGGGTAGTGATTTTAAACTTCCATCAGGATCTCTGAAATGAAAAAAATGGAGAAAAATTAAATAAAAGTTTTCAGAACAAATTCACCTAATTTCAGAACAAATTCACCTAATTTCAGAACAAATTCACCTATTTTAAAAGATTTTTTAAAATTGAAACTTAATTATTTCATATCATCAATTAATTCTTTTATACTCCATACCTATTGTACTGTATGAACACCAAATTCCATATTTCTAAAACATCAGGATCATCCATATTTACTAGTTCAGGTACCTCTCGTCCACCTATACGATCATAATGAATCTCTGAACATGGACCACATGGGCCTGTCTCACCCATTTCCCAAAAGTTGTCCTTCATATCAAATGGTAAAATTCTGTTAGCTGGTAATCCAAGACTGAGCCAAATATCTCGAGCTTCGTTATCAGGTTCTAATCCAGATTCTGGTTTTCCACCAAAATATGAGACATATAAACGGTTTTTATCTAATTTTAGTCTGTCTGTTAACAATTCCCATGCCCAGGTAATTACTTCTTTCTGAAATATCATTTATTAATGCATGAAGAAAAATGCTATTCTTTAAGAAATATTTATTGAATAAATAACCAATAATCTGCATTTTAATAATCAAGACATATGTGATCCGAAAATTCATATTTTCAAAAAGCTTTTTTCTTGACCACTCATCTTCTTCTTGTTCTTATTCAGGATCAAAAAAGCCTAAGGCTCCAACAATTTAAGTACAACCAATGATATATAATACATCATAATTGTTAACATGCATCTTGAACTCACCTTATAATAATCACCAAAAGACCAATTGCCTAACATTTCAAAGAATGTATGATGATATACATCCTTGCCGACATCATCAAGATCATTGTGTTTACCTCCTGCACGAATACACTTCTGTGAATTTGCTGCTCGGGTCCATTTGGCCATATCACTATTGGGATCAACAACACCAAGGAATATCGGTTTAAACTGAAATACAATATAGGTTAGAGGCTAGATTACATACTTGAAACCTGGTATATATACCATTGCTGTCTAAAAGTCAATTTTGTATGAGAGATATCTTTAGGTCAATATAAGAATTTAACAGTGTTAGTTTCTGTCAATAATGAGGCAAGACAATCCATGTTGAGATGTCATCAGAGTCCATTGTGTGGCTATGCCTAATACTGCATTTCAACTTTTCATATATATCCTGTACCATGTTCAAAGTAAAAATGTGAATAATATGTAGAGGGCAATAATTAACTTCATGATTTATACTGAAAAATTAAGAACTCTTGATCTGTGAGTATTCACAACATACTGTGGATGGACGACAGGTGATGAGAATATTATGTCCACGGTAATTGTGAGAGTATAATAATACATCCATCCAAAATGGCACTGCATAATGACATGCCAGGATACTAATACAACAGTACTGTCGGTCAAACAGAAGGAGCACTGTTATAGATTAATATATTCTATAAGATTTTACCTGGTTCATACCAGCATTTGTAAATAATAGAGTTGGATCATCTAAAGGAATGGTGGATGATGAGTGGACATATGTGTGTTCCTTTTCTTTAAAGAAATCAATAAATAATTTTCTAACATCACTTCCGGTCTGGTTTGCCATCTTGCCAAATTAAAACCAAATGTATTTTGCAAGATAGGCCTGTAATGAAAATTAAATAAAGCAAAGGTTAATGGAGACAGGCAAGTGCCATACAATGTGCTATGAGGAAAATTTAGTCAAGACAGCGGCACTACGGTCGACTCTAATTCCAAATTCCAACTGTCAAGGGCTCTTGTAAGTGCACACTAACATGAACATAGGACCTTGGTTTTTCGTTCCATCTGACCGACTAGACACTTTTCCATGTCAGACCCCCCTTGTCCTGCCACAAACTTGAAACCCCCTGGTTCGTGAGCCAGCATCTCCCTCACTGAGCCACCGAATCCCTTAATCTTGATAGGGTTTCTACTCACTGTAGGCCTACTCAGTAGAATTTCATCAAGAACTCTTGACCTGTATGATTTTATAAATTTGAAATTAATTTGCCTGATTTACAGAAAATATATTATTCTTAAATTAAAATTTCTTCCGAATAAAAATCAATACAAATTTTTACACCCCTTAAAATTTCTTTTTCTTTGAAGTTCACCTCATCTTCAACTTGACTTAAAAGTGTGAATTTTTAAATAATTCTAGATGCATGAACTAAACTATTTATATCATTATTAAAGCATTTCACAACATTTCATCAGATTATTTTTAGGTTTTGTACTGTAGTCTTTATACTATTACAGCAAATTTCATTTGTTTTATAGGATTATATTATTATTATACCAGTATCAATTTCATTAGTGAAGGCTAAAAATGTAAATGTTGTATCTATGGATGTAAAAAAATCCAATTAAACCAGTAAGTTTAATTTTGATCCTATCAGAGAGGTCTTGTCATCAATCATAATGTACCCTACCATATCCCTCATATTCTTTATAAAATGACGGATTGGCAATCATGTGGTTTTTTGTAACTTTAACAGAAAAAAGTAAGACACTAGTCAGTCATCTGAGTCCCGACTCAAATCATCTGATTACTCACTGTTGATTATTTCATTCTTATGGTTGGGGGTGGGGAGATAAATATAACAAAAACCCTAGCCTAAGGGTTAACTACTCCATACCTCAAATCTACTAAAAGAACTGCTTGAAGTTTTAAAGTAGGCCCCCTCTACCTGATGAGTACCTCAGCCTCTGGTGACTGGTGGTATTTAAAATTTAAAATAAAATTTATGAGATCGACTGGGTTTAGGATCGGTGGATTTGGTCAATCCAGGCCTTGAGATAAAACAATCTTAATTGAATTTAATCTATAACATTTGATAAATATATATATAAAGATCTTTGCTGAGGTTCATTATTAAACTAACATGATTTTATGCGAGAAGTTATTAGACCGTGGAATTCTGTATCCGAATGATGCAAGCAGTGTTTATAAACAGAAACACCACATTTGTCCATCAATACAGTCATTTTTGGTTCTATTTCTGAGATCTCAATTTCATGATATAAATTCTACATTATATAAGTGATACTTACAAGTTTTAATTACTGGTTTTGTCCCGATCTAAACTTGAGTGAGACGCTCAGTCTGTTCAGTTTCGTACCAACGTGGGCTAGCGGTTTATGAGGAATTCGTCTACAGGTGTTATATACCCGCGTTGTCCTGGGCCCGATTCCTACAAAATTCTTAAAAGTAAGCACAAAGTTATGCTTCACTTTTGCTTACGTAAGAGACTTTATGAAATACCGTCTGTAGAAAATTCTCAAGACCGTTCTTATGTAAGAACAAGCCAAGTACGAGTCTAAGCACACTGTGACTGGTAAATTGGTAAATTGAGACTAAAGCCCCGTTTACATGACAATACTGGTCTAACCTTTTCATTTGAAAATCTATTCGACCCACCAAGTATTATAGCCACAAGTGTCGCGGCCTTTGTTTACTTCTCTTTTCTGAGGAGAGACATCTGAACTGTTAAATATGCCTGATATTCTATTTTCTTTTATGTACGCCTTGTTTTGTATTTTGATAGATTATGTACCCTTCGAGTTATGTGATTTTATACTGTCTATTTATGAGTACTTTTGTTTATGTCCGTCCATATTTTTGCCGTCCTTTTCCCCCCCACTTCACACTTGTATTTATTATATTGTATGTTGTCCTCATTAAGGGAGGTTTGTATGCAATACTGTGTGTATTGAGTTGCAATTGTTATATTGTTTTATCTTAGACTTATGTACATGTTATATTGTATATGCTGTCCTCAATGGATGTTTCGATGCAATAAAATCTTATCTTATCTTATCTTATCATGACCAAATAATACACATAATGTGCATATTTGCATATATATGTATTAATTACTCATGTATGCAAAAGTATATTTGCTAAGCGTTCACATGTTATATAAGCATTCACAGTAAATATGTAATAATGTGTTTAGATGCCATTTAGTCATGGAGCGGATAGCAAGGATTCGTCGTCAACGAAACTTTCAATGTAAACTTAGTGCTGTTTATCATAGGAATGTCTCGTGATAGAGACACGTGGATGAAGCCAAGGTCAAATGACTGGTATAGTAGGATTGTTTTAAAACATTTGACGACCAATCCTGATTGGAAAATTTTAGAATGCGAAAAGAAACATTTGATATGCTATGTGGAAAATCGCAGGATACACTTTCGCCAGCCACTCGCACTGTTCGAGATGCCATAGACGTCCAAAAGCAAGTCGCGGTCACTTTGTATTGGCTCGCATGCTTCATCATCCCATGCGATTCCGCGACTTTTGCGACCGACATGTTGCTGACTATTCACAGACTACTAATGACGTATTGGTTTTACCCAAGACACCACTCAACATCATATATTTAGCGATGATGCAACTGATAATGAGATATACACACATATGCAAATATTGCTGAGCGTTTATATGACACAATCTGCACAAATACTTACCATAAATACTTTTGCATAAGATTTGCACGTGTGCAAATTTCGTCATGTAAACGGGGCTTAAGATGCTCTCTAACTTCATAAAAACAATTTTGGTACCGGTATGCAAAGATCCTGTATCGTGCCACAAAATACTAGATCTTTCCGAACGGACAAATATTTTCCCTTGGGTTAGGGTTCGGGTTAGGTTTATCTAAAACTATTCTGAAGGGTTTGGGTTAGGGTTCTGGTTAGGTTTATCTAAAACTATTCTGAAGAGTTTGGGTTAGAATTGTGGCTATAAACACGGAAAAATATTTCTCCGTTCGGAAAGATCCAGTATCGTGCGTAAATTCGTATGCATCTGACTCTCTATATCACAAGAGAAATCTGATCTGCAAACTATTCAATCCTATATATCCCAAAAAACCAAATCGCTAGAGAATGATATTCTCACTTTAAAACAATCCTCTGATCTTGACAGACAGAATAATCAAAATCATAAAATCCGGTGTCTCTCAAGCGATAAAACCCATGTCAGGTGCATTGGAGAAAGATATTCTCTTGTTAAAAAAGAACATTGATTCTCAGCATGATATTTTGTCATATCTTCAAAGTAAATTAGCGCCTACTGAACAAGATTCTACGTCCTTCCTAATAGTCCCTCTTCTTATGGTGTTGTTAGAAATCTAATGTCCCAATCCAATGTGCATAAAAATTACAAAGTCCATTTAATTGGGACCTCAAATATTAAAAACATTAAAGAGCACAAACTATGTCAAAAGACTACTGTTGCCAAGAAAATTGCGTATACTTTGGCTGAAACCCAAAGTGTTATTAATGACTATTCGTGTACTTGTAATGATGAAATGCCTGATGCTATTGTTTTACACTCTTTAACCAACGACATCAGAAATCTATCAGTAGATCAGTGTGTGCACTTACTAGGTGTTATTATTGAATCGATATGTCATAAATGGCCAAACTGTAATATTATAGTTTCCCTGGGTACTCCTCGTTCTGATAGCGAAGATGTTTATTTAAACTTGCGAATCCTGAATTTAAATTTAATTAAGTTGTATGGTAATAATCCTCATGTTGTTTTGTCACACAACGTTAATATGACTAACTCAAATAACAACTTGCCAAATAAAAAGTTCCTAGTTGAAGACGGGTACCATCTATCAGAATTGGGGGTGTCCCGATTGGCTAGTAATATAAAGCATGCCTTATTGGATGTACTTAAGATTCCAAATCCCACACCTCCCCATAAACTGAAATCATCCACCCCTAAACCAAATTTTCCATACTTTTTTTAATGACAATTATAAACCAATGTTGTATATGAATAATCATATTGTAAATAATGATCGATACAATGACATGTATTATCAAGATAGAGATAGTCAATATTATGCAGACAACTATAATAGGGGCAGCCGAGGAGACAACAGGTCTCGATTTAGAAGGCCTCCACGTTACCATTACCATTAGTAGATCTGCCCCTAAACTGCAATCATCCTCCCCTAAACCAAAATCGCATCGGATAATGACGAATACAATGACATGTATTATGATAGTCCTCATTACATAGACAATTATATTAGGGGCAGCCGAGGTTGACGCAGGTTTCGATTTAGAAGTCCTCCTGGCTACCATTTCCGTTAGTTTACAGTTAGTATTTGTACTTTAAGGTTTTATATTAAGCTACTGATAAGTAATATTTTAAACAGATTGGTCTTCTGTTAAAAAATTTTATTTAGTAAAATTTTGTTTTCATTAAGGTATACCAATACTTTATAGTTATGGATACTATTTGAATTTCTATTTATTTGCTGTTTATTATTGTTTGTAAACTTAGTAATTGTTAAAACTTAATGACTTTGTTAAGACATCACGCCTATGGTCATCAATCGGAGGTTAAGGTGTGTTTTTGGAATGTTGGTGGGGCTTTAACGGAAAAAGACGGCCGAGTAGAGTAAGTCCCTATGTGGCCGAGTGAAGGGGGAGTCCAAGTGGGGGTAGGAACCTGATATGACCGAGTGGTTAGGACGCTTGCTGCTCATGGTGGAGGTTTTGGTGTGACAGAGTGTTTAGGATGCTAGTATGGCCGAGTGGTCGAGATGTTTTACAGGGGTGGGTGGGTGGCAAAAATGGCAAAAAAAAAGCGTTACGTAATTGTTGAATGGTCTACGGTCAGCTATTGTAACTATACAACTAGTTGGAATTGGTACATACACACGTCTATTTATATGAATTATTTTGTTTAAACGAAATAATAATTGCGCTTAAGGGGCTCCGTATAAGTGGCAAGATTCATCCAACCTTTCCACAGGTCACTCATCGATGTATTTTTACAATACCCGTACCTACCTTAAATTTTTCTGAACATCGGACAAATAAATTTTTGAAATCCATGGAATTCATTCTAGGAGAGGTAAATAATAACATTTTTAATATAGAAATTATGTAAGATATGCTAGCGAGCCTGATCCATAATCATTGTAATAAAAAATCTAAAATAACTTCTGAACCTACAAAGTATAATTTTGGTTCGATAAAAGGAACTTTTGTCTAATTGCCCACATATTGCATGCCCCACTTTGTTCTTGACCTTATGAAACCCCCTTCCTGCATGCAGTACAGCAAGACAAGTTTTAAACACAAATTTGTAAATAGTGTAGGGAACAAGGATGGATTGGGGAGGAGAGTCTGGGCTGCATCCTGGAGCCGCCAAATTAATTATAAAAACAATTTTGTATCATAAATAAATAGATCATTTTCAGCCAGTGATATTTTCAGCATGATTACTTTAGCCCTGGTTGGAAACGGTAGACCTTAATCAAAAGGAAACAAGACATTTCACTGATAGAAATGTCACTGGCACTGTTACAATTAATTGTGGCTCTTGGAGTAAGGCGCTAGCTCACTAAACTGGAGGTCTGGGAGTTTGATCCCAGGGTTGGTTGAGAAATTTCCCTGGGATTTTCCAGTGGTAATAGGGCCTGGCAAGGAACAACATATAGTCATTTGGATGGACAAAAAATCAAGGTCCTGTGTACATATTGATGTGTCCGTAAAAAAAACCTTGACAGTTGTAATTCAATTACTGTTTAGCCAAAATTTACGTCAAAACACACTGCATGCCCGTCTTTATTAGCCAAGTAAAAGAGGATATTAAACCCCTTTTCTTTCACTTATTTTTACAATGAGTAATACAAAAGCATATTCTTTAAGACAGATAACAAATGTTTTTGAACATAATCAAATAGTTTAATCTTTTTCTATATACAATAAGATACTGTTATACAGTATAAGTAAGGCACAATAATCAATATCCAAGTTGGTTCTACAGAAATCCTGTCTATTCAACTTCATAACATTATCAACATTGAAATCAATTTGCACACAAATAGTTAAAAAAAAATCTAACATATAGATTTAATTCTAAATCTTGAAAAAAGAAATCTACATGAAAAGTAATAATAATACTGTTATAAGAAAAAAATTGTTTATATTAAAACAAATCTGCAAATATCAGTATCATCATCTTTATAAAACCATCCATGGTCTTTTACATACAATGCTTACTCTTTATAGAACATCTTATATCACTTCTCATGTGAGGAGTGCCCATAACTATAACAAATGTATACAGTCCATATATTATTACAATCATCCTTATGGTTAGTTTAGTCATAACGTTGTTTCTATGTATTGAAGACATTGACGTCAAATAATTATCCATGTAAGTGACAATGTACCTTGTGCAGCAAGTACCATACCTTACATGATGGCCGAGATATCACCAAATATGTCCAAGTCAATTGGAGAGAATTTCAAAACTAGATTTTAAGAAAATCAAGGTTAAAAATGCGTAACTGAAAGATAAAATATCCATAACAAATCCATTCTTGGAATATATAAATAAGGTATTCATAAAGCTTTTTGTGAAAATCTGAGAGTCAACCAAAATTTACAAACATTTTTAATATGAGTGTTAGCACAATACAGGCCTATGCAACGTACAACACGTTTTGATGTGATGGTTCACATATAGTTCAGGTCTTATTTCAGAATTACACAACATGGTACAATACAAATTTTAATCTTTATAATATAGCTTTGTAATAAGAACACCACCTAATCAAACATTAATATTATAGAGATCATGGCTAATTTTGCCAATATGGATTTTTGAGATAAAATGTAACTGTTAAAATAAAATTATCCAACAAACATGAAGCTTCAATAAAGAAAACACAATGTCCAAATAAGAGTTTCAATTGAGATCATCAAATGCAATTAATTAGTGCTCAACTTGTTATTTGAATGAAGATAATATTTACTGTGTTTAAAGATCCCCACAAGGTTATTTATCTCAACAATTACAACCTGTAACTTTGAATTTGATTCTAACAGAAACAAAAAAATACTTATCAGGGCTTAAAATACAATGATAGACTGTAACAGTGGTTAAAATGCCCATAATAACTCAAATAACAAAGAATCCTAACCTGTCCACCATTAGATTTGACAATATGGCAGTGAAGAGATACATCTCATAATTAGCAGTAAAATAAATTTTCTTGGTTCATTCAATCTTTTGAAAATAATGTATTATTATAATGACTGTACCATTAGATTTGCAATAGAAAATACAATATATTTGCTAAATATTAACAGTATATATATTTTTCTCAGTTGGGGTATGAACTCTATTCAGCGAATATGTAATTATTAGAACCTTGGACATCTTTAAACCAAAACAGAAGGAAACATATTTCACCCATACTCTTGAACAATTAGGCTACATATTATTATAGAACTTTTAAGCAATTCTTCTTTCCCTTTATTTATGCTTATTTTAATATTTACCCCATCCAAGAAACAATAAGTAACTATTACTCAATGGCTTGATAAATGGATTGCGGAGCAGTGCACCTTTAACACAGGTACTCTACTCCAGTATATTACTATCATATACACAATTGCTTATTTCATAGAATATATTTTTTAAAAGGTTATATACTGACAGGAAGTTTGACTTTGGAGGTTAACTAGATTTTAAATCATTTGTCAACTGACAAGCTAGGCCACTGCATGTATGGAATAAAGTCTGAAAAATAGATGAATTGAATGGTTACTTTGGTAGTTTTGCATTATTTATATTGAAATCATAAAGAACATTAGAAATTAATGTGTCTTGATATTAATGTGAGATGAAAGTAATCCGACATAATTGCATATAGAAATAAATACAACCTGCTGTATCCTCCTTTTTTTTTGAAAATTACAGATGACTGCGTGATTAACACCAGTTAATCAGATAATGTCATCATTGTTATGTTACAAAGGGCATTGGATTTATTAACATTTATTATTTCATTGTTGGGAAAGGTGTTTATTTTGTAGACAACTCTTGATATATATAGATGGGAGAACTACTCCATTCTTTATTTCGGTACATAAAAAGAAATGTGCTTTTTAATCAATGTCACTATCCAAATTGTTCATACATTGTTTTTAAGTTTCATGACGTATTGGTAGGTAGTCAAAAAAAATAATACAGCAACTTACAACCAATCATTGGCAAGTATTATAATGAGAAGAGATCCCCAGCAGATGGTAAAGGGGCTAGACCACCAGTTACATCAGGTAATAATGTTAAATCAGGTAAATTCTGTACGTGGGACTTTAATTCATGACGTATAGCATTCATTTTAGACAATTTTAATCTATATTCCTGAAATGCAAAAAAAAAAGAAATAATACATCCACATAGAAATGTTATGGATAGTATAATCAAAATCATGCTGAAACTTAAAAAATTTTGATAGTCCATCCCCCCGCCCCCTTGTTCAAGAAAGGCTTACAGAGGCCACTACCACCAATCAGAAGAATTTGTTTACAAGGGTTAACAGAGACCAGCACCGTCAGTCAGAAAACTTGACTCCTGCCAATATATCTGGATAGTTTGTTTATTCAGAAGATATAAATTTAAGATTCATTTCTAATTAGTTCTTTAAATTAACTATATTGTACTTCGACAAAATAATCCTGAATATGAGGATTGTAGATTGTTAGTGGCTGTTAAACCTGGAACCCTAATTCTAATGATATGAATATTACCATAAGTTTAGATTCCACATGCTGTAGCTGTTCTTTCTGTGTTGTGATAAAATTACGTAACATGACAGCTACTTGTTTCCTCTCTTGTAGTTCAGCATCTAAACGTACATTATACTCAGCCAATAATTTACATGCCTCATCTACTGTTGCTGACAGGTTATCAGCCGATTCTTTATCTACAAACAAAATATTCATTTATAACAACCATTCAAAGAAACATGATGAAATATGTGGTTTAAAATCCATGTTTTGAGAGTGGAAGCCCCAACCCCCATTTACTGTTTTATCGTTATTTCAAAATTTCCAGAAAAGCATGTCCAATGATAAAGCGATCCATGTTAAAATTTAAAACTGATGTAGTGATAAATCCATACAATGTATACTACATGCCACTTTATATTATTAGAAATATGACCATTATTTAGTCTCATAAATACTGAATTAGATTTCTTTTGATCGTGGCCATGGCCAACTTTTATTACCTGCCATCATATATCAGGTCATATGACACCAGTTTCATGGAATGTGATTTCATAAATTGTTTATGTAAATTTCATAAACTGTTAATGTTTCTGTGGATTTCATAAATTGTTTACGTGGAGTTCATAAACTTTTTACGCAGAGATCATAGTAAAGAAAACTTATTCAATTTCAGTTAGCTCTTAATGGGATACCATTTACTGAATGTTTCATAAGAAATGCTATTCCTAAAACATGATCTGAAAACCCGAAAAATTACGAATCAGCTAGAATGGTTTGAACATAATATATGTACCATTTAGACTATAGAATATATTTGTATGGTACAATGTATAATACAAACCAGTTATTCTTTCTAGATTAGACATATCAGATACTTCAGGTGGTAAAGCAGCTATTTTTTCACGAACACCAGCATCACCAGAGGCTGTAGTTTCTAAATCTGCCAACCGCTTCATTAATTCCTCAGCCTAAAAATATTGAAGTTGTAAAAACATTATTACTTGGCGTTCACACAATCAAAGATAATTAGACACATTTCTCCTGATTTTTGGTCACATACCCTTTTACATGTAAAGTACAATGTTGTCTGTTACATGTATGCTAGTTGTGGACAATACATGGTCCTTGCTTGCCAAGATATGCATATGGTGTGTGTCTATTTATACACATTAGACTTGATTGCTTACAAAGTCTCCAAGTAACAGTAAGCTATTTTGCAATTCGCTTCTCATCGGGTAGCTCCAGTTCATGGCTACATTTTTAATCACTGACAAATGTATACATTTAACTAGAAGTCTTTAGGAGATTTCAAACAGACTTATTCAACCCCTTTTTAAATTAAAACATTGACTTATGTGCATGCTAATAATAAATGAGAATGAAATACAAAAATCTGAAGGAAATATTAAGCTAATTAGACATGCACATAGCAACACATAACATGCATTACCATCTTATATTGTTACTCGCAGACAGTCATTTAGTAGAGCTTGACATTTTTAACTTTGGACCTGTGCTGGACATATATAACAGATACCAGCGGGATTGAACCGAACAAAGTATGAATTTATTCCCGACATTGTCTATGACATGTAAGTTATTTCCTGGCTTGCTCCTGCTCTTAATATGTAAGTAACTGAGTAGAAAGTGTCATGATTATACATTAATGTATTCTTTTATTTGGTTACAAATGTCTGTGCTTGGACCTTAAAGGTGATTCCACTTTGACTACATGAAAAACGTCTATTATTATGTAGCTTACATCTGGTTTGACTGGATCTTGTCCTTCTAATAGAGCATCTACTTCTTCCTTTAAACTTAATATCTGTTTCTTCTTTTTACTGGGTGGTTGATCTGATTTACTATCTGTAACAAATTATGTACTCCTAAGATACTAATAATACAATGGTTATACCATATTCAGCGTGCTTAACTGGAAAGTCCATAGCTACTTCCATAACAGAAATCAGATATGATTAGTAAAGTAAAATTAGACAAAAAATGCTCAATATAACATCTTAAGAAAACGTCATGATTAAAGGTATGTGGTGAAGTGATGCTGAAACCCTTTTGATTTGAGATGAAACATCAATAAATATCTACCTGTTTTAAGGGAACTTTTCCTACTTGGTGTTTTTTTCTCAGTAGGAGGAATGTAAGATGTTGTTGGTTGACTTGGTGAACCAGTCAACTGTTTTTGAAGATCTGCTACAAATTCTTTTTCATAGACTCCTCTTTCCCCCCAAATAGTCAAAACTCTGCCTACAGATCCTTTTAGTTTTTCATCTGTTTCACTAAAAAAAATGTTCAATGCTATAAATACTAATACATTGCTCTTTGCCCTCGAAAATTCTGACAATCAGTTGTTTCACTTGTAATTTGTAATTAATCATATCTAAATACATGTAATTTGACTGATTCAAAGGTTTTGAATGCAGAAAATAGTTCTTCGACAGTATGCACATGTACCCAATGGTCTGAACATGTCAGAAATAAGTGGAGTGTCATATCTCATAAAGGCATGCGTTTGTAAGTTCTATCAAAGTGCACAACAATGTTTTCATCAAGCAATCACTTACTTTTTTATTTCTGTAAAACGTAAGGGTGTTAAATGAAGGGTGTAAATATTTATGTGGCCCCAATGACCTTTGTATTATAGTAAACTATTTGCAAAAATAAACACAAGACAGTTGGTCATTTGACATGACGTTATTTTGAACACATTTTCACAAAGAAGAACTTTCTACTGAACCTATGTTTTATCATAAATATAGGTAAATACATGCATATGAAGGTCATAATCCAGAATACAGGCTGAATGATTATAGCACTTTCCTGTGATCTGTAATAAAAGTCTGGTCATCTATCTACATCATTACATATACATGGCTATTATTCTATCAATTGAACCAAATATTTATATGACTATTAGTACATTACAAAAACTACTGGTAATCAAATAAATTTGAAAAAGTGTGTAATTTAATAATTTAATTGTATCAATAAACTAATATTGAGATGCAATTACTGCAATGCAATTACTGATCTTAGATTCCTGAGTATGTAACTTCAAGTATAAAAAAGTTATTTTGACTTACTTTGAAATCACTTTCATGGAAGATGGCAAAACAGTCATAAAATCTTTTGTGAACTCAGGTCCTTTCTTTTTACTGTTTTGAATGACATCATTAGCTAGATAAACAAACACCAGTTTCTTACTAATTTTAGCTTCAAAAGAAAAAAAGTATTGATTAAAATCGAATCATTCCATGTCTCTTGTTACAGGGATACATACTACATAACAACTAACATGTCCTGGGGGTGGGGGGGGGGGCAGAATCACACAATCCTTACATTCATCAGTGGAGGTCAGTCAATGGGTGAAAGAATCCTTGGTTCAGTGCAAGCAAGAATGGATCCTAGTCATTCAAAAGGAAGAACAGGTCTTGGTCGGGTGAGTGGTCTTTGGTCCAGCTTGTCATGGATTCTATAAATGAAACCGGTATGATGTGAATTAAATGTTCTATAGAGTATGAGTATTTAAGTTTATATAACACAAGCAATAGCAAGAAAATTTGCTAAGATCAAAATAATAAATGAATTTGAAACTGATATTTGAACTAATATAAGCCCCTTGCCCAGATAATCCCTTGGTAACAGCGCATTGGTACACATGTAGTGAAGCCTACTACTAATACTAGGAAGTTTTATGATTCTGGTCTACACTCAATACCATGTTGCAGTAGGCTACATCGATCTCTAAAGAGAGATATATAAATGGGGTTTAACGTCCACTCGACACAGACTAGGTCATTTCAGGACTAACATGGTTTAATTTTATTTCAATAATTTGCTTGCGCGTAAGGGTCTTTAGCAGTGGGAGGAAACCGGAGTACCCGGGTAAAACCCACAAGTTTAAACAGGCGACCCTACTCCTTGCCACTTACAATCTGGGATTTGAAACCACGCCAGTTGACTCAATGGCAGGCCGTATGATACAGCATTCGACCACCCACCCCACCGGTAGCACGATTGACCCAAAGTCACCCAAATCTACCCAAATCCATCATTATTTCAACTGATATCACAATAATTTATATCGATAATTGATCATATACAGTTCTTTCTGTCAAATTGTCATTTTAAATTTAAATTCGTAGCGTTTTTGTGTCAGAATGTGATTTCCACGTAACTTTGGAAGAACTACAAATTCAATGGTGGTCTGCATCCATGTGGGTATATACACGAGTTATGTCCCTTATATACGACGACAAAACACACATGAATTGTTGGATTTTAAGACAAGAAGACCATGATTTTAAAGTAATTATGGCATATTTAGCTAAACGAATGATAGTATATTAAAAAACGATAAACATAATTGTGATATGTGGAAATAACATGGTTTTGGGTAGATTTGTGTATTACACAAGCTATTCCCTTGGTTCCGACTTCCAAACATGCTTGGAAATCGCATTTTGAGGGGCATTTTGTCAATAAAAAGCTGTGATTTTAAATCAAAAATATCAATTCCACATAAAGAACGGTATATTATCAAATATCAATATAAATTATTGTGGTATGAGTTGAAATAGTGGTGGTTTTGTGTTGATTTGGGTAGATTTGGAGAATTTGGGTAAATCGTCCCCCCTCGAACTCTAAACCTCACCAGTGTACCAGGCTACTAGTACTAGTAGCAGTAGGAAATCGGGACACAGAGAAGTTTTGTTGACTTATAGGGAATACAGGGGTTAGAACTTTGAGATATCAAGTCGATCGACATGTGCCCATGGCATATGTGGCATTTACTGGGCTGGGAATGGGATACAGTATCATAGAGTTGTCGAACTCAAAAATTCTAGCCAAACTCAAACTGCAATCTATGTGCAACCCACAAAAAACGCATTTACCATGATGTGTTGATCTCCCGTGTTTGTGCTGGGTGGACGTGTCAAGAAGCGAGCAACTCATTCCTCAGCGTTACATTAATCTTACCTTTACACATTTCCCTTTGCCATACATCTACGATGGTTTTAGAATGCTTTCTGTGATGAATTAACCATAGCGATAGAGTCTGTATGCTCTGTTGTGTATTATTGAGTTCAGAAAGTTTCTTTACAAAATTAGCATCTGTAAACGACGACATGTTATTTCAGATCAGATGGCAATTTGTTGTTGGTTTTAAACCGGAAGTAAATCTAAACCAGCCCATTCCATTTTGTGATGTTAAAATAATCATCAGAAATATAATTGTGCAATTAACAGAAGCGTTTCACGAGTATTCCATTAGTTAAAACATTTTCAGAATTTCAAGTTAACATTCAGATATTTACATATTTGTTTGTATTGTTGGAATTTACGCTCTAATATATATTTATTTAGGAAACTGAATTCACTACACCCCTTTAATTTAGATGAGTCCATCAATGCCGCAGGTGGCGCTTTCTACATCCTATGTCTTAGAAGCATAAGAGTAGAAGAAAGTCTGTGTGGAGTGTTATTATAGTGACAAGACCTTAGTTAAAATGCCATACGCCAATCAACCAACTGTCTTAATTACTCAAATAACAGCTGAAAATATAAAGTTTGTCATCGAGGATACAGATTTAAGGTGCATTCATCGTCACAAATAATTACTATCCTTTAAGCGCACATAATAATATATAAATATTATGCCTTTATCATTTTATGAAAGTTTATTATGGTACTATGATGAATATAGTATGATTACATCCACTTTCACTTTTGCAGCAACTTCAAAACCATTCATAATTAAAGTCGCAAATGTAGAACTCCACTAAAAACAACTTTAATGACTTTGCCAATGGAAAACACTCCCCTCCCCCGGGATGCCAGTTACCGAATAGGCCTCTACCGTATAAAACTAAAAGTAGGTTTGTTTGATGGAATAACCTACTAGATCGCTACATCCACAAATTCGTTCCCTGAATTCAGTGGTTATCTGATTTATAGAATCATTAGACTAGATCATTTGCCTTGTGTCCCAGAAATGACCACAATTTTGGGGTGATGATTTTCCATTTCAGAAAATGGCAAATTCTGTTTTCAGTATTTGGAATTTCAGATAAACACAAGTACAACAGTAAAACAAAATGTAAATGAGACAATTTTTCCTCTTCATAAAATAACTAAAGCTTTTAAGACATATATATATATATATATATATACATTACAGTATTAAATTCAGCTTTAAAGTAATTGTATTATTAGGGATAAATGAAAGACAGGTTTTACGTTCCGAGTACGGTACGTTTTCTGATTCCGAAATGATGAAATGAAAGGAACCTATACAATAGTAATAAAATCATGTGACTTCGTACAGTATTTCAAATTTTTATGAATAAGAAGTAAGAACTATTGAATACGGTACTTGGATAAATACAAAATTATTTTGAGTTTTTGTGAAATATCAGCAAATACTGTTTTTTTCCATTTTTTCTAAATTCCAGTAAGTCATTATTTATCTCCTTTACAGAGGCATTATTCAAGAGCCAATTCTGCCTGTTGCAGGTCTTTCTCTAGGCCTTGAATGTTGTATGAATTATTAATTAGATATTAATTAAATGACAAGATCATAACCAACTCTCAAACTCAAAGGCATCAGGTGGCTCTGATTTTAAGTAGATTAGAATAAGATCTGAATAACCAAATCTGTGATTACAATAATAGGCAATCAGTGCACACACCTTGTCAAAACTGCAATCAATGATGACTCTGCTCAGAATAATGTACCGGTAATTTAAATGAAATCTTCAATATATTCCAAATCTTACATAATGTTCATTTATCTTTAAAAAAAAAAATGTTTTTATGTTTCCATTACAGTGTTGCAAATGGGTTAAGAAGAGTTTGTCATGCTGAAGTACCAACAATAGGTAGGTGTGTAGTAGTGTACTTTATATCTAACAGTCAAAATCTTGTCGCAATATTCGGTCCATTTATTTTACACAGAATATTTTTTTATTATTCATTTTACGAGATTGCCAAAATTCATTACCTACAAGAAACAGGTAATGACCTTTTAGGTTTCTGCGGAAAATTCAAATTCCGAAAAGGATTCCACAAGAATCGAAATTTATCAATTTTCAATATTTTATTCATTTACATTGTTTTTGTAGAGGTGGATGGGTGGCCAAATGATTAGTTCATGCGTGTTGCCGTTGTATCATAGTTCATATGGTCTGTCATGGTTTCGATCCTCTAGTTGGAAGTGACAGAGTTGGGTCACTTGACTAACCTCTCTCTCTCTCTTGTTATTGTATTGATCTAAATTGTCCTATCCAAACATGGTTGTAGTGTTTTTATCTAGGAGGTCTCGGTGAAAGTGACTTTTAATAGACATGTTTTACTGGGCGATCGTGCTTGTCAATGCGTTTTATTGTTGTTCAATGATTGCTCATGCAATAAGCTAGGACATGCATTTGTATTTGATGTGCCAAAAATTCAAGAGGGACCTGTTTGAAGAACCATGAGGTTAAGTGTGAATAAAACCTCATGGCAACCTATAGTAGGTGTGTACCTTGAATGTAGAAAATATTTCAGTTTTTATGGGCCCACTGTGTTTATCATGTGATCTTTTTATATTTGTTTATTAGTAGGAATTTAAACCTCATTTAATTTCATTTCTATATTAGTTTATTGCTCTTTATCACCTTGTAAAATCCTTTGAACCGTTAAATGACAAATACTTTATTTTGACCTAGATCAGAAAGAGTTATCAGATTCCTTAACATAGGACTAGTTTAAAACCGGTCCATTTTTCCAAGTAGTAGACATTCAAATATTTCATTCAACATTTCAACTGCAGTTTATACCAATACATCTGTCACTGAAATTGTTACAAAATAGTCCAATGACATGGTGGCAGGATGAAGATTTATCGAACAGAAGTAACACATGCAGTTACTCCTCCTTCATGATAGTAAAAGTAGTATTTATAAATACATGTCTTTTTCTGTGAAAAATGACTTCCTGTGTGAGTTGTTTTGATTCTAATCAAATGTGGATAGTTGAAACACAATCAATATTTCAAAGTATGAATGATTACTTAAAGTTCCAATTTCACTTTTTCTAAGAAAGTCAAAATATAATTATTTCTATGTTTTTTGCTCAAAAGGTTGTCAACTCACTATTATACGATCATGGATAAAATTTTTGGGGGGTTAAAAAGGGTGACACTGGTTGATTGAGGAAATAGTTACTCAATTACCTCCCTTGTTTTCCCATTCTTCTACATGGACGGCCATCTTCAAACGTTTGAATTTGAAGTTGAAAATGATATTTTTGCCAATTTCTCAACTGGCAATAGTGAATTATAGGATTAATAGGATTATTCTTTAACAAGGTAGGACTGTTTATAGGTTCAATCTATTTTGGGGCTTTATTTTCATAAATTTTAAAAATATAACTTAAAAAAATGCTATTGGAACTTTAACAATTATTAATGATAATCTATTGTTTATTCAGCCATTGATTGGGTACAAGTGGAAGCCAATTCAACGGTTTTATTTGATGAATTTATTGCCCATCGTCTGGGATTAATACCTCTTACCAGTGATGAAGCTGTTGATAAAATGCAGAATAGCAGGGTATGTATCATCTTCAATAGAAGGCTTGATCTCGCCTTAACTACATACATCTTATCAAGCCCTTCACGTAATACCCTGCAAGTTTGATTGGCACAAGCCCAGCTTGGGTACCTATCAGATTCATTGGTCGTTGTGAATACCAAGTCTCATGCTTTTAGCTAAAATGCCTACATGTGACAATCGAGTTGCAATGTTCAAAGATCAATCGGTGTCAAGGTTGCTGGTTTTCCATGAGTTTCTCAATTTGAAAAATCCTGTTTGTTTATAGTGTGTTATGTGCCACGAACTCTGATTGGACAATGCTAATTTGTCACGTGTAAAAACAACAGGCGCAAAGTTCGGGAATTGCTGAGTATTGAAGCAATGGTTAGATGTTGTAAAACTCGCGAACGTTTATGTAATTAGCAATCTTCTTGCTAAGCATTGATGTGTCTACAGAAGGTTGCTCACCCACTGGTTTTAATATATACCTACATTTCATGTGGGGATTTTGAATATTTATGGGGGGAGAGGGCAACCTATTGAAATTGAAGACTGTTTTTGACACACTCATGACTGCTTTAAAAATGCTGATAATCAGAGAACATTCATAATCTGACAATGCTATCTTTTTTTCTTTTGATATTTTATATATATATATATACAAACTTACAAAGAGGAAAACACAAGTAGATCTATACCATACCAGATAACTTGTATTACTGCTACCCACTATAGCACTACTCTTTATTCATTAAGAGAGTTCCAGGCAACTATGATCAAATGCTAAATAAAATGAATTTGAAGTAAAAGGAATATAAAGTGCCATGTTTGAGAGTTATTAAATTAAATATTGTTAATTTCTAGGACTGTACATGTGAAGAGTTTTGTCCTGAATGTTCTGTTGAGTTTACGTTAGATGTTAAATGTATGGATGATCAAACACGACATGTTACCAGTGCTGATCTCATCTCAAGTAATCCTAAAGTTATTCCAGTAAGTGTACCTTTCTCATCATCAACTTTAAAATAATCTAAATTTACTGACAGATTAATGGAGAAAACACTGATAGTAGACTAATAAATAGTTTTAACTGTTTGACAGTGGTAGGTATCTGTCCACAAACTGTGAATATAATTTGTTGTAGAATTTAAGTGATAAAATAAAAAATTAGTAAATGCATTCTTTTTAATTTGATTTTTGTTTTATAATAATAATGTAAATGTTTATATAATAGTAAATAGTAAAAATCTATTAAAATATACTTTGTAAAATTAAGAACTACTAAATATATTCCTAACAAATCATTTGTTTAAAATCCATATTCTAATAAATCAACAACAACAATGCGTGTAAAAAACAAAACAATAATAGTTAACGATTGTTGAATTCTTCAGCCTCAGAATGAATATTTTGAACCGAAGGTCTATCAGCTGGTTCTGTTTTTAAGCATTGCCACATGAGATCGGTGATGTATGGAAAACTATTAACAGGGGGAGGAGGGGGCATTTCCCCTTCCATAATACTCATGATAACAGCAAAAGGGTTGAAGCCTTCACGATCATAGAAAGCTGGTTCTAAAGCCAATAACTCATAAATAATACATCCAATTGACCAGCTGAATGCTCTCTCATCTGGATCATTTCTTGTGATGACTTCAGGTGCATCATAGACAGCTGCAGCTGCTCCCATATCTACATTAGTAACCTCCTGATCCTCTTCTTGATCATTAATCTCAATAAATATGCTGCCAGTATCTGAGAAATGAACATTAGAGGTCGTAAGGTGACCTGTCGGTGAAGGGTTTTTAGTAAGCACATGATTACAAATAGCTCCTAAAACTTTCCATATAAAATCTTCTTGAAATGTGGTGTTATCAGCTTTACACCGTAATATAACATCTTGTAGAGTCTCGGTTTTAGCATAGATTATAAACTGTGTATCACCTTCCTCAAACATAGTTAGATAACTTGGATGACTTACGTCTATTGAACAACCTACAATAACAAAAATCATGTCAAGTATATTATTGTGAGATCTAATTTTTTACCACATTGAAAATTTTAAAAAATCAGCCCGAAAAAACTGGCTTAGTGAGTAAGACGTTGGCTTGCTAGCCATCAGGTTATGTGTACGATCCTCATGTTGGCCGATAAAGTTCATTGGGATTTTCCATGGTAGTTTCCCCTTGTCAGTGGTATAGGATGGAGGACCTGGCAAGGCACAACGTATAGTCGTTTAATGGTCCCAAAAACCCCAGCATGTGCATAATGACTAATGAAATGAAGTGGAGTTTAACACCCCACTGTTCTGCTCCAACTGGGCTAATGAAGACAGGCATATGCCATACAGTGTGCCATAAGGCACAATGGTCTACTCTTTTTCGAATTCCAAATGCCAGAGTACACAGGTCCTCGTTTTTTGTTTTTATCCCATCTCAACAGCTAGACAGCTGTCCTTGTCATGCCCTCTGTCATGCACCACTGAAAAAAAATGTATTTAAATGGATGACAAACTTTTAAAAAAAAGTAATTTCAATAATAGAAGGGGATGATAATATTATATCCTCCTTTGATAATTGATTATTTCTTTTTAAGTCATTTTATATGGTGTTACCTTTTGGTTGAACTTTAAGAATAACATCAGAATCAACAACGAGACAAGTAGCTGGATAGGTGTGAGTTAAATGATTTTCGCCATTTAACATATCTGGATCAATAACAAAATCATTCAGATGCATTGTGCTAACCTTGGCAGCTATTCTATTAGGTAGTGGTAACTTATTTAAAGCCTAAAACAACAAACACAAAATCAAAAAAAAAACTTAATGTACTATAATATGTAGTACAATATAAAATGTTTAGCATGCTGGCAGTGAAGACATACAACTACACTATCTTCATACCAGTATTTATGTGGACAACACTATCTTCACATTACTAAAATGACCAGACCTCATGATTTGGGAAGATGCATAGTGGTTGAGATCCTTCATTTAATCCTGTTGTTGGAAGAGTGTGTGCCTTTGGACTTTCCTGCTTTTTTTTGACAGTGATATAGGCCTGGCAAGCAGAAAAAAGTGGCTGGCCTTCCACTCAATTAGAATTTGATGTCAATTAGAATTTGATCAAGAGTAGGTCAAAATGCCACTGTTAGAGCAAAATTTCCCTAATATTATAATTATAACGTTCAGAAGTGTAAAATGTTACACCCCATTTCATTTCTCTTAATTTTGGTATAAATTTGCCAAATTTATATCTGTCTATATTGACCCTATATTGGGGTACAGTAATGCTTAATTTATTTAATCCCCCCCCCCCACACACACAAAAAAAAGACACCAAATTTGTAAACCAACTAACGCTTTATCTTTTGAGATGAAAATTTAAACATAAACAGCTTGTGCAATCCCCAATTGAAATAACACTCAGATCAACCTGATTATTTTCCCCTGAATCGTAAAAATTTAAAACTATAAATATTAAATCTAAGAATATTACATACCTCATTAAGACGTTTTAGTGTGACTGATTGTAAGATAGATCTACGACACTGAGCTTGTAATGAAGATGGATGGGTTGTTTCATGAAGATGTATTATTGCCTGTGTTATAGGATTAAAACTTTTCTTCATCTTTCTGCAATACAACATTTGTTTAGATAAGCTTACTGGAATTATATGAAGATAAAAATATGATATGCAAGAATTTGAAAATATTGTGTAATGTGTAGAGACTAGTTACAGTTCTGAATTACGACCGTGATTCAACCTCATGGGTTTTGTACCGGTCCTCTGCTTTAGTCCCTGATGTGAATTATTGAACTAGACTTAAACAATGTTAGTCTTTAAATAACCTAGTGTAGAGTGGACATTAAACCAGTGTTTTCCCTCTTTTACAACTGTGAGAGGATGAACTTAAAGAATCAATACCACTTGTTGTAACTGAATAATATGTCCCAATCTTTATTCTGGTCAACAAATTGTATTATTTTACAATTTATTCCAATTAATTGATGATACAAATTTCATCTTAACACATCCAATTTAAAAAATTGGAAAAATTCAACTAAATGATTTGAAAAGCCTAACAGAAACATTTTCAAATGTGACTTGAATTTTAAAATATTTTTGAACCCTCTGGACAAGTAAAATAGAATGTAGTAATGGATAATTTACGCAACAGGTAGTACTTAGAATAAGGCTATTATTTATTTTATGGAGCTGCCAATTCAGCAAGAGTGTTATTGTCCCTTTAATTGATTTCGTAAATGTGAAACATTGATATTGGAGAGGAGGGAACCAAGTCGATTTTTAGGATTATAGGACTGTCTGTGCCATGGATTAACACATGCACAAGACCTGTCATTGAGTCAAATGGCGTGGTTTCGATTCCCCACTTGTACATGACAAGGAGTAGGGTCGTCTGTCCAACCTCTGGTAATTCTCCATGTCACCCGATTTTCTCCTATAGCTAAGTCCCCTATGTGCAAGCAAATTATGAAATAAAATTAAACCATATGTTATATCCTGATATGACCTGATAAGTTTGTGTAGAATGGGCGTTAAACCCCATTTCTCTCTCTCTGTTTACAACTTTGTAAATTGCAATAACCTTTATGTTAAACACCTACCTGGATTTAATTGGACAATATGTGCAGGTGATAATACAATGACAGGAACCTGTTAATGGAATGTGTAGCATACACCTGTAATGGATAATTTGTTTAATTCACGTTACAAAAAAAAGAAATATGATTGTCGCTAATTATACGCCCACATTTGTCGTCGCCCCTGTTCGTCCGTCCGTCCACAATTGTTTGTGAACAGTCTACAGGTCACAATTTTTATCCGATTTCAATGAAACTTAAAACATAGGTTTATCACCCTAAGATCTCGGTTCCTTTCGATATTGGCATGTATCGGACAGTAACTTCATGGGTTATGGCCCCTGATTGTATGAAAAATCACGTTTTTTAGCTTGTGAACAGTGTAGAGGTCACAATTTTGAACCGATTTGGATGAAACTTGAAATGCATGTTCATAACCCAAAGATCTTGGTTCCTTTCGATATTTGCGCCAATCGGATCGTAACTTCCTGAATTATGGCCCCTGATTGTCCGAAAAATCGCCCTTTTTAGCTTTGATTATATCACCATTAAATGGTTATGAAGGTTGAGTATGAATTTTGTGAAAATCGGACCAAAATTGACGGACAAAATGGCCGCCGTTTGTACGCGAATATTGTGAAAATATGTTATATAAAGGTTGTGGACCTGATTTTGTACGCGAATATTGTGAAAATATGTTATATAAAGGTTGTGGACCTGATTTTGATGAAACTCGAAATACATGTTTATAACCTAATGATCTTGGTTCCATTGCATATTTGCCCATATCGGATCGTAACTTCCTGAATTATGGCCCCTGATTGTACGAAAAATCACCCTTTTTAGCTTGTGGTTTGTTTTCAGGTAACATCTAAACACAGAGAAGATGCAAGCGAATTTGAAGAAACTGACGGTAAGCTTATTACAGAGCATGATTGATTCAATCATTCCCCCCCCCACCCCCAAAACCATTGTTTTTATATTTTGAGTAATACACTGTCTTCGTCTCAGTCTAGTATACCTTTTCCAAATTATTTACTTACTGAAGTCATTTCCCAGGTAAACAGTACTAAAATTATTAATGCCAAGTAAATAATTATGGCTAGAAGTAGAACTCCAATCACACTCCTCATTATTTAGAAATAATCATTTTAATAAGATTTGTTGTTTAAATGACAAGCAATTCCATATAGCTATTTTTGTTTATTTATAACAAGCTTTGTTGTACATTTGTAATGATACGGAGAGCTTCATTTTGTTGTTTTTCACATGTGTCCATTGTATTTTAGATATACTCATAGCTAAATTAAGAAAAGGTCAAGAGTTAAAGATTAGAGCATTTGCAAGAAAGGGCATAGCTAAAGAACATGCTAAATGGAATCCTACTTCAGCTGTATGTTTTGAGTATGATCCTGATAATGCTTTACGACATACAACTTATCCTAAACCAGAAGAATGGTAAGCTCTTGGAATTGATGCGATTCTAATATAACCAGAATTTTAAAAACTGAAAACTAGCCCATCTCGTGTGTATTCAAACTTTTTTAATTTGTGTAATATTCAATTGATGCTGACTATTAACATTAAATAATTATTATTTACTATGAAGGAGTGTGATTTGTATTCATATTAATAATTATAAATTATGAAAAAGAGTATTTATTTTAAGTATGCTTTCATTCTGAATGCCTCTGACTTGAACCTAATCAGTGAGTTGTCAGCAGATCATCCACTAAAACTAAAAATATGGTAGTGTTTTTCTGTTAAAGTAATCCACAGATTCATACATTATCATTAGAACTATATATGTTATGTTAACATTTTGAATTATTTAATTTGCTTAATTACTGTTCACTGTGGTGGATTGCATTACATCAGTGGATGACTTTTAATCATGTGTGGAATATGACACATTCATAATGTGGACCTGTGCTTATGTTATAATCACATTGTCATAATCTTTTTATTCAGGCCAAAGAGTGAACATTCAGATATGATAGATGATGATGCACGTAAGTATGATAAGCATTGTTATCCCCTGCCTTTCATAGAAAGCCGGGGATTATTAAGATGGGTCTGTTTGTCACACTTTTTGCGACACAATAACTCTCCTAATTGAGCTAGAATGTTGAAACTTAGTATAGGTGTTTATTAGGTGAACGCCTATGTGGAGATTGGCATTTTTTGCTTAGGATAAGCATAGATGAGCAATTTGACTGGTTGGTGCTTTAGGTGTATAGTTTCAATACATCAATATCTTGACTAAGTTCGATAATGAGCATTTTCTGCTCAGGGTAAGCAGAGCGATAGGCAATTGGATTGGTTGAGACTTTGGAACACAACGACTCAATTGAGGTAGAATGTTCAAACTCGGTTCAGGCATTTATTAGGTGAATGGCTTGAACATTTTCTGCGCAGGATAAGTAGAGATAAGCATTTGATTGTTTGCTTCTTTGGGACACAATATCTTTACAGTTCTAATTAAGTAAGAGTGATCAAACTTGGTGTATAGTTTCATTACATCAATACCTTGACTAAGTTTGATAATGAGCATTTTCTGTTTAGGTTAAGTAGGAATAAGCAATATGATTAGTTAAGACTTTAGAACATAACAACTCTGCTTTTAATTGAGGTAGAATGTTTAAGCTTGATGTAGATGTTCAATAGCTGAATGTCTTGTCTGAGTTCAATGATTAACAATAAAGCTAAGGAGAGCTGAGCAATTTCATTGGTTAATGCTTGGGACAAGATAACTTTGATTCTAACTGATGGAGAGTGATAAACCTTAGTATATAGGCAGTTTCACTACCAGGTGCTTCAAAACCTTGACTGAGTCTTCTTGTGAACATTGTATGCTTAGACTAAGTATATATAATCAATTTGATTGCTCAATACTTTTCAAAAAGATAAATGTACAATTAATCAATTTGTGTCATCTATTTTTTTTTTAAATTTTGGTGTGGGACATCAGTCCTGCTGTTGACATGTTTGGGTTTTTTTTTTTAAAGTTTTCCTATCCTATTTATGTAGAAATACTGTTCTTGCAACTGAGGATAGAGGATAATCGTAAAATAACATAAATAATTCATTTTTACAATAGATTTTGTAATATTGATCTTTGTTATATTTTTGTCAATATTTAAACTGAACGTAATTTGAGGGATTGAAGAACCTCCAGCAAATTGTGATATTGTGAAAGTAATATCAATCCAGGCATGGTTCAGCTTTGATCATTATTTACAAAGATGTGATGAACTGAAAATGTGTCATTCTGCTAATAATATAAACAGGATTTGGTCAAAACAAGCTAGTACCACCTAAAAAAAATTTTGATTTTACAGGCACGCATAAAAGTCCACCACAGGACCATTTCCAATGTTGTTAACATTCTTTTAATCTTTTATTTCAGCTGAAGCCCCATTTACACCTGGTGTTAAACCTAACAAATTCTTCTATAATGTTGAGTCTTCTGGTGCACTTAAACCAGAAACAATTGTATTTTCTGCTTTAAATAATCTCAAGAAAAAACTCAGTGATGTACAAACACAACTCAGTCACGAAATACAGATCGATGTGTTAACTATATAATAATACAATATATTATAAACATTGTATATAGCATCTCTCATTATAACATGCATTATCATACACCATTTGGCAGGGTGGGTGAGAAAAATATCAAAAATCCCATTTTGTGAAAAATCTTATTTTGCCCTTATTTGCAAACTTATTTATTCTTGTAAATCCCCAAATAGAATCAAAGAGATCACATTTCAGTAGGCACCACTTATCTATCATATCAACTATAGAGTCACAGGGAAACACTCGATTCAAGCGGGGTTGAGATAGCCTAGTAGCCTAGTGGTCTCAACCGTCGTGCTTTGAGTTCTAGCTGGCCAGTCAAGCCAAGCTTGTGGTTGTGGTTTCGATCCCTCATGTGAGTGTATGTCGGTTGAAGATAGTGGGGGGGGGGGTGTCTGTGGATTTACTCTTAGACTGGGTACTCCAGATTCCTCCCACTGGAAAGACCCCTGAGTGCATGAGAAGATAATGAAAATAAGACAACTTGTCTACGATATCACCTTTGATCTAAGCAGACGTTAAACACTAATAGAAGAAGACTCTATTAAAGGAGTTATCTTGAGTACTGGTAAGACAACGGAAATTGTAAACAAAAAATGGCCCTTTAATGCAAACAGCTCAAGTCAGGATGTCAAACCTTCTTTAATCATTCTTATCTTATCACTTAAATTGATATAATCTTTAATATTACTATTACCATGTAATCCATACCCATATACATGTAATTACAATCCTTGAGAGGCATTTTGTTTCACATATAATATTGGATCAATCATCATCACAACTATTTCATTCATATGTAAATAAAGATGTAATGAAGAATGCAACGTTGTTGTCATATTATGTCCACATACTTATGTGGTTGTATAATTGTCCTCATGATCATGCTCATTATTGATCATTATGCACGGGTTATATTAGTGGGATGAAAAAGGCTATATTAAATTTCAACATTTAGGGTAGCTTACTGATAACAACTATTGTTGACATTAGTAAAAGAAAGAGATCTATTAAGATACAAAATTTTCTGATAACTTGTTAACTTAGTAACATGACCACAATGTTGTAATAATTTCCAATAATTTATTAATTACTATAAAATTTATGGCCTATAAAGCTTTGGTTTTGTGTAGGGTTGGCATGCGCGTAAGCTAGAATTTGATTGAAGAGTAGGAGGAAACCAATAATTTCAACAGCACACTGCATGGCATTTTTATACGCCCACATGGAAATGTGGTCGTATATTGCCGTCGGTCCGTCTGTCGGTCCGTCCGTCCGTCCGTCTGTCCGTCCGTCCGTCCGTCCGTCCGTCCGTCCGTCCATCGTCCACAATTTCTTGTGAATGCTCTAGAGGCTAAAGTTAATATCCGATTGACTTGAAATTTATACACGGTGTTTAAGGCCGTGAGACGAAGAAGCCTATTGATTTTCAGCGATATCCGATAATTACTACCAGAGTTATGACCCTTGATCACTTTGAAAAATCTTGTGAACGCTCTAGAGGCTATAGTTAATATCCGATTGACTTTAAATTTATACACAGTGTTTAAGGTCATGAGACGAAGAAGCCTATTGATTTTCGGTGATATCTGATAATTACTGCCAGAGTTATGACCCTTGATCACTTTGAAAAATCTTGTGAACACTTTAGAGGCTAAAGTTAATATCCGATTGACCTTAATTATGCACAATGTTTAAGGTCGTGAGACGAAGAAGCCTATTGATTTTCAGCGATATCCGATAATTACTACCAGAGTTATGACCCTTGATCACTTTGAAAAATCTTGTGAACGCTTTAGAGGCTAAAGTTAATATCCGATTGACTTTAAATTTATGCACGATGTTTAAGGTCGTGAGACGAAGAAGCCTATTGATTTTCAGCGATATCCGATAATTACTACCAGAGTTATGACCCTTGATCACTTTGAAAAATCTTGTGAACGCTCTAGAGGCTATAGTTAATATCCGATTGACTTTAAATTTATACACAGTGTTTAAGGTCATGAGACGAAGAAGCCTATTGATTTTCGGTGATATCTGATAATTACTGCCAGAGTTATGACCCTTGATCACTTTGAAAAATCTTGTGATCGCTCTAGAGGCTAAAGTTAATATCCAATTGAATTTAAATTTATAAACGGTGTTTAAAGTCATGATGCAAAGAAGCCTCAGCTCAGAATAGACGTGTAATTTCGTCATTATCTTACAGCTGGATCGGTCGAATAGGTCGCTAGCCAAATAGGTTGCCAACTTGTGTTTGGAATGGGCGCAGCCATGTTTCATCCGGGACCTTTAAAGTAGTTCCAATATGGCGGAATTCATCATACAGCCGAGTTTAGATTCCCGAAATCTTACGAGGTTTGCCGAGTGGAGACGAAGAAGCCTATTGATTTCCGGTGATATCTGATAATTACTTCCAGAGTTACGACCCTTGATCACTTTGAAAAATCTTGTGAACGCTTTAGAGGCTAAAGTTAATATCCGATTGACTTTAAATTTATACACAGTGTTAAAGGGCATGGGACGAAGAATCCTATTGATTTTCGGTGATATCCGATAATTACTACCAGAGTTATGACCCTTGATCACTTTGAAAAATCTTGTGATCGCTCTATAGAGGCTAAAGTTAATATCCAATTGACTTTAAATTTATACACGGTGTTTAAGGTCATGATACGAAGAAGCCTTTTGATTTTCAGCAATATCCGATAATTACTGCCAGAGTTATGACCCTTGATCACTTTGAAAAATCTAAAGTTAATATCCAATTGACTTTAAATTTATACACACTATTTACGGTCATGATACAAAATAGCCTATTTATTTTCAGCGATATCCGATAATTACTGCCAGAGTTATGACCCTTGATCACTTTGAAAAACCCTGTGAATGCTCTAAAGGCTAAAGTTAATATCCGATTGACTTTAAATTTGTACACAGTGGTTAGGGTCATGAGACGAAGAATCCTGTTTGATTTTCAGTGATATCTGATAATTTCTGGCATTGATCACTTTGAAATATCTTGTGGACAAAGGCCTTGAGACAAACCATCAAAACTATTCTAATCAATTCTGATAATTATTTAATGGGCTATTACTCGTAATAAGATTATCATGTGTTGTAAATGTTCTCCTTACTGATAAAAGAAACAATATGCGACAACCCTTGTTGACTGCCCGGACGACTTAGCTGTTGTGGTCGTATGTTTCGTTGCCTGGCAACCTATCTTTCATTTTTCCGGGCCTTGATAAGCCTAGTTTGTACAAACAAGTATGATGTTAAATATATCTCATTTCACTTGTTAAATTCTATAAATGGCCAGGGGCCGGTTGCTCAAAGCTTTGTTAACTTTTAACGATCCGTTAACATGGAGTAAACGGATCGTTAACTTTAACGGAGAGAAAGGTTGTTGCTGGAAGCCCCGTTAACTTTAACGGATAATGAAATTGACTTTCCAGCAACAGAAATTTAACGGACCGTTAACAAAGGACACGTGAAAGATAACGATCCGTTAGTTTAACGGATCGTTAAAATAACTTAGTTTTGAGCAACCGGCCCCAGGACGTTTACTCTCTGATGACATTGATAGTTCGATACTTGCACAGAGAATATTTATTTCCCGAAATAATCGAGCAAAAAAATACATGCGAAGCATTGCCGCCGTTTTGACCTTGCACTACACTAATTTTGCACCTAAATGAGTAGATATATTGTCCAATTTTATAAACATTCTTTGGTCAACCCCTCACTACGCAAATACCTGAACAGCCCCCTACACGAAAATTATTACAGCTGTGGAAGTTTCTGAGCAAAATGCACATCTGCTACGAATTGATGTATGTACAATTTTTCTTCAGGGTATTTGTTCCGGAATAAAAGTTATATACCAAGAAAGAAAGTCAATATTATTATCATGAAAACACCCCAAAACAAAATTAAAATCAAGAATATCTAATTAGCAACGACAAAACTACTACAATAGTTTGATATGGGTATACGAAGTTTCATAAAGAATGTAATATTAGATATTATCCACAACAATAGTTGCCCGTTGCATATCGAAATAAAGCCAAATTGCCCAGCTACTATTATAGGTTGTTTAGTACGGTGGCCTTTTATTGCCATACGTTTCTTTATACATGCAGTGAAAACTGATAAATAAAAAAATACGAAAACACCCTTTTACCACGAAAGAAAAGGTTTTCACCGCGGAGAAAACTTTTTCTCCACGGTGTAAACATTTACCTGCGGCGGAAACCTTTGCACCGTGGTGTAAACCCCTTTCTCTGTGGTATAAAGGTTTCAACCGCGGAAAAAAGGTTTTTCATAATTTTTTTTATTACTTTCACTGCAATTTCTCATACGAGGTAAATTTCAAGTAAAATGTATGATTTAACGTAGGCCACCGTGTTTTTTTTATGGAGTTTTTGTGAATACGGGGGTGGGGGCAAACTCGGTTATCAGACATCAGAAGCCTTTTAGGGTGGTAGGCGTACTTCTATCCTGGACACTTCATGGCATAACCTAAGGAAACGAAATCTGGGCACCCCTACGGGATGAGACACCCCAGTGACCCACCCATGGCATTTTAGGCGCCCCATTGATCAAATCGTGGGCGCCCAACCAATCTTACTCGATCAACATTATGCATTACATGTATATGCGGCCCGACAAGAGATACAGAGAAATGGGGATTAACGTCCACTCGGCACAAACTACCACTCGGGACTAACACGGTTTATATCTTATTTCAATAATTCTCTTGCGTGTAGGGGTCTTTAACAGTGGGGGGGGGGACCCGGAGAAAACCCACTAGGTTGGCAGGGGTTCCTACTCCTCGACTCAATGACAGACCTTCTCATGATACAGCGTACGCGACAACCGATCGGCGGAATCGGCCATCCAACGCTTCACGACCCAAATCATTTATATTTATTGTCATTATAAAGCGCCCCACCAATCATGTCATTATGGACGCCCAACCAATATCACTCGGCATAATTCATTTTGTGGGGCCCGACACTCATATTGTCATTATAAAGCGCCCCGCCAAAATGTAATTAAAAGAAATGACATTGGTTGGGCGCCCCGCCAATCACGTCGAGGGCGCCCGATGTTATTGGACTAAATGGGGTGATCATACTGATAAGGGCACGTTGGTCGATGGCTTCATATTGCGTCCAATAGAAAGAGCCCATTGGTGGCACCGATTTTTCCTGATTCTGATATCTGGCCTTAGTTTATATTTTTACTGGAAACGGTAAACGTACCAAATCATTGATTGAGAAACATAAATTTCGCGGCCCACATACCAGACAAAGATTAGCCGTTTGTTTTTAGTGGTAAACATAAAATCTAAAGTAAAAACAATCGACAAATTTGTTCTTGTATAAAAGATATCCTGATGATTAAATCAGACACCAAACTTACCTCTTGTAGTTGCCGACAGATTCTCGCCTCAGCAGTAATTATTGTGATGTCATAGCTGGAAAACGTCATAACTAATTATTTGGATTTTAAGCCGTTCTCAAAGCTTAGTTTTCTTAATTTGATAGACACTTTGATAGCACCCCCCCCCCCCTTAACTTTCAGGCAATCTGACTTTTCGGGAAGACGGGTAAAGTGAAAAAAAAATTATTTCATCTACATGGCAAAATAAAGTTCCCGAAATCTAATAAAACACTAATTAATTTTACGGGCTGGAATTGCAGGAAAACGCGTTTATGGGGACGTCAAATTTTCCTAAATTTTTTGTGTGGTCCATACATGATCAGCTCCGCTTCTTCGCCTCTCGAAGAAGACACGCGTCGCTGTCGGTAAACGCGAAATGATTTCGGGTTCTACCCCCCAAACTGTCATCGAACGATAATAATTTTACTTTTCTTATAATAATTGAATACCATGCACGAATTTGTACAGAGTTGATTATGGATTAAAACATTTTGTCTGGAGGCACTCTACTTTGTGCGACATTTTTCGGGAATTGTTGAATGGTTGGAATTCGGAGTTGGATTTCGGTTACAAAACCATTGGACACTTTTGGAGTTGCTTACACGGGCTATAGAATAGCAGAAAACGCATTTGCGATGCAGGCGCGGATCGAGAGGGGGGGGGGGGGGGTCCAGGGGGTCCGGACCACCACCACCCACCCCCCCGCTCAGACTTGAAAAAATTGTATGCGATTTTATTGGTGATTTTAGACCTGTAATTTTGGAATTTACCTTCCGGAAATACGTCAGAATACACCAAATTGAAACTTATTTACCAAATTGTTCTGGGGGAGGGCCCCCAAACCCCTTGTTAATTGCTTAAGCGCCTTCGGCGCTGACGTCCGCCACAATTATCAAACCTAGACCCCCCCCCCCCCTGCAAAAAATCCTGGATCCGCGCCTGGGTGGTTAAATTTTCAAAATTTTCTCGGGGAGGGTTAGGTCCACATATCCCGCGATGATTGATTGGTTGTTTGGAATTCGGGTCAGCCATATGGGCTACATTGGACCACATTGAAGTTGCTGTATTCATAGGCTGGAACGCGTTTGCGCTAGTCAAATTTTCTTCCAACGGTCCCGTCTTCGTGGACTGTAAACGATTGATCTGTTGGTTGGAATTCAAGTTAGACGGTATCAGATTTGATACCACTAATTAGCTTAACTAATTAATAAACTAAATTTTGAACAAATAATCTATCCCCCGGTTTTTCATGACGAGAACGCCTATGGTATCTAATATAGTACCATACAGTGCTGCTATATTGAGTACATGGGGTTCACTTGTACTTTCAAAGACGGTAGCTCCCACGATTGAGAAATTTAAATTTTTTGACCAGGGAAATTGGAGTATTATTCAACAAAATAGTTATGTTTACCAAAAATTAATATATTATTCATGTATATAAGAATACAGAGAAACTTAATAACAGTTCACGGTATATTCAATTGCAAACTTAATCGCTCTGTGTGTGGTGAAAACATGTGGTATTAAATTTGCTACCGCAGGCATATTATCTGTCAAATATACCTGATCTTCTCCAAAAATAAATTCCATCATGTCCATCCCAACTGTCAATGTAATGTAAATTTATGTCTGAACAGACAGAAATTTGTTTTTTTTAGTTTATCACAAATAAATATGATATCAAACCTGAGTTTTCCGATATATTTCTCAGTTGAGAAATGAAATGAAATGAAATGGGGTTTAACGTCCTACTCTTTTGCACCTAACCTGGGCTATGGAAGTCGGGCATACGCCATACAGTGTGCTATGAGGAAATTTTGCCCGGGCAGCGCCGCTACGGCCTACTCATGTCGAATTCCAACTGCCAAGGGATCTTTTACGTGCACGCCAATGTGTACACAGGACCTTGGTTTTTCGTACCATCCGAAGGACTAGGCAGCTGTCCTTGTCAGGCTCTCCTTCTGCATCACTGACAAGGGGGAAATCACGTCGGACAATCGAGATGAACTTTCTCGGCCAATGCAGGGATCAAACATCCGACCTCCAGGTTAGCGAACCAGCGCCTTATCCACTAGTCATCTTTGTCTAAAGCCTATGGTATCAAAATCGATACCTGTCCAAAATTTTGGAAATGATTTCTGATGAATTTTTTTTTTTGTGGATTAGGTTTATTCACACCCCAGGCATCATGAAAAACACAATTTGTGAATTTTTGAAGACCTCCTTCATGATTTAGGCTCTAAAGGGTTAATTAGGCTGATTAGACGGCTGATTAGACCACTTTGAAGTTGCTTTGTTCATGGGCTGACATAGTAGGAAAATGCGTTTGCAGTCGTCGAATATTCCAAAATTTTCTTGGGGGTTCATACTAGGTAAGCTCTGGAGAGGCGAAGAACAACGGCGTCGCTGTCTGCAATGTAAACCCAATTTTTTTTTCGGG
Organism: Patella depressa; assembly: GCA_948474765.1. Taxonomy (NCBI): domain Eukaryota; kingdom Metazoa; phylum Mollusca; class Gastropoda; family Patellidae; genus Patella; species Patella depressa. The sequence continues at coordinate 57,081,550 of OX419717.1, forward strand.
CATTTCGGGTTCTGCCCCCTAACTGTCATCGAGGCCGCACGCTTATGCGTGCCCTGACAGAGCATACTGGAATAATAGACAAATAGATAGATTTTATTACATAAAACACCTTTTCCGGACAGTATGTAAATTATACGTTATGGTATGCACGATAAATACATTAAAGATACATTATGGGAGATTAGATAACGAGTTGGCAGTTTTCACTATAGTCAAAAACTATATAAGGTAAAGGCAATTTGCTGAACATTCCAGTCAAATTGATCCACTATGAACCGAAAACTAAGCGTATGGAAATTCCGCTTAGCCTCGATCATCATATTGAAGTTGGTCAGACAAAACTAATAGTCTCGATTATCCAATTAATCGTTAATCACGGTGCATTAAGACTATAATCCAACAAATATCCAGGTTAGCCTTGACATCAAGATCTGATTATGGTCTGGATAAGTTATACGCTCTTAGATACGCTCTTGCGTAATGTATGTTTTAAAAAATAGATGAAAAAATTGAATGAAAAATACATAATAAAAATGGATGAAGAATATAAAAATCACATAAAAAGTTGTTGAAGTGTAGCCTACATTACATTGAGCGAGTATGTACAAAATATAAACTGAAGTTTTGGATATATTATGTCATTGTCATTTGATATAATATTATACCAAATTTTTTTAATTGGCCCTATACTGATAATTTTATGCACCAAGATTGGTTTGAATTAATTTTATATCACCATTATCTTATTTATCATTTTTAATACTATAAGATTGTCGTTTGGTTATCAGCAAAACCGATAAACAGAAGGGATAGGTCACATTCTATAGTTGTCGAGTACGTGTGATATTTCCATAAGTTTAATATCATATAATATCATATTCTAACAGTTTGTTTAAAAGGAACCACTGTTGTTGATTTGACAGTCCGTTTAAATTATATAACCTTTAACATGGAGAATCAATCATATTTTTCTAAAGGTTGGTGAAGTTTTGTTGGGGTTTTTTCCATCTGTGTCCGTGTATTAAATACCACCATACATTGTTAATAATATTCCCCTTATTATTTGGATAACGGAACTGAAATGTCACCTACAAGTAAATTCAATTGCCTTTCACAGTCTGAATTTCCACATATATTCTGAACAGTGTTGCTTTTTGAATAATCTCTCAGATGTTTCAGTGGTGTAGATTATTTTAGTTGTCAAGGAAGCAAGAAATGAATTCGAATACGTTTATTTTATTTATTTTGTGTGAGTGGAGGCGGGGTGGGGTGGGTGTCTTTCAACATGTCATTCTTGATACCAATTACTAATTCGAGCAGTGAATCCAGTCAGATAGTCATTTATTTTTAACTTTTTGGTTGGATGGGTGATACTCGTTATTTGAAGAATTGGCTGGTATGTAGGCATATGAAAAAGATGGCATAGCATAATTACTATTTACATTGTTTATTTAATTTTAAGACACATAAAGAAAGGAAAAAGTAAATGTTTAATGGTAAGTCAGCTCCAGCCGGGATAATACACATAAGGAAACCAATGTAAACATGGATTAGTCATAACTTAAAGTGGCAATAATTAATATTAGACAAAGACCTATGGGGAATATGTTGAAAATTCCAGTCAAATTACTTCCCATTGTTATCGGTGAAACGATTATAGTGTAGTCTTGATTGTTATTGCTAACTTTGTTAGGATTGGACCATGTCTCGATTATCTAATTTTACGTTAAATCATCAATGTAACATTGGAGCCACCCGATGGCATCGGGCGTTAATTATGGTCTTGGTAAGTCCATTTGATTTGTGAAGGGGGTATTCATATCAACGTTTAGAATACAGACAATAAACTATTTCGAGGTATCAAAACTGACGTTGTACCCCGTTGGCTAGAATATTTATAAGCCAAAAACGAAACTGATCTTAGTAATAAGCAACCATACGTAGGCCTACATTGCCAGAGGAAATTTCCTAGGGATTTTCTTACGTGGTTTCTTCCCCACTGTCAATGTAAATGAAGGACGGGGGACCTGACAAGCTAGGACAGTTTGGTGGCACATTGGCACTTGTAATTCGATGAAGAGTATGTGGAAACGCCGCTGTTTGGATAATTTTCTCCCAGTGGCAGTGCCGGAATGTCCGCGACAGGTGGGCCTAAGCTCATTAAAAAAAATTGGGCCTAAGCCTATAAAGAACAAAGAAAAAAGAAAAACGAAAAAAGAAAGAAAGGAGAGGTGAGGGCAGAAAAGAAAAAAGGGTTAAGGGGAGGATAGGGAGGATTAAACCACATTTCATATTAATATAAACTATATGCAACTAATCCACGCAAGACTCGTAACGGTACCGACCACCATATCAAAGAACCTAAATGTTTTCATAAAATATATAGTTTTGTATAAAAGGCTCGGTGGTACTTTTTACCGCCGACCACCGCCGACCAAATGCTTATGTAATTACCGCCGACCGTTGTGTAATTATCGCCGACCGCATTGTAATGACTTTCGACGGTAATATAATTACCGCCGACCAAATGCTTAATGATTCCTTGTTACCGCCGACTATTTTACGGTTGTTTTTTTTATAAAAAAGAATACAACAAGAATGTTATTTTTTATTTGAGGTGTAATCACGTACAACTGTCGAAAAACATTCATATATATTTTAAAGGATATGGAAGGACAAACCTACAATTTAGATATCGAAGGCCAAATCAAGATTGTTTCAGCTACTGGTTATAAATAAATAACATTTTAGGCCTATCTTCTATTAGTGCGAACACTTCTACACCTTTTGGTTTGATGGGGTTTTTTGGCTGGTAATTTTGCTTTATTTACTACACAAATTTTTTTGTCTGTTGAACAAATAATTTCTTCTTCGTCGCGCTTCCTTTTCGAGTCTTTATGAAAATTTGCAAAACATTTTTATTTTTGCTCTTCGCGGAAACAGCGCCACTTTACTTCAGAAACAGAATATTATGCTTTATAGTGACCACAAAGTTCATAATCTCCAGAAAAAATTCAGGGTAGATCATATATTAATTAATTGAAAATTCACACACATATACAGCTTCTCGATTAATTCTGGAGCCTTTTGGGGTTTCCAGTCGATGGTACATTTAATAATATGGTTTGCGGATTCCGCGTTGTTATTTGTCCATAATTTGACTTCGTTACCTTTTCTCTTTGGTATATGAAAGAACTTTGTTATTCTATCTTTCACGGTTTCAATGTAGGCTACTTTTTTAGGTCTGGGTAAAAAGTATTGGACGGCGGTGGTCGGCGATAAAAAGTACGCCTTGGCCTACCACCCTAAAAGGCTTCTGATGTCTGACAACCGAGTTTGCCCCCACCCCCGTATTCACAAAAACTCCATAAGCAAAATTTCAGCTATTGGTTTTGGAAACTAATGATGACATCTAATTTCCCCAATTTCTCAATATTTTCCTATTTTCGACTTTCAATTTACGAAATCTATCCTATTATCTCAACTAATTTCATAAGTGACAGCTTATTTCAACATCATGTGTGGATGACCAAACATTTTTTATCTGTATATTAGGGCATCACATGACATGTCACATGATCTTTAGTTTATCCGTTTTCCAAAATGTCGGGCGGAGAGGAGGAACGAAGACCTTTGTTGACAAATAATAAACCTGATAATGCTAGTCCACCGCCTCCCTACACAGCTAGGGGAAGCATTTCAGGTATATATTGACATCATATATATTTGTATTTAACGCATGCCATCAAATTATTTTATTATATGAAAGAAATCATGTTGATTTACTCTATATATTATATATATTATGCCGTATCTATCTAGTACCTACTACAGTAGGCTACTGTCTGACTAGTGAATGAACCATCTACATTATAAATTGTAGATTTTGATTTACATAAAAAACTGAGGAATAATAATTTCTAAATCCCGTACCACTAAACATAGTGACATCCCAGTTGCTTAAAATTGATCTCACTATATGATATTTTCTTAATAAATAGATGAAATTAATCAGACTTTCAGACAGTAGAGTACTGCAGAGTAGGGGTGTGAAAATTTGTTCCAGAAATTTAATATTTGTGACTTCATCTGCCTTTGTCTAAATAAACGACAGGTAGACATATGTCGACCAGACATTTTTGTTAATCTTCTAGAATGTTATATTTTTAAGTTACGTCTATCAGTTTAAAGTCGATCATCCCCCTAATTTAAGTCTATGACTCTATGACAAGAGACAATTCTATTTTATTATTTACAAGAAGTGGAAATGCCATAAATACTATTAAAATACTATGTAGCCATCTTTATTTTGATACATATGTAGAGCACAAGGTTATGTAGTTTAGTTTGGTGATATTCTTATCTGTTATTGAGGATCTAATAGTATTAGTGCCGGTATAATTGATTCTTTAGCTATAAGTGATAACACAGTCTACAAAGTACCAGTAAACCATTTTGTAAAAAGAGGAAGGCATTTGAAAAATCGTACAGTTTTATTTTATTAAGCAACCTTTTTGCTTATACTTTCATAGTGAGTTACTAAACCGTATTTTGATCATATTTGGTGGTATTGCTGGTATCTATGATAGGCTCTGAAAGTATGATTTATCTACCCTAACATATAGAACCATTTTATTCCATTGAATGTTTTTCATACCAGGACTCAACAGTCATTTTGATATTTTCCAGTCTGGATTAACTGTTAATGAAATTCACAAACTGGAGAACTTTACATGCCATAAATTAGAATTTCAAAGAATTTATCCTTAAAATGCAATAAATACAGTTAATTGTATAATTTAAGAATTGGGATTATTCTAAAATTTGACCTATTATCTGTTAAAAAAATATCTTCCTAATCTAAAGTAAACAAAATGTATTTAAGTTGACAAACGAAAAAGTAAAAAGGGAAAGTCTGCCTTCAACTGTACTGATGATTTTGTTGTATTCCCTATCTGCACATCATATCTGCCCAAAATTAACGCTTTGTTTCCTAACAATTGGTTTACAATGTATAAGGCATCTAATTACATCTACAACATCTAATTCGTAAGTAATTCTCTGTGAAACAGATTGCTACAATCATTGTCCCTGTGATATGCTGATTATAGTGAGTACAAAAATAGATCAATGGACAAGTTCTTGAGAAACATCTGATTTTAACCGGACTGATATATGAAAGAATGATAAGGGTTTTATTTAAACACTTAAACATCTATGTACATTTGTAGAATTGCCACCAAATGAAAGTAATACTGGTATTGCTGCAAGTGTTCCACCAATCAGTCCTGATGAGTTACCCCCTCCTTATACTCCCACCCCTCAAGGTGGTATACCTATGATAAACTGTAAAGTATGTCAGGCCATGATCAATATTGAAGGAAAACAACATCTGCATGTCGTAAAATGTGGTGTCTGTCAGGAAGCAACGGTACGTATACACTTTTCGAGGTTGTACCATATAAACAGAAAATACCTGATAACAAAATCAAATCCTACAAAATTTTAGAATTTAGAATGAACTGATTTGTTACTTTGGTAAGCTATAAACTTTTACAATTTAGTCGTTTTGTTAACAAAACAAATCAACATACATGTATAAGATCAAATGAAATCTACAATTTTATTTTTGATCCAGATCAAAGAGGAAGTGAAATTTTGAACATTCATTTTTTAAAATAAGCAGTTTGTAGTAAACAATGAATAATGAATTAGACATGAAGACCATAGGATTATATAAAAAAATTAAATGAATGGATAAATAATTACATTTTACCTTTTAGTTTACTAAGTATCATTTGTGCTTGAAAACGATAAAACAATACTTGTCGAAGCATGCTATTTGTCTATAGACAGTGGTTGTTTTCCATATAAATTGTGTTGTGTTTTTTAATGTGCTCAATCACTAAATGACACTCAAGGATTATATGATTTTAAGAAATTAGATTAACAAGTCCCATGATAAGTAAATGCCTGTGTTTGTTTTATCTATAAATAAGCTCTTTAAACCTCATACAATAACTAACAGATAATAATTAATTTCTTTTTACAGCCTATAAAAGCTGCTCCACCAGGAAAGAAATATGTCAGATGCCAGTGTAATTGTTTGTTAATATGCAGAGACAGAGCTGTGAAAATTGCTTGTCCGAGATCAAACTGGTAAAAAATATTTTTTAAACACTGACTTTGCAGTTCTAGTGTATCATAATGGAAACCATTGTCAAGAGCAAAACCTTAAGAAATATATAGACATTATCCTACACACGCTTTTCACTGTTAACAAATTAACAACCAAATTGATTATTGATGTATAATGCTTAATTTTTGAACAATGGTCAGAAAATAAAACAATTCTAAATTGGACACTCACTATCAAAATTAATTATTCAGCTTTAAACTGGACATACAAATTAAACGACTTTTGGTGTATTGAAATGATTTTCATTTTGAAAACAAAGAATTAGTATTAAATAAATGTGAAAGAAATTAGTGCTAAATACACAAAATTAAATGATATCCAGGGTATAGTGTGAACTTTTGGGAGAATTGGCATAATGGTCAGAGGGTTAGGATTGTATCTTACGAATGATCATGTGATAGCTCTGACATAAGCATGATCATAAAATGGCCAATATTCGATTTCAATGATATCATCTGGCATACCATTACTGAAACTGGGTAGTTTGTTTTAAATGTGATGGGCTTTAAATAACATTTTCTTGGTAGGTTGAATAAATTTCTTATCAATAGTTGTTCAATTAAACACTTCAATGTGTCAAAGGAGTATGTCTTGAATACAAACAGAATAAAGTAAGGTATTTATTATGCCCTTTTAAAGTTTGCAGTATTTCTAATAGGATATTTTGTATTACAGTGGTCGTATTGTAAATCTGGGTGGTGTTTTTCCAAGTGTAACAGTTAGATCACCGGGCTCAGTTAGAGCAACCTGTGTACATTGTGCTCAAGTTTTTATAGTAAGTAGAAATTATATAGCTATTAATTTATAAATGAAGCTATTGTTCCTAGAGAAACATTACATGGAAACATTAATACAGAAAATACTTTAAATTTCGGGTTGTGATTGAAAAGGACTGTCTGTCATGAATAGTAATTGCGTATTGATTAATTTCACAGAGATATATTTATGTCTAATTTGTCTCAGTATATGGCATTTGTTATATTACCATAGAGTTTTTATAAATCCAAAAGTGCAAGTTGTAAAGTGTTCTCTATTAGGAATAAAACTGGAAAAACACAGGACACAATTCTGTGGAATATAGTTACTGTTTTTTGCTGATTGATTTCTCGACTAAGCTTCCCTTATCTAGAGCAGTCTAGTCGAAACAACATTCGGTAATAAAATGTAATTTTATGTCAAAGAATTCTGTTCTTTGTATCCGTTTCCAAGAAGTTTAAACCCCAAGAATCGCAAATAATTTGTTGACTGTCATCTTACGTACAAATATTAAGTTATATTGTTATTATATTATAGTTTGATGTTTCTACTAGATCATTAGCAAGATGTCCACATTGTAGAAATCTGTAAGTAGCCTATTTTTTTGTTATTCCTACATTGCCAAATTGTATGTTATTTCAAAGATCTATTACCAGTCTACTATCAGAAAAACTGGAAAATGTGTAGATTGATCTAAAATTATTCAGATCTATCATAACTGAAGTTATGGCAACCATTACTGTCTCTCAATTTCATCCCGTTTTCTTTTTTCATCTTAGGTCTGAACAATTATTCACATCAGTCCCGAAAGGCCATCAACCCTCCTTTTTTAAAATTTTAGTCGTCAGCATTACTATTATTAGACTTTAAGATTGACTTTTGGGATCTTTTTCAGGTCTGCTGTGGGAACAAACTATGCGAGAAGGAGAGCTCATATTTGTTTAATATTGGCTCTTGTTTTTATTGGTGCTGGTATTGGAGTAACTGTGAGTATAATGTCTTAACTTACCATAGTCATTTCATTTTAAAATATGTCACATGAATTGAAATGAACCAATCTCCAAAAAGTTACATTCAATGAAAAGCAGACAATGTGACCAGAAACCCAAAAGAAAAACACACAAATAGTGTAAGCCATACAAAAGAAATGAAATGAAATGAGGTTTAACATCCTATTGTTCTACTCCAACTGGGGCCAATGAGGGAAATTTTGCCCAAACAGCGGCAGTACGGCCTACTCTTACATCAAATTCCAACTGCCAAGGGATCTTTATATGCATGCCAATGTCTACATAGAAACTCATTTTTTGTCCCATCCGAGTGACCCATATCATATAACAGAATAATTTACCGGTAATCAAGTGAATAGAGTCAATGATGCGTTACCAATACTCTAGAGTTAGCTCCAAAATCTTTATTCCCAGTTTACCAAATTAATTCTGTTTTTCAGATGGGAACATTAGAAGTAGCAAGAGAAAACGGTGGAATATATGTTGTGTGGACTGGTAAGTTGCCTTTTGTTTTAATAGGCATTAGGTACTAAGTGCCCTAAAACAACACAGATAATCCAAATGTAAAATAACAATGTGAAATGTTTTTGGTGTAAATTCAAAAGGTCCATTATGTAAGAGTTAAATCTGCCAGTTGCCAATCTTTCTTTTGGCCTCAAATGTTATATAAATTATTATTTAGACATTTATTCCCATGGATGGCTGAGATTTGAATGAATTGAAACATGATCTCCATTTGATAATTTAATTGAAAAATTGAGACAGTCTCAATTGTAAAGTACCTTTGCTACAATAATAAACAATCTATGCTACATCTTTTCCAAACTCGGATAAATACGCTTAGAGTAAATAATTTGAATAAAACTTTCAATATATTCATTTTTTAATGTCTATTTTTAAACTATTATAAAACAAGAACTGACAGCTCTTTTTCTTCTGTTACTGAAATGAAATTAAACCATACTATGTTATTCCCAAAATGACCTAGTTTGTATTGAGTGGAGGTTAAACCCCATTTCTCTCTCTCTCTCTCTCTCTTTCTTCTCTCTTACATATATGCATCTTTAAAGTCGCTGATGGTTAAATTTAGGTTGAGCATTTACAAAAATTTTCAGCATAAGCAGCACAACCTAAGTGTTGGGTTAAATATTTTGACAGGCTTCTTTTTAATCTGATGGAATCCAAGCCCCTATATTATGTACTGTTGATACTTTAGATTTTATTTTCTTAGTTCAATATTAAACAATGATTAAAAAGAACCCCGTAAAAATATTTAACCAAACACTTAATTTGTGCTGCTGATGCTGAACATTTTTATAAATGCTCAACCGAATATTTTTATGACAACATCTGATTGTTCACTTTTAAATTATTATATTTAAGTACATTTTAGTAAATGATTTAAAAATGAACAATCAGACATTGTCATAAAAATGTTATGTAACTAGGATCATTTTGAAAAGTTTCGAGGATGTTCATTCTCTTAAATGATACTTGTTGTTTTAGCAGCTTTGCCCTTGGTTATGAAAACTTTATAACATTCGTAAGGGCCACAAGCTCCCCAAATTGTGAATCAGTTTGAATATTGGATTGATTTTCTGTTTCAGGAGCTTTTATAATAGGTTTATCGATGTTGATAAGAGCATGCTATTTCTATACGGTAAGAACTAGTACAATAATCAGTGAAACCTAGATGATGAGTGGATTACTGTTACAATGGAACCTTGCCTTTCTGACAATTGAAAAATATGGACTAAATATCTTGCATGTATTTTGAGGTACGGTGTCAGGTTTAAATATACAATCTGATTAAGACACAGATTCTGTATCATTTTTTTGTAGTTTTAGTGTTTCTTTGTCATCACAGCAGTAGGACCTGGATTAACTCTTAAACACACATTATGCAAGAGCTAAATCTGCCTATTGCAGGTCTTTCTTTAGGCTCTAAATGTTGTCTGAATTATTAATTAGATATTAATAATCTTATCCAGACCATAATCAAGTCTCAATGCCATTTTGCGAAATAAATAAACGAGACTTTGTTTTATGTCATACTGACTTTAGTAATGATGATGAAGGCTTGCCTAAAATTCAAAAGCTAATATCTTGGTCCAGCATATTCTATTTACGTTATTTATTTTTTAACTATTATAGCGAGAACTGTCAACTCTTTTATCTAATCTCCCATAATGTCCCTTTAATTAAAGCATTTTCTCTTTGATGAACGAGATTAAACCGTGGAATGGTTTGGGCTTTTTTCAAGGTTTACTGCTCAACAATGTATGTTATTTACTCATTTGGTGACTTCTTATGGCAACCGGTCAGATCTATATTTAATGCCAACCCTTCAAAGTATATAATAGAACAGAAATTGTTTTCTATGTCTGTGTTTTAATCAGGTTGTATCTCCTCGCCGTCACTCTATGAACCATACTCTCAACATATTTTTATTATTCGGTATCTTATATATTCCAGTAATAGAACAAATTTTTTGTTCCCTTCATTTTTATAAAATTGATAAAGATTTTGATTTTTATTTGATATTTAAGCATTGAAACGATAAAATGTATTTTTCTCTATCTTGAATTTAAACTTTTGACTCTTTGAATATCTTAGTTGCATTAATTCTACCTCCCCGTTTTGACCAAACTATCTGTGTTAAGAAATTGTGTGTCCTTGATGAATATAACTATTGTACTAAATTCTGAGATAAATATGATAAGAATCTGGTTACCTGGTAAATGAGGAAGTATTAATTTTTATGAAGTAAAAATCCATATTGGTGCAATCAAGTAAATTGAATTACATAATAATTACTGATAATTTAGATGTACTTAATGTTTTCCGGTTGATTGATATCAATTTTTTTGGATATCAGAAATACTTTTTCTATGTTGCATAAAGTTGTGATATATTTGTTTGCAAGACCTATATTGGTAATTAGTAAAGCATCAATTGTTTAATAATACGTCAATGAGAGGTCATTTGAATGATTGTTTTCATGGTTATGAGTTTGTTAAATTTTTGTTTGGATGGTTGACCAAAATTTGGTATTTATTTTGGTTTAAATGTAAATAGTTTCCCCTTATATATAGATACCGGTATGTTGTGCCATATACATGTATCCTTTATACTCTTTTTATTAATGTATGATAACTTGTTAATTTGTTATTTGCTCATATTACAAAAATTCCAACACTGAGAACAGTTTTGAATTGTTGAGGCAATATTGTTAGGTTTATATCAACCTAATTTGCTTATATATGAGCCAAATATTGTATTATTATATATCCATTGTAATTTATTTAAGACATTTGCTTAACTAACATGAAAATCTACAGTTTGAAATTTTTTTAGTTAATTTTCATCTGTGGATCTTAGCACCACAACAAAAATAGTTTATCTAAAATATTATTAGATAAATGAAAATATAAGGAGTTAACCCTTTTTTTAATTTACATCAAGACCATGTAAAGGTAACACTTCAATCTATGTAATTAACATGATTTAAAATTTTTAGTTTTACCAAGAGATAAACAAATCGATTCATTGTTGAGGTGTATTTTGTTGTACAGAAGCTAGATTTTGTTATCCATGACTGTTATGACATTGTAAATTGTTACCTTAATTATTATTTTACACATTTTTGTCTTACTGATGATCAAAGTTGTACAAAAAAATTTGTTTGTATATAATTATTGTTTAGTTATTCTGAAGTAGCCTAGATTGAATAATATATATATTGATGTTACAAATATTTATTGCAGATTATGTTTTTAATATTTTTATTTTTTTTAATGTTACGTTTATAATATAGGCAACACCTAAGAATTTCCATAAAAAGTGTTATGTAATTGTACTGTGTAAAATAAAACTTAGCAATCACATGCATGTACATTTATATTCTCACTTAAATGAACACATTTTTGACGGCACTAAAAATTCAAAATTCTCTGATAAAGAAATTATTACATGCATAAATAATGTGAAATTGCAATCATTAAATTTTGTTGAAGTATTGTATTGTTCGTTATGTAATTTCAATACTGTGAATATGAATATCATACTTTGTTGCATAATTTGTGAAAGAATTCGAGAGATTTCGAACCGGAGGACAGCCTGAGGCTAACAAATTTGTTTACTAGTACACTTTAACAACACACGATATTTAGGTGAAGGTTTGTTTTATCGTGTACAAATGTGGCCATATTTCATGTACCCATATATTGTAGTTAACAAAACTACAATGTGGGGAGTATTAGCTCATCACTGTTTCGAAAAGCATTAGGGCCATGAGCCATGATGATACTAAGCATTTAATGACCTTCAATTGTTCAAATGCGATATTGTGATCATTTGAGGACAAACCCTATGAATATCAAGTTATCCTTCCACAGACCCCTGTTTACCAAAACACTTGTGAATGTGATATAGCTAGTTTTTATTCAATTCAGTGCGCAGAGAATAACCTGCATGCTCAAATAAGTAACCAGCCTCTCACCCATACCATCACATGTCAAACTACCAATGCATATCGTTATCTGGGGATAACAGGCTTTGACTACATCATACCGAGAATGCGTTTCCCATACCCCCCTCCCCAACTAGCAGACACTGCTTGTCAGCCCACTAAAGTCCGACCTCATGGGTTTTCGCCGTGTCCTCCCACTGCTAAAGATCCCTATGCGCAAGCGAATTATTGTAACAAAATTAAACCATATGTTGGTCCCGAAAGGACTTAGTTTGTGTCGAGTGGACATTAAACCCCATTTCTCTCTCTCTCTCTCTCTAGTCCACAAAAGTATGTTAACCCAGGTAATAGGGCCATAGGAAATTCCATAGACAGCTTGACGAACTCTATTGCCAAAATCATCAATAGTTCTTTCTTTATCTCTGTCCATGCACTGAAAATATATGGTAAACCTCTGAATATACCATTTGGATACATAGAAGAGACATCCATCGTGGATGGGTTTTTTATCTTTGCTAATACGGAAAGTCAAACGCTATTCGGAATAATAAATTTCAGTGAGAGAAGTAAGCTGCTTTTAACAAATAAAGTTGATCTTTATAACATGTTTCAGTAGTTTATTGATGTCAATACAATCTTCTGAAGAAAAAAAATCACTATCATGATATACAATGATATATGCTTTTGTATAGCACTTAATGATTTGTGAGAAATATTTACATTATGACAACATGAAGAAGTAGAAAAAAAAATTAAGCTATATAACAGAAATAAACAAGTGGGCTAACAAAGACCTTAATTGCCAATCAATTTAAAAGACCATATTGGTATCCATGATTATCACATGTGACAGAACTGGCTACACACCTTCCAAATATAATTTTAACACAGATCATTGAAGATTTCAAGAAACGGAAGTGATGAAAGCAGAAGAAACTGCCCACTGATGATTCTCTTGAAGACTAAAAGTTGCTATATTTTATCGTAAAAATGATCTGTGTTAAAAATTATATTTGGAATGTGTTTTTAAACATGTTCTGTTTCAATCCAATCGTTTGATACTTCCCTTACTAATTGAACCATCAGCCCTTTTCCATGTTTTAAAACCAGTTCTATCACATATTTGATAATGGCTGACATTAATATTGTCCTTCAAAATTCATTGAGGCCTTAACTATTATCAAGAACATGAATAAAACATTAGCCACAGATCATAATGAAAATTACAACCCTCACCAAAGAGATTGCCTCCATAAAATATTGTTAAATTGGGGTTTTATTTGCTGAATAATAGAGGGAGGGAAATGGGGTTCAACGTCCACTCAACACAAAATAGGTCATTTTGGGACTGGCATATAATTTTTAATTTAAATTTCAATAATTCGCTTGCGCGTAGGGGTCTTTAGCAGTGGGAGGAAACCGGAGTGCCCGGACTGAATAATAGAACTATCAGATATATCAGGATATACTATGAGGGTTTATGCCATGTTTTTAACTGAGAAAACCCAATACCTACATACTATGGTATTTAAAATATTAAGTTCGGATCATATAGGCTGTTGCAAGATGACTTACTAAAGTGAAAGCATAACCTTTGAACCATGGAAATGATGAGTTAAAAGAAGTACAGATTCCAGGCAACGAAACATACGCCCACAGCAGCTAAATCGTCCGGGCAGTCAACAAGGGTTGTCGCATATTTTTACTTTTATTGGTAATGAAACATTTGTAATAAACTAAACACAACTCATTATGTAATTATCTGAAAATCATTAGAATTTGTTTGCTTTTAATAAAAGTTTTGCCCCACGCTAACAATTAGTGTAGGAAACATTTAATATCATGGATTTAGCTGTTCAGTTATCAAAATACTTGTTCGTTTCAACACCTTAAACTCTGTATCAATCTGAAGTCAATCGGATGATAAGGTTTCTTGAAGTGATCAAGGGAGATAACTCTGGAAGTAATTATTTGAAATCGCTGAAAATCAATAGGCTTCTCCGTCTCATGACCTTAAACAGTGTGATTTTTTGAAGTGATCAAGGGCCGTAACTCAGGCACTAATTATCGTAAATCGCTGAAAATCAATAGGCTTCTTCATATTATGATCTTAAACACTGTATGAATTTAAAGTCAATCGGATATTAACTTTGGTCTCTAGAGCGTCCGCAAGATTTTTTGAAGCGATCAAGGGCCACAACTCTGGCACTAATTATCAGAAATCGCTGAAAATCAATAGACTTCTTCGTCTCATGACCTTAAACACTGTATAAATTAAGAATCAATCGGATATTAACTTTGGCCTCTAGAGCGTCAACAAGATTTTTTGAAGTGATCAAGAGTCATAACTCTGGTAGTTATTATCAGAAATCGCTGAAAAACAATAGGCTTCTTCGTCTCATGACCTTAAACACTGAGTATAAATTTAAAGTCAATCGGATATTAACTTTAGCCTCCAGGTGGACGCCGGACGGACCGACGGGGGCGACGACAATATACGACCACATTTCAATGTGGGCGTATAAAAAAATGCTTTATTTATGAAATAAGTAGAAAATTAAGCACAGAAAACGTCTCTTGACAGCACTAAGAATGATGTATCAATTGGAATACAGCAAATAATTTGGCACAAAAATCAGTCTACATAAAAAAACACAACCCAAAACAAGTGTCAGGATTGGAATTGTTTGTGGCATCATAATAAACACTTTATAAACAAGGCTTGATTTGAGTAGACTACAACTCACAAAATGGACGGTTTCGTTGACAGATAAACTGTATGCTATCTACATGTATCGACTCACATCAAGTGATCTTAAAGGGTCATTGATCAGTCCAAATTCTGCAATATCATCTGTGATGAAATTATTAACAGGACATGTGAAGTCATCTCGTGCAGAACCAATGGAATTCATGGAAGCATCAAGGCAATCAAGATCATAACATTTTTTATTATATGAACTAATATTATTCATGGAGGAATCTAGACATCTATCCTTGCCGAATAATCTTTCTACTGGTTTTGATCTCCTGTGCATAAATTCTCCCCCATAGAAATCTGGTTGATTTATCATTTTCTCATCCTTGTTATATATCATAGGACTTATTTTCTTTGGAGAATTGTCTTCTACAAAGTGATCATGTGGCCAGCGCTCATCTTCAACACCGCTATTTTGTCGTTGAGTATTTCTCTGGTATCCATTTGTCACTATTGCAGCTTCATTCAACTTTGGAACATCAGAATTCTGCTTTACATTTTGGTAGTTTGAATGGCCAATTAGATCTTTCAATGTCTTCCTACTTGTGGGTTGGTTTTGATTATTGACTGATACCAGAGGTATGGAACTGGCACTTCTTGCAAAGGAATTGTTTTCAGTTTTACTGGAATAATGTTGTCGGTCTGCTAAATGATCACTAATTGTTGCTGGTCTGAAAATACCTGGATCTTTATTTCTAGGTCTTTCATTATGATTATAAATCAATGGTTGATTTAAAACACCATAATCTTTTGGATTAAAAAACTTTGGATCCTGGAAGAAAAAAAAATCTTAAGGGATTATTTTACTTTTCCTGAAAGATTCTTATTATTACAAAAAAAAAATGATAATTTCAATTGTGTTCAAGTCAAGGGTACAAGATGAATTACCTTTTCAACAATATCTGGTATTTTATTTTGAATGTCTGGCCATCCAGCTGGTTGTTTTTGACATAAACTGCTAGTAGCTAGATGAATCAGTTCTTTTGTGGTATAGATGTACTTTCTTTGAATATCTGTAAATTTAAAAATTATAACTTTGATCTACAGAAAATAAACACCAGAAGATGGCATTAGATTGATTGGTAGGAGACATTCTGACCTTGGGGAAAACATGATTTTGGGGGGGGGGGGGGTTGCGAGGGGGCAGTACATAGTATTCCAAGAAAAAATCCACCTTGGGCAATTTTTTTAATGGACGATTTAGTTTTGGTATCCAAATCCAAATGAATGATCCTCGAAAAATCACCTTAAGTTATCCCTAACGTTACGCACTCTAAATGTATTATCAAATTGCAAGTAACCATAAACACTAAACACCATGATTTTTCAAAAATAATATTATTAGCATAACTATTAATAAGTAATATTATTAGCTTAACTATTAATATCCATCATACTCGTCTGATTTGGTAGGATGAACTGTCATTGAACTGTATGACTCAGTTTTTGTTCACTTTATGGAGTTGAGCAGCAGGTGGGGCGATTGGGGAAGCCCAACGAGTTTACCCACCACTGACAATATCTGACAGTTGGCAATTTTAATGCACGTCATTGTACTTTATGCAACAAATTTCATGCAACTGGTAAATAATACGCTGATCTAGCATAGCTTTTGGAATAGGGCAGTTGTGGACATCTTTACAATTAGAATTTCCCAACACAGGGATTTACTGACTTTGCTGATGGTCTAATAGTGGAAAAGCATTTGTGATGCACAAAAATAAACTTCGCATTCCAAAAAAAGTGATGAATAGTTAGAAAATTGTGGATTTATAAGTCAAATGGGTACAGATTTTTTTCCCCAGCTCACATAAATCCAAAGTTCTTCAACCAGACTACATATAAAATTATCTAAAGTGATAACTTTGAGGCACAAGAAAGGTCAGTATTGTACATTGGCTTCCAAATAGTGGAGCACATGCTAATAACAATAATATCTCCACATAGATCAATTATATCTTATGAAATACAGCATGAAGGGACATTTGGATGGATGGTTAATGAGATTAAGAGGGATAGCCCAACCAGGTAGGATTGTTGTAAATATAAATATTGTGATAAGCATGGGCGACACCAAAACTTGAAGTCACAAACTAATATACCTGTTTGTTGAGCAGTTGATTCAGGTGTAAGATCCACAGCCTACAATAAAAAATCTCATAAATATATAATATATAATAAAATATGAGAAAATAGACAAAGATAGGTTGCCAAGCAACGAAACATACACCCAAACAGCAGCTAAATCGTCCTGGCTGTCAACAAGAGTTGTCGCATATTCTTACTTTTTTCGATAATGAAACATATATAATACCCTGAAATCTGACTAAGATTAACAACTTGTAAAGTAATTATCAGAAAATCATTAGAATTTGTTTGGTTTTTATAAAGTTCTGCCCCCTGCTAACAGTTTAAGAAACATTTCAAATTATGGATTTAGCTGTTCAGTTATCAAAATTCATTGAAAATCAAGACCTTAAAAATTGGATGATAAGTTTGGCCACTAGAGCATCCACAAGATTTTTCAAAGTGATCAAGGCCTATAACTCTGGCAGTAATTATCGGAAATAGCTGAAAATCAATAGGATTCTTTGTCTCATGACCTTAAACACTGTGTACAGTCGATTGGATATTAACTTTGGCCTCTAGAGCATTCACAAGATTTTTCAAAGTGATCAAGGGTCATAACTCTGGCAGTAATTAACGGAGAGAGAGAGAGAAATGGGGTTTAACGTCCACTCAACAGAAACTAGGTCATTTCGGAACAAACATATGGTTTAATTTTATTTCAATAATTCGCTTGCGCGTAGGGGTCTTTAGCAGTGGGAGGAAACCGGAGTGCCCCGAGGAAACCCACGAGGTTGAGAAGGCGCCCCTATCTCCATGCCACATACGCTCACACCAGGGTCGAAACCACAGCCGCAAGCCAGAGGTGACCGGCCAGCTAGAGGTCGTAGCGCGGCACTCCAGACCACTAGGCCATCCCAACCTCCCAGTAATTAACGGATATCGCTGAAAATAGGCTTCTTCCTTTCATGACCTTAAACACTGTGTATAAATTTAAAGTCAACTGAATATTAACTTTAGCCTCTAGAGCGTTCACAATATTTTTCAAAGTGATCAAGGGTCATGACTCTGGCAGTAATTAACGGATATCGCTGAAAAAAAAACAATAGGCTTCTTCGTTTCATGATCTTAAACACTGTGTATAAATTTAAAGTCAATCGGATATTAACTATTGCCTCTAGAGCTTTCACAAGATATTTCAAAGTGATCAAGGGTCATAACTCTGACAGTAATTATCGTAATTTGCTGAAAATCAATAGGCTTCTTCGTCTTATGACCTTAAACACAGTGTATATATTTAAAGTCAATCAGATATTAACTTTAGCCTCTAGAGCGTTCACAAGAAATTGTGGACGACGGACCGACGGACGGTAAGGGCGACAACAATATACGACCACATTTCCATGTGGGCGTATAAAAAATGTTTTATCACAAACTATAAAGCATAAACCATTAAAATAGTAACCAAACAGTTTCTATTACAAAACCTGTTCACGGGAAGGCCTCGGAACAATTCACTATTGTACTGTAGCCTCTCTTATGTTGATAAGAAATGCAAACAACAACAATATACAGTCTATTAAATCGTGAGCCTATAATTAATAATGACTTATTATTATTATAGATCACTTTCTTGATTAAAATTAGCATACAACTGCCTTAAGTTGGATCAGTTTCTTTTGTAATTTTTATATTCGTTACTTTAACCATTTTCAAAAATAAACACCATTTCCAAATTTCAAATAAGGATCTCAAAAATTCATTAGATTACAATTTTACTATAGTTCATTTTATGACTATCACGACCAGTTTGTTCAAATTTATTTGTAGCTGTTTTCTTTGAAATTGACAAATTATAACGCCTCTAATTTTAAAGAACATGTGATAGAGAAAATTATGTGCTTAGCTGTTACTTCAAAGTATGTCTTTTTTAAGTCAAAAGGGGGTAACCTTACACAAATAACTAAACATTTGTTGAAAATAAAACATCTTCAAGTACAAACTAGATCTGATAAGCAGATATTAAATCTTTCATATTCAGTCACTTCCTGTCAAATGTCATGGGTCATATAAATAATCTGAACAAGAAAAGATAGGTTGCCAGGCAACGAAACATACGCCCACAGCAGCTAAATCATCCGGGCAGTCAACAAGGGTTGTCGCATATTTTTACTTTTTTCGGTAATGAAACATTTGTAATACACTAAAAACTGATTAAGAGTAACAACTCATTATGTAATTATCAGAAAATCATTAGAATTTGATTGCTTTTTATAAAGTTTTACCCCACGCTAACAATTAGTATATATACATGAAACATTTAATATCATGGATTTAGCTGTTCAGTTATCTAAATTCATTGAAAATCAAAATACTTGTTCGTTTCAACACCTTAAACTCTATGTATCAATCTAAAGTCAATCGGATATAAACGTTGGCCTCTAGAGCGTCCACACGATTTTTTGAGGTGATCAAGGGCCATAACTCTGGCACTAATTATCGGAAATCGCTGAAAATCAATAGGCGTCTTCGTCTTATGACCTTAAACACTGTGTATAAATTTAAAGTCAATCGGATATTAACTTTGGCCTCTAGAGCGTCCACAAGATTTTTTGAAGTAATCAAGGGCCATAACTCTGGCACTAATTATCGGAAATCGCTGAAAATCAATAGGCTTCTTCGTCGTATGACCTTAAACACTGTGTATAAATTTAAAGTCAATCGGATATTAACTTTGACCTTTAGAGCGTCCACAAGATTTTTTAAAGAGATCAAATGCCATAACTCTGGCACTAATTATCGGAAATCGCCGACAATCAATAGGCGTCATTGTCTTATGACCTTAAACGCTGTGTATAAATTTAAAGTCAATCGGATATTAACTTTGGCCTCTAGAGCGTCCACAAGATTTTTTGAAGTAATCAAGGGCCATAACTCTGGTAGTTATTATCGGAAATTGCTGAAAAACAATAGGCTTCTTCGTCTCATGACCTTAAACACTGTGTATAAATTTAAAGTCAATCGGATATTAACTTTAGCCTGTAGAGCGTCTACAAGCATTTGTGGACGCCCCACCGACGGACGGACGGGGGCGACGACAATATACGACCACATTTCAATGTGGGCGTATAAAAATAATCATTAAAATCGGTCACAATCTAGTGAAGTCAATGTGATATTTCACTAGTAAACAACTTTGTCAGCACAAAAAACGTCAAAGGCAAAACTCAAATTTTTGAAATATTCTAAGACCAAAAATTCGAACTGTATCCTGGCTATCCTGAAATGTATTATTTTCAGAAATAGAAGACGCATTGAACATACTATTCCCTATTGTGTTTGTTTACAGGCCAGTAAATCTCGATATTTCACTATTCATCGTATTCACTTCAAAATGGCGACCATCAGTTGATCTGAATCAAAATTCTGCTCTGAAATTTTTTTAGGCAATATAACTTAGATTCTGAGAAAATAATAATAATAACTTTAACAAAAATATGTTGCCAGGCAACGTAACATACGCCCACATAGTAGCCAAATTGTCCGGGCAGTCAACAAGAGTTCACAAACAATTGTGGACAGACGGACGAACGAACAGGGGCGACAACAATATACGTCCACATGAAAATGTGGGCATATAAAAAATCTTAATAAAAGCTTACTTCTTTATCACAGGTTTCAATTTTGATTACAGTGCCATCCATATGATGATTGATCAGAGTTGTTACTTTCTGAAATATTATAAATCAAGAAATTAATGCATTATGAAATTAATTTGTTAATTTGACAAGCAATACTCTCTTTCAAAAATATTACAACAATGACGAAAGATTAGTTTAAATCAGATAATTATATACACCACTGTAGTGTTACCAAGAACAATGAACATTAATCGCCATCTCAAAACACATAAACTGATCCATACAATTCTATATATTGAAATCCATCTTTATTGGATATATTTTCTAGTATCTATAAATAAGAAAACAATACCAAAATTGGCCATAAATTAAATCGTAAGGTTCTTATATGATCTAACTAGAAGTGGACATATGCTTCAAATATTTGGATGAATTACTTACCATAAGAGTTCTAATAGAACTGCATGCCACAACCAAAATACCATCCAGTTGTAGGGTAGCTGTATAATATCTTTCTGCTTTTTCAGGGCTAAAAATGTAAGTTTATTGTTCATTAGTATATAGAATTAGATGTTTTTTTAAAAAGCCGACCGCTGCACAAATTATGAACTATTTAACAATAATATATATATCAACACTTAGTCCAGTATTATGTGGAATGCTGAAAAGCAATAGGGTTCATACTTCATCCTCTCATGACCCAGTGCCTCACTTCAAATTTAAACTGAAATGTGGGCTATAAAAATTATTTCCCCACAAACAATGTGTTACAAATAAAAAATCGTGATCAGTTTGTCTTTTAATTTATAAATGGACAGACCTTTCAATAATTGGGTTTATATTGCCATGGTTTTCTATACTTTGGTTCGAGTTACCATGGCTTTCCATACATGGGTTTAGATAACCATGGCTTTCAGTGTTGGTTTCATCAGATGGTTCTTTCTGAAAAATAAATATTCACAATATATTGGACATTAACTTTACAAGGCCCAAAGCCTATTTGACATTTAATCAAGAAACCATCACTAGTATTAAGTTTGAGATATGACTCAGGGATGTAGCCACGCTGGGCTAACCCTAGCCCGGCACTATTTCTTGCCGCCCAGCACAAAGAAAAAATCGAGGAAACCCGCCCAGTCCCAGTCGTATTTAAACCCATTCATGATTGATTCATCCTTCTCTCACTCTGTACAAAAACTCATCCTTCGAAATTTACCAGGGCAAACGGCAAAGCCATAGTCATAGTAAAAGTCGACGAAAACCATGTCTGCCACAGCATAATTTAATTTTGTGTGCCGTAGTTAACCCTTTCATCCTAAATTAGTTTTAAAAAAGGAGTATTCAATTTATAATTCTGTTCTACGGTCTATGAAATGAATGGTAAGCGTTTTTTACCGTATACCGGAGCCTGGTCTTATGACGTCATATGTGGATTGTGGGTTAGGATAAGGGCTGTGGCCTGCAGATTTCGCCACAGTCTACCGGAGCCTGGTCTTATGACGTCATATGTGGATTGTGGGTTAGGATAAGGGTTAGGCTTGGCCCAGGGTTAGGGTTAGGGCTAGCCCTGTCTACATCTCGAGACCAATTTACGACATTTCAATGTTAAAGTGTTGAATATCGTAAATGGTGTCGTACGTTCGGTTTTACGACCAATTTTTAATGTACTCATTCTAGCGTTAATTCTACCGAATCTAAATTAAATCCGAGAGACAGTTAGGCTACAGTCCATTTTATTTACACTTGCCACAAAACAAATATAAACAAGCCAACAGTGAGGCTGATGTCCCCCGCCGAAATCCCAAAATAAATAGAAGACACATATTAATTAATCGCACATTTATTTTTTTTCAATGTATCGAGCAATCAAACTGTACACAAAGTGTCATCCAAAAGTGTTTTATAAAGAAAAATGCTAAAACCGACGAGAAAAATGAAAATGTACCCTGGTTAGGGGGACCCTAAAGGCAGACAAAAGGGCCCCTCTGGCCAAGGGAATGGGCCCTCGTGTCCAAGTCAATCGTTTCTATACACTGTTACTGTCGAATCGATTACTAAATGAGAATGCAGTCATTGTATTGGCATAAAAATCATCAATCAAGATGAACCTAAGTTATCTTGTCCCAAAGTATCAACCAATCAAATTGCTTATCTCTGCTTACCCTAAGCGGAAAATGCTCATCTTCGAACTCCATCAAGGCATTGACCTAATAAGCATATACACCAAGTTTGAACATTTTAACTCAATTAGAAGGAGAGTTATTGTGTTCCA
The DNA here is from genome assembly GCA_948474765.1 of Patella depressa. Classification (NCBI taxonomy): domain Eukaryota; kingdom Metazoa; phylum Mollusca; class Gastropoda; family Patellidae; genus Patella; species Patella depressa. The sequence goes on from OX419717.1 coordinate 57,104,724, forward strand.
AAGTCTCGACTACTCTCGACCAATCAATTTGCGTATCGCTCTGCTTACCTTGAGCAGAAAATGCTCATTATCGAACTTAGTCAAGGTATTACTGTAATGAAACTATACACCAAGTTTCATCACTCTCACTTAATTAGAACTAAAGTTATCGTGTCCCAAAGCATCAACCAATCAAATTGCTTATCTCTGCTTACCCTAAGTGGAAAATGCTCATCTTCGAACTCCAACAAGGCATTGACCTTATAAGCATATACACCAAGTTTGAACATTTTTACTCAATTAGAAGAAGAGTTATTGTGTTCCAAAGTCTCGACCAATCAAATTGCGTATCGCTCTGCTTACCCTAAGCGGAAAATGCTCATCTCCGAACTCCATCAAGGCATTGACCTAATAAGCATATACACCAAGTTTGAACATTTTAACTCAATTACAAGGAGAGTTATTGTGTTCCAAAGTCTCGACCAATCAAATTGCTCTGCTTACCTTGAGCAGAAAATGCTCATTATCGAACTTAGTCAAGGTATTACTGTAATGAAACTATACACCAAGTTTCATCACTCTCACTTAATTAGAACTAAAGTTATCGTGTCCCAAAGCATCAACCAATCAAATTGCTTATCTCTGCTTACCCTAAGTGGAAAATGCTCAACTTCGAACTCCAACAAGGCATTGACCTTATAAGCATATACACCAAGTTTGAACATTTTTACTCAATTAGAAGAAGAGTTATTGTGTTCCAAAGTCTCGACCAATCAAATTGCGTATCGCTCTGCTTACCCTAAGCGGAAAATGCTCATCTCCGAACTCCATCAAGGCATTGACCTAATAAGCATATACACCAAGTTTGAACATTTTAACTCAATTACAAGGAGAGTTATTGTGTTCCAAAGTCTCGACCAATCAAATTGCTCTGCTTACCCTGAGCGGAAAATGCTCATTATCGAACTTAGTCAAGGTATTACTGTAATGAAACTATACACTAAGTTTCACCACTCTCACTTAATTAGAACTAAAGTTATCGTGTCCCAAAGCATCAACCAATCAAATTGCCTATCTCTGCTTACCCTAGGCGGAAAATGCTCATCTTTGAACTCCATCAAGGCATTGACCTAATAAACACATACACCAAGTTTGAACATTCTAGCTCGATCAGGAAGAGAGTTATTGTGTCCCAAAAAGTGTGACGGACAGACAGACAGACGGACGGACGAACCCATTTTAATAGTCCCCCAACTTTCTTCGAAAGGCGGGGGACAATAAGACGGCAAGGCGAGTGTACTGTTTTACTTATTTAATTTATTCACTATATTATATTCACCTCCCAATGTTAGATTTATTCAAGGTGGTCAACAAGCCACATAGGCTTAATGGTAGACCGAAGAAAAGGTATAAAAGGTATGACAGTATTTATTACGTTAGTCACTAATAATGTAAGAATGTAAGTACGACTACACTACCACTACAAGAGGCTTTTGACTTAGAATTTTTGAAACTGATCTTTTTTTTAGTAAATAAATTTGCAATGGTATATGTAATACCAATTACCATTTACATAAGTTTTTTTTAGCTCCCTGGAAGAGTCTCTATATCATTGATGAAATTAAGTTAATTTGGTAAAAATTTGAATATATAAATATGAAAGGAAATTTGATTTGCACTGAAGCAAATACAAAAGGCAACAGATGCTCTGAAAATACACCAAGAAGGATTGAATTTTCATAAAAGACCACGCCCCCTTTCCCCCCAAAATTTTTTCCTTGCTTCGCTCGGAATTTTTTTCCACCACTCAGCAAATCCTGGCTACATCCCTGTATGATATGTAAAGTAACAAAATGTTTCAACACTGGATTAGATATCTGCATTATACCTTTATTTGTCCTGATTTTAACAAATTATTCTGATTGGAATTACATTCTCTACTGCTACTAAACAACTGGTTCTTCTTTATTCGTGCTTCCTGAAATACATTATGTTGTAAGATAAATTAATTTCATTTATTAAACAAGCCTCAATTTGAAATCCTTTATAATAATGTCTTTGAAGATGAAAAAAGATAGGCTGGCACTGCCAGGCAGGATACGCCCACATTTTCGAGAGATGGACAGAGAACAAGCAATACCGAAAGTGATTTTTCCTACATCTTTAATTAAGTCCTGTATTTCATACTGTATTGGGAGCAGCCATTTAGTTGGTCAGTTCCAGTCTGATATAATTGAAATTCGAAACCGACAATGATTATGGTGTGACAGTACACAACCTAGAAATGTGACTTTTCATCAAAATCGGATAAGAATTGTGACCTGTAGAGAGTCCACAACCATGATATACCATATTTTTACACTATTCGTGTACAAACGGAGACCATTTCGTCCAGCAATTTTGGTACGATTTTTTAACAGTATTCGTGTACAAACGGCGTCCATTTTGTCTGTCAATTTTGGTCCGATTTTCCCGAAATTCAAACTCAACCTTCCTTACAGTGTAACGGTGATATAATCAAATGTTTTTTTAAATTGGATAATAATTGTGACCTCCAGAGGGACCACAAGCTAAAGAAAGGGGGATTTTGCGTATAACCAGGGGCCATAATTCAGGAAGTTACGATCCGATATGCACAAATATCGAAAAGAACCAAGATCTTTGGGTTATAACCATGAATTTCAAGTTTCATCAAAATCGAATTAAAATTGTGACCTTTACAGGGTCCACAACCTTGATATACCATTTTTTAACAGTATTCGCGTACAAACGGTGGCCATTTTGTATGGCAATTTTGGTCTGATTTTCCCGAAAATCGAACTCAACCTTCCTTACGGTGTAACGGTAATATATTCAAACATTTTTTTAAATCGGATAATAATTGTGACCTCCAAGCTAAAAAAAAGGCGATTTTGCGTATAATCAGGGGCCATAATTCAGGAAGTTACGATCCGATATGCGCAAATATCGAAAGGAAGCAAGATCTTTGGGTTATAGCCATGAATTTCAAGTTTCATCAAAATCGAATCAAAATTGTGACCTCCACAGGGTCCACAACCTTGATATACCATTTTTTAACAGTATTCGCGTACAAACGGCGGCCATTTTGTATGGCAATTTTCGTCCGATTTTCCCGAAATTCGAACTCAACCTTCCTTAGGGTGTCACGGTGATATAATCAAACGTTTTTTTAAATCGAATAATAATTGTGACCTCCAAGCTAAAAAAAAGGCGATTTTGCGTATAATCAGGGGCCATAATTCAAAAAGTTACGATCCGATCTGCGCAAATATCGAAAGGAAGCAAGATCTTTAGGTTATAACCATGAATTTTAAGTTTCATCAAAATCAAATCAAAATTGTGACCTCCACAGGGTCCACAACCTTTATATACCATTTTTTAACAGTATTCGCGTACAAACGGCGGCCATTTTGTATGTCAATTTTCGTCCGATTTTCCCGAAATTCGAACACAACGTTCCTTAGGGTGTAACGGTGATATAATCAAACGGTTTTTTAAATCGAATAATAATTGTGACCTCCAGAGGGACCACAAGCTAAAAAGGGTGATTTTTCGGACAATCAGGGGCCATAATTCAGGAAATTACATTCCGATAGCCGCAAATATCGAAAGGAACCAAGATCTTTGGGTTACAAACATGCATGTCAAGTTTCATCAAAATCGGTTCAAAATTGTGACCTCTATAGGGTCCACAAGCTAAAAACGTGATTTTTCGTACAATCAGGGGCCATAATCCATGAAGTTTTGATCCGATACATGCCAATATCGAAAGGAACCAAATCTTTTGGGGATAAACCTATATTTCAAGTTTCGTCAAAATCGGATAAGAATTGTGACCTGTAGAGAGTCCACAAACAAATTGTGGACGGACGGACATCCGGACGGACGGACGGACGTCCGGACGGACAGGGGCGACGACATAATACGTCCACATGAAAATGTGGGCGTATAAAAAGTTACTATTAATGAATATCAAAGACGGGTTGACAGGCAACGAAACAAGCTCACAGCAACTAAAATTGTCTAGGGCAACAACAAGGGTTGTTGTATATTTTCTTCTTTTGTAAGTGGGCGCATTTATAAGACACTGTGATATATTCTATATGGATCAGACATAACTTTTTGAAACAAGGACCATAACTCCAGAAGTAATTAACGAAAATTATTGAAATTAAATAGAATTCTTTGTCAACAATGAAAACATTTAAATTTCAAAAAGATCACAGCAATCAATTCATTTATGATCACAACCATGTGAGTTGATCAAATATGAAAGAAAGCATAAATTTCTATTTTCAAGTAAGCTTAATGCTTTTTACCTGATCAGGTATGCGGCGCGGTGCCCTGAATTTCGATACAGGTACTGTTGTTGCTGCCATTCTTGCTAGAATAAAGAAGTTTGATTGATTGATTAAACCATAATGGTTAAAAATAAGTTACACACAGGAAAAAAAAAAGTCTTACCGGATGTGTGAAGAAAAGAGTAAAGTCTAAATCTTTCCCTAAAACAACTAGGCCTATATAATTTTGAAAGCTACTGATCCTCATTTCCATTTATCTAAATTTGACACAGCTTAGTACACCTTAAAACCTACACATATAAGTTATTTAATTAATATAATTTCATAATCCTTGTAAGACATATAGAAATAGAAATTACAAATAAAACACTTATATGGATATACTACTTCTGAATTTATTAACAAGCTACGTTTCGATACTCATACAGGTATCGTTCTCAAGCAAATAATGACTAATAACAAAAATGTGGTACAATATATAGTTAACAAAATAAACAATGATATGAAACCTTACTATGATTAAGAAACCATTTATGAAGATCATAGGAAATTATTGTCTGATTAGAGTAATTAGTGTTCACTGATTGTCTAGTAAATCCACCCTTACTATGATTAAGAAACCATTTATGATGATCATAGGACTAATAACAAAAATGTGGTACAATATATAGTTAACAAAATAAACAATGATATGAAACCTTGCTATGATTAAGACACCATTTATGAAGATCATAGGAAATTATTGTCTGATTAGAGTAATTAGTGTTCACTGATTGTCTAGTAAATCCACCCAACGATTTGGGAGATAATGACCTGTTCAATTTTTAACAATATAGTTAACAAAATAAACAATGATATGAAACCTTACTATGATTAAGAAACCATTTATGATGATCATAGGAAATTATTAGTGTTCACTGATTGTCTAGTAAATCCACCCAAAGATTTGGGAGATAATGACCTGTGTCTCTGTTCAGTTTTGGTTGATGTTTTTGGATTTCTAGGGCTTCTCTGAGGACTCGGCTTTTCCATTCAGGAATGTTTCTAGCTAGGATTTTTGTGTTGTCCCATTCTATTTTGTGCCGTGCAATAAGGAATATGTAGGAGAAACATCACGGCCGATTTCAGTAAGGATAAAGGAGCACGCAACTGCAGTAAGAAAACAAGAAATTAACAAATCAGCAATAGCAGAACATATTTCGGAAAACCCACGGCACAAAATAGAATGGGACAACACAAAAATCCTAGCTAGAAACATTCCTGAATGGAAAAGCCGAGTCCTCAGAGAAGCCCTAGAAATCCAAAAACATCAACCAAAATTGAACAGAGACACAGGTCATTATCTCCCAAATCTTTGGGTGGATTTACTAGACAATCAGTGAACACTAATAATTTCCTATGATCATCATAAATGGTTTCTTAATCATAGTAAGGTTTCATATCATTGTTTATTTTGTTAACTATATTGTTAAAAATTGAACAGGTCATTATCTCCCAAATCGTTGGGTGGATTTACTAGACAATCAGTGAACACTAATTACTCTAATCAGACAATAATTTCCTATGATCTTCATAAATGGTGTCTTAATCATAGCAAGGTTTCATATCATTGTTTATTTTGTTAACTATATATTGTACCACATTTTTGTTATTAGTCCTATGATCATCATAAATGGTTTCTTAATCATAGTAAGGGTGGATTTACTAGACAATCAGTGAACACTAATTACTCTAATCAGACAATAATTTCCTATGATCTTCATAAATGGTTTCTTAATCATAGTAAGGTTTCATATCATTGTTTATTTTGTTAACTATATATTGTACCACATTTTTGTTATTAGTCATTATTTGCTTGAGAACGATACCTGTATGAGTATCGAAACGTAGCTTGTTAATAAATTCAGAAGTAGTATATCCATATAAGTGTTTTATTAATATAATTTCATTTAAAAAAATAAAATCAAAATATTAACAGTAGACATTCTCCAAGTTTGGATTAAAAAGAGGCCTACGAGTATCAAAAGATATAGCAATGATTATTGATGTTTTGTTTCGACTATATGTATATAAACAGTTCCAATTGCTTGCTCTCTGATAAAATTTCAATTTGAAGAATCCTTTAAAATTTAAATGACAATAGTGTCAACAAATCCATTATCTATGGCCTACTAACAAAACTGAACTATATGCATTATGTAATCTAAATATGCCTATTAGTATTAGGATGAATATTTAAATCGATCAAGATTTTAAATTTGAAAGATAATTAAAATGGATAATCAAGGATTAGTCTTGGATATCAGTACACTGTTATTACCATATTTAATGATCTAAGCAACTGAACTCCACCCAGAATAAAAAAGTAATTTTTTAATGAAAATTTTAATTTTTTTAACTAGAATAATATTGGTAATAGGCCTATGATGTATTTTCACACCTACTGGTTCACTTACTTCAATGATATCCTTGTTCAAAATAAAATAGACATTTAATTATGAGAATTTAATTACATCTTTCATTGATGGCAAGCCTGGAAAAGCATCTAAAATATCTAAAGGAAGTCTAGGCAAAATAACTTTTATATAAGAAATTTATCGTTTCAAGCTGCGTCACACTCAGTGATTGAGTGGTGCTTCGTTGACACTTTTTTGGTGACTTTGATTGACTCACTTTGAGTCGTGGCACACTGGCACCACCAACCAATACTGTCACAATGGAGACTCAATAATAATAATAATGAACACGAGGAAATAAAAGTGTTGGCCCACAATAAACTATGTCAATGAATAATAAACAAAGATGGTCAATCTTTACCACAAAATAATAACCCAGACACCTGTGCACTGACGACTGTCCGTTACGTGACAATTCCTGCTTTTCACGTGCATGTAATTGAGCGCCCTCTGCTTTATTTAGCAAGGGATACGGGTGGTCACTTCACACAGTAGGGGTGTTGGTTTAACAAAAAATGGAACCGTCCCATGGTGTTGAACCAATCAAGAAATAGAACCACCGACAGTCTCGCCTCCGCCAGCAGAGTTTTAACTGCAAGTTAATAAGGCCAACAGTACAATTAATTAATCGGATATATTGTGTTTGTTTTAAGGGTTTGGGTGTTGGAGCCATGAGAGATTATAAATAACATTTAATTCCCCATTAATATCATCAAGATGGACGGACAGACACTGTAGACAGAGCAAGCCCCGCTCCCCAACATCCCAATAATAAAAAGATGGTTTGGTCAAAATAAGACTTTATTGAAACAAGGCAAAATTGCATGCTGAGCAATAAAGGCATACATGATGAAATGATTTGTAACAATAAAATCCCAAAGCTCAAACCAACATAGTGTTAGTAAGTGTAAGTAATTATAGATGTTTTGCCCTTTGCTGAACTACTTCAAGTCGGAGGGAGATGGAGGGGTCTAAATATCGCTGATAGGAGTTGCTAGCCCAATCACCTTGAGTCCTGATGAGGTCAGCGGGGACATTGAAGTGCAAAGGACCCCCCCCCCCCCCTCGGCGAAAACTATGCCCTGCAAATTGAGAGGGATTAAGGCCTCATGATGCCAAGGTGCTGCGCAGCTTCCTCAAAAATTTGGGGTAAAGTAAGGGCACCAATTTCCCGTTACAGAGAATGTGAAGGCTGGGGCAGTAGGGGGGGGGGCAGGGTTGGCCGCAAAGGCTAGCCTGACGGCCAGAACAGGGCAGAGGGGGGAGTTGTGTATACTGGGGATAGGGATCAGCAGTTCTCGTTGCTGGAATTGAATAACTTTCGACCAGCGTACTCTAAGAAAACAGGCCAATGGGGTGAAACTAAAGTCTGGCCGTAACAAAACAGCAGTTACCTGCCACTGGAGCGCCAGGTAAGAGGTTGGATTTCCGGGAAAAAGAGAAAAACCCAACAAGACAGGCTGCCCAAAAAGTTAAATTGAGGGCGGAGCTAAAATTTAAGATTTTTGACATCCATAGAAGAATATCAGGCGTAATAGGTAATTTAGGCTTAATCACTTGTCCTAGTTGTCGACGGACACCCTGTAGGAAATTTTGTATAAGCCAGGAATCAACGGAATTGGGCAACCCCGTTTGTATAGGTGAAGCAACCGTACAACATTTAGATAGGCTTTAACGGAATTTAAACTTATACGCTGAGATAACCATGTAATATAGCACAGAAGATTCTGAGAGCTAATGTCAAGGGGCGAAATGTTGCTTTTACTGAAAAATGACAAATAGGAGTTCAACTGGCTTAAATAGCTTTTCTAGGTATTTTTTGCGAAAACCATACTGTTTAGAACGGACACCTGTCGATCTAGTTGTAGCAGGAAGGCTGACCGACGTTCTGAAAAACAAAAGATAAAGCACGACTAGACATGTGGTTACTAAAAGTTTGGACCGGCCCCTGATAACATTCATTGATGGGTACCATATGGGTACCATGTGTCATGTGATATGGGGCCATGATGGGGAGCCCATACCGGACCCCGACATTTTTGCACCCAACATCCATATGGGATCCATATGGGCTCAACCATATGGGTACTAAATGGGGTTTGTGTGGGGCCTATATGGATAACTGATTTAAAATAATATGGGTGCTATATGGGGCCTGTGTGGGACCTATATGGCCATGTTAAAAAATATAATATGGGTACTATATGGGACTCACATGGGGTACAAATAAATGATATATGGGCATAATATGGGATCCACATGGGTACTAAATGGGGTTTGTGTGGGTTCTATATGGGTAAATCATCTAAAATAATATGTGTGTAATATGGGACCTATATGGTCTTGATAAGACATGTAATATGGGTACTATATGGGACTCATGTGGGAGTACAAATCAATGTAATATGGGCATCATATGGGATCTGTGTGGATATGCCAGGATATTAATTTGGGCACTAAATGGATTTCCTGTGGGATTCTAAGAAATATTGTACTGAGCTTATTTGTGGTGACAACACATATTTGGACAGTAAACTATTTATACCAGACATTATAGCCGAACTTAGACTAATTTAATACAAGTATGAAATTATCTTTTGATATTACATGCTAAACACTATTTTAATGATAATATCAAGTGTGCTACACTCTAGTTCTAAGCATGGTTAACAACAAGTACCGAATCAGTCTAATAAAATAACAAAACTGTTTATTTGGTTTCATGTTTTATTATAATGCTTTTTTGGTAAGACAGTTGAAATTCGTTGGGATCTCCCACCATCCCTGCCCCTTGAATTAGCCAGGAAGCAACTAACAGCTGTTTTGATTTCTTCGTTTGTAGTGTTCACAAACATTGGATTTCTTCTGACCAACTCTGCAATTCAAAAGAAAAGCACATTGATTAGGTCTGTTGATGTGCAGCCTGACAAAGTAAGACAACTCTACCCATATTTTGCGCCGATATTGAATTCAATCAATATCTTTGGGATACAAACACATATTTTAATTTTCATAAAAATCGGATATAAATTCTGACCTGTAGTCTCCACAAACAGTAATTAATACAAACAGAAACTCACCATTGTCTTTTGGTCAGGAACATGTGAAATAGTTGACCAGTGCTAATGTTGTCATTTTAATTCTTTAATCTGTTGTTTCAAACGGATTAAGCTGTAAAAAGACCAGATTTAGCATTTATTATATCTTTTGTTTTAAAGTGCGTTTATTTCATCTTTACCAAATTCAGTTATATATATATGTCATTTGTATTTCGTTGTATAGCTGATAAAACTTTCAAGCGTTTAGTCCAGCGAGAGCAAGAAACATATTTTGCCATGAAAATGGAAATAGTCACCTTTCTGGAAATGACAGCTTTCTTGTTTTAGAGTTTACCAATATTCTGTCAAATCAAAATAACTAAGAAAAAAAGAAACATCTATTCAAATCCATTCTTATATTATTACAAAACTTTTGTATAAATACTTTGATGCACTTGTATATTTCCACAGAAAATGATCAACTCATTTGTATCAGTTATTTTCCAAAAGACATTTTTTCGAAATATAGAAACTTTAAAACCTTTCATTTAATTTGTTTTACCCAAAAGCCATTAAGCTTATTATAGTATGAAAGGATGGGAAAAATTTACCTTTGATTAAGTTTTGTGAACTGATTTCAGAGATGTGTACCACTTTCAGCAGTTTCTTCTTGTTAGTACTAATAATATACATACTTCTACATTGTAGAATCTAAATTTCAGCCAGTGACCAAACAGACTTCAAGAGACTAAATTGGTTGTTAATGATGACTTGCTGACAGGTTTTCATGGGTGGCTTGGTGACCTCCACAGTAAAGTTAGATATTATATAATTTGTGTACAGAATCTGCTATAGTCATTAAAATCGTACTAGCAAGATACTACCAGCCATGATGTATTCATAATAAATTTGAGTTATAACGGGTCCTATTTGGCTTTTTTTAAAAAGAATAAGTATTAGCGACTCTTTTTGCTTTAAAGCTCCACAAAGACGGGCATTTGATTCGAAAGGCGGGGTGGAGTATTTCTTAAAGTGAAAACATGTATCACAATTTCATTCATAAATAAACTCTATTTTTTTTTATTCATGGTAAACATATTATTATAGTCTGTCATTTGGTATACCAGTCAGTTAGGAGAATTTTACTGTAATCTATATAATCTCTGCAAAGTCCATATCAGTGCATCACTAAATTTTTAGTGTTTCGACTGTTATTTTATTTAAGATATAAAAGCAATTTCTGTACGACAGTAGACTAAATCGTCTACCTATGGAGTAACTATTTATATTACACGTAAATCTTCAGGGCAATTCCACGTCAAAGTATACAATTAGGTGACAAATTTAATTAATTGAAAAGTTGGTCAATGTTTACGTTCTTAATGTCGAATTTGTAAATTTTTTGTATTTTCTTACTTTGTGTTTGTTTGATTATTCTGAATCACAACGAATGATTTGGCATTTATTATCTGACAATGTATATAAACATGATATTTATACATTAAAATATAAAAATAATATAGTTTTGCAAAAGTAACTAACAATGAAAAATATTACTATGAGAACCTGCGCCTGTTACCAAATATTTACATTTTTTCTCTCTCATTCATATGATTTATGTATGGAATTGTTTAAAACTTCATTATCTAAAGCAAGAATAACCCATTCTTATAATACTGTCCATAAAAAGAAAAGATTTAAAAAAATTCTCAGTAAACTTTGGTTTTCATAGATGCACGTCCAGTCCATTAATTTTCACAGTATTTCATGTAATCAAATATTTACAGTTTATCTCTCATTCATATTTATTTATGGAACTGTTCAAAAACTCATATTCAAAGCTAACATCACCCATTCTTGATATTATGACCGTAAAAAGAAGACATTTGACAAAATTCTCTGATTCACTTGCGGGATTTCAAAGACGTATGTTCGTCAGCTACCAAAATTTTAGGGTCACAATATTTTATTCAAGGAGTAATGTTTTTTCGAAAGTAACTGCTCCATTAATTCAAATGAGTTAATAATTATTATTATGTATCAGTCCGATTATTTGAAAGTTTACATATCTCATGTAATGGGTTTGCAATTTGCACTCGTACATCTGTTACAAGAAAATATGTACGTCCGTTACCACAATAATTTCTAATTTACTGGATTACAAGAATCCAAATGTGACCATACAGTAGACATTTAGTATTAGTGTCCTTTTTTACAAGCAGAAAAACTTTTCAATTCCACCGGACAATTCAACTATATGTTCATGCAGGCAAATCATGGTGCTCATTTCTGTACATATGTCAATTGATATTTTAATCATATGTTTTAATACTAAATAAAACCAAAAGGTTAATTATTCATGGTTAGATAATATTGGAAGTAATACAAATATGACGAGTTCTAAATGTACGTTTGTTACGGTGGAATTGCCCTTTAGCAGATTTAACTGTAGAAACTACATCAAAGAGAAATTTGAAAGATATTTAGACAGCCTCTTTCTCATTTGGAAAACTGCGTGTAATCTTGCACAAACGTTTAAATGATATTAGATTCATGTTGAAACAGATACAGGTGTTAATTAACCCCATATGGATACCACATTGGAATTACAATGTAGATATATATTATATAGATATATTGGCCCCTGATACACGCGTGGGTAATCCCATATGGATACCATGTTGAACCCACATACGTAATACACATGAATAAGGTCATATCATATCCATACCACGCAGATTCCAGGTGCACATGTTGGTAATCACATCTGCGCATATCGGTTCAAGGTACATACAACTAAAAGTGTGGGTTCAATAATGAGCTAACATATGCAAATACGTAATCCCATATGAATGCCATGTTGGCCCCAGATTTACAAAAATTATCATGTAATCCCATACAGATACCATATTATCCCCAGATACACAAATGGGTAATCCCATATGGACACCATATTGGCCCCATGTTTACAAAACAGAGCTTTAATGTGGGTAATACCATATAAATCCCATATTGGCCCCAGATATGATATAAACACTATAAGGTCAGATTATCAATGTAAGAAAGAAGTTCATGTAACCATCATATCATTTGGCGTATCTCTGGGATATTATTATATATGAAAATAAAGTGTATTTGCCTACATTTGTATGTGGGAAGATAATATGGGTTCAGTATGGGAACCATGTGGTATGATCTGGGCCCACAGCTCATTTTCTCCCCATAATGGTCCCCACATTGCAATGTTTATGGGGCCCATATGGATACCATATTGGACCCAGACCTATTTAATTATTTTATATGTGGTAAATAAACCATATATATTATTTTGGATCCAGAAACACATGTAGGTAACTCCATATGGATACCATATTAGAATTAGATATATTATATGTGGGGGAAATGCCATATAGATATATTGACCCCAGATACACGTGTGGGTATTTCCATATGGATACCATATTGGGCCCATGTACATAATATACAGGAATGTTGTTATACCATATCCATACCACACAGATTCTGGTTGCACATTTTGGTTCAAGGTATAAACAAATAAAAGTATGGGTTCAATAATGAGCTAACATACCCAATCCCATATGGATACCATGTTGGTCCCAGATATACAAAAGTTAATATGTAATCCCATAAAGATACCATATTATCCCAGATACAAACATGGATAATCCCATGTGGACACCATATTGGCCCCATGTTTACAAAAACAGAGTGGTTAATGTGGGTAATCCCATATACATCCCATATTGGCCCCAGATGCACAAATGGGTAATCCTATATGGACACCATATTGGCCCCATGTATACAAAAACAGAGTTGTTAATGCGGGAAATCCCATATAGATCCCATATTGGCCCCAGATATACACACTATAAGCTCAGATTATCATTGTAAGACAGAAGTAAGCATTATATCATTTGGCTTGTCTCTGTGATATTAATATATATGAAAATAAAGTGTATTTGCCTACATTTGTACGTGGGAAGATAATATGGGTCCAGTATGGGAACCTTGTGGTATGATCTGGGCCCACAGCCCCTTTTTTTCCCATATGGTCCCCATGTTGCAATGTTTATGGGGGCGTATGGCAAGAGAACAACTGCCCAAAGTGGCCCAGTATATGGAGCCGAGATAAACCGTCCGCCAAGGTATTAGCATGGACCTACACACCGAGAATATGCCTATAAGGCAAGTCACTCTCCCAATGAACATAAAACCAATCACCGTTGTAATAGCCACCACCTGCGACGGGGCAGGCATCCGTTGTAATGCTGGTTACCGGAAAGGTTGAAAGCAATAGGGTCTTCCCATTAAACGAAGCGATGCAATCGTGCCACCATTGAAGATCTAACAGTAAGTGTCCCGCGACACGGACACGATGTCTCTTCTGTTCATCACATTAAGGATCCGTCGGGTAAATACTCGCCCGCTACGGATCACGCTATTCAGCTTTCCAGCAAGCGATTGCAAATAATGCTTGGATATGCGATGCAAAGTTAGGGTGTGTGCTATATCTGTCCTTAACTCACCCAGCTTTTCTTCTGGCAATCGAAGAGACGTATCACGAGAATTGATTTCAATGCCCCAATACACTAGACATTGACACGGGTCCACAACTTTTTTCCAATTGATAGCGAATCCTAGGTTGCGAAGTAGCTTTATTAACACATTCAGCGCCTCTGAACATGTCTCCTTTGATGGATAGCACAGGAAAAAATTTTCTAAGTACACAACGACATTAAGGTAACCAAGACGACTCATGAGTTATACGGTGAAAGATTCCTGGGCTACGCTTGGCACCAAAGGGGAGTTTACTGTCGAAGAAATACTGCCAATTGCCATCAATTAACCAGTGGCTTGTCTGCTATGCTGGCTTATAGGCACAGATAATATATGCTGATTTAAGGTCACATTTTGCTAAAAAAATATCCTTGCTTAACAAGATTGGCTGTGTCGTCAAGAGTTTGAAAACGGTGATGTTCTAACCTCGAGACATAGTCATTGACGGCTGACCCCGAGGGATAACTATACAATCATGGATCAGCCGTACACCACCGTCTGATTTCGGAATGACCCTGATGGGGCTGACGATTGCTGGTTTTTCGGCTGTCGGAATGGGAATGTAGTTCCCATTCATAGTTTCATCTCGAATCTGAAGAGAGGCTTTTGTAAAATAAACACTAGAGGGCAAGGCAGAAGTATGGTTGTTTGACTCAACAGGTATCGGGCACAAATCCGGATCAATGATGTCGAACCCATTGCGTATTCCACCCAGCAAAATTTCCCGATCGCGATCGCCATACAAGTACTCTGCCCAGGCGGGGAACGCTGCTTGAATACCTTTTCATGGCAACTGTATGGGATGCGAGGCAACTAGCTTCTGGAGGGCTGGGTGGCCGGGCCGTTTTTTGGCATCTGGTTATGGCAAGAGGCTGGATGCAGTTGGTAACACTCAGTAATATTGCACACATGTCGAAATCTGCAGTCGGCTAAGTGACACCCGCGGGAATTAAAGTTTCTGCAGATAATGTCCCCTGTACTGGTGAAGGCACTACTGCTGGATGCATGACTATGTGACGGAGCGGCCCTGCCACTGGTCCGATTTGGATTAGTGGTTGTAGCTTTTTGAGCCTTTTCTTGGAAGTGCAGTGTCTGGAGGTGGCTCACCATTGTGCCCCATCTAAACTTGTGCGCCGCTTGCAGCTGCCAGTATTCTCGGTCATAATACAGCGCCGATATTCTATCGAAACGGGCGAATAGCTCCAACACACGTGTAGTGTAGGACAGATAGTCCTTAATGTGGTTTACAGACATACCTGAGTCCATATAGGTCACTAAGATGGCTGTATTTGCCAGAGCCCATTGCGCAATAGTAGTGGCCTCTAACTTGGGTTTCAACCCCAAGTCATTTCCTGATGAGATTAATCAATATAGACAGGCAGCCCAGAGCACTTTGGTCAAGGTACCTTGCTGCTTGCAATATCCGAGTATCGGTAGGCCACGAATATACTATAGTATTTTAACAGTGTAAATCTTCGGTAATAAATACACACTGGAATTATCCTTTAAACTGTTTAATACCGGAAAACATAAAATATCATATACACAGAACAGCACATCCGACTGGCAGAGTGACTTCCAGGATGAAACCTAGAATCGTGAATGAATGTACAATTCGGTATTTTAGGAAGCTCGTATCTAAGGATTAAATTAAATATACACAATTAACGAATGTAGGTAATGATAAAACATAAAAGACAAAAAATACATATAATAGAAATAACAAGGATTAAGCTTATCAATATCATACTGTCTAAACTATTAATGACTTGGCTGTCCACCATCGGTTACCAAGTTACATGATAATGGCTTCTAGTATAATCGCTTTTAAAAGATATCTATTGAAAATTAAATAAGTTATTAAAATAACACATGGGACATTGAATGAATGGATGAAATAATAAAGAAACAAATGAATAAATGAACGAATTATATCCGTATTACAGTATTCTACTTTTTGTAGGAAAATCTATAGGCCTACAGTTATGTATATCGTGTAGTATTCTGTAATTGGGGGGAGGGGGTGAATATATTTTGCCCATGATTTCTTCAAAATTGATAAGCTTATTTTTTTCACTCATGGATTAATCTGAATTCTGTTGATAATTCACCCGTCGGAACCATGGCCATTTTTTTCATGGAAACAAATTTTCATAAATCATTACGTAACGGACAATCGTCATCAGGTCTCTGTGTTATTATTTTGTGGCATTGGGCAGTGGTAAAGATTGGCCAATCTTTAATGAGTTAATTCGAATTCCGCGTACAACATTATTTTGGAATAACGTGATTATGATGAATCCTACAGATTGCATTTTGGTGAAACAGAATGGACGTCAGGAGCTTTTAGGGTCATCAACTAAATCAAATTAGCCCCCTTCTCCGAGAGCCGAGATAAATAAAACCCGTACTAACCCGTGGATATATAATCGAACGTCTAACGAAAAAATTAATATTGTACGCGGAAGTTGAATTAACTGATTTCTGATAGGAGTAAAAGGGCTTCATGAATAATGTGTCTGAGATCTCCTCAAGCACTGCAGAGTTTTTTTTTTTATGTTATCCGAGGTAGGCTGGAAGGATGATATATATTTGTAGGCTGAAGTTTACTTACAGCGTCAGTTAACCGAAAAAGAAGGGGATTTCGCGTTCTTATCTTGTAGATTTTTTGTTTTGCGTAGTGTGACCCTCCTGCTACTACTATTTAGTGTTATGTTCTAGTTAACGTGAACCAATATTCGAATTAACTCATTACTAACTCTGTGTGTGTGTGTGTGTGTGTGGGTGGGGGTAGTGTGTGTTTTTGATGACATCTGAGCATAGGCGTACGGGCTCGATGACGTTTAGGGGGGGGGGGGGCAGAACCCGAGATGCCCGAAAAAAATTTCGGGTAAGACTGGGAGAAAATTTTGAAAATTTAACTGCCGCAAACGTGTTTTCCTGCTATTCCAGGCTGTGAATACAGGAACTTCAATTTGGTCCAATAAAGCCTACCTGGCTGACCGGAATTCCAAACAACCAATTAATTGTCGCTGCATTCGGCGGTAAACCCTCCCAGTGAAAATTTTGAAAATTTAACCACCGCAAATGCGTTTTCTGCTATTCTAGACCGTGAAAACTACAAAAGTATTCAATGGTTTTCTTACCGAAATCCCACCCTGAATTCCAACCATCCAATCAGACTGATGCAGCTGCATTCACAAATAATAATCGATGCCCGAAAAATGTCGCACAAAGAAGAGTGACTCCAGGCAACATTTTATAGTCAACTCAGTACAAATTGGTATACGTATTCAATTAAAAGAAAAGTAAAATAAGTGTTATATTAGGACTCGATAACAAAGCAAAACTAGAAATGCCCGAAAAAACTTCGGGTTTACAGACAGCGGAACTGACCTTGTACGAACCCCTAAAGAAAATTTTGTAATGTTTGACAGCGGCAAACGCGTTTTCCTGCTTTTCCAGCCCGTAATATTGATGTTTTATTAGATTTCGGTAGATGAAATAATTTATTTTTTTTTACTTAACCCGTCTGCCCGAAAAGTCAGCTTGCCGAAAGTTAGGGGGGCAGCTGCCGCCCCTGCCCCCCTGGCTCGCCTATCCATCTGAGGTTGGTCGACGTACGCACAAAAGTGATCGGTGTATTATAAAGTCGGATTAAATCGTTATTTTGGTCATTTCACCTAATGGCCTCCCACTCCCACGTTCTTATCCGGGATAGAATGGTATTTCGCATTCTTAAGTTAGTGTTGTGCTCTAGCAGGCCAATAGTGAAACTTTTAACGAAAAAAATAATGTTGTAGGCGGAAGTCGAATTAACTCATCTCTCAGAGCATCCACAACTTAAGAATCAAGAGTATCGGACACTAATGTCCACTCATCTAGGCCAATAGTGAAACTTTTAACGACAAATATAATGTTGTAGGCGGAAGTCGAATTAACTCATCTCTCAGAGCATCCACAACTTAAGAATCAAGAGTATCGGACACTAATATCCACTCATCTAAAAATTTTGTATGCGATTTTCGAAACAACCTATACCTACTAATATAGAAAAAAATAGTTTTAAGATTAACCATGGTTTTCAATTTTGAAATTTAATATATTTTCCAAAGTGTAACCTTTTTATACGCCCACATTTTCAAGTGGACGCATTATGTCGTCGCCCCTGTCCGTCCGTCCGTCCACAATTTTTTTGTGGACTCTCTACAGGTCACAATTCTTATCCGATTTTGACAAAACTTGAAATATAGGTTTATCGCCATAAGATCTCGGTTCCTTTCGTTATTGGCATGTATCGGATCAAAACTTCATGGATTATGGCCCCTGATTGTACGAAAAATCACGTTTTTAGCTTGTGGACCCTATAGAGGTCACAAATTTGAACTGATTTTGATGAAACTTGACATGCATGTTTATAACCCAAAGATCTTGGTTCCTTTCGATATTTGCGCCCATCGGATCGTAATTTCCTGAATTATGGCCCCTGATTGTCCGAAAAATCACCCTTTTTAGCTTGTGGTCCCTCTGGAGGTCACAATTATTATCCGATTTAAAAAAGCGTTTGATTATATCACCGTTACACCCTAAGGGAGGTTGAGTTCGAATTTCGAGAAAATCGGACCAAAATTGCCATACAAAATGGCCGCCGTTTGTACGCGAATAGTGTGAAAATATGTTATATCAAGGTTGTGGACCCTATAGACATGACGTATGTTTATAACCCAAAGATCTTGGTTCCTTTCCATATTTGCACCCATCAAATCGTAACTTCCTGAATTATGGCCCCTGATTGTCCGAAAAATTGCCCTTTTTAGCTTGTTGGTCCCTCTGGAGGTCAAAATTATTATCCGATTTAAAAAAAACCGTTTGATTATATCACCGTTACATGGTAATTAAGATTGAGGTAAAATTTCGTGAAAATCGGACCAAAATTGACAGACAAAATAGCCGCCGTTTGTAGGCGATTAGTGTGAAAATATGTTATATCAAGGTTGTGGACCCTATATAGGGGTCACAATTTTGAACCGATTTTGATGAAACTTGACATGCATGTTTATAACCCAAATATCTTGGTTCTTTTTTCGATATTTGCGCCCATTGGATCGTAACTTCATGAATTATGGCCCCTGATTGTCCGAAAAATGACCTTTTTTAGCTTGTGGTCCCTCTGGAGGTCAGAATTATTATCCCATTTAAAAAACAGTTTGATTTTATCACCGTTACATCATAATAAAGGTTGAGGTGGACTTTCGTGAAAATTGGACCTAAATTGACTTAAAAAAATGGCTGCCGCTTGTACGCGAAGAGTGTAAAAATATGGTATATCAAGGTTGTGAACCCTGTAGAGGTCACAATCTTCATTCAATTTTGATGAAATATTTGTGCATATCAGATTGTTACTTCCTGAATTATGGCCCCTGATTGTACGAAAAATGACCTTTTTTTTAGCTTGTGGTCCCTCTGGGCTCAGAATTATTATCCCATTTAAAAAAAACCGTTTGATTATATCACCGTTACATCGTAATGAAGGTTGAGGTCGAATTTCGTGAAAATCGGACCAAAATTGACAGCTGTTCTTGTCAGGCCATCCATCCTTCATCACTAACAAAGGGAAACCACGCCTGAAAATCTAGATGAACTTTGTCACCCAATGCAG
Organism: Patella depressa; assembly: GCA_948474765.1. Lineage (NCBI taxonomy): Eukaryota > Metazoa > Mollusca > Gastropoda > Patellidae > Patella > Patella depressa. Next base: position 57,124,756 of record OX419717.1, read on the forward strand.
GGATCAAACACCCAACCTCAAGGCTACCGAGCCAGCATCTAGCAACATGATCCCCAGTCGAATTTGAAGCCTACTGAAATTAACCTTTTATAACCCAAAGATCTTAATTCATTTCGAAATTTGCACATATCAAATTCTAACTTATGATGTAGGAAAAATCACTTTCGGTAGGCTATTGCTTGTTCTCTATCCATCTCTCGAAAATGTGGGCGTATCCTGCCTGGCAGTGCCAGCCTATCTTTTCTAACCTGAACATCCAATTAAGGGGCGTTTACTGACAAACTCTAAACACTATAACACTAACTTTTAGTTCTGACCTCACCCAATGTCGCCTTAGCCTATTTTTAATTTTAAAACAACTTCTATTTAAACAAGCTCTCAAAAATATGAAATGAAATAAGAAAACATTTGAAAAAAAAAGAAACTCAAAACAACAACATATTTAATTCGTATTAGATTCAGTATTAAACGGAGCTCCGTGTTCAGCATCCCAAGCCGTCTTCATTATCCCAGTTGGAGCAAAACAATAGGACGTTAAACCCCATTTCATCTCATTACACTTCTTTAAAATCGTCCATGCAGTCATAGAACTGTACTGATCTATGATGCAGTTTATGTCCTATTCATTATTACGGTGTGGTAATATTCGGGCGTGTTACTCTGAAAGTATAGCTGGAGCGGAACAGGACTGTGTGACACCATGAAAATCATACTTAAAGGGGATGGTTGGGGCGGTCTACAGATGGCGCGTGATTCCTTTATTTTTACGCATCTGATTATGGTGAAACATCAAAAACATAAAGCGAGATTTTCATAATATAAACATGTGCTATGAAATTATATTTATATTGGTATACAGTATTTAATGATAGGGTTTACATGACAAATGATATTTAATGTCTATTTTTAAACATTTCATTAACAAAGGTTGCAACATCGTTATATAGGCCTACTGTATATGGTCCAATTTTACAGTGACGGCTTAAAAGGGCGCACGGCTCCATTTTGGGGAAATTTGAAATATTATATGAATGAATGTAATGTGATTTATATTCAATTTTTGAAAAAAAAAATCGTAATTTCTAATCAATTGTGAACAGTTCGAAATGAACCCCAATCGTTTACGCCTGCATAGTGCATTCTGCATGTTTTTTGGGGGTTTTTTTTTGGGGGGGGGGGGGGTAATAATTGTTTTGTCGTTTGCGAATCAACCTTTACTTATTACTTCTACGTTGTGTTGTGCGATTTTTTTTATTTTTTCTTTACAAAATGACACCGAAACCATAAGGTACACGACTAGTGTATTGTACTGATTATAAAATGTTAGTTGGACCTTAAATATTGGATAATAGGATCCTTGGATATATAGTTTCACGACAAGGTAACAACATCCGTATTGATTGAAATTGATCAATATTGAATTCTATATAATTAGTGTTTTTAATTTCGAATTGGAAAATACTGAGTTAGAGACTTAGCTCCTTTGAAAACTTTTGTCTGAGAATGGAAAAGAACGCGTGTCTCGTATATTCAGCTTCACCGCTGTTACATTTTACACAGGTCTTCTTATCCATATGGGAATGAATAAAATGTCCTGTAAATTCAAATATTTCTCATTATCATAATTCCTCTTGAATTTATGATAAAAAAAAACTTTTTGACCATTCTTTGGGCCTGAAATGTTATATAAGACATATATTAACATGAACGGGGCTTGATCAACACTCAACACAAGATTTTCACTGGAATTGAATCCGATTTGCTGCTCAACTCTCTTTGATGAATTAATCAAAAATGGATAATTGAGACTATATTTTATCGTCCCTACTTTAGAAATTATGATCGAGGTTAGGCCTAAAATTCAAACGGTTGAGAGTGGAGCAATTTGAAATTTTCAGAATATTTTCTTTACATTATCTGGTTTGTAACTATTGCAGTGAGAACTGTCTGCTCTTTATCTAGTCTTCTATAATGTATCTTTAATTTATCCCCTAGCACAACTAATCTTCTTGTTATTCTTCGACTGGGGTAACACAAGTCTACGATCCGCATGAAACTCTGCATGTTATTATTGGACAGCTGTGCATCGATTGGCGGACATCCCAAATTTAAAACACAATACAGGTACATACAAAATTATTATCAGGTCCTCGACTCACACCATTTAAAGCTGGGGCTTGTCTTTGCATTGCAGGCCAGCGGATCTAATTCAAATCCAGGCTTGCGATAACATCGAGGGTTGATTATGGTTTGGATAAGTAAATTATAATGTCTAATTAATAATTTAGATAACATTTCAGGACTAAAAAAAGACCTGCAATAGGCACATGTATCTCTTGTTTAATTATAGGGATGCGCTGAAACTGGATGTTTTTATTGTTACATGTACTTGCTATTGGGATTTGTTTGCATTGAGTTTAGAGCAAGTGTAAACAATATAGATGCTATGATATTCTAAGACCACGTTTCTCAACCTTTTCTCACCGCTCACCCCTAAATGAATTCTCAACCAACCCATTTACCCCCAGAGTTTTGAGGATGTTACTGATCGCGGCGCTGTGGCCGGCGAAGCTGGTCACCGCGAGCCCCGTAGGCGCGAAGCCCGTCGAGGAGGGTCAAGGGGCTCCCCCCCCCCACTAGGGAATTTTTAAGAAATTGGAGCCTGGAAATGTGAATTCCAGCCATTTCAGGCACTCTTCAGGCGTTTCATAGGAACTTGAAAATGGCCTTTTTCTATAGAAGCCATCCGACATGAACCGCGGATCCTTGCACGGGCTTGCACCCCATGACCACATTGACATTGAATATGGAATGAATATGGATCGGGACAGTGTTTGAGAGTGTTAATCTCAACTGCACAACCTTTATATGATCATTTTTTAAGTTACTGGGAGTGTGGTCATTAACCCCTCGGACGCGAGCCATTCCCCCCTTGGGGGTGAATTCACCCCAGGTTGAGAAACGCGGTTCTAAGAAATTAATTTACATAAAATTACGAGAGATTATATAAAGAACTGGCAACGCTCACTATAATAGTTAAAAACTATATAATTTAAATTGATCCACTTTGAATTGAAATTTTCGGTCAATTCTCAATTTTCATTACGAAAGTCGGCACGATAAAATACATAACCTCGATTATCGAGTTCATGATTAAATCATGAATTAAAGTTGAGCAGCAAATCTGATCATAATCCAGTAAATAACGCAGGCTAGCGTTGAAGTCGAGGGTTGACTATTGTCTGGATAAGTTAATTATTGTCTAATTAATAATTTGGATAACATTTCAGACTTTAATTTCAATGTGCTTATTGGGCTTTCAACGGTTTGCGTTCTAGTAACCAATCTAAACCGCCCGAATCTCGCCACTGAAGAATTTGCTCTCAGTTTTGTGACGTCACCCAAAATTAGAAGATGGCGTTGACGTAGACACTCCCTCGGATCAATGCTGAATTTCTATATTTTTTGTGTAGATGTGACATTTATCTAAATCAATCACCTTCAATAAATGTGCTAGGACAATAAGAGTGTGCAACCATGGCGGCACCAAGTAATATACCAAAAGATATTCAGGGTAAACGTTCTGTTCTAAACTAAAGTTATCCGAGAGCCTTGACTTAAAATGTTTCCCGTTTGTTTTGATTTAGCTATGAGTATGACTAACTATGCCATAAAACCACCTGTAAATTATCTTGCTTATTAATTATTAGGGATTATTATAACATCTTAACAATTTGATTTTAGATAGTATTAAAGATGTGATGGATAAGCGGATTAAACTGGGGATTAAACGAATGGTTCGACAAGAAATCAGGAATGACCGTACAGAAAATCGAATTTTGGTAAGTCATCTACTCATGTCGACCTACTCGGCCTAGACCTATAGCATTATCTATCTTATTCTTACTAAGTACTGCTATTATTAGTACTAGATATTAACTTAATCTGTCTTTTTGCAAACACTACTGTCACTACTAAAAACAGCATAGATATTAAAATATGTCACCCAGTGTCCGAAACAAACATTTTCCAAGCACAGGCCCGCAGGACCTGTGCGACACATGATCACATGGGTCCTTCAGGTAACACGCAGGCCCAACCAATAATAATTATTTATAGTTTCCATGTATAAAGCTATGGTTTAGTAACTTGCGAAGGAAAAAAAGAAGACACAAATTAGTGTGTCATTTCAATTTATAAATGGAACAAATCTATTCATGGCTACATTGGGTTTTCCATATTAACCTACGTAAACTTCAAATATTTACAAAAAACCCCCAAACAATTAACTGCCCTAGATTGTTAGCACAATAGCCCAGAATTGAGTCAAAAGAGGTCCGTAAGAAATGTTTTTAAAATCATCAGTCTCCATTACGTTTAATAAAAGGCCGGCCCACAACTACACTGTCGGAAAATTTAATACACGTTTCGGCTTCATGAAATTCATGTCAGTAAGCCTAATATTCCTGAATAAATTACTGTCTTCATTTTTTGGATGCATACAGCACAATAGTATTTTTTCATAACACAAGTTTTAATTTTTGTCTGTCACGTAACTTTCAAATATGCATTTATTCATTCGTCCATGATAGACACACGGCACTGTGGTCACGTGGCAACCATAATTGAAATTGCTTTAAAATAAAATTCCGTACGACTCCAGATGCCTTTCAAAAATAATAACGACAAAAATTCAACATGGTTAAAATTAAGCCTCTGTCAGCATGTGTATATAAAAAATCATAACGGTAGATGCAACTTAGAATTAAACGTAGCATCGCCGGCTTATTGACCTAGAAATTCCAATCAATCAATGTCACATGCGTCATCGGCGGATTTGGCAATGGCGGAAAAAAATATAATATATATTATTATTAATGATTGTTTCTCAGTGTATTTGGTGTTCTATCAGAAGATTATATTCAACTAAGATTTAAATGTCACTAACAACTGGTCAGCGAAACCATTAAACGTATAGTTATCAGTTTAATATCTACCGGTACCTGGAATTCATATGGAGCGTCGAAGGAAGCGCGATTATCGAACGAGATGCACAAATAAGAGGCTGGTTACGCGAGTCAGTTTGGAAAAACATCAGCTTCCGTCATGTCGATGACAAGTAAACAATAACCGTTAACTATCGGAGGCTCTGTCGTTGCGTTTCAATGACAGTTCTACCATATCCAGAATTGTCGAATGAGGACACTAACTATGCGCGCTAAGAAGACGAAGGCCCGGCGGACCCGAGTGAAATAGGCAAGCAGGAGTCCTCCGATAAATCAGTCGGCCTCGGGCCTACGGACCGACGTTTGTGTCGAACACTGATGTCACCCTCTTCATAGTTTCCATACATTTTTCATGAGCATTTAATTCAGATTACCTGTCATTTCGGACTTACGACATTTCGGATACCAAAAAATATGGCCTTGATGTTTCGGACTCGGGGTATATGACATTTCGGACTCGGGTATATGACCTTTCGGACTCGGGAATAAGTTGAAAGGAAAGGTTGAACACAACTGTCAAATCAATACATAATACGCCGTGGCTATTCTTAATAGCCCAACCAAAAATAACTTGCAGGTTAAAATTTAAATTATATAATTTACCGTTCGCCATCAAGTGGGCCTTCAGCGTGGAGTCGTGCATTACGAATCTACACGACAAAATTTCCAATGTTGAATGTTTACGAAAAGAACGTTTTACTTCTTTATACATGTATCGCTGTACTGATAAATTTTTTAGAAATAGGCCAATTTAAAACACGAAAGAAAATATTTATTAACGTGAAACACGTGGTTAGTAAAAGGCTCCACCAAACGATAAAACATTAGTTGCACTTACGGTTCTTTGATAATCATCGTTTCCCGTAAAAGTAATGTATTTGTTAATCCAATAATATGCTGATGAATTTATTTGAAAAGGACCTACACAAAAACAAAAATTTACACAACATGCACTCTTTTACAAGTCCCTAGAAATTGTTAGCGATAACCCGGTGAGCTGCATCACTAATTGATAAATTAGTGCGTACAAAGCAAAGTGTTTCTGAGGAAAATATTAGAAATAGCAAAGATCAAAGCGGGATAATTAAAGCTGATTAACCGATAATCCCGATGTTATTGTAGTATGTGCAAAGAAATCTTGCGGTTCTTTGGTGGATGATGAAAAACGTGAGTTGTCAATCAATGATAATGGCGGCCGTGTGTTGATTGCAATTATTCCATTTAACAAAAAAAACACATTAGCAGTGATTGATCAATCAAGCTTGTTTAATTTTTGACAAGAGAAAAACAATGAAGTATTACTAGCTAAGTATACACAAATTTTATTTTTCAACAATATTTTATTGCCAAGTTCAATACTCGCCGATGAAACAAAACAAAAGAGAACTAGCAGTGTTAATCGCGACATCAACAATCGCTGATCAATTAAATAAGACAACTATCATTCTCACATAAAACGAAAAAACAAACAGCTGTACTATTACACAAATTTTCTACAGTATTTTAATTATTAATCAGAGTCCGAAAAGCCGCTTGACTAAGTCCGAAACGACGCCAAGTAAGTACAAAAAGTCCCTAGACTGAGTCCGAAACGACGTTTGTGTTGAGTCCGAAATGATGTGGGACCGAAATGATGCGCTACCCTAATTCATCTAACTGAAGATGGTAGTGCCCACTGGTAATCGGCTAATTCGGACCTTGCTGATTTGGACCACATTTTTGGCTAATACAGACCATGACAATGCTCATTCGGGCCATTATTTGGATGACAAGTATGCATATTTAATAATATGACAAAAATGACAATGATAATAGATCGTAATCAGCTGATAGATTACTTCAATAATAATTGTAATGAGCTAAATCACAGAAATCGATCTTCAAATAAATCTGACTGGCAATGTTTCAATACGGACCAGACTTTTTTTTTGTGAAATATTAGAAATGGCAACATTCAAAGCGGTATGATTAAAGCTGATTAATCGATAATCACAATGTTATTGTAATATGTGCAAAGAAATCATACGGTGCTTTGGTGGATGGGGAAAAATAAGTTGTCAATCATCGTGGGTCGTGGTTGTGTGGTGAATGCAATGATTCTGTTTCATGTAAATGACATTTAGGCTTTCTTAAGCCAATAAAAAGTCTGAAAAGTCGCCAAACTGAGAAGTTTAGTTGTGTTACCGTAAAAATAGTTTGTGTTCAAATCAGAAACAGTGAAGTATGAACCATTAAGATAGTCACAAAACAGTTTGTTGTAATGCATTTAACATTTATAATATGTTTAGTTATTTTTAACTTTTCTTTTAATCATTTAAGCTATTCAAAAAATGTATGTTTTTTGTTATCAAATTAACCCTGCTCAAAGGAAGTCCTTAGAACCATCCACTTGTCTAATGACAAGTTATTAGTAATAGTACTGTAACCATTTCCAGTGTATCCCCTTATTCGATCAAGATTACTTTACGGTATGGTCAGGTCCTATAGTCCTATCATTATCTTAGTGTTAATTATGTAATAAGTGCTTGGGATTAAAACTTAAGTTCATTTTAACTTTTTATGGATCATATTTTGTACTTTAAATCATATATATATATTCTAAAATTTCTATCGATTTCTATGTGTATGCCCAATTCATTAGGTAATACTGTTACTAACTTGTAAATTAGAAAAGTATGGTACTAGTTCTATGCCATGGCCAAGGTTTTATTTTTTTAGATAAGTAATGACGTTGGATTAGACTGATTAATTAAACACAAATGCATTTTATGGTAATTTTGACAATTCACACTGAATCATGCACTGTAGGCCTTATGCACTCGGCAAACGTTGGCAGATTTTGTCACTCTAGTTCTAGCCTTGGCTGTATGGCGGTAAGTGTACTTACACCTATACAATTGCAATGTGGTACCGATTTACTTATTAGGAAAAGAAAATCAAATAAACTTGAAAGAAAAACAGCTTCAGACTTAAAAAGCTTTTTATGATAAAACATTCTTCAAATAATCAGGGAACTTTAAAGTATATCCAATGGCGGACTTTGTCATACAGCCGAGGCTAGATGTAAGGTACTGGAGTCTGTTGAAGTTTGTCGGGTGGACCTTACGCCGAAAAATACCATTACCCATACTATGTCCAGTATATTATACACCACCAATCAGGTTGTTTATTTATGAATTTTTGTGAAATTATAATTAATGTGTCAGTAACAAACATGGTAAAATTAAGGACAGTACTCATCAATCAACTTAATACTTCAACCAGTATTGCTTGAAGCAAATATAATTTCAACTGTTGAGAGTGAGGTTACATTATGTCGTACAAGTAATGAATGGTATAAAAATCAAATTTTCTTTACACAAATGTACATGTACTACTTAGGAATCTTCTGTTTCAAATAGATTGTAATTGGTCAAGTAAAAGTTTACAGTGGATTAATGAATTAGTCCTAATGAACATGAAGGTCAAATGCATAGGGTATTGAGCACTTGTCTTAACAATCAATGGGAAATTCTCTAAGACCCATCTGTCAATTTGCTGCATGAAACTCATATTCCTGAAGCAATGGCCTGAGGAATCCCTCTTTGTCCATTGCTGGATTGGTTTCTAATACTTGAACTTTTTAGGATGTGTGTTTTTTCTTTCCGTTCAATCAAATCTATCTTTTGAGTAGAGCAACATTAATCTGGGGTCTTCCCTAAAACTTTGGACAGTGATTTAAGGTATCAAAAACGGTGAAAGTTTGTTCATCTCCATACATTATTGTTTACATTATGTCAGTGTTGAGTGTTGATACATGTAGCCTCATTGTCACGCAATTAGTTTTACTGCAATATTCTGCTATGCACTGGTTAATTGGGCATAATGAAATTGTGAGCCATGACGTAACATAAACATACTTCCAACTACATTTTCAAACAGCCTTACAGATTAGTGCACACGTACGTCATGTGTAGATACTGTTTTAGATCATGAAGCTTATTGATGTTCAACATACATGTGTACATGTGCACATTTGATACATATTGTAATTATGTAGAGTTATCGAAATTGGTTTTACCGGTACTTGTTCCTTCGGTCATTCATTAGTTGTCCCCAATGTGCGTTCCTGTGACAGCCAAAATAAAATTCTATAATGCTAATGCATATACCGTACTGTACTGAGTTGTTTTTTGTCCCTTGCCTTTCAAAGAATAAGAAAGCAGGGGACTATTAAAATGTGTCTGTCTGCCTTTCGTCCATTGCAATAACTCTCTTTCTAATTGAGATAGATTGGTCAAACTTGGAGTAAGTGTTTATTAGGTCAATACCTTGATGTAGTTCCATTTTCTGCTTAGGGTAAGCAAAGATAAGCAATTTGATTGGTTGATGCTTTGGGACACGATAACTTTAGTTCTAATTAAGTGAGAGTGAGGAAACTTGGTGTATAGTTTCAGACATCAATACCTTGACTAAGTTTGATAATGAGCATTTTCTGCTCAGGGTAAGCAGAGCGATAAGCAATTTGATTGGTCAAGACTATGGGACACAATAAGTCTCCTTCTTATTGGGCTAGAATGTTCAAACATTGAACAGGTGTTTATTAGGTCAATGCCTTGATGGAGTTCGATGCTTTGGGCACGATGACTTTGGTTAGAATGAAGTGATTGCAATAACTTTTTACTTATGATAGCGGTTGGACTGTTAACATAATGAGATACGTCATACTTTATAAACAACATATGATTGAAAATTAACTGTGAGGATCTGCCTGCTTAATCCTAAGAAAGCCAGAGAAATGCATATTCCTGAAGCAATGGCGCGAGAAATCCCTCTCTTACCATTGCTGGATAGAAGTCATATTCTTGAAATTGAGCGGGGCGTGTCTCTTTTTAACGTCCAATCAAATCCCTCCTCTCTTCTCGCATTCGGCATAATTTTCAAAATGGCCCACGAAGAAAACATGTTGGCACTGGATAATCGAGCATAATAAATTTCGCGGGTTATGACGTAAACAAGTCGCGATTGTCACTAGATACATTGCGGTAACATATTTTGAGGTCTGGTTAACCCCGATATTGTTTGTTACAATGTAGGTCATTGGTTGGTAATGGCACTACTGACCAATAATAATTTAGCACAACAATGTTCACTCAAGATAGCAGTGTGAAGTGGATTAGTTCTAATCAAACGAAACACTGCGCAGGAGTATGGAGAAATGTACCTTTGCTAGATCAAGTTAAAAAGATTAGGCAATAAATATAAGCATTTGTTGCATTATTTGTCTTATGATCAGTGTTGGAAGTGCAATTGTATACACTTGTTAAAGGTACAAATATAATTTGTTGGACATACACTAAAAACAAACAAGAAGAGTGATTGATAATTATAATATAGGGTTGGAAAGTTATATTGGATCATGAACATGTTAATATCATTTGCTTGGGGAATTTAGAAAGAAGATACAGTAAAAATGTCACTATCTGACACTTAATCTATAGGCCGGTATTTTAGATCAGTATAAATACACACCTTCTGTACTCAACACCTATAATATTACATACCGGTACTTCCCTACTTATTATTTTAAAATAATGAAAGAAGTGACTAGATACTCCCATCAGTAGGTACGTTTACATTTAACTTCTGCTAAGTTTAATCAGACAGAATTGACCTTTTCCTTGTGTCACACACTATATTGATGTTAAGTACACATGTGTTAAGGATTAACTCTTTGGTGTTCTTTGTACAATTGACCACTTGACCATTGCCCGCATAGTTTTACATGTACATGTACCTAACAAATACATAATATGTTGATGCATTTTTCACTATAGGGAAAAGATTAGTTTGAGCTGAATGAGATTTTGTTTTAACAAAAGGAAATTTTGTCAAGTTCCGATACATTGGGAAAGTGAAATTATATACAATTGCTATCTTTTCCATAAATTATAATTTCACATTTAAAGCTGGAATTTCATATTTTCTAAGAAAGTCAAAACATAATTACTTCTATGTCTTTTGCTCAATAGGTTGTCAACTCACTATCACACGATCATGCGCATTATTTCCCAGACATTAACATCAGTGACACAGGAAATAATAACACAATTACCTCCCTAGTTTTCCATTCACCCTCCCATGGAATGGCTATCTTCAAATGTTTGAATTTAAAGTTGAAAATGATATTTTTGCCAATTTCTCAACTGGCAATAGTGAATTATAGGATTAATAGGATTAAAGTGCACATAAAATAACCCTAAAATTTTTTTCTATATGTTTAGTCCATGGTTATTTTGTCCACTTTACGGCAAATTCACATCAATCCGACTAAAATTAATTCAGCTATCTTCACTCAAAGTCGTATTGCGTAAAAACGACTTCGCCAATATCGAAAACCCTCTTAATCCCCTCAGATGCCTGTGACGTCACAGTGACCAAATGCATATTCAGAATGTTTATTCCTTAATTACCTATAAGCTTATACACCTGGCGTGTATATTCATTAAGGCCTGACTGATTGCTTAATCCCCCTAATTAGTAATACAATTCACTACGGAATAATTTGTTTTGTAATTCATTTTAATTCAAGATCCAATTTAAATTTTGTTTCATAATGTACGGTCGTTCTGTTTTCTCATGGCCATCATGTAAGGCTGAACTGATTTTGGCCAGACATTTCAGATTTTCAGCCCAACAAATACCATTATTCTATGCAGTGGAAAATTCCCTCACATATTTGATATGTTTTAAAATACTTTTTACAGAGTTCACATTTTAGTGTAGTCGCAAAACCATCGTCTTCTTCGTATGTTAACCACACATCAGCATTGGATTTTGCTACGTCATTTTTGATCCACTTTTCTACGATTATTATTGTATGTAATTTTCGAACTACCGGTAGTGACGGTGACATCCCCGTTTAGAAATGTCATTTTGAGAGACATTAGACACAGTACCTGTCTTAAAATTTTCTGGAACGTTCCCACTAGCCGGGATATCCCGTGCCCGAGGGTTGGGAAAAATAAAAAGTTATTTTATTCGACATGTTTTCAAGGCTCTTCTATTTACATTCACATCGGATGTGTCCAATAAAGTGAGATATTTTAATTTTCTTATAAAAAGTCTCTCCATAACTACATCCATACATAGTCAACTTGAACATTTTCTTGTAACATTTTAAATATTTTTACTTTTTATTACTAATGATTTGTATAATTACATGTTATGTTAGGTGTGATTTAGAGCTAATCATATACGAAAGTAACGCAAAGCTAGCTGCTACATGTAGGCTCGAATAACCAGCTTAAAAGAGCCGATTCTCAATATTATTCATTATTTTAACTTAACACGGCCGAGATACATGTAAATAATGATATTTTTACTACGACTCGGGTCGTTTATTAACCCGGCGTAAAAGAGCTGATTCAAAAAAAAAAAAGTATTATTTTTACTGTGACTCGGTTCGTTGATATAACCAGCGTGAGCGTAAAAAAGCCGATTCTAAAAATTATTGATTATTTTATCTGCACGCGGCCGAGATATAAATAGTAACATTTTCACTATGACTCGGGTCGTTGATATTTTTGAGTCTGGATTTTGAGCCGATTCTATAAAAAAATAGTAATATTTTTACTAGGACCCGGGTCGTTGATATTATAACCAGCGTAAAAAAGTCGATTCTAAAAATTATTGTTTTATCTGCACGCGGCCTAGATATAAATAGTGACATTTTCACTATGACTCGGGTAGTTGATATTTTTGTGCCTGGATTTTCGAGTCTAGTAATAATTAGCGATTGACTCGAGTTCGCGAATGAAATTACTATTTTTGGCTTACTGTTTTACACAAACTTGGACGGACAATTATGTCCGGACGAAAGGCAATTTGGCCTGTCAAAGGGGGTCAATTCGAACGGACATTGTCCGTGTCCGGCCGCTTATTTCAGCGCTTGCTCATGGCAGCGATTTTAATACAATCTACCATCAGTTCTTTGGGATTTTCACAAGTATAATAAATTAATAAGGGTTGAAAGTGTGCACTGGAATACCATCATAATTACATAAGTAGGCACATGTAGTTTTGATACTTTTATTTCTCTAGAATAAATTGAAGGACCAAATCTGAACAAGTCTCGTTGTCTCTGACAAAATTTTGTCTTTATATCATGCAAATCAAATGCCAAAATTGGAAGAAGTAGCATGTTTACATTGTCTGAAAGGTTCAGCTCAAAATATGGAGCCAATTGAAAATGACTACCAAAAGAGTTGTAGATCTTTTTTAGTGTGCATGCCTCCAGTTTTATTGACTGACTGATTAATGTGACTGTCAAGAGGGGATTAAGCTACAATATTCTGTTACTTACTGGAAAGAACAATATACATTTAATAACCAAGGCATAAGGAGTTGTCACCACACATGTATCTTGGTTTATCCAGAAGCTTGTATACAAATCCATTTGACAGCTTAGCATTGGTTTTTCTGTGGAAATATGTCAAGAAGTTACATACAGTATACAGTCACAGTGTACGGCATGTACATTGCATGGGACTAGAAAAGGCTTCCCGTAAGACTTAACTTGTTACATTACTGAAACATAAGTGTGATTTTCATTAATTCCAATAAAATACTGAATACAAATACTGTATGTGGGTACTATTTTATTTACAATACCAGGTTTCTTAGTAGATTGAATCATATTTAATTTGAGGTTGATATTTCATAGCCTTGATTATTAACTATATGATGTAGTGTTTAATACAAATGTTTTATCACCTGTTCATGGGAATGAAGACAAACTCCTTATATTATATGTTTATGGGAGTAAAACTAAACAAGATGTCAGAGATAAGATTGTCTACCGATTCTTAGTAGAAAACAACCGTCATCTAGAATTAGTTGACTTGATCACAAATCAGAGTTAACACCAGATTTAACGTTGTTGTAACAAAATTTTGAGTTATCTTTACTTGGACACATTTTATAAAGGTCAAAGTTTGTGACAGAGAATTCTTTGAAAGTTTGTGAGATTGTTTAATGAAATTCAGAGTTTTAAAATGTCTCACTGTTCTTGGGGGAATTTTGATATACAAATGTAGCTTATACAGGATTGTTTTTTGGGTCACGTTAATTTGGAGAATACTGTCAAATTTTCACATGGAAAATTTTAAAATGAATTTAGTATTTAGTATTCAATCCACAACAAATTTGTGTGGTATTAAAATTAGATCTATGGAGTTAGTACATGTGTAACTGCATTTGTATTAAAGTTGATAGACAAATGGTTGTATTGCATTGGGAGCAATGGCATTTTAGTTTATTTATCTAACAGCTTTTCGTTCATCTTTCTACAATCTATTTAAGCCAAGAACTAAAAACAGGGAAGTTGAGGTTAACTTAAGAGACTTAGTGTTGATTTTAGTATTATTATTTTACAACTCGTTCTTTGTTTTAAAGAGTTGACTAGTAGGGTTGTTAATGATATACATGTAGTTATAGTAGATCTACCTACTAATAGTTAGCTGAGGTCGTCAAAAAGCTCAAGATTCTACTATATACCAGAAAACTTAATCTTCACTCTTGTTTAGAAATTGTTTAAAATGATGTACCAAGTTTATTTAGACGGCAAATTTGTCCAAGCTCTTACAAATTGGCAAAAGAGAGATATTTTCCCTCTTGGTTCAATATTTGGGTGTAGCTTGCTTAAAATCTGTTTTTAACTTCCTTCTAAACGTGCCACTAAAGTAGAATCAACACATTGTTTTTATTTGGAGGGACGTCTGTGTCAAATATAAACGAAGATTGAATATGACTATTATAACATTATCGGGTTTAAGTTTAAATGTTTGTGTTACTTTTTCCCCTCTTTTAATCACCATGTTTACAAAGGGTTTTTCTTTTGTTAGCTTGGATTGATATAAAGTATTTCGTCTGTAGATTTTTCTGTCTGTTTTTTTGTTGTTTTTTTTTTGCCTGACATTTTCAACTTAATAGAGCCGGACATGTATTAATAATAATATCAACAAAATAGACAAATTGGTGCCCGACAAAATGACAGGACCAGGGGTTTTGTGCCTTACAAAGCCTGAATCTGCGCCTGACATTGTCAGTAACAGGTGCCTTATTTCCAGACTTGCCTTGGATGAAAATTTAAAATATTAGATATGCATATTTATAGATATTTAAATCCAAATAAAGATGCTGAATTTGGTTGATCTGATGTGTTACTCCAATCTGTTCCACGGAAAAAAGCATACAAATAAGAATTTGAAAGAATAAGTGGGTGTTGATTTTTGGTTTTTAAGAGCTTTAACTAAATTTTTTTTTTTTTTAACTACACCCCTCCCCCAAACATACTGGCGTTGCCACTGCCCACGACCCCCCCCCCCCCCCCCGGATTTTTTCAGCTTTTTTTAGCTTTTTTTTTCAACAGCTAAAATCATGTCTGTTAACTCAAAATTTGTTATACAGTTTAGGTTATGACCTTCTAAAGATTTTTATGACTTTCACCTTATTGGGCCAACAAATAAAATTTAGTCTGATTAAATCCAAAGATTTTGTCTCATTTGAAGTACAGGTAGTAAAGCTTAAATATCCATATATACTATTCAAAAAAAGTAGGGGATATTTGATTTTTAAGTGTTATTAAAAAAGTCACCTAATGAAACTGACGAAGAAACAAATGACAAAATGAAATGAAGTTCACATTCATCGATTTATTCCAAATGATCGTTAGACTAAGTAAGGCACAGACTGACCATTATAAGGGTAAAATGATACCCGGGGTCAAACAGCAAAGTTACCACTCCATCACAACAAAGTCAGTAACGGGTAAATCCTCCTCTGGTTGCCAAACAAGCATTGATCCGACGTGGCATACTCCTAATGAGACGTCTACGGTCATTTTGGTCCAGATTGTCCCATTACTGTTGCAACGCAGCAGCAAGTTCTTGGACATTGGCAGGACGTTGTTGAGGTTGACGTAACCTCTGTCAAAGCATGTCCCAGACATGCTTGATGGGGGAGAGGTCGGGACTCAGTGCTGGCCAAGGTAATGTGGTGATGTTCTGTTGTTGGAGGTAACCTGTAACGATCCTGGCCCTGTGACATCTTGCGTTGTCATCCTGGAAGATGAAACCGTGGCCATGACGTCGTGCGAACAGCACAACATGGACTGCCAAGATGTTGTCCCGGTATTACTGGCCTGTAACACGCCCTGCAACAACATGTAAAGCCGTTCTTCCAGCAACAGTGATGCCTCCCCACACCATAACAGAACCACCCCCAAATCGATCATGTCTGATGACGTTAACGTCTTGGAAGCGCTCGTTTCGACGACGCCACACCCTCCTACGTCTGTCCAAAAAATCAACAGTGAACATTGACTCATCTGAAAACATCACATTGCTCCAGCGTCGATTATCCCAGTGTTGACGATCCCTACACCAACAACGTCTTGCCTCAAACAAGGGATCACGCGAGGACGTCGGGCGCGAAGGTGACCCCTATGCAGTCGATTCCGAATCGTCTGGCCACTCACTCTCACACCAGTGTCTGTTTGAAGACGAGCTCTGATCTGATTTGCTGTGATGACACGATTTCTCAAGGCCAAGGTACGGATAAATCGATGCTGGGCTTGAGTTGTCGCCCTTGGTCGACCTGAGCGTGGTCTGTCCTGTACAGATTGTGTATCACGGTATCTGGACCATAGCCTGCTTATGACAGACTGAGAAACATTCATCGTCCGTGCCACAACCGCCTGTGTTGTGCCGATCTGTAGCATGCCAAGGGCACGTAACCTTTCATTTTGGGTAAGCCGACGCATATCAAAATTTGTTTTCTGGTCACTAAAACAATTAAACTGATGTTTCCACCCTGGAATTCAATGCCACAATGACTGTAACATTCAAAGTCAGAGTCGTGCAAATCTTGGGTTGGACCCCCATGATGATCCCAAGCATCACCTGCATTCCATGCGGTAGCTATTGGTGCGTTTGGGCGTCACATGTAACTGGAAATGTTTCTTCTGTTAGGTTCTATAGTGACTTTTTTCGTATAGTCATTTGCATATTTTAGTATTATGCCCCCAAAATCAAATATCCCCTACTTTTTTTGAATAGTATACTTATAGTATCATAAGGGTTGGTGCAAAATGGCTTTCTTTAACTTCTATTCTGTAGACCCTGTGCAATAGCTAGGGATTGGATTAGTCTGTAGAGCAATTTAAAGCAGGAACACATTTTATCACTTCCTTGCAAGAATTTTGGCTTATTGTTTGTTGTTCAGTATTAATATTTCCTCTTTGATGTATTAAATCAACACTGTGAAAAAATGTGTTAAAGATAATGTATTTTAGGCAGGCAATCAAAGTTCCCCCTCAAATTTCAACAGACAGGTTATCACCCCACAAAGGTAATCAATACATAACATCCAATAAATCAACATTATTATTTTTGACCCAAATCAAAGAGGTTTAGCCTTTTTGATGTGATAACCTGTATGAACTGTCACCTATATAAACTGCTGTGATGAATGACTGTGGATGGATGTTTTATTGCTTTGCAACTTACCTTTATTCAAATGTACAAAATCTTATACCTGATAGCATGTAGCATTTATCCTTTCTTAACCTAAATTATGGTAGTTCTAATTTTCTGTCTTTCTCATGTAGATTTTTGCATTCAAATAAAGAATAACTCTTCCCATTATTGCTGAGTGTAAATTATATATAGGACGTTAATCCCCAGTTGATTTCATTTATATCGACAAAATGGTTGCAGTACATGACCTTTTGTGAGATTCAGTTAAAGAATAACAGCAGACTTTAAATTTTAACCTGTTTATGTTGTCCAAATGTAAATTAATTTGGTTATTTGTACAATTGTACTCATTTTTAAAGTGTCATTTTTTCTATTTTACAGGCCTTTTCACCATGTCGGTTGTTTGTATTAGCTGCAAAAGTGCCTTCTAAGGTAAGAAGAATGAGTTTAGTATTTATTTTAGACAGTTAACTTTTTTTATTGTGTCATTTAATTTCTCCTTGTAAGTAGTAAAACAAGATTTCATTATTAAACACAAGATTTACGATGGCAGTTCACATATTTTAATTATTGTATGAATATTCAAAACTTTACTAATACTAGCCTGTCAAGCCCCTTTTTATACGCCCACATTGAAATGTGGTCGTATATTGTCGTCGCCCCCGTCCGTCTGTCCGTCGGTCCGGCGTCCACAATTGCTTGTGGATGCTCTAGAGGCTAAAGTTAATATCCGATTGACTTTAAATTTATACACAGTGTTTAAGGTCATGAGACGAAGAAGCCTATTGTTTTTCAGCGATTTCCGATAATAACTACCAGAGTTATGGCCCTTGATCACTTCAAAAAATCTTGTGGATGCTCTAGAGGCCAAAGTTAATATCCGATTGGCTTTAAATTTATACACAGTGTTTAAGGTCATGAGACGAAGTATCCTATTGATTTTCAGCGATTTCCGATAATTAGTGCCAGAGTTATGGCCCTTGATCACTTCAAAAAATCTTGTGGACGCTATAGAGACCAAAGTTAATATCCGATTGGCTTTAGATTTATACACAGTGTTTAAGGTCATGAGACGAAGAAGCCTTTTGATTTTCAGCGATTTCCGATAATTAATGCCAGAGTTATGGCCCTTTATCACTTCAAAAAATCTTGTGGACGCTTTAAAGGCCAAACTTATCATCTGATTGACTTCAGATTGATACACAGAGTTTAAGGTGTTGAAACGAACAAGTATATTGATTTTCAATGAATTTTGATAACTGAACAGCTAAATCCATGATTTTAAATGTTTCATGTATATATATATGTACTAATTCAATTGTTAGCGTGGGGTAAAACTTTATAAAAAGCAATCAAATTCTAATGATTTTCTGATAATTACATAATGAGTTGTTACTCTTAATCAGTTTTTAGAGTATTACAAATGTTTCATTACCGAAAAAAGTAAAAATATGCGACAAACCTTGTTGACTGCCCGGACGATTTAGCTGCTGTGGGCGTATGTTTCGTTGCCTGGCAACCTATCTTTTGACTTTGTGAAAACTGAAATGGCATAGTCATTAAGAACATAATATTAGCAATTATACTAAATATAATTTATTGATTGTATATTATCGTCAGCCTGGTCTGTTGGCTTTAGTCCACAATTTAGCTGTTTATGATGTTTTTTCCCCGGCAGATTTAGATATTTTTATTTTTTGTTCCTATCATAGTCCATAATTACTAATAAAATTGATTGACACAGGAATGAGGTAGCTGCATCAACAATTCAATTGGCAAATTTATATTATGACTAAATGAAACTCTTTGATTAAGTTAAATGCACACATATTGTACTCTTAACTGGTGAGGGATTAAATGAAATTAGACCAAACAGAAGAAAGAAGACAATTTTTGTGTTATTGAAATTTCGTCAACATTTGATGTATTATAAAATACAAAAACACATCAACAGAAGAAAGAAGACAATTTTTGTGTTATCGAAATTTTGTCGATATTTGATGTATTTTATGAATAATTATTTTTTTATGAATAATAATTTGCATTTCAAAAAGACAAGTGCTTTGCTCTACATTTCAGTTAGAGCATACTTTTCATTATTTGGATATTCAAGCCATAGAGAGTCGTAAACCCAATCAGGTAACTATTTATTTTGTTCTATATATGTAAGTACTTCATATTAGTAACTCTTATAATTATATGATATTTAAAACAAGGCCTGTGTATACTCTTATGCAAACATTTACATGTACACATCTCTATTTTTCAATTGTCTGTTCACTTTTGCAATATTTGAGTCAGAGATCTTTCATGTGACCAAATTTGATTATATAAAACAATCCATGTGATTTGTGATTTCTTATTTTGATTAGTAATTCTTCGTTACAATTATATTTTTGATTGCATACGTAATTTTAAATTATTAAACATGTTTGTTCTTATATCAATCAAATTCAGCAGTGTGTACCTGTGTTGAAGATCACATACTGGTTACATTGGTTTGAAGTGGCTTTTTTTAAGGGTTGAATCTTAAAAAAATATACCCCAAATTTTTATGGTTGATAGAAAGTTCTATTTCAATCATATTGATACATGTAATTTCATATTTCAAAATCACTTAAAATGATGTATGTCTACTTGTACTTGAAGAGAAATCTATACACTTTCCAAATTCCAGTAGCAGTACAGCATTAGCAATCATTTTCTCTCTCTAGAGAATATGATAAATAGTTTTCTGTATTAATTGTAGATGTTCTACATGTATTTATAAGTGTCAAATAAATGAATATGTTAGAAGAGACTAGCTCTCTTATCTATGTACAAGACTATTTAATCTTTTAATTGCAGCTTCAGATTACAGTAGATTCTAAAATCTACTCTTTTATCACCCAAGATGCTGAGACAGACGAAGTTAATCATATGATAACACATATTGGTACCTCTCTAAAACATATTTTTCCCACTTTCCCACTAGAGTAAGTGACTGTATTAATTCTATTAAAAAAAGTATTTGTGACTTTTGTATGTGCCAACATTTAAATTATGTTGTATATAACCATATCATTGGGGCTAAAGTTATCACACCTGATTAACACTAATATATCCGTGAGACAAATATGCTAATAAATCTATATAAATAAAATCAAAGTGTGTATGTTCGCGCATCACGCTTTGTCGCAGCGCGTCACCACCACAAATTAAACATCATGAAACCAAGAATATTTTCGGCCATTGGATTTTGTCAAATTGAGCTTGGGCCCTGTGCGAATCTTGCATTTTGCCAATGCTCCACTTGCCTGTAAATCTATATAAAAAATAATCGAAGTGTGTATGTTCATCCATTGTGCTTCATCGCCGCGCTCCATCCCAACATACACATGTATGGTATTAAATTAACCAGCATGGCCCTGTGAATGTTTTTGGTCCTGGGTGAATTAAGCTTGGGCCCTGTGCGAATCAATCTTTATCGCAACGATCCACAAGCACAATCATGTGGTATCAAATTAACCAGCGTTGATAATTACTTGCTGCATGGAACTTGAAGCCCTTCAAGCTTGACTTGAAATTTTTCAAGAATAGTTAGTTTGGGACTAAAGAAATTCTCTATTGACTACCATATAACTACCATTTGTAATTTCTACTTTGCATCCCTTGCATGTTTTCAAATGTGACCTGGAATGTAAAGATGACAACAACTTTCCGAGGATAAACATGAAAAGTTGACAGCACAACAGCAATCTAATATAATGGTAGCGCATTGTGTTGAATTCAGAATTTCTACTTTGATTTTTTGCTTGGTATGTGTGTTGGTGCCTTCTTACTTTTAGTGACATGAATAAATATGTTAAGTAGAAAGTCGACATAATGCTACACAATCCCAAATGCTTATATATTGCTTCATGTTTATTTCTTAGATTCCTATTTTCAAGTTGATTTTTGCATTGTGTCTGTGCTGTCACCTTACATATTGTTGTAATGTCTACTTTTAGACTTTCACTTTGTAAATGGGCAAAAAGTAGATATTGCAAATGGTAGTTGTTTACATACATTGGTGTCCATGTGTTTGTCTTATTGTTTTCTGGTCGGTTTGATCTTGCATGCTGTATATGTTTAAATCAAACTGTATAGTAAAATTTTCTTAGCCACTCACATCTTAGGCAATGTCAGATTTACTGTTGCTTTAATTTGGCTGAGTTTAGTTATAAGAAAGATTGACAGGTGAAGCATGAAATATAAACCCGGAAGGATCTACTATTGACACAAGGTGTTCATTAATGATAATGTTTAATAGAGATATACATGACTCATTATTTACTATTTATGTAATAAGTATGTTCTATGACCTAGACCCATTCAGACTTTACTCAATACTTACTTTGATAAATTTAAGTGTGTCCCTAATGTAGGTGATATGCATGATAAATACATCAAAAAGAAACAAATTTGCATTCATGTACATTTATGTCTACTAGAAATATCGATCATTTTGTTACCTCATTATTCAAATTCATAGAAAAATCAAATAGAAATGATATGAATGACATTACAAGGTTATTATGTATTGTAACATGTTTCAGAGGGTGAATCTTGCATTTTGATTGGTTAATGATACACTGTTGATTGGACAATGTAACACCTCTCTGTTTTAGTAATTGCTTTTGAAATCCTAAAATAGCATGTTAAAATGTCGATAAACACTTCCTGTTTCACATTTAGAGGATATTATTTTCCAATAGACCATGTTCCTGAAGCAACGGTATACTAGTTTTATAACTATTATCATAAAACTAGAATACCGTTGCTTCAGGAACATGCCAATAGACATGTCCTGAGATTTTATATTAGAACCTGCAACGCTAATATGTCTTGGGTCCTAATGATCTCCTCAGCACCCCTTGACGCTAATGCAAAACAAGAAGTGTTTATCTCCTAAATATCTTCCTCACTTCCACTCTTCTCTCTCCGCAATATATTATTAATAATGACATTTTTTTACATCAAAATATTTCAATTGATAAAACTAATATAAAAATTGTTCTAATAGGCAGTACTATGATAATAGGCCTAACTATGTACATTTTTATGTTTACGCAACAATACTTTTTGTCTGACGACCTCAATGTTCTGTTACATGCATATGGTATCAACATATCGGTAAGACATTTAGTTACTGAACCATTAAGAGTTTGGAAAGTAAGCAGGAGTATTATGAACACAATTCTCTGCTCAAATTGGATTCAATAGAGTTGTTTCAAGATTGACGTTGTGTGTTGGTACTTTCTGATGGCTGTTAACAATGAAGATACTCAACAATGCATAGCAAATACAGATAGTACATTAATAAACATCCAACATTCAAGTGAAGCAAACTGTTAAATTTATGAGAGCGATCACAAGATAATATTCATCTAACTGCCATAGCACATAGGTGGTGAGTTGTCGCTAGGGTCAAAAAAAAGTACACGGCATAAAGTAATATTTTCTGTGGAGTAGATCCATTACTGAATACAGAAAAATCAAAATCAAAATCGTCTATTGACGTCTTTTCGATTAAATGCATTTTTTCTGAAAATAACCGATAAGTTCATTGTTATCCGTCGGGTTTTACACTTCTATAACTTATGAGCATGAGCCAACACACACATTTTGCGTCACATAATATTTCGATTGATTCATTGATGTTCTCGGAATGACATATGTATCGTATATGAAAGTACATTCACATATGTCTTGAACAATAGGCAACAGTACACTGAAGGAGTTTTTGTCCGTATTCTGGATGACTCAATTCACGCTTGTATCCGCCAGTCTGCCAGAGTTTTTGGAAATCAGCGTGTACGGCCTCTGAAGCTTGTTCGCTCCAGTAGCCCAGCCCATGCTGTTGTTCATTAGAAGTTGCGGCTTGTGCATTCAGAAACTGACTGATGTGATCAAACACCGCGTGCACTTTTGATGTTACCGGAATACCAAGACTTGAGTATGACGCCTTGAAAGAGTTGATTGATGTTTCATAATCCACGTGCAAATTCATCCCGAAGCATCTCTGTCGGACTTGCTCAAAATCGCGTAACGCGCTCAAGACTTTCTGCCCCTCCGGACCGACATTGCCATCAGCATTCATTAAGTCCTCTAATTTATCAATATTACTCAAAAGCTTGCGGCACTGGTTGCCGTTGAATTCCCCAGAATGCAGTTCCGGTCGTTTCAAGCTCAAAGCGTGGGCCCAGTCTTGAGCGCACAGAGAACTATCGCCAGATTCCGTTAGCACAGTGTCCAGGTGGTCGTAAAGTCGATTTGTCACGCCTAAGAGTAGGTTTTCTCTCGCATCGTTTAGGGTGCAAGGTACGGGGTGGCTTATGCCTCGACCAATTGGCTGCCAACACCGTTGACACACTTTCACAGGCCTTGGCGATGGCAATGGCATAGGCTGTTTCACAACTGGTCTACCCCGAGTCGGTTTTTGTGACGCATTGTAGGATTTAGGTGCTAATCCAAGGTAGTAGGGATTTCCTCGGGCAACCTGACACATACAGCAGCTGCAATTTTCGAGCGGTGTTGGACTCGTACGTGTACTCATGGATGGAATGGTGATCTTGGAAAAGTCGAATGGCTCCTGCAAGACATCTTGCGGTTTTTCACCACGGTCAACTTGTAACAATACCTTTCGACAACGAGCACATATTCCGGCCGGAAGATGGGTATCATTTTCGTCATAATTGTCAATATAATGTTTCCGAATTCTTTCGAGAGTCAATCCGCATATACTCACGATGCTACCGCCTTTTTTAAAACAGACAAGACAAACTTTTTTCCTGTTTTGTTCGTGGTCCAGTGCGCTGTTAGGCATCCCGAATTGGAACAGTGAAAGTTAGTTATTAGTATATCAGTTGAACGGAAATTCGTCGAACCGGCTGCGCTTGAAGTAGGTATTTAGACTCGTTTGAGGAGCACAAGTGAATAAGATAGAACTGATCAGATATCTCGATATATGATATGCGATCACCAGGCTTGGTCAGCAAGCTTATTTTTCCCGGAAAATTTAAGGCTACTCAATGGGCGTGCGTGCGCGCGGGTTTACTCACTCGATATCCACATGATCCTGCAGCTTCCACGGAATTGTGGCGGGAAACTTCTATTGCTGTACATAAAATCTTTAGCTGTGTCTCTGTCTAACTTATGATGAAATATTGTAGTGTGTTGATGATTATTGCTCAAATCCGACGGATAACGATGAACTTATCGGTTATTTTCAGAAAAAATGCATTTATTCGAAAAGACATCAATAGACGATTTTGATTTTGATTTTTCTGTATTCAGTAATGGATCTACTCCACAGAAAATATTACTTTATGCCGTGTACTTTTTTTTTTACCCTAGCGACAACTCACCACCTATGTGATAGGCGAATAGTATCAGGTGTTTGGAAATAAAAGAGCTCCCTGTTTTGTGCTATGCCTAGTATATTATATATATCCAGTCCAGAGTTTATGACAGCAACTGTGTCCCAATGAAATATAAAATGTTATGTTATAGTCACTAACAATTTTAGTAACAGTTTAGTTATGTTTTTATGTTACAGAAGAATCATATTAAAGATTGATGTGCAGCCAGTAGAAAGATTAAAGACTATGTATGATATGATGAAAGATATTGAAAGTAAAGAACTTGGACCATGTGGAGGCTTTACTATGATGTATGCCTGTATGTGTGATTATCATTCATTGCCTTATAGAGAAGAGGTGGCTTGGGTAAGTTCTTTAATAATGTGGATACCTTGAATTTTAAATCATTGAATTAGTTGTGAAAATAGTTGTAGTGTTACAGGATTGAAACCCCATGTTAGTTAAGGAATCTTAATCGCGGAGAGTACATGTTTCTATATTTATCAAGCATTTTATAGCTGAAACTTGCTTATTAACAAGAGTGATATTTGACTTTTGTAAATTAAGGAAGAGCTATTTTTTGTCAGTTTACCAGGCAAATAAAGAAATCTATTTTGGGCCCCATATCTCTTTTGAAAAGCTTTTTTATATGCCCACATTTTCATGTGGATGTATATTGTCATCGCCCCTGTTCATCCGTCCGTCCGTCGACAATTGTTTTTGAACAGTATACAGGTCACAATTTTTATCCGATTTCAATGAAACAATTATAGGATAATCACCCTAAGATCTTGGTTCCTTTCGATATTGGCGTGTATCGGACTGTAAATCACGTTTTTAGCTTGTGAACAGTGTAGAGGTCACAATTTTGAACCGATTTTGATGAAACTTGAAATGCATGTTTATAACCCAAAGATCTTTGTTCCTTTCGATATTTGCGCCCATCGGATCGTAACTTCCTGAATTATGGCCTTTGATTGTCCAAAAAATCGTCCTTTTTAGCTTGTGGTCCCTCTGGAGGTCAAGATTGAATTAAAAAAACGTTTGACTATATCACCGTTACATGATAATGGAGGTTGAGTTCGAATTTCGGACAAAATGGCCGCCGTCTGTATGCGAATAGTGTGAAAATATGTTATATCAAGGGTGTGGATCCTATAAAGGTCACAATTTTAATTTAATTTTGATGAAACTTGAAATACATGTTTATAACCTAAAGATCTTGGTTCCATTCCATATTTGCGCATATCAGAATATAACTTCCTTAATTATGCCCCCGATTGTACGAAAAATCGCCTTTATTACTTGTGGTCCGTCTGGAGGTCACAATTATTACCTGATTTAAAAAAACCTTTGATAATATTACCGTTACAGGGTAATGTAGGTTGAAGTAGCATCTTGGTTCCTTTCGATATTTGCGCATATCGGATTGTAACTTCCTGAAATATGGCCTCTGATTGTACAAAAAATCGCCTTTATTTTCTTGTGGTTCGTCACAAATATTACCTGATTTAAAAAAACGTTTGATTATATCACCATTACACTGTAATGAATGTACGGTTCGAATTTCATGAACACTGGACCAAAATTGCTGAACAAAATGTCGGCCACATTTACGTTTCGTATACTAAACGTTAGCATGGGGCAGAACTTTATAAAAACCAAACAAATTCTAATGATTTTCTGATAAGAACTTAATATGCGACAACTCTTGTTGGCTGCCTGGACGATTTACCTGACGTGGGCGTATGTTTCGTTGCCTGGCAACCTATTTTTTAAAATTAATTTCACAATGGATAGTAACAAACCAAAACTGAGATATTGTACTATCATTATTTGTATTCAAAAGTATATCTTGATTAGGCTTTTGTTGTAAGAAACAGACAATACAAAATGTATCGTTTAGTGAATTGAAGTGGTATACTGTGTACATAAGACTGACACATTGGTTTAAAAAAACACATTCTTTACTGTCCAAATGTTACAAAATCATTGCACTGTTAATTAGCTTTATCTCTTTGTGTATTTTAGGATGTGGATACAATTTACTTATCACAAGATTCTCGGGAGCTATGTCTGCGAGACTTTGATCATCTCAATTTAAAGTAAGCTGACTTTAATGATGCTTTTTTTATTGAGATGAATTTTGGAGAATTTCTCTCTAAAGTATAGATGTAATTATAGTGTTGCATTAAATTGATCAATGAAGAATCATTATTTTATGAGCTTTTAATGCTGAAATGGAATATTTACATCATGTTCCATTTTTAGAAGTCCAATATTCTTACAACATCTGCACAGACTATATATAAATAGTGTGAGAAAATAAATAAATCTTGTTTTTTCTTTCAGAGATTTGATTCCTATCATCGGTGCTTTAGAACATAATTCATGGTTCACAAAATTGAACACAAATAATGTTAAATTAGTGAGTATTATGTTTTTATCGATCTGAATGTTATTTTATACTGTACTTGTATTTACTAGTATTTTATTAAGATGAAAAAAATTAGAAATGGTGTCAAATCAATAAGTTGATTATTCTTTGTTTACATTAAAATAATGTTAAATAGTCACACACTCCTTTTTGGTTATGGTGACTTATTGGTGACTTGGTGTTTTGGCATTTAAACCTGCAACAAAATATCCTGTATACAAATTAAGAATAAAGAGTTGCTTCATGCTTATTTTGTTAGTTGAATTATCAGTGTCTAATTCTCTGGAACAAATTTTAAAAAATAGGTAACCAGGCAACGAAACATCACACAGCAGCTTAGTTGTCCAAACCACAAAGGTTGCCACACATTTATTCTTTTATAGATAATGGGAGCATTTACAACACTGATCAAGAGTAACATCCCATAGATATGCTTTTGGTTTAGAGATTTACTTCTAAAGATATTGATTAGTTGATTTAATTTTTGTATTTTATCAGACATTGGGTTCTCGGAAAAGGGAATTTTACATCTAACTTATTTTCAGACATCTGAATGTTGTAATGAAATATTAAAAGTAATGAGGCGTAATGCAGTAATAGAACATCTAGGTTTATCTAATACAGGAATTAAAGTGTAAGTACTTATTTTTTGGACCTGAATAAGAGTGTAGAAAATTTGTTTTGAAATCTGACATATCTTTCATATTATAACCCGATCAATTAAAAAATTCAAAACGTTTATCAAATAAAGACAGTGAAATAGCTAATATATTTGAATGTAGTAAATATTGAATTAATTGATATTTGTTGGGTTTTTTTTAACAGAGAATTTGTACAGAAATTATCAACGGCTATATTATCTAATAGTGGAACACAAATATCCAGAATAGATTTATCTAATAATATTTTAGAAGACAGAGGTAGGTGTATTTTACTGTAGTATGATTTATTTCTCTGTTGACAATATTTTGCCATAATACACATACTTAAGAAAATAATTTTAAGATCAAATCAAAGTAATAAATAGTTCATTTAATTACTATAAGCCTATTCACTAACATTCAAACTTCATTTTCTATACTTTATATATGCACTATTGTTTTAATAATAATATTATTTGTTTGTTTTCCAGGTATTATACATCTTGTAGGTTCACTCAGTAATTTATCTAAAGGTCTGACGTCACTAGACCTGTCTAAAACAGGTCTAACTACAAAATGTTTGAATAAAATAGCTGAAAGTATGTCTCAGAGCTCAACCATATCATCAACATTACAAACATTAAAATTAGCAGACAATAGTCTTAAGGCAGAAGATTTATCAGTATGTATAAGATATTTTCATAGAATGGTTTTTTTACGCCCACATTTTCATGTGGACGTATTATGCCGTCGCCCCTGTCCATCCGTCCACAATTTGTTTGTGGACTCTCTACAGGTCACAATTCGATTTTGACGAAACTTCAAATATAGGTTTATCCCCATAAGATCTTGGCTGCTTTCGATATTGGCATGTATCGGATCAAAACTTCATGGATTGTGGCCCCTGATTGTACGAAAAATCATGTTTTTAGCTTGTGGACCCTATAGAGGTCACAATTTTGAAACAATTTTTATACTCCCACATTGAAATCTGGTCGTAGGGCCTATATTGTTGTTGCCCCCGTCCGTCTGTCCGTCCGGCATCCACAATTGCTTGTGGACGCTCTAGAGGCTAAAGTTAATATTCGATTGCCTTTAAATTTATACACAGTGTTTAAGGTCATGAGACGAAGAAGCCTTTTGATTTTCAGCGATTTCCGATAATTACTGCCAGAGTTATGGCCCTTGATCACTTTAAAAAATCTTGTGGATGCTCTAGAAAATTTATACACAGTGTCTAAGGTCATGAGATGAAGAAGCCTTTTGATTTTCAGCGATTTCCGATAATTACTGCCAGAGTTATGGCCCCTATAGAGGCCAAACTTATCATCTGATTGACTTCAGATCGATACACAGAGTTTAAGGTGTTGATGAAACGAACAAGTATTTTGATTTTCAATGAATTTTGATAACTGAACAGCTAAATCCATGATATTAAATGTTTCATGTATATACTAATTGTTAGCGTGGGGTAAAACTTTATAAAAAGCAATCAAATTCTAATGATTTTCTGATAATTACATAATGAGTTGTTACTCTTAATCAGTTTTTAGTGTATTACAAATGTTTCATAACCGAAAAAAGTAAAAATATGCGACAACCCTTGTTGACCGTCACGGACGATTTAGCTGCTGTGGGCGTATGTTTCGTTGCCTGGCAACTTATCTTGATGAAACTTGACATGTATGTTTATAACCCAAAGATCTTGGTTCCTTTCGATATTTGCACCCATCGGATTATAACTTCCTGGATTATGGCCCCTGATTGTCCGAAAAATCACCCTTTTTAGCTTGTGGTCCCTCTGGAGGTCACAATTATTATTCGATTTAAAAAACCGTTTGATTATATCACCGTTACACCCTAAGGAAGGTTGAGTTCGAATTTCGGGAAAATCGGACGAAAATTGCCATACAAAATGGCCGCCGTTTGTACGCGAAGACAGTTAAAGAATGGTATATCAAGGTTGTGTCACAATTTTGATTCGATTTTGATGAAACTTGAAATTCATGGTTATAACCCAAAGATCTTGCTTCCTTTCGATATTTGCGCATATCGGATCGTAACTTCCTGAATTATGGCCCCTGATTATACGGAAAATCGCCTTTATTTTAGCTTGGAGGTCACAATTATTATTTGATTTAAAAAACCGTTTGATTATATCACCGTTACACCCTAAGGAAGGTTGAGTTCGAATTTCGGGAAAATCGGACAAAAATTGCCATACAAAATGGCCGCCGTTTGTACGCGAATACTGTTAAAAAATGGTATATCAAGGTTGTGGACCCTGTGGAGGTCACAATTTTGATTCGATTTTGATGAAACTTGAAATTCATGGTTATTACCCAAAGATCTTGCTTCCTTTCGATATTTGCGCATATCGGATTGTAACTTCCTGAATTATGGCCCCTGATTATACGCAAAATCGCCTTTTTTTTAGCTTGGAGGTCACAATTATTATCTGATTTGAAAAAACGTTTGATTATATTACCGTTTCACCGTAAGGAAGGTTGAGTTCGAATTTCGGGAAAATCAGACCAAAATTGCCATACAAAATGGCCGCCATTTGTACTCAAATACTGTTAAAAAATGGTATATCAAGGTTGTGGACCCTGTAAAGGTCACAATTTTAATTCGATTTTGATCAAACTTGAAATTCATGGTTATAACACAAAGATCTTGGTTCTTTTCGATATTTGCGCATATCGGATCGTAACTTCCTGAATTATGGCCCCTGGTTATACGCAAAATCCCCCTTTCTTTAGCTTGTGGTCCCTCTGGAGGTCACAATTATTATCCAATTTAAAAAAACGTTTGATTATATCACCGTTACACTGTAAGGAAGGTTGAGTTTGAATTTCGGGAAAATCGGACCAAAATTGACAGACAAAATGGCCGCCGTTTGTACGCGAATACTGTTAAAAAAATGGTATATCATGGTTGTGGACCCTGTATAGGTCACAATTTTAATTCGATTTTGATTAGGAAGGTTGAGTTCTAATTTCGTGAAAATCATACAAAAATTGCCGGACGAAATGGTCGCCGTTTGTACGCGAATAGTATAAAAATATGGTATATCATGGTTGTGGACTCTCTACAGGTCACAATTCTTATCCGATTTTGATGAAAAGTCACATTTCTAGGTTGTGTACCGTCACACCATAATCATTGTCGGTTTCGAATTTCATGAATATCAGACTGGAACTGACCAACTAAATGGCTGCTCCCAATACAATATGAAATATAGGACTTAAAGATGTAGGAAAAATCACTTTCGGTATTGTTTGTTCTCTATCCATCTCTCGAAAATGTGGGCGTATCCTGCCTGGCAGTGCCAGCCTATCTTTATCCGATTTCAATGAAACTTAAAACATAGGTTTATCACCCTAAGATCTCGGTTCCTTTCGATATTGGCATGTATCGGACTGTAACTTCATGGGTTATGGTCCCTGATTGTACGAAAAATCACGTTTTTAGCTTGTGAACAGTGTAGAGGTCACAATTTTGAACCGATTTGTATGAAACTTGAAATGCATGTTTATAACCCAAAGATCTTGGTTCCTTTTGATATTTGCGCCAATCGGATCGTAACTTCCTGAATTATGGCCCCTGATTGTCCGAAAAATCGCCCTTTTTAGCTTGTGGTCCCTCTGGAGGTCAAAATTGTTATCCGATTTAAAAAAATGTTCCATGGTTATGAAGGTTGAGTTCGAATTTCGTGAAAATCGGACCAAAATTGACGGCCAAAATGGCCGCCATTTGTACGCGAATAGTGTGAAAATATGTTATATCAAGGTTGTGAACAGTGTAGAGGACACAATTTTGAACCGATTTGGATGAAACTTGACATTTATGTTTATAACCCAAAGATCTTGGTTCCTTTCGATATTTGCGCCCATTGGATCATAACTTCTTGAATTATGTCCCCGGATTGTCCGAAAAATCGCTTTTGTTCGCTTTTGGTGCCTCTGGAGGTCAAAATTATTATCCGATTTAAAAAAACGTTTGACTATATCACCGTTACATGGTAATGAAGAGAGAGTTTGAATTTCGTGAAAATCGGACCAAAATTGACGCACAAAATGGCCGTCGTTTGTACGCGAATAGTGTGAAAATATGTTATATCAAGGTTGTGGACCTTATAGAGGTCACAATTTTGAACCAATTTTGATGAAACTTGACAGGTATGTTTATAGCCCAAAGATCTTGGTTCCTTTCGATATTTGCGCCCATCGGGTCATTACTTCCTGAATTATGTCCCCTGATTGTATGAAAAATCACCCTTTTTAGCTTGTGGTGCCTCTGATTTATCTGATTTAAAAAAGAATGTTTGATTATACAAACCAAATAAATTCTAATGATTTTCTGATAATTCCTTAATATGCGACAACTCTTGTTGACTGCCCGGACGATTTGGCTGCTGTGTGGGCGTATGTTTCGTTGCCTGGCAACCTATTTTTTTTAGCTTGTGGTCCCTCTAGAGGTCTCAATTATTATCCAATTTTAGAAATAATATTAAATGTTTCGTATACTAAACGTTAGCATGGGGCAGAATTTTATAAAAACTAAACAAATTCTAATGATTTTCTGATTATTACTTAATATGCGACAACTCTTGTTGACTGCCCAGACGATTTAGCTGCTGTGTGGGCGTATGTTTCGTTGCCTGGCAACCTATTTGTTTGTTTGTTGTTTTCGCTCACAGTGACTGTGTCTGTGAATCAGGTTTCTGAATCAATTTTGAAATGAACTGACCAGATTTGGGTTACTTACCTAAGCTGGAGGTTTTACGTCTGCTTACAAATAAGTGATATCGCAGACTACAGATTTGGGTCAAATGAGGTTCAATTTAGCCAAAAGTAGATTGATTTATAATACCATTGTGGCCAGTTTATTGTTTTACCAATTGTCTTGATTGACCATCAAGCCGACAAAAACAGGCAATTGAGATCTGTGCTATTCATAGTATTCAATGATGTTCCTATACAGGTCCTTTGGAAATGGTTATCAAAAGATCTTGTTTTCAAAGCATTCCCTCAGTATTAGTGTTTATATATTCAACATTTGTCAATGTATTGGTACACCAAATTTCAAAACAACCTCCATCAATTCTGAGTTATTGTGTTAAAAAGTCTTTGCCAGTCAAATTGCTTATCTTGGCTTACCCAAAACAGAACATACTCATTATCCAATTTTAGTCACGTCATCGATGTAACAAAGATCTATATCAATTCTTGTGTTCAAAAAGATGTGATGGACAGCCACACAGTCATCTTATTGGTGAAAGCAGCAAACATACTCAAGATATGCACCAATTTTGAATATTTTACCTAAATGTTCCAGAAGGTCAGACGCATTCCTGCTTTGCCTAAGCAGAAAATGTTCTTCACCGAACTTTGTCAGAACGTCTTATGTACACCAAGTTTGACATTTAAACAGAGTTATTGTGTCCCAAAGTCTCACCCAATGAAATTGCAGAAAACATTCATCATCAAACTCAGTCAAGGTATCCTCCTAATTATGAATAATTTCACCATTCTACCTCAATTAGAAGCAGAGATATTTTGGCCCTGTAAATTTGAGAGTAATGTTTTATTGAATGGAATTGAATTCATATAAAAACATTATGAATTAATTGAAACCTTTTCATTTTGAATAATTTCAGAATCTATATACCTTTCTGGCAAGACCAAATGGTATTACACATTTAGATTTATCTTCTACAGATATAGCTCTAGATATGGTAAGCATTGTTACTTCTAATTTTCAGTGATTTAGAAATTTATTTATTTATTTAGAATATTGTAAACTTTTGAATCACATTTCAGCAGTTTTCCTTGAACTTGAAGCTGCCATTTTCAATATCCCTTTTAAGACAAGAATGGCACTGTTTGTAATGATATATTTGTTAGTCACAGTGGTTGTAATTACTGGTGAACAGCAACACTTTAGTTGGTATATTTACATACATGTAGTGAAACATGTCAATAACGTTATTAAGTTTTATTTTCATGGTCAATTAGAGACCCTCCAATATCAGGTTCTGAAAGTGGTATTTAAGGTTGGTTACTTGGGATTTGATGTGATTTGACAACATATTTACATCAGACATGTTGAAATTTCTAGTCATGGCTGATGCCTACCAACTTCCAATTTATAATGTTTTGCAAACATCTAGCTCTATGTATTTCAGCTGAGGCCTACGAGCTTTCAATTTATAATGTTTTTTTAACATCTTGCTAAGTATTTCAGTTCTGCATTAACATGAATAGTATTATTCAAAATGAATTATGTTTGTTTTCTTTATGAGGGTACTAATGCCATTTTAAATTATTGAATTTTACTAAGAATACTTTTGAAGACTGTCAGTAGCACATGATAAAACATAAATGTCCGTAGTTTTCATTACCTTAATACTGATAAATACCTTCTATATTTACAGATGTGTGGAGCATTATTAAGAGGATGTATCCATCAATTAACTTATTTGAAACTGAGTAATGTAGTGTTCTCTCATAAAAAATCTAAAGATGTAATAATACCTCAGACATGGAAACAATTTTTTAGCAGTGTAGCAGTATTAGAACATCTTGATTTATCTAATTGTAAATTGCCACCAGAAGCTGTCAGGTATGTTATACTATAATCCTGCTTGAATTAGATGCACTGATTAAAGCTATCTAAAACTATACCTCTAGTTTATGTTCCATAAAATATCGCTTTAGTCTAATTTGAAGACTCATTGTAAGCTAATCCAGTGGATACACTCTTTTATTCAGAGAACATAATGTTGTATAAGTTCATTTTTATACACCCACATTGAAATGTAGTCGTATATTGTCATCACCCTCGTCTGACCAGCCGTCAGATGTGGATGCTCTAGAATTATTATGATATAACCCGACTGGCTTGATAGTTATACTTGCATATTGTCGTCGCCCCTGTCTGTCCGGAGGTCCATCCACAGTGTGTTTGGGGACACTTTTCAGGTTGCAATTCATATCCTATTTTGTCGAAATTTGAAATATAGGTTTATCTCCAAAAGATCTTAGTTCCTTTCGATATTGACATTTGTCAGATCGAAACTTCAGGGATTATGGCCCCTGATTGTACGAAATAGAGGTCATCATTTTTATCTGGTTTAGTTGTAACGTGAAACGTTTGTTTATAACCCAAAGATCACTATTACACCATAATGATGATTAAGTTCAAATTTTGTGAAAATTGGACCAAAAAATTGGCTGCTCCTTGTATGTGTTAAAGAATGTAATATCAAGGTTGTGGACCCTCTTCTGATTTTGATGATGAAACTTAAAATATATTTCTATATTCTAAAGATTTTGGTTTCTTTCAATATTCGTGCATATAGGAACATTACTTCCTGGATTACTTCCCCTGATTGTACGAAAAATTGCATTTTGAGCTTAAATGATCCCTCTAGAGTCACTATTTTTGTCTGACTTAAAAAAAACCAAAACATTCAAATATGTCACCATTACACCATAATGATGATTGAGTTCGAATTTCAAGAAAATTGGATCAAAACTGGAGAACAAAATGGCTGCTCCTTGTATGCAAATAGTTTTGTAAAGTATGAAATATCAGGGTTTGATCCGATTTTGTTGTATCTTCAAATATATGTTTATGTCCAACTGATCTTGGTTCCTTTCAATATTTGGTCATATTGGAACGTAACTTCCTGGATTATACGAAAAATCGCTTCTTCTTCTGAACTTTTCCACTCTTGCAAATTGTGGGCATATCTTGCATGGCAACCTCTTGGTATGTTCATGAGACAAAGAAGTCTTTTTTCGACCATTAACCATTACTTTGAATGAAATATATTATAATCCAATTGACTTGATATCTGTACACAATTTTTATGATCATGAGACAAAGAAGTCAATTTTCAACCATTCTGAGAAGTTGAACAACTAAATTATTTCTTTTGTTTGTGTAATAAATGTGAACATCAGGAATAACTAGAAATGAAATCAGGTTTAACATCCTACTGTTCTGCTCCGATTGGGCTAATAAAGACCGGCATTTGCCATAGAGTTTGCTATGAATAAATTTGCCCAGACAGAGAAGCACTACGGACTACTCTTATTTCGTAATCCGGCTCTTAAAACGTGTACACAGGACCTTGGTGTTTGGTCCCATCATGGTTCCTTGCCATACCTACCGTCCTGCACCACTGGTAAGGGAGAACTGCACTGGAAAAATCTGATGAACTTTCTCGTCCAATGCAGAGATTGTAGACCGGACCTCCAGGTTAACGAGACTCTGTGAATCCCTGAAGAACTGATAATTACTTTGTGGGTTGTTTTTACTCTCATTCAATTTTTAGTCTCCACTAAACTTTCACATTACTTGGAAAAAGACAAAATATGTGAAAACATGGTCAACTTAACAGCTCAGGGCGTACATGTCTTTGCCTGTCGTCCCATCTTTTTTGTATCTTATAACTTAAAAATCACTTTTTATTTTATAGAGAACTGCTACTGGGTGTGGCAAGTAACCGCCATATCGATAACCTCCATCTTGATTTAAGTAATAATGATTTAGGATCTCAGGGAGCTCAAAATATAGGAGACACCATCACCAATATAATTAATATTTCTAGTTTAGATATCAGCAATAATGGTGAGTACATTCTGAAGAATTGGATACTTGGTTGTATGTACACTGGGGTATGGCTTTAAATATGGTACGGTGCCCCACACATGAAAAAATTGGCTCTTCTAATGAGAGTTGAACCTATTCCGATGAATATTCAACCTCAAAATGGCAATTTCACAACTGATTACATGATGCAGCTAATGCATTGTGAGCAGAATCATGTTTTAGCTGATACATAATTACAACCATCGCACATTTCTTTCTCTTTACATCTACAAAATGAAATGAAATGTGGTATAATGTCAGTCAGACTGGGCTTACACGCCATAGAGTGTGCCTGCTATTGCCCACTTTTATATCTAATTCAAACTGCTGTGGGTTCTTTTAGTGCAGTGCTTCCTCATTTTTTTTGGGGATTCTGAACGACTATCTATCAAATGATAAAGCTTAAAAAAAATGATGTTATTTATTTTATTTATTTTGCATAGTATTTAAGGTGATGGGTGGTGGGTGGGAGCAGGAATTTGTATGGTTCTTAAAATCTTTACCTTGGTGACCTTTTAAACTTGTTAAATACAATATTACTTTTAATTTAGTGATGATAAATGGGTGAAAGCTTGTATTATACATGTATATGAAGATTGTGGCATGATTATTGTTGATCTATGTGGAGATGTTTTTTTTGTTGTGAACACCCTAATTATGATTCTTAAAGTTCTACTGTTTATTATGTTTTCCAGGTTTTGACCAAGAGTTAGTCAGTCTTCTTAAAGCAATAAAACATAACCATTCAATACGTCATTTAGCAATTGGTAGAAATTTTAATGGTATAAAGCCAAAGTAAGATATATTCTTTCTATTGAAATATCGGTGGATTCATGTGATTAATAACTGACTTGTGTCCTCAAAATTAAACAGAAAATAATAAAAATAAATAAAAAAAAGTTTTGAAAAAAAAAAAATTTTCCTCAATTAATTCCTCTTGTGGAAGTTTCTTTTAGATGGCATTTCTTATCTGAAATCAAAGTAGATGTTGATTTTTCTACAAAATCATAAACTTTTTGAATTATTCATGTTTAATCTGGCATAGTAGTATGTTAATGTTTCACATTCTTAGAGGTAATTTAGCAATGATATATTTAAATTCATATTTTACTAAAGTATGTTAATGTTTCACATTCTTAAAGGTAATTTAGCAATGATATATTAAAATTCATATTTTACTAAAGGTACCATGTAGAAATATTGCGATATGTTGTACATCTAATACAAGAAGAAGATTCAGTAAGTTGTTCAAGTATTGTTTTGTTTTTTTTACCCCACCTTTCGAGAAAAAAAAGCAGGTGACTATTAAAATGAGGTTTAGCTGTGTGTCCATCACATTTTTTTGGACACAATAATGGTACTTTTAAGCAATATGATTTGTCGATACTTTGGAAACCATGTAACTGTGCTTCTAATTGAGGTAGAATGTTGACAGTTGATTTAGATATTCATTAGGTAAATATTTTCACTAAGCATCACACATTTTTGATCACAATAACTGTGCTTCCAATTCGGATAAAATATGTGTAGGTGTTTGTCAAATCAATGTCATGACTAAGTTCAGTGATTACCATTTTCTGATTAGGCTATGCCGAGATAAGCAATTAGACTTGGTGTATAGTTTCATTACATCGATACCTTGATATTGACTAAGTTTGATAATGAGCAATTGCATTGCTTGATGATTTGTGAAAAGATGAAAGGGGATTTAATTGATGAGTGTTATCTTTCTATTATGGGATAGCAGCCTCATCATTTGCTTGTTATTTCAACTATATGTATATATATCTTTATCTTGCAGATGATACAATCTCTATCTTTAGCTGATTCTAAATTAAAAGCAGATACAGCATATGTTGTTAATGCACTAGGCAGCAATAATTCTTTACGTGAAATTGATTTAAGGTAATATTTTAACTGTTATATTATTTTCATATTTTTTGCTATTTTATTTATAAATGATTTAATTAAAACACAAAAACATAATTATTCTATGGCAAGCTTTGTTCTAATTCTAAAGCTGTATTTTCTTGTATTTGAAAATTTGAACCCAGTTTTAAAATATGTTAAATATTTTATTTGAACAGTAAACAGTATGGTCAATGAATAATGTGACATAAAATAGACCAATTAAACTTGTTGATAATAATGCCTGGCACTGTTTGTTATATGACAGACTTTGCTTACGTTAACAACTATCATCAGTCTTTGTGTCTGTCATGGCAGTGACAACGTAAAGTTTAAACCAGTCAATTAGACCCAATTTAACACATGTCAATCGAAGAACAGTTTCTTATATTGGCAGTATTAGTCGTAAAATTGACACAAAATTTTCTTTTCTTTACAGTGGCAATCTGATGGGGGATTTAGGTGCTCGGATGTTAGCCAAGGCTTTACAAATCAATACCCATATGCAAACAGTACGCTGGGACAAAAATGCAACAAGTGCTCAGGGATTTGAGGATATAGCAGATGCACTAGAAAAGTAAGCACATTAATTTACTCTTGGGGTTTGTCATATTTTTAATAAGTTAAAATAATTACTAATTGTATTTAAATTATCTCTTACCTTTACTGATTGGATCTGTAAGTTTTCTGTTTTGATGTTTTGTGATGTACATTTGTTTTGTTGCTATTTCCTGATATTAAAGTGATAAACATTACTTTTAGGAATTATACTCTTAAAAAGATGCCATTCCCAGTAAATGATGCTGCTATTGTTATGAGATCCCAACCTGAAAGAACAGAAGCTGCCTTACAAAAGGTAAACAGTTAATATAATCTACATTGCTCTGAAGTTCTGAATTGTTTCTTTACTTAGTTTAGTTGAAATTGTAGCATTCAACATTAACTGATAAGTGTTAAACATTTATTAAAAATCTCTAATACTTTTGGGGGGGGATTCTTAAAGAAGTCTTTATTGTTGACTGAAGTTATATTTATACTTTTAATGAATAGATATGTATAGTTAAGGCTCTTGAAATTTTCTTTTCCATTTTCCTGCCTACTTTTCAGATTGAATCTCTATTACAAAGGAACCACAATCCTCGTAAGTTTTCATCTGATCAAGCCTATAGATTACAGCAGGGATTTCTCCTTAGTTCAACACAACAGGTAAATATATTATTGTTATATTGATTTTAATACGTTGCATCAATTGCATTTAATGTAGATGTATATTGCCGTCGCCTCTGTCTGTGTGTTTCTGTGTTACAGAAATTTTTTAGAGACATCTTGAAACTTTACATACTTATTCTTTATACCCTAAGGATGATCCCTATTGTATTTGGTGCATGCCCAACCCCCAGGGGCAGCATTTTTGAACATATCATTTTGAAACTTTGCACTTATTCTTTGTACCCAAAGGAACACCCCTATTGTTTGTGGTGCATGCCCAATCCCCGGGGGTAAAACTAAGCCCATTTTCGTTTTGTGTGTTGTCTACAGGCGACAATTCTTACTTGATTGTCTTAGAAAAATGTTCACATTTATTCTGTCTAATTATGATGTTATTGTTTTTGGTGCATGCCTGATCCACAGTGGCAAAGCCACTCCCATTTCTTATTTATTTGTTTGTCATCTACAGGTCACATTTCTTGATGTATCATTCATAGTTATTCCTTCTATGCTGAGGAACATCCCTATTGTTTGGGGTGAATGCCCATCTCCCAGGGGCAGAGCCACACCCATTTTCTCTTAGCCTGTCTGTGTCTCACTTACAGCCTGAAATTCTCAATCGATCTTCTTGAAAACTTTTCATACTTATTAGTTATTCCATAAGGCTGACTTACTATTTTTGGTGCATGCCTGACCCACTGGGACAGAGCCATGCCCAATTTTTGTGTGTGTCTTGCCGTCAGGCCAATAGTCTGAACAGATCCTTTTGAAACTTTGCTTAATCTGGTCAATTCTCACCACCTCCCCCGGATGTTTGAATTTTCTTTCTTGTGATGCTGCCATTGAAGATTTTCTTCAACTTTAGAATTAATATTGTTTTCATGATAGAGAAATCACCTGCAAGCTGAATAGAAATTCAGACATCTATGCATGACTAGACCTTAGCCCCTTCGTTCTCATTTTGCTAATAAGATATGTGCAACTAACCGTATTATGGTGTATTGTTATAATATATTCCATTATCATGATTATTATATATATATACCTCGTTACAAATGAAATTATCGCGATAAAAGAGAATTATCATGATTAAATACATAATCACAATACTGCTATTTATCGCGATAATTCCAACTCCTGTTATTGTGATTAATCGTGATAAAATAATTTGATATCGTTGCAACCTTACTTTGCATACCTATTCCTTATACCCAAAGTTTGATCACTATTGTTTTTGTCGATAGCCTGACCCCCAGGGGCAGAACCACCCCCAATTTTTGTGTTTATCGTTTACAGGCCGCAATTCTGAATGGATCAGCTTGCTTCTTGGCATATGTATTCCTTATAGCCTAAGGACTAAAGATCAGCTTGGTACTTGGCATAATGGCTGCAATTCTGAATGGATAATCCTGGAACTTTGCATTATTATTCCTTATACTGTAATAACAGGAACTATTTATTTTGGTGCATGCCTCGACCCCCTTGGGGTGGTAGCACACCCGCTTTTTTGTTAATATATTTTATGTAAATTTGGCAAAACAAACCCAACGGCAAACCTTTTTTTTCATTCTTGTCATATTACTGCCATTTCATATTTCATTTCCTTCATTTTAATAAGTACCATATCAATCAAAGTATGAATATGGACATATGTTGAAGTATTAGCCATGCTCTTCTTGTTCACTAAAAAGTGAAAGATCAGATTCCCACAGCTTAGTCCATACCATTTAAATAAGAAAGTACGGTAAGAAAGCAAAATCAAATTTTCATCGTTGGATAACCATCTGACATGGATTCTATTGGATTTGAAATCGGCCTTATCAATTCTGTTCACCTACAACCTTATTTAAATTATGGCAGGCATATTACATAATGAGAAGCATAGATATGAAATTTCAATTCAACATATCTTTGTAAATACTGAACGGAATTGAACCATTTTTGGACTGATACCGTATTTTTCGGTGTATTATAAGGTGCACTTTTGTTACCAGATATTTTATTTTCTAGAAGGGGTGCGCCTAATACACAACATTAAGCAAATCCAGGCTTTTTCCATGTCGACGCCAAAGTCGGAAGTTCAAGAAATAATTGCCCTACAATCAACAAATGTCGGCCCGGTGAAGCTACCTCAAAAGCTTACGATATATTATCACTCAAACTAAACACAATATTGTTCCCTTTCGTCTCCATTTATATTTGTCATAAATGTTTTAGATATTTTAAAATGCATCCATGTCATCAATAACTTTTTAGATACGGTTAAAATATGTCAATAATTATCACCTGCATTTCTGTTATTTCGTGCTAAAAAAAAAGATGTCGCCCTTTACTGCTATTCCGTGTAGGGTATAGTGTTAGTCATAACCAGCAATGCAAACACCATCGGCCGATAGCCATTCTACTTTAACGATGTTTTATAAAACAGTATACGTATCGTTAGTATTTCTTGCTATTGTATTATGTTACTGATAGATCTAAATGGCTATAATTTAGGTATTGTTATGCTGCGTGTAGTGGGCGGGGCAATGGACACCGTCGTTTCATTGTCAGTTTTTTGGATAGTTTAAATGAACTTGAAGTATTGTTTCTCTTTTACCGGTAGTCAGGATTTTTAGTCATGAGTAGCTGATCATAATAAATTATTTCTACAG
This sequence comes from Patella depressa, assembly GCA_948474765.1. NCBI lineage: Eukaryota > Metazoa > Mollusca > Gastropoda > Patellidae > Patella > Patella depressa. The sequence goes on from OX419717.1 coordinate 57,167,175, forward strand.
TTATTATTTAATTTGTTTATCATCAGTAACTACTCATTTATCAAAGCCAATTGCTTGTGAATTTAACAGAAAGTAATAGACGGCCATTTTTGTTGTGGGCGGGACTTTAACGACAATTTGACTACCGTACGAGCGCCAGAATTACCATTTAAGTAAAAACCAATTCAATAGAAAGCTATAATAAATAAAAAGTCTTATGCAATGCAAAAACTATAAATATTGTTTCTTATTTCATAAAGAAATATATATAAAGCTTGATACAGCTAAATATCGGTAATTATTACATGTATCAACTGTAAGCAGTAAGTTTGGCCCAGTTACTGGAGATCCAAGTGTATTTGAATCACGTATGGTATTGCACGTGTTTCACAAGACGCCGGAGAAGGGTGCGCTAAAAGAATACCTCTGCCAAACTCGCCCTGCGCCTTATCTACGCATGCGCCTTACACACCGAAAAATACGGTATTCCTATTAGAGACCAATCTTTCACAATTTAGTAGATTACGAGGGATCTTCTTTCACAATTAAGTAGATTACAAGAGATCTATTTTGTGCTGAAATGACATAGTGAGACTTAACTATCCTAATACACTTGTATGTATTTTTTCAGATGGTAGATCGTCTAGTAGTACAAGTACAAGATACAATCAATGCCTTGAATTTTGGACCAAATGAGGCCTTTAAAACAGATATACAAAAAGCAACAGAAATAGTTAAAGATGCTGACAATTCTAAACAAGTAAATATAAATAATAATTCATTCTTGATTTGTTTTTTGGGGGTTTTTGTTGACTGTCCTAAGCTGAAAATAAAAGAATCAGATTCATTAACATGCTCTGACATATATATTGTTTTAATTTAGCTGTTGCCAAGGTTACAAGAAATAGCTATCAAATCTCAGGATAGTGGAAATCCTGTAGAGAATTCGCTACAGAAAATAGCAGATGATTTAAGACAGGTGATGGAGAATCAAATGAAGGTAATTCACTTTTGTACACTCCAAAATTTGCAAAACGACCATTAATCTGAAACACTGATAGTGATGTCCAGCAATAACACTTGTAAAACAATCAGTAAACTGTTCTTAAATCAGAGGTACCTGATCAGAATTATCTTATGTTAGGCTATTAATGGAGAGACATCTTTTTATTTTCCAAATAAATATACAGAGCTTATTATTATTCTGATGTATGATTTTTTGTAGAAAAGTGTAGAAGATATGTTAAAGTGCACATCCTCTCACTGTACCGCTGTCCTAGCCGATAAAGTAAGTTGTTATTTATTTATGTCTTCATTTTCAAATGAATTGACATTGAATCATTTTTTGTGATTCTTTTACACTAGCAATTAAATAATTACTCTCACTACTCCCCCCCCCCCAAATTCAATGTAATTGTAACTATTTTAAATAATATCACATTCAATATGAAAATATAGTGGACAGGTATTTTGTCTTATGCAGAAATTTTAAATGATGACAATGTTGTGTAAAATGAACATCTATTTTCATTTTGTCCTTTTTTTCTTCTATACTTTTAATAGACATTCCAATCTGAACTGGAAGATGGCTGTCATTCCAAAAGTTCAATACCCAAAGATTTCACTAAGTTAATGTTAGATGGAGTTGGAAATGATATGTATAATAAACTCAGGTACGGTATGTCAGTAGTTAATGTTTAAAGCTCCTATTTTATATAATATGTTTAAAGCTGTAGATCAGTGGTTCTCAACCTTTTTTGTCATTGGCACACCTTGGGACACATAAAATAAATAGCGGCACACCTGGCTAAATATATAGGATTAATATTTGAATTTTGCAAGATAAAAACATAGTCATAGACGGCATACAATCGTAGACACAGACTAGTCATAGACACATCGACTGACTCCAACTAAATAAAGAAAAACACAGCTATGAACTTAACAGTAGACACCAGTGAATACGCAATTAGTATCATCTGGTTTTTCGCATTTTCTTAGTGTGCCGTTCAAAATTTCGCAGCATATTTGGGAAGTTTTGAAAAATGGTCAGTTGAGGTCTAACTCAATTGGTAAATATTAACATTTATCTTCAACTTTCAGTGAACTTAATCTAGCTGTAGCAGCCTATTTATCAGACAGTACCATTGACCAAGTCATAGAAGTTCTTTCTAACAGTCATCGAACACTGGTAAGGAAATATAAGATCAGTAGCAAGATCAAATTACTTTTTTTTGATCACCTATATTTCTTCCCTTGGCTTTATTTGGAGTCTTATGTCTGAAAGTTTCCATTCAATCTGTATTGGTAATCCATAGTTTTATTTTTTACCTGCAGAAACCTGAAATGATTTTAAGGCCTCTTTAAATTAACCATTTGCATCTTGATATATATACCCCCAAGATAATCTTATTACATTTGTAATTAAAGACAAATCACTTGAACTTGAGAAAGAGTGGACATTATCCTGTTAAAGAAGAAAAAGTTGATACAGAAACAGAAAAAAAAGCCTCAAGAGAATCTTTAGAAATAGAATTAGACAATAAACCTTCACCTGGGGTAAGAGTTTTATATCTTGTGATGCACAATGTAGTACATGTATTATTATATATATTCCATTGTTAAAATACTGTTAAATCAAGTCAGGGTTTTATTGATTATAATTAAGAGAGCTCGTTCTTTGTATTAGCAGGTTGTGTCCAAAAATATTTATGTTAATCTGTATGAGAATATAAACAAAAATTGTTATTATACTGTACTACAGTTATTTCTTGGTCTACTCATCAAGTTATTTCATTGCCTGCGACACATCTCTTGGCAAAAAATATTTTTCATTAATTTAAGTAAACAAATACTCTTTCTTTTACAAACAATTTTTGTTTAAGCTACCACAAGAGTAGTATTTAAATTAATTTCATATTATGGCTTTTTGTAGTACCTGTATATATATTTAAGAACTTGTTTTCAAAAAAGGTGACATTGACTTGACTTAACCGAAGAGGGAATGGCTTTTTGTACTCTGTGTGTGTATGACATATGTCTCTCTCATTTGCATAGTCATGTATTTATTGTGTGTGAGGCTCATAATAATAAACATTAGAACTAATTGAACAAATATTAATATGTTAACTCATTAGGTAACAAATTTCGGACATCACTCATCATAAATTACCAAATCACACTGATTACATATTACTGACTTTTTTTTCACATTATCCAAATAGTGAATATAAGAGTGCATATAGTGAGTTTTACTAATCTTACGAAGACATCCAAGTGATAAATTGTCCTGCATGAAAATTTTCATTCAACTTACAATGTAAATGAAGATCATTAGAAGTGACTTGTATTTCGAAAATCAAAACATATATAACAGAAACACAATATTTTTGAAATACGAATCCCTTTTTACTTTTTGACCAATAAACTATAGTTCAATGTAAATTATGAGCCTTTGGCAACATGACATCATTTGAATTGACTTCAAGTATTTGAGGTTGTGTGGAATTTTGAGGCTGTAGTGTGAATTAGTAATAGCTTATGTCTTAAGAGAGGGGACTTGCCAGATTTAAATGGTATAACTTAAAGAAATTTGAAATTATAATAATGCTTAAAAAGAACATTGACAATAAATTTCGAAGTTATTTTATTGGTAACAAAATATTGTAATGAAAATCAGTATAATATATTTAATTCATTTAAATCAAACCTGGCACATCTTCTTGTCTTCTATTATGGATTCATTTATTTGTCATCAATTATGTTATTGAGTACATATATTATTTCCCTGAAAAATGACCAATTAACTCAATATATCCATATTATAATAAGAAATTATTTAATTTAATATTGCTTGATATGTTGATACTTGAAACTATACTCATCCAAATTAAAAACTTGACACTGATGAATTTCAACAATTTTTTTTTTTCTGGCAAGTCAAATAAATTTTAAAGTGTTTCTAATGATAGAAAGAAGCCTTTAATTGTAAAGTCACGTGGATCACATGACTTTTGAGCATATAAAGATGCTTCAAACTGGAACTATTGCTGACCGCCTAAGGGCGGGAGCGCCATGTGTGACGTCACTCCAGGAAGATCAAGCAATACAATTACGTCATCTTAGAAACAGATTTGTCACTGCAACCTCCACAAGTAGAGAGATTTTTGGTGGAAGGGTAACTGCACAAACTGTTCGAAATCGCTTGCAGGCTGCTGGTCTTCGAGCTTAGAAACCCTATAATGGACCAATATTGACACCTCTTCATCACCGTAACCGACTTGTGTGGGCCACAAGACACATAAGATTTACTCAAAGACAGTGGAATTCGGTTGTCTTTAGTGATGAATCTCGATTCACTTTGAGATTTGCCGATGTACCGCAGACGAGGTGAACGTTATGCTCAAGTATGCGTCAGAGAAGTTGACCGATTTGGTGGCAGCAGCGTCATGGTTTGGGTTTCTTTTTGTGCACATGGACGTTCTCCTCTTGTTGTTGTCCAAGGGAACTTAAATGCTGTCCAGTACAGGGATGAGATTTTGCAACCTGTTCTTCTTCCGTTTATGCAGAGACACGGGCCTGGCCTAACGTTTCAACAAGACAATGCTCGACACCATACAGCAATTGCTACCCAGAATTTTTTAAGAAATACCAGTGTCCAAGTCTTGGATTGGCCGTTGCTTAGCCCCGACCTTAATCCTATTGAACACATCTGGGACGAACTGGGTCGACGTGTTCGTCAGCAAGTGAATCCACCACTGATGTTGCAAGACCTTCAACATGCTCTTGCTGAGCAGTGGCGACATCTTCCTCAGGTAGTGTTTACTAATGGGGGGGGTACTGTGACATCACAAACGTTATCAATGTCAAGGACTTTCGGCGAGACGTATTCTTGCTTTCTGTTGAAGTCAAGGTCGTCTGTGCACAACATAACACTAAAATAGTTGCCTTAAAACAAATATTAAAAATCTAGTCACAAAAATTCTGAGTGTCAAGTTTTTAATTTGGCTGAGTATATATGCACGCAGAATTCTATTATATAATGCTTTGTAATGTATATTATTAATATAGCAATTCTTACTATCCTGCATGCTTTTTCAGCCCTTTTTTATGGACTCACACCCACAGCCAGTAAGTATACTGCCAAATCTATTAAGCAATGTGCTATTATTGCTATAAACTGGGAATCATATTGTTGTGTATTTAGCTTTAATTTCTTTCACATTCATTCATTCAATCAATATGAAATCATTGTTTGAAAATTCATAAAAAATCAATTCAAACCACCAAAACTCAGCTAAATTGTGCTTGTGTCGAGTTAAAAGCTGACCATTCAGTTTTGATAATGATTGTCTAATTTACAAGCATTTGATTTCCTGACCACTGTTCAAAAATTAATCATAATGGTTCAAGAAATTAAACGCCTGTTAATTGGACACTTATATTAAAGCTATACTCAAATTTGATTAATACACAACCAAATAGTTTTATAGCATAATTATTTACTGTGACATACAATTCCTTTAATTTAACATATTGATTTATTTATTAAATGACTTGCACTTATGTTGTGTATAATTTATTTCTAGACAATGAAACAATATATATATGTATATATAAATAACAGAAGAAAAGTATTCAAAAACAAAATTTGTATCTATAAGCTTGTTCTGATTCAGTCATAATAAATAAAATGTGTTCATTGTTCTTGTTACATATATGTATGAGATTTGTTTTATTAGTGTCATGAAGTTATGGGATTACTTTAAAGTTCCCTCATTTTTCAGAAATATGTCTTTTTAGTTCCACAATATAAGAAAAAAAAATGATTTTGTTTGTCTGACAATATTTGAAAAATAATCTTGACTAGCTTTTAAATTTTATGCCGCTTTACCTGTTCTAGTTTTCATTTGCCGCTTTACCTGTGCTAGTTTTCATCTAAAAATTAATGAGCTTTTGAAAATGATACACGTATATTATTAAATTGTATTTATTCAGTTGGATAGCTACCAGTTATCAAGAAACATTAACTTGTATTGTCATTCTAAAATCTTTGAAATGTGAAGAAAGATTTTGTATATTTTTGTTTTTTAAATTTTCAACTCCTTTTTGACATTCTCTGAAATAAGGAACTTCTATCTGTTATAATTTTGGCCACTGTATACATGTACATACAGTTGTATCATTGCAAGTATTTAAATTAAGTAAATTGTATTTTCAATTTCCAGGATTCCCCAAAATTGTCTCACAAAAGAAAGAGTTTGTATGGAAGAAAACTTCGTCCTCAATCTGTTATAGGTAAGACAATCATTTTCCTTATTGATTTATACAAAGTTTGGATTTGAAAATGTGTGCTCGTGTAGCATGGGACATATTAATCCATTACATATGTATGGTCATATTTACAGAAAATTGTCTTTAAATTACATTATTTTGCATAATATATATTATTATTAGCGTGGGACTGAGAAATTATGATAGGGTTCATAGTTTCATACATTGTATTATACTAGTATTGAATGGTTATGAAGTATAAAATATTATCTGGATACAATAACACTATTTATGGATTAACAATTACTGATTTATTAACATGCAACATTTCCACGATGATACTCTGGTCTTTATCAAGCAAGACGAGAGTATCATCGTCGAAACGTTGCATGTTAATAAACCAGTAATTGTTAATCCATAAATAGTGTTATTGTGTTACTGTTCAATTACTAAATGCCACTTAAAGAAGAAATTATCTGGATACAATATATATTTCAAGGTGAAACTGATTATTTTTTTGATGAATCAAATCCCATGATGTCAAACAAGAAAATAGAACATGGTATGTTGTCGAAATAGTAACCTCAGTGAAATACATATCATTTTCAAATTGCCAATTTGTTTTAGTTTTCTGACCTGTCTTTATAGATTATTATCCTTGCTATTATTTTCTGTTTACGACATAGTCATGTTCTTATTTCAGAACCTACATGTACTGTAGTTCACTAATTTTTTTCTTTAACTAAAACACTCAAACACATTTCAAGACAAATTATATTCTATTTCTTTTATATAATGATACATTGTTCAATGTGTTACATGATTTTCAGTCCTATTTTAACAATTTTTGTAAACTTGCAACTTTCCAAACCATGTTGAATATTACTAATACATAAATCCCTTCTTGGTTTCAATGCATTTGCCTTATTTGATTCCCAATGCTAATATAAGATTTTGTAATCATATGATCCATAATCTTATATATAATCATGATTGAGGGTTGATTTTACCTATTATAGACAATAATGTTTCTAATTACCATGACCAATATTAGTCAGTCTAGCAATATGAACAATATTAACTATATTATATAGAACTTTGCGACTGGGTCAACATTTTGCTTATATAATAGAAATAAATAGTTTTGGCAGTCACTGTATGTCTAATCACCTGTACTGACCATTTATAATTATATATCTAATATTATTAGTAAGTTACTATTTCTACTACTAGTTTATTTCTTGGTTGTACTTGTATTTAATTAACTGTTAGTTTAATACCACTAACTCGTACATATTTTAAGTTCACAATTTGATGTTTGGTTTTTTTTGCTTGGATTTGCTGTGTTTTATTATTAGATCGGGACCAAGTTCAAAAAGCGCTGAAAATGTGTGAAATTAAGACAGAAAAGGATTCAGTCGACAGTCATTCTGATATTAGGTCACAAATAGAAGAAGGTACAGGACATAGCACAGAATGTTTGTTCTTTGGATATTTGTCATGTTTGTATTTTATTTGATTTTTGTGGGATTTTGTTTTTCTAACCCCTTAACATTTGATGCTAAGATTTAATTGCAATACATTGAATATTAATTTGTTATTTTAATGTTAACATGGTTAATAATAATTAATATCATTCAGTTCGTTGATTTGCTGAGACTAGCTTGTGATATAAACGAATTGTGACACAATGTTTTAAAATAACAAATCTGAAGATTTTGATTTAAAAAAAAAGAAGAATTTTTGTAATTATTGAACAAAATATTTAATCACCTGTAAATTGAATTAACTTCTATTAGATTTATGGATTTACACTGTACCGTACTATCAAAGACGATACCATGGCATAACTGAGCATGCGGGCATCTTGGTAGATTTGAGGCATGATACTTAGAAATTTGATTTGTCATATCATATATATATTTTCAAAATTATCTTAAAACATATTCTGTTATTGTAATGACATGCGTGGGAGCCATTATGTTCCTGAATTGCCAACTGCAAGGTTTACAACATTTACATGTACAGTAGAATCTGTATGAGCAGTCACTCCTATTCAGCCTCCTATAATATTACATACAGAGTTAAACCCTGTTTGAATCGGTGGAAATATCACCAATGTTTTTTGTTCATGTGCTTTTTTGATAAAATAAAATTAATTCATCGATTTTCTTCACAAAAATGGATAAATATTATCGAATGCATCACAATGATATACAGTAGTATTGAAGGTTGGTACAAAATGACAAGTTTACAGAAGTTATGTCCGAGATTCAGCGCCGGCCAAATTTACCGATGCAAGTATTGGTGTGTGCTTCCAATGCATTCAAGCGTAATATTAATTCATGTCGGCACAAAAAACACGAGATTTTATTAAGAGGCCTCTCCCGTTAAGCGGTCAATCCTAAATTTTCCCTTGGGTGGCTGCTGAATGCAGATTCTACTGTAGCTGTTGCTCGATAAGTCTGAAATTCCTGAACTTTTTACAACAAATAATTTATCAACAAACAAATAGGAATATACTGACTATTTCCATGGTCTACCTTAACATTGTTATTTCAATTATATCTCTAAAAACTACTAACATCTTAGTAGCCCCAGGGGTATAAACACTTAGCTAAATTCTATAAAATTATATTTCTATATATTGTTGGTATTTATAATTATATATAACAATTTTTTTATTTATTTTTCCTTCCTGTAAGCTTATCAACATTTTGTTTTGCATGACCACAACTTCATGGTCTTACACTTGTTTTTCAATTGATTTTTATAGTTATTTGTCTGGTACATTACAATCCTTCTTTATGTCATTATTTATAAATGTGGTTTTGTTCTGCTGTCTGTCATCTACAATTCTTAAAGTTTTAATAGTGTATTTTTTGTATATGTAATAATAACAGGCTGTTGTCCTTTCTGTGTTAACCAGACAGATCTTCCTCACACAAAATTTGAAATGAGCCATATTAAAGTAGCTAAGTCTCTAACTCAATATCATCCAAAGTCTTCGACATTGAAAACACAAATTATATTACAATTTAAATCAACTTTGATGTTGTGATCTTACTGGGGAAAGGTGGGCTTCTGATATCCAACATTGAAGACAAAATAAACATTTTACCGTTAGTACATGAAATTGTCTACCATAATGCGTTTCAGTGCCATTTTTATCAAGGGATTCAAAGAATGGGGCTAGATTATTTCACAAACAGTGACGCTATATCTGAAGAGCATGAGCAATAAATAAATACTATCGGTTAAGACTGGAATAATCAGTTGTTAAAGACTGCCATTCGATTCAGACTTCTGGCCTATTTCGTCAAACATAACTGATTTGAAATAAGAGTAAAAGCAGAAACAACTGAATGTGAATCAGTTTATATACATACATTCATATTGCATTTTTAAGACCCATTTGTGTCAAGATGGATCAGCATGTTTTAAGTCAGAATTCTTAGGATAAACTTTATAAAATTATTGCAGATATGTTTGTTAAATAAAGTGCAATACAATCTGATTGAAATACACATCTACATTGGTTTCGTTCAATTAAACTTTCGATGGCCTATGCTACATGAAGATCTAACCGGTTGTAGGAAAAGGTAGCATCAGAGGTTGTACAAACAACTTTGGACCCTATTACGTCAGGCATTGATTAATCAATTAGCGCTTTAGTGGTTTACCCACAGTTTCGTACGTCGCAAACCAAGAACTCGCTGTAACAGACCATTTCATTGGCTAATGCCTCACTTAAACCAGAATGTGTGATATATAACAACTCTTCCAGATCCTAGTGTTGTAAAGACAAGTGTAACAAAATTTTGAACTATTAAAAAATGAAACGAAACAGGATCTGTGTTCTAATCAGATTGGGTGCAATACTACTGGTGATGTATGTTTATTGTCTTTATTTTTGACTTAACATTTTGCACGTTATTAAAATTTTTTGCCAGTTTTGGAATTAATTGCATGACTATTTATGATTGAATGTCAATATTTTCTCATTATACATTAGTACTTTGTAGTTGAGTTCCTTTTTTATTATTAACATTTTGTGGACACCAAAATTTATTTGTTCCTAAATATGATTGCTATACATCTTCATTACCCCAGTCGGAGCAGAACAGTAGAACGTTAAACTCCATTTCATTTCTTTATGGTCAGAATTTCCCTCATGGCACACTACATGGCATTATGCCTTTGTTCATTAGCCTGGTGGGTGCAGATGAGTAGTGTGTTACTCCAGCTTATGTTGTCTACAGAAAATGCTGAATATTGACAAATTTTCAATTTTATCATATTTTATCATATCATAATAATTTTGAATCTAATTGGAACATTCCTCATGTAACTTCATAGTCAAATCACATTAGACTTTAAGGATGGATTCTATACTCTGTGAATGTAAAATTAGAGTACTGTGCCATTTATTTCTAAATCTGAATAACAGTTTTATAAATATTTACCTCTGCATGATTCCCAAAGTTTGCATTTTCACATCCTAATACTTATTATTGAATGTTTATAAAATTAACAGTAACCAGTTATTTCTAATTAAAATTCTCATTAATTTCCAATAAAATCATAAGCTTGTATTTTGTTTTGTTTAAATTGTATTTCATAGCTGATGAAACAGTCATTATTAACAAAATTAGAATCTACACATAAGGTTTTGAGATCAGTTACTAAATGAATGAATGCCAAGTGGATTCATATTTGATACTAATTTAATTAATAATAATAGTAATAATGGATTGGAAAAGAACAATATTGTGTTAGTTTTGTTACTGATATTTTATAACATTATTGTATTCATTAAGTATGTTTTGATTTTCCAGTGGATGAACTTGACTTAAGTTTTGAGAAATTAGACAGTTTGGATGAATCTTCAGAAAGGAAAAAGAGTACAGGTACTTAGTTTATATAGATTTTCAAATATTAGACAGTAGTCATACCAAAATGCATTTTTCCTCCAACAATTATTATGAACAATTGCCACATTTTGAAAGAGATGGACAGAGAATTGGGAATGGGTAGGGCTCATCCTTTCATTGTCCAGATGTTTCACATCGAATTTTAAAAAATTTGTTAAAAAAAAAAGTAGCCTCTAAATCTAACTTGGTGTTCGTCCTCTCAGGAACCCAATGCTTCCAACTAAATATGAAATTAATGTGTTAAAAACTGTTGCCGCTATGACAGTCTTTTGATCCCTCATCACATATTTTAATTTTCATCTAAATGTAAAAGAATTGTGGCCTCTATGGTATCAACAATATTACATGCTTGATTTTGGTGTAATCATGGGCAATAATCAAAAAAGTTATGGTTGGATTAGCTGCAAAATTTAACCCATCTCTGAATGATGGACAGGGGCAACAATATAACAAATATCCACATAAAAATGTGGACTTTATTGACTTAAAATCGTCAGGCATTGACTGAAGAGCAACTTACTTTTATCCATGAACATCAAAGTCAAGATGGTATCCAAATTATTTTTTTGTGTTGTCTAAAGTTTAGATATATTTAACACAGAGTGAGACCTGTGTCCTGTCCTTTCTAACAAGATCCATAAAATAGATTGTCTGGTCTGATTGCTTTTGGATTTTTTACATAAAGTTACTTACAAGCAGAAAAAAATTTGTATTTTTTGTCATAAAAATTATGTATTGTAAACATGAAAAAGCAAAAGTTTGAAAATTTAAGCATGAAAAGTATGTTCAACATGATGGTAGTTTTATTTATAACTATAAGAAGGGATAGAATGCCTTCAATGTTGCCTGAATGCAAACTGTGATCGTTCATTTTGTATAAACCATGATGTTAAGCAAGGTTTATTTTAATTTTATAAATATATTGTGTTATTATAGACTCCTCATTTTCGTTGGAGAAACTTGATGGAGGCAATGAAGATTCTACAGAAGCAAAACCATTAAAACATTTGGTTAAATCTAGACCTAAACGACAGAAAACCAGAGCACCTACAAGGCCTGTAGCACCAGGAATTACTCCTCTTGATGATGCTACTGATGATGGTATTGGTGCCTTCTATGTTCCACCCACAATTTCTGCAGAACCTATTACTTCACCATCGAGAAAATCTTCTGATACTTCTACTAAATCTAGTGGCAATCAATTACAGAAACCTACAGAAACATCGTAAGCATGTTAATTTTGTAATCTGTGTTTTATGTTTTTACAGAATGTATTTTACCTGTCTACAGGAAATGTCTGTGAAACAAAAATGTCCACTAAATTCAAATGCAAACGTCGGCTGACTTCAGCCAAAACAGCACCTGCTCTTAATATATTTTCAGTTGAATTTAGTGAAGAAAGTCAATGCCGTAAAGACAAAACAAATCAGAGATACAATTTTAATTACAATTGATTAACTAATTGTAAACAGCAGCCAGCCACTCTTGATATATATGTTAGAAAATCGAAACCATATATAGACCAGATGAAATAAAAATATCATTTTAATTAGATTGATGGACTAATACTACTAATAGTGAATGAGAGAGAAACAATCTGTCTGTCTGTCTGTCTGTCTGTCTGTCTGTCCGTCACACTTTTTGGGACACAATAACTCTCTTCCTAATTGAGCTAGAATGTTCAAACTTGGTGTATGTGTTTATTAGGTCAATGCCTTGATGGAGTTCGAAGATGAGCATTTTCCGCTTAGGGTAAGCAGAGATAAGCAATTTGATTGGTTGATGCTTTGGGACACGATAACTTTAGTTCTAATTAAGTGAGAGTGATGAAACATGGTGTATAGTTTCATTACAGTAATACTTTGACTAAGTTCGATAATGAGCATTTTCTGCTCAGGATAAGCAGAGCAATACGCAAATTTGATTGGTCGAGACTTTGGAACACAATAACTCTCATTCTAATTGAGTTAAAATGTTCAAACTTGGTGTATATGCTTATTAGGTCAAGGCCTTGATGGAGTTTGAAGTTGAGCATTTTCCGCTTAGGGTAAGCAGAGATAAGCAATTTGATTGGTTGATGCTTTGGGACACGATAACTTTAGTTCTAATTAAGTGAGAGTGATGAATCTTGGTGTATAGTTTCATTACAGTAATACCTTGACTAAGTTTGATAATGAGCATTTTCTGCTCAGGGTAAGCAGAGCGATACGCAAATTTGATTGGTTGAGACTTTGGAACACAATAACTCTCCTTCTAATTGAGTTAAAATGTTCAAACTTGGTGTATATGCTTATTAGGTCAATGCCTTGATGGAGTTCGAAGATGAGCATTTTCCGCTTAGGGTAAGCAGAGATAAGCAATTTGATTGGTTGATGCTTTGGGACACGATAACTTTAGTTCTAATTAAGTGAGAGTGATGAAACTTGGTGTATAGTTTCATTACAGTAATACCTTGACTAAGTTCGATAATGAGCATTTTCTGCTCAGGGTAAGCAGAGCGATACGCAAATTTGATTGGTCGAGACTTTGGAACACAATAACTCTCCTTCTAATTGAGTTAAAATGTTCAAACTTGGTGTATATGCTTATTAGGTCAATGCCTTGATGGAGTTCGAAGATGAGCATTTTCCGCTTAGGGTAAGCAGAGATAAGCATATTGATTGGTTGATGCTTTGGGACACGATAACTTTAGTTCTAATTAAGTGAGAGTGATGAAACTTGGTGTATAGTTTCATTACAGTAATACCTTGACTAAGTTCGATAACGAGCATTTTCTGCTCAGGGTAAGCAGAGCGATACACAAATTTGATTGGTCGAGACTTTGGAACACAATAACTCTCCTTCTAATTGAGTTAAAATGTTCAAACTTGGTGTATATGCTTATTAGGTCAATGCCTTGATGGAGTTCGAAGATGAGCATTTTCCGCTGAGGGTAAGCAGAGATAAGCAATTTGATTGGTTGATGCTTTGAGACACGATAACTTTAGTTCTAATAAAGTGAGAGTGATGAAACTTGGTGTATAGTTTCATTACAGTAATGCCTTGACTAAGATCGATAATAAGCATTTTCTGCTCAGGGTAAGCAGAGCGATAAGCAATTTGATTTACCAAGACTTTGGAACACAATAACTCTCCTTCTAATTGAGTTAAAATGTTCAAACTTGGTGTATATGCTTATTAGGTCAATGCCTTGATGGAGTTCGAAGATGAGCATTATCTGCTTAGGGTAGGCAGAGATAAGCAATTTGATTGGTTGATACTTTGGGACAAGATAACTTAGGTTCATCTTGATTGATGATTTTTATGCCAATACAATGACTGCATTTTGGATTCGACAGTAACAGTGTATAGAAACGATTGACTCAGACACGAGGGCCCTTTCCCTTGGCCAGAGGGGCCCTTTTGTCAAGCGTGGGGGCCCTTTTGTCTGCCTTTAGGGTCCCCATAACTAGGGTACATTTTCATTTTTCTCATCGGATTTAGCATTTTTCTTTATAAAACACTTTTGGATGACACTTCGTGTACAGTTTGATTGCTTGATGCGTTTGAAAAAAATAAATGTGCGATTAATTAATATCTATTTATTTTGGGATTTCGGCGGGGGACATCAGCCTCACTGTTGGCTTGTTGTTTCCTGTAATTTAAATTTTGATTTGTTATAGAAAACCTGAGAAAAAGAAAGGATGGTCACCACGTAATCTGATGAAAGATAAGGATAAAGACAAGGAAAAAGAGAAGGATAAGGAAAAAGATAAAGGAGAAAAGAAAGGGTAAGTAAAGTCGACATCCTTTCATTTTGACTGTTGATTGGTTACAATAATTATACAGGTGGGATTTTAGAAGCAAAAACATAACTACATGTATAGTCCAAAAGTGACCAAAGCCCTGTAAAATGAGTGGATTTTCCATGTATGTGGAAGAAATGTTCTTCCTGTAGTATGAGTGAAGCATTTGATTTTTGATATTGCAGGTCCTTGTTATCTCATGGCTTATCAAACTTTTTCGGAAGAAAGAGTGGAGGAAAGGGTAAGAATCCTATAGACCCAGAAGCAAAGAAGCTTGCTGAATCACCAGCAACTATACCTGAGGAAAAAAAGACACCAGTAAAACAACAGCAGCAATCAGCTGTTTCATACAATAAGATATTAGAGGAAGTAGATGTAGACCAACCAGAAGTTAAAGCTCCTATAGTTAGTGCAGAATGTTTTGATGATGAGAAAACACTTAAAGAAAAAGATCAAGAAAAAGAAAAAGAAGAAGGTACTGTATTAAATTTGTTGTCTTGAAACCCATATTGTAATAATAACTCATAATTCCATCACCAATCACTGATTCATAAAATCATTTAAAATCACCTAATTTTTTACTTGTGTCCAGTTTAAAGCTGACTGATTAATTTTGATAATGACTGTCCAATTTACAAGTATTTAATTTCCTGGTCATTGTTCAAAATTTATTAGTCGTCAAGAAATGCTTCACCCAAAAAGTGTGTGTTTGTTTCAAAACTTTCTACAGTTGGTTAAAATCTTAATTGTGAGATAACCGTCAACAAATATATTACTATTAGATTGACATTCAGAATTTAGACAGAAAGCAAGAACCTACCTTGTCATCTGCCGCCTGGACCAATATTCTATTACAACAATTTAAGGTTTTTTTTCCCCCCCATTTACGAGCATTGAGTAGTCTTACTTTTCAGTGCCAATCTTAGTAAGATTTTACTTACTTGTATGAAATAACCCAGGGGGCACATTAACAGTCCGATCATTTTTGTGTAATAATGGATACAAGTGGAAAGGCGTGATTATCCAGGTCTGCCATTTATCACGACTGGAACATCGTTGCATTTATTTTTTTGATGGTCAAAGACAACCATTTTTGAATGAATAAAAATGAAATGATTTTTAGTGGAGTGTAGTCTAGTGCACTGAAGTAAATATGAAACTTGAAATGCATGTTTAAAACCCAAAGATCTTGGTTCCTTTCGATATTTGCGCCAATCGGATCGTAACTTCCTGAATTATGGCCCCTGATTGTCCGAAAAATTGCCCTTTTTAGCTTGTGATCCCTCTGGAGGTCAAAATTGTTATCCGATTTAAAAAAACGTTTGATTATATCACCGTTCCATGGTTATGAAGGTTGAGTTCGAATTTTGTGAAAATTGGACCAAAATTGACAGACAAAATGGCCGCCATTTGTACGCGAATAGTGTGAAAATATGTTATATCAAGGTTGTGGACCTTATAGAGGTCACAATTTTGAACCGATTTGGATGAAACTTGACATGTATGTTTATAACCGAAAGATCTTGGTTCCTTTCGATATTTGCGCCCATCGGATCGTAACTTCCTGAATTATGGCCCCTGATTGTCCGAAAAATTGCCCTTTTTAGCTTGTGGTCCCTCTGGAGGTCAAAATTATTATCCGATTTAAAAAAACGTTTGATTATAAAAACCAAACAAATTCTAATGATTTTCTGATAATTCCTTAATATGCGACAACTCTTGTTGACTGCCCGGACGATTTGGCTGCTGTGTGGGCGTATGTTTCGTTGCCTGGCAACCTATTTTTTTTAATTTTAAAACTTGTTGTGGTCCAATTCACAGAATTTACCCAAAATAAAAAAATTATAAACTTCGAAGGTAAATAATAAACAACAAATATTTTAGAATAGGCCTACTTTGAGGTGATAGTTTTTTAATGTTTTTTGTGTGGAAACATCACTTATAACCTCTACTTTACGGTTGGAATTATCAATATCTTTTCATATCATGAGGTGATAGTTTTTTAATGTTTTTTGTGTGGAAACATCACTTATAACCTCTACTTTTAATCTACGGTTGGGATTATCAATATCTTTTCATATCATGAATTTATATAATTTCCAAGAAAACTCATCATTTTTGTAATTTTTCTATGGATACCAGACAAACCACGGTTTGCATTTCTATGGATACAAGATAAACCATGGTCTCTGGCCAAAATGTGAACTGTTGGTTTTGGGCTTGCATTTAGCATTGTGCATGCCAAATTTGATGCAAATCCATGCAGGCATAACTGAGAAAATTATACTTTAAGTTTAATATCATGCTTTTGTGCCAATTTTGTAACATAGTTGGTAAATAAAATTAATTTTATTATGGTGATTAATATGTAGTTTATCACCCTAAATAACAAAATATATCATATCTTTAACTTGTGAACAAAACTTACAGTGCTAGCTTTAAAATGTGCATTTTAGATTACTCAACCGCCTTAAGTCAAAAACTGGCATCCTCTCATAACAAAGTTGACTAAGCAAATGACACCTTCACAGCAGACGCAAATTTCAATCAATTAATAAGGGGGATAACTCTATTTGCATTCTCAATAGTGGTCTTGGAATTTTGCATATTTTTCCAAATGAATTCATAACTAGGCCTATATTTGTTGTGTTTAAGATTAATTTTCTTAGAGATTTAGGAGTTCAATTGTAGTTCAGTGGGGCCAAGTAATTCAAGATTTTTTTTAATTAGATTTGTTTTAGGGGAATCTGTTATACTTATAAAAATGTTCTTGAATTTAGTAGGCCTACAGAAAGATAAGACACTCATTGCATTATTTAATGAATTGTTGGGGGGTCATATTTGTATTACCTCTTTGAAAACTAGGGAGTTAAGGGAGTAAGCTTAGACTAAAAGCAATTAAGCTTTTGCACAATTCCTTTTAAATACTGTATGTGGTTGAGATTGTTATATTGAAGTTTGTTAAAAACTATAGTTCATTATATTGCATATTATCAATATCCCACTTGAAATTGACAATTTTCTAAAAGGGTGATGAAATATATGCCCATAGCTTGCTGAAGGAAACCATTTAAAACTTACTCATTCATTATACGAAAATCGTGTTTTTTAGCATGTGGATTCTCTATAGGTCACACGTTTTATCCATTTCTCGCAAAATGTGGGCTTATCTTCTGAACACAGATAGGTTGGTGGCTCAATGGGGTGTATTGCTACCCGAGAAGAGAATTTATGAGACTAAATTTTTATAGAGCTGCTTTTGACGTAGATTATGTTTTTGAGTGGTGATCAGGTGTTTTAAGGACTTTTCCAAGACATGGGGCTGGGGATGAGGTTTCTCCAATGTCTAAAATTGAAGGAAAATGTGATAAAAGTTGATGATCATTCTATAGCACTTTACAATTCTAAATAAGTATATAGGATGCTCTTCGCTAACTATTTTGTTTTGCAAAAGAGGCCTGAAATGACGGGCAGTGTGATAATGTAGATATAAATGATGGTCATCTTATTATAGATTAGTATACTAATTTAGTAATACATTAATTTATAGCTAGCTTTTCATTCACCAGTGTTTGTCTCAACACAATGTGTGGCTAGTTTTAAATTCCCCAGCTTACCTTAACCGTCTAATTTTTTATTAAATATATTATTTATTGTATGTTTTTATTATAGATTTAAGTGAAGAGAAAGAAACAAATGATACAGTGAGTAAAATACCAGCTAGTTCATCTCGTACTGGTATGGGTTTAGGTGGTAATATATTGCTAGAAATGAAACAAAAACAAGAAAAACGATTTTCTCAGCAGATCAAACCTAGGACATTGGTAATTATTGTAACTTTATATACACCTACAAAATTGAGGTAGACTGTTTAAACTTGATTTAGATGTTCATTTACCTCTAAAGCTAAGCAGAGCTAAACAATTTCATTGGTTAATGCTTTGAGGCAAGAAAGCTTTGATTATAACTGACGGAGAGTGATGAAACGTAGTGTATAGTTTACTTTGACTGAGGTTGATCGTGAACTTTTTATGCTTAGACTAAGTATAGATAATTAGTGTGATTGCTTTTGAAAAAGATAAATGTTAAATCAATTGATATGCATCATCTATTTATTTTGGAATTTTGGTGGGGGACATCAGCCTCACTGTTGGCTTGTTTATTAACAAAAGACAGGGCCATGGTCTAGCATTGCTGAAAATAACTGCTTTATAGCACCTGATTTTAAGGAATTAATAATATCATATTTTTTTGTTTGTCACTTTTGCTTAAAATTTTTATTTTGAATTATTTTGTTTTTGATTACAGCCAAAGGAGAAAGACGACCATGAAGCAAATAATAATGTGATTGATAAAAATAAAGCTCAGAAAACACAAGAAAATAAAACAGTATTAAAACCTGCAAATAATGAAACAACGACAGCTGTAGATAATGGTTCACTAGAAGCATCTGATGTAACATCATCTAGCAAGTCAGATGACACAAAACGAGCCTTAATACCCAACGCAAATAAAGCATCAAGTGATGTTAAAAAACCTTTATGTATACCTGTAGAACCAGTAGTTACTGAGAAAAGTCCACGAGCACCACCACGAGCCTTACAACCACCTAAGAAACGTGTCTCACCTACACAACCTGCTGATACTGAAGCAACAGTAACTCTTGATACCAAACGTAAGTCTAGATACAAAGGCTGATTTAAGGGCTCTGGCAGATCTCTAATTTAAAGTTTACTATCAGATTTGGAACTTGTCATAGAAATATTGAATATTTGTCACTTGACCATACACTTTTATATTCGGATACCCAACTGGTAACAGATTTGTTAATATTGGTGTAGTAATAATAACTTGTAAAAGCAAAAGTGAAATCTCGAAAATTTGATTTTATAATGTTTATTAATTGCTTAATTATTATATTTGAATATTATGCTTTATTTGTTTATAGCTACAGTTGTTCCTAGATCTGTTAAGCCACCCCCACCAACTAAACCACGACCACCAGCTCTAGCACCTAAACCTAGAGCTAGTTTGCGTACATCTAAAGATGTCACAGACAGTAATAGTAAGTACATCATGAATATAAGGAATAATGATGAGTTTAAATGCTCTGTAGATAGTCCTGAATCTTTCTCCAAATTCTGTATGCCACATGTTCTGTGCATAATTGGATTGTTAGAATTGTAAATATGTACAGTAGTTATTATTCAAGCAGTTTGATGAATGATACATGATAGAGGTTGAGCCAACGAAAACACACCATAAATGTGTCAGCTTAAAAGTATTGTTATGTGGAGACCCGTTCGTCAACTATGGGCCAGTTTTCTTGTGCAGAATACATTGAATGTGGCTATAGGTTGTTCTTTCTTGAGACTCAAATAATCAAGTGTAGGCCGTAGCGCCGCTGCCCAGGCAAAATTTCCCTCATAGCACACTGTATGGCGTATGCCCGTCTTCCATTAGCCCAGGTTAGGTGCAGAAGATTAGGACGTTAAACCCCATTTCATTTCATTTCATTTTAAAATAGTAAATACAAGAATATATTGGTTTCTGTATATGAAGATTTTCTTTGTTTAGTTCAATCGGAAGAAGTAAAATTACGAGATAAACCAGAAAGTCAAATAGTAACAGATTCAGCAACTTTAAGATTATCTGTTCGTGAAAAGGTTAAAAGATTAAGTAAAGCACCAATAGAAGAAAGTCCTCTTATTAGTAGTCCCACAAAATCTAAATCTAACTCCACTGATAGTAAACCACACTCTAGTTCAGGTAGGCACTCTTTAATTTGATTTTACTGCTAATATCACATTAATAATTTAATATCATTTAATCCATTTTTATATGCAAACATTGAAATATGGTTGTATATTGCTGTTATCACTGTCCGGCATCCACAATCTGATTGACTTTAAATTTATGCTCAGTGTTTAAGGCCATGAGACGAAGAAACTTATAGATTTTCTACAATTTCCAATAGTATCAGTCAGAGTTATGGCCCTTGATCACTTTAAAAAATCATGTGGACACTCAAGCTGCTAAAGTTAATATCTGATTTTCTACAATTTCCAATAGTATCAGTCAGAGTTATGGCCCTTGATCACTTTAAAAAATCATGTGGACACTCAAGCTGCTAAAGTTAATATCTGATTTTCTACAATTTCCAATAGTATCAGTCAGAGTTATGGCCTTTGATCACTTTAAAAAATCATGTGGACACTCAAGCTGCAAAAGTTAATATAGATTTATACACAGTGTTTAAGATCATGAGGCAAACAATGAAAAAAAAGTTCTAATGATTTCTTCTAATGATTAAATTAATGGGTTATTACTCATATTATCATAATCAGTTTTGTGCGTGTTGTAAATGTTTTCATTACTGAGAAAAGAAAAAATATGTGACAATTCTATTGACTGCCCAGACAAAGTTTCTGCTGTGGGCATATGTTTCGTTGCCGGGCAGCCTATCTTATTTTTAGAATTTCAATAATGGAATATTGTGTACTCTATTGGAAAGAAGACTTCGTCCCTTTTCAATAATTATTTTACTTCTGAATCTGTCGTGCAACATTATGTATAGTATAATAGAAAAGTCAGTTTAAAATAAAATGTTGACAACTTATGAGCTTGTGCTGACTGTCCCATCTGTCTCTATTTACATGTACAAGTTTGTCCTTGTTCAGTATATAAATTCAAAACATATTCTTGGTTTGGTTGCCAATTTTTCAGATGAAGGTGAACGTGTATCGAGTCCTTCATCATTAGACAGTATTGATGGTGAGGGTAGTGAGACGTCAAATAAAGATTGTGTAAATAATAAAACAACCTCTCAACATAAATCATCTAATTCAACTGATTCTACAGACAGTGTTAACGATAATGATAAAAATCATGACGATTCCTCACCCAAAGAAGAACATAGTGTTCCTAAACGGTCTTCCAGAGCAGAAGATGAAATCATGGTTTGATAGATATGTATTAAAAATGTTATTATTATACAGCATAAGCGTCATTTCAGGTTCCATTTGTTTGTTAATCTTCATAATTCATTCTTCACAAAAAAAAAAGAGAGACATTTGCTTGGTAGATTTTCTTTTAATCAAGTGAATATGTACATATAACCTATATAGAAATCAAGTACAAGCCTTCACATTGTAGGAGATCGGTCCCAAACTTAAGCTAATTTGATTTCAAGTGAGATTTTAATTCCTTGGCAGAAATATTTTTTAAAAAAGCAAAATTAAAGAGGAAATATTTCACTGATTTCACTTGATCTTTATTCCATCTAAACTGTATCCGCAAGCACTAAAATATCTGGGTGGATAGTGTGAATTAGGTAACTATAGGCTAAACTGTCTTTTATTACTTATTGTCATTTTGTGAATTTTATATGGAGTCGATTTCAGGCATAATTTCAGTTTTTCTGGAATTTGCCCTTGTGAAAGCCTACAAATAAAAACAGTTTAGAGAATTCATTCTGCATGCTTTATTATCACTCTGAAAATCAAACCTACGTAATGTAGCATAGAATAAAATGATGACATTGTCTTTCACTTGGTCACAGTAAAATAATATATAAACAGATGCCAGATTCTTGCTTGGTTTTGGATTATGTACGCTAAATCAATTAAAAATGGTAACAATTGCTTATATAAATGTAGGTATATGTAAATAGATTATTGTATAGTTATAGAATAATAATAACTTATTGTAAATAGTACAGTAGATGTGTACATCTAGTTTAAGAACAAGTTTTAAATGAAAAAAAAAGCTCTAGGAATTGGTCAATTGATGATTGTGATAAAGAAATATATTTCAAAAATGGAACAGTAACATGTTTCATGGTTAAGAAAATTATTCCATTTTCGATGGAGCTGTAATGAAAATGGAATAGTTTCCGCTAGTTATAAACAAATCTATATTAAATATTCATTTGGAATATGGATCAAAATTACATGTTTTAATCATGTCAAAAACTGTTTGACAGTAACTTCTGATAAATGAATTAAACCAAAGTATCTAGACTGTCAAAGCATAATTACTGATTGTTTGTTAGTAGATAATTTGTATGTAAATAAAACATATATTATGCACTCACCATTTTAATATATTGAGTTTACAATGCCTTATAATTAATATATTATGTAGTAATTATATTTTCTTTAAAATTATTTCTTTTTTATATGAATCAAAAATGATTTTTGTTAAACTCTTTTGATACAACTATCGTAGAGTCACAGGCCTTTACTCAAATTTTACTATATATAAATTAAAATATATACATAAAATATTGTATTTAAACGTAGTTGATATTTATGGGTTTTTTTCTGATTACAAAAAATTGTAAGCTGGCCTTACAAATAAATATATCATACTATACAATCATGATATGGTTTTGAAAAGTCATTAGAACGGAAGAGGAATTGCCAGAAATCTAAACATTGTCTTTTCTATTGGAAGGATAAAAATTTAGTAATTACTAAATTTTGGAAAATTCTTCCTAATACTAAATTATGGGCTTCATATATGTGAAGGATACAGATTAAACTAATGTAATAGGGCACAAATTCACATTGTATAAATCATATAAATCTTTTTTCAGTGAAATCAAATTAATATATTATATATTTTTTATTTGTTTAATTACTACCAAATTGAAAGGAGAAGTCCCAGTTTTGACAGGGTCACTGGAAAATTTTACAAAGTAGCCGATTTACCTTGTTGGAAAGTTTTAGCTAAAAGAAATGTGACTTGCGTATTATTTGTAAACTTTGACTGAAGGTAATTAATAAACAGCAATAAGCTGCAGTTTGTATTAAGACGCAAGAAGTTCATCTCCAACTCCATTGGAGGTTGGTATGTTGTAGCTAACATCACAGAACTTCAGATAATTGGTTATGACTAGAATAATTCTTGCACACGCATACACAATTATCCAGTTACATTTACTGAAATAATAATATATCTGGGATTTCTCTTTTATCGAAACCAATCATTTTTTTCTATTAGAATGTTTTGTGTTATATGTTGTTCATTTCTCTGTACATGTATGAAAGGTATTCTAATATATCAAAGCTCAATTTTGCTTCTTTTTTTCTTTCTTTCATTTTACTCCCATCCATTTTTATACATCCACATTTTCATGTGGGCGTATATTGCTGTCACCCTCACCTGTCCTTAAGTCGTCAACAATTTCTTGTGAACACTCGACATATTACTTTTTATCATCTGATTGTTTTGAAATTGATATACCGGTATGTTATTTACATTAGTAAGATGTAGAAGCCTATTTAATTTCAATAATGTCGCTGGGAGTTATGTGAACCCTCAAATGACAAAAATTATAATCTGATTTGTATGAAATTGTCCTGTAAATGTCCCCCATTTCCTACAAAAGAAAAAATATGTGACAACGCTTGTCTTCCACTTGGACGACTTAGATGCTAAGGACGTATATTTATTTGCCTCGCAACCCATCTTTAATAACCTTGTTTGGATTTGCGACCATTCTGTAGATGAATTTGTATTTCGCATAGTCCAAACATCAATTAAGATGAGTTTCAGTTCATAAGTATCTTCAGGAATCTCATACCTCATGTCATACCTATAATACATACCAGTCTTCCTGTGTTTTATGTCTAATAAGTTTCAATTGATGATGTCACATTTAGTTCATATTCTTGGGAATATGTGGGTTTGACAGTAATTAACATAGCACATGTACATTTTAATTGTGCACAGATGTATTCAGATCAGTCATCTGTTGATGTATTTCCTCAAATTAGAGATGTTAAATAAGTGGTCCTAAAGTTTCTATTTCTTTGAATAGCAATCACAGAGCTTCAAATGGCTGTACTAGACTAAGATTAAAGCATCTGGGGGTCTGTTAACCGGCAATAACTAGTATTATTTCTTGGAATATATTTGGAACTTCTCCACTGCTTTAAAATGAGTTGTTTGCTACCATTTTAAGTACCGGTATGAGAGTAAATGTATACTAGAATGATTCATATCCAGATCATTGATTTTTGTCATAGTTTTTATGTATGTTTAAATCTATTTGCTATGGTAAACTTTATGCTTTGCTACTTTTTATAAACTAGGACTACAATATTCAATTTGTTAAGTATATTTTATATGCCAATAGTTAGTTATTAAAGGCTTACAACCAAAATGAATCAATCCTGATATTGTTCATTAAAAATGAAGTGTTGACAAAGTGTGAGTACCTAGTAATCATGCCCACTTGACTTGGCATTTTATAACATTTATTGTATAATTAACAAAATTTGTATTAATTCATTGATTGGAAAGTGTAAAGCCTATATGAGAGGTAAAATTAAAATCTTTTTAGAGTCTGTGATAGTAAGAAAAAGTGAAGTATGTATTTAATTTATTACTTTTATTATATAAAATAAATAATATCATATACATTATTTTCAAGAAGTAATCTTTGATAAATTTTCTAATTGTGCTAATAGAAATGTTTCTCAAAACAAATGGGTGCTATATTCTGATCGCTCTTTTGTGCATCTTATGTGTATTGCTTGTCAACTGTATCGTCAACTAAACTCAAATTAGGTGAAAATTACGAGAACCATTTCTTGAAATCAAGGCAGAGTTAACAATAGTTCCATCAAGGTGTTGCATTGCAGTACAAAAGATCCACCTGTTGTAACTGATTTTAAGGACTAATTCTGTATTCAAGAGAAATTCCCGCATTATTTGATTAGAGACTTTGTGTTTAATTTCTTTTTACCTTTTATATGTATTGAATATGATGTATGCAGCTTTATTTGCCCTCTATTATATATAAGCAGTTCATTTCTACATTTTGTTAATAATGATTTTAATAGTCAACTTGTCTTATTATTGACCATTATAATTTATTACTTCAACTTATTATATCAGTATATACACTTTAGATACTAATAAAACATTTTTACCATTAAAATATTATCATTATATTTGTGCTGGTTTTTTGGGGTTTTTTTTTTTTGAAGAGACACAGGCATTCTCTGCTAGTCTTAAAGGACAATGTTGGTGTCAGCCTATGTCACATGTAATAAAACTGGTTAAACATGTTCCAAATATAATTTTAACACATTCATTATTGCTACTATAGATCCGTAGTAACGATTTGAAGAAACAGAAGTGAAAAAAGCAAACGGAAAATATGAGAGTTATCCTTCTTTATAACTGACTGAATTGACTGTGAGTAGACAGCGAAAACGAAAAAAAAACAAAAACGAAAAAGTCTGTGCATTACTGTTACTATTAAGTATAGAATAAATAAAAACAAGGGAATATATGGGCTGTTTCTATTTTTCTTGTTTCCTCTAGTCACAGTCAATTAGTTTTTTTTTAAATTGTCAGATGTCCTCTAACAGTCTCATATAACACCTTTTGATCCCTGAAGAAATTATCAGTGAGCAGAAATTCCCCCATCTGTCTGTTATCACTTGTTACCTCAGTCAGTTATATAGACACAGATAACGCATGTTTTTCTTTTGCTTTTGTCACTTCCATATTCAAACCCTCAAATTGTAGAAATGATCACTGTGTTAAAATTATATTTGGAACGTTTTTAGCCAGTTCTAGCACATGTGTGATAATCACTGACACCAATATTGTCCTTTAATCAGATGAGCTAAAGCGATCTCATGTCTTCCATTACCAACTAAAGAATACCTGTTTTATTGCCTGCCAGCATATATTTATAAAGCTTCAAGAAATGAAATTTTCGTTATCAAACATGGTCAATATATTGAAACTATAGGCCATTGATGTTGTTATCTTATGGTAAAAAAGCGGACATTTAATATCCAATATATAAAATAAAATGAACATTTCAATTTTGCACACCAATCGGGTGCTAGAATGCTTTCAGGTACCATTTTTAATAAAGTAACTTGATGAACAAGTCTAACATATCCCTCATGAGAGAATACTATCGGTGTAGACTGGAATAACCAGACACCAAAGAGTGCCATTCAATTTAAATTCTCCTCAAGTATTTCAAAAAACATAAACCATTGAATGCAAATCAGTTTTATACATTCATATTTATTAATCCTTTTCAGTTTTTATTAAATGAAAGCAGAATATATACTTCTCAAAATCTTAAAATATCAGTCAACTAACTTAGTGTCTGTTCTCGAACTGAGGTAATTGATGACAGACAGCCGAAGTTAACTATAGTGGTCATTACTGATTTATGGTGTGATTTGCTAACATTCTTAAAAGTGCCGGTACTAATAACATGCAGCATATCCTGCTTGATTCCTCACCTGAGATTTAAGGCAATATTTGATTGATACAGTGTCAGTAAACTGGGTGATAAACTCTTTAAAATAAAACAATGGATAAGCAGTATTCTTCCTGCATTGTATTATCTGTTTGTATGTAAGTCATAGATTTTTATGTTAACATACATACGGGACCTTTAAAATAAATAAAATTTTATAGGGAAATTATAAAATGATGAAATAAATGGTGTAACAAACAGATTAAACATCAATATTTATTTAATACATGTATTGCATTATTTTAATATAAACATTGAAATGAAATGAAATTGCTTCCATGGATAACCGAATAATCTCCCTTGAGTCTCCCGATTCGACATTCATTTTATTACCCACCACTTTATGCTGCAAATCAAGACTCCGGTAGGGTGACCACCTTTGCTTGATCATATTGCGGGACATCATTACCTTTTTATAAAGGACTGAGGCAGTCATATTCCTGAAGCAAAGGCCCGAGAAATCCCTCTCTGACCATTGCTGGAATAGCGTCTGTTTCTTGAACTTATGCGGGAGTGTGTCTATTCTTTCCGTTCAATAAAAGCTATCACTTAAGAACAGCAACATGACAGTCCTTCGTTTAATCTGGGTCTTCCCTAAAACTTTGGACAGTGATTTAAGGTATTAAAAACGGTGAAAGTATGTTCGTTTCCAAACAGTATTGTTTACATTTCATTCGACTTGATAGCCTAGTTTGTCACGCAATTAGTTTTACTGCAGTATTCTGCTATGCACGGGTTAATTGGGCATAATAAAATCGTGAGTCATGACGTAACGTTATGTAAACATATTTGGTCCAATATTGGCAGCTAGTGATTGGTTGGTAGACGGACTACTGACCAATCAAAATTTAAAACAACAATATCCACTCATAATAGCAGTGTGTAGTTGGATTACCTCTAATCAAACGCAACACTGCGCGGAGTATGTGGGCAGTATGCATAACTATGTTGATATATAGTTACTTCACTTTTCGACATACCAACAATAGAAAATCAAACCATGAAATATTCACGTTATTCGTATGTCATAAGGCCTATATAATTACCACAATTTTTGGGGGATAATAATACATAGCAACAATATATAGTGAAGTCATAAAATATTCATATCGTATGCCAGCATCATCTTGCATTTCAAAATAGCAAACACAATTTCTTTTGTAGCTGTAAATAAATAAATTATTAATTTGCACGACAGAACCGTTTGAAAGGGTGCGTGTAAATATCATGACGTTGAATGAAAGTTACAATCAAATGGCTGCCGAATTATCATCCAGGGCCCTGTTTCACGAAATTTTAACTAAAGATAAAATCTAAATTTTAGCAGATACTTTAATTTTGATTGGCTAAGAACTAAAATCAATCTAATATTGTCCAATCAAATAACTAAAATTCAGATCTTATCTTAGTTAAAATTTTGTGAAATAGGCCCCAGGTACATTAATTAATTGTTTATCGCTAAAATTAAATCATGCCGAACGTAATTGAATCGTATTGAGATTTTATCGCTGATGTTTAATCATGCTGAATGCTGTGAAACTTATTGAGATTTTACAATAACTGAGTATATTAAGGATGTTATGCTGGTTAAAGATGCATTAATTAAGAGCTAAATTAGCCTATTGCAGATCTTTCTTTTGACCTCAATGTTATATAAATCATTTATGCAACATTTATTTACATACCAGGCCCATAATCAACTCTCTAGAACTTCGGATGGGTTTGATTTTCAACAGATTTATGATTTAATTTAATGACAATCAACACTACACTGTTCTGTAAACGACTCCTCTCAGAATGAAGTAATTTTACTGACATTTTCAACATATTATTCCCTTTTCATTATCCATTTTTTAATCTATTATTGCCAGAACTGTCGTCTCTTTATCTAAACCTTACGTAATGCATCTAATAACTTTCTCTGATTGATCACGATGTCATGCCATATTAATAAAACAAGATACCTTTACACCATCATCTGTTATGCACCAATATGTTTTTTGAATTTTAATAATTCGGAGACAAGAAAGCGAATACAAGTGATACTCAATTAGAATAAGTGTATATAATATAATTTCAGTATGATGTACAGGGAAAGGTCATCTACAATTGCAAGTTGGTACCAAAAGACCTTCTAAAGGAATTTGTGGTGGGTCTTTCAGTATTTTCATTAAACTAATACTCAAATAGACTATCGCAAGACTAGCTTCACGCATATTACTGTAATAGAAATCGTCCTTGTGAGGAGGAATTTCCGGACATTTTGACTGATATTCGGGACGCGGGACATGGAAACATTTTGCGGGACTGTCCCGCGAAATGCGGGGACGGGTGGCCACGTACAATATCTACCAAATTAATAATTCCAGGTTTGATATTTTATTCAAAGAACTTAACCCCCTTTCGTCTGTAAAACAAGTTCCCACAATCTTAATAAAAAAAAATAAAATTCATTTGAAATTGCAAATAATAATGTAATGATGAACCAATGTATATTGCCTATAACTTTGTTCAAAGAATATTAAAACGTCTGTATTCTTTTAGGCGAGGCTGTTGGTAAACTCTTGTAGCAGATCAGATGCAAACCCTTTCCCTATATTCCATATCGAAGGAATATTTAAACAGCTCAGGATGTATCATGTCTCTTGTCATTGAAAGATAAGTGCAGCGCTGAATTACGGGAAAATATTGAATAGCTATGCAGACACCAGTGCTGTGAGAAATGCAGGTATTTTGACATTGGCCCATTGTTACGCTCATTGTGTCATCGAGGGTTGCTATTGTTCCGTCTATATAACCATTAACCACATTTGAGTAAGCACTTCCAAGTACACATTCATCTAGAGAGATAAAAAAAAAAAATCAATGTATTATATCTAGATTTTTGTAAGAGCACCGCAAGCCTATTAAATACAGTGGAACTTTTATATTTTCTAGGAACGAAAACACAAACGATAATAGGTTAACTGAGCCCCCGGATTTAATTCTCGACGTCCAATAGTAGAGCAATATTTACTGAACATTGGTCAGTGTCCTTAGTTCTGTAATTTTTGATAGGCCAATGGAATATACTCCCTAAATGTTTGCCCTTTCGGAATTGTTCCAACACAAACTTTACATTTTCCGCGCTTAATGACCGCATGAAAACCAAAACCTTACCTCTGCATTTAGGAGAACACCGGTTTTGTGAAACGCAAGCAACTGAATTCTGGTACAGGTTCATCTCCTGAAATTCAACGAATATTGCTATAATCATAACTATAAATCTGTAACTTCCTGATGTATTTCTTATTTCTATTACTTGTTAGGCTTTTGTTTTTTTATGGTATGGTGGGCCCTAATATTATTTATGTCTACTGTTTACTTTCAACAAATTCCTAGACTAACGTAGCCATTTTATAACTAAAATATATAATATCCCAGTCGAACAGGATACCATATCCAATCGCTACATCGGGTTGTAACCCGATTGCTGTCAGAGAAAAACTTTCAGAATTTTTCAAGCCCACCTCTTACTTTCTGTGATTTGAAAAGGAACAAAAGCGTGTTATAGCTGAGGCGCTATCCTCCTCTCGAAAAAAATCAAAGAAGTTGAAAAATAAAACGGGAGAAAAATGCTAAAACCGATGAGAAAAATGAAAATGTACCCTAGTTAGAGAGGGCGCTAAAGGCAGGTAAAAGGGCCCCACATCTGACAAAAGAGTTCCTCGGGCCAAGGGAAAGGGCCCCCGATTGCGTCTCAATCGTTTTCTATACACTGTTACTGTGGAATGCACCAGAATGCTATCATTGCATTGGCATGAAAATAATAAATCAAGAAATTATCCTAACAGTCCTAAGTGTCGAATTAGGAATGTTCATGCGAATGTGCTGAATGGGGGAGAGTCTGTAGGCATATACCATACGTGGGGTAAATAATATATTTTGCATGGTATATCCTCCCACCTTGAATCTGAAGATAACGCCTGGGGTTCCCCTTTGAGAATCTTACCATGACCATGTTATAATCCAAAAGTGTGGAGGCTATTTTAATTAATAATTTGTATATTACGATAGCCACATAGAAGTATAGAAGCCCCATCAGCCAAAATGCTCCCATTAATATCGATGCCAGGTGCAATTATTTCTGTTGACTGACGTCATTACACATTACACTCCAAATCATGTATTTCGCCGAGATACGCCCACATTTTGCAAGAGACGGATAGAGAAATATCGAAACAAAAATCGATTTTTCGAGCAATCAAGGTCCATAATTCAAGAAGTTCAGATCCGATATGCACGAATATCGGCAGATCATTGGGTTATGAAGATATATTTCAAGTTTCATCAAAATCGGATCAAAATTGTGACTTTTAGATGGTTCACAATCATCATATACCAGATGAGGTAGGAGAGAGGTAATATAGGCTTAGCCTGTTCCCCAATCCTTTTCTGAGAATAAAATATTGTTTATTAAAATAAATATACCCGATTGTACACTATTTGCGTACGAGGGCGGCCATTTTGTCTGGCAGTTTTGGTCAGATTTTCACGAATTTCAAACGCAATCATCATTAGGGTGTAACGGTGATAAACTAAAACGTTTTTCTAAATCGGATAATATTTGTGACCTCTAAAGGGACCGCAAGCTAAAAACGCGACTTTTCATACCACCTATACGGGCATAATTCAGGACGTTTCGATCCAATATGCGCGAAAATCGACAATCGACAGCAACCAACATCTTTTTGTTATAAACATTAAATCGTGACCTCTGCAGTGTCTACAACCTTGATACCACAGACGCGATGCATGACCAGGAGGTATGTATGGACGACAGAAAAAGCTTTTTTCAGCAATGAGTAAAGCAACAGCAAACAGTGCAATATTCGTGTAGCTTTGGAACCAAATCCCATTCTGTGCGGGAGGGGGGGGGGATGATTAGCACATGCGTTTGGTATCATAAAGCCTGTCATTGAGGCAACAGACGTGGTTGTACATACATCGACCTATTAATGTAGTTGTGCATCGCAATGCTCATTCAATTATTCGTCATTAATTTTAAAAATCTTGCTTGTAATAAATTATGTACATACATGTACATTTACTAGTGTTGCAGAGTGTAAATGTCTGCAGTGCAGTCCTTGTGATATTTTGCATAAATTATAGTATGTATGATGTCTGTTCTAGATTATTTGGGTATTTTCAATTGTACTATTCTTTCATTGGTTGGCTCAACACTTTGTAACAGTATAAACAACTATACATTACATAAATGTCATATACATATATTAAAGAAAGACACCAAAATACTAATTTGACGGTTAGAGCTTTCTGTTCGTACTGAACATCATCAGACCATTTTAATTTCTGCACTGTTTGCGGAATATGATACATTTTTATATTGATTCCCAATATAATAACAGAAACTTTATGGATAACATTCACTATTATTAACTGCAACGTTTCAATGAGGATAGTGAATGTTATCCATAAAGTTTCTGTTATTATATATCGCGTTCACTAAAGACATGATTACCAATAGCATAAAGAAGTTATTTTTCCTTATTTCTTCCAAACACGTGCAAGGGCTCGGGATGTTTGATGACTAGTCATCTTGTTTTTTCTAAAATAAATATTAATAATATATAATTATTTTATGAATTTATGGATTGTTTTGGGGGAGGGGATGTTTTACTTTACTGTACTCGTCTTCTCGAAAACTGTAATAGTTCGTATGCCTGTGGTGTTTAAAGAGGAAGTAATTCTATGAACTTTCTTGTTTTGTTTGTTTGTATCCAAAAAGAACACTAACAAACACACTCAATTTCATTGTTGATTTATTAATTAATGGAGACCCCTAAATGAATGACCAATAGCCAACGGTATTGTTATGATGTTTCAGTACAGTATGACCATGAGCACGCATCTTCTTCTTACGGTCAGATTTAAAATCCAAAAATTCCTCCACTCTCACTCCGCCTTTCAAATTTCAAAGTCATATGTTTTTATTGTATTGTAAAGAGAAGTAAATATTTCTCCTAAAACATCAGTCCGGATTTAGGGATTTTTAAATATGAACAAAATATAAAGAGAAACAAAAGTACTTATACCTTTAGCAACTTTAACAGACAAAATAAACAATAGAACCGCAAGGAACAACAAAGATATTTTATGAAAATAATAGATTGTTGTGTAAAAGCAAAGAGCATGTCACACATTAAGTAACGAAACTTACAGTCATTTGTGCAGAACTGTTCATGTATTTAAAGAAATGACATTGTGTCTGGAAAGAGTAATCAAGTTCATCATACATTTTGTGACATTTCAAATTTTTAGACGCAATAATGGGCTGCTTAATGGGGCATTAATAGCCATAGAAATATTACACACAACATATTTTTAAAATTTATGTGGTATTAATGGCTTGTTTTTACTTTAATCTGTAATTAATTGGCAAGAATTTTAGAGCAGCTAGAATCCATTATGCGTTATTATGATGTATCGTTAGATCTTGTAATCACGCAAATTTTACGACGTTCATTTCGTTAATCAATCGTTGTTGATAATTTCAGTGATTATTCAAACCACATTAACGGTAGTAATCAAATAATAATTTATTTTTTAAATTCCATTCAAGAATCTGTGATTAATTATCATTTTATCGATTAATAATAAATATTCTCTCACCAACATCAAATAACAAAAATGTACTCTGTACGCAGAAGCACTTTCTGAGATAAAAAAGAAAACTCCTTACTACTGCTTAAC
Organism: Patella depressa; assembly: GCA_948474765.1. Lineage (NCBI taxonomy): Eukaryota > Metazoa > Mollusca > Gastropoda > Patellidae > Patella > Patella depressa. The sequence goes on from OX419717.1 coordinate 57,201,203, forward strand.
TTGTCTACGATATGACCTCTGGTGGAAGTCGACGTTAAACTTCAGAAACGACGACTACTGTTTGACTTTTTAATATACTGCAATAACAATGTGTTTAAGCCGCCATATTGTTTTGACTCGTTTAAGACATTTCGTCTGCTATTATCGCACAATGCTCACTAGTTCTAACACTATATGGGAACATTTGGGTCTGTGGGCCGTTTTCATGGACCTGTAATGACCAAAATCTGAGCGACAAACTGACTTTCATATTTCAGAAAGCAGAAAGTATTCAGTTGAGAACTATATGGACCAATAGAGGTCCATGTAAACATGCCACAGACACAAATGTGTGTTTAGGGAATTCATTGGGGTCTCATCTATAATTTTTGTATTCGACTTATTAGGTCAAAAGTGAGAAATTAGTAATTCGCATAGAATTAATTACGGCATTTTCTCAAAACGCACAACGCTGAAAATGGTCCACACACCAGAAATGGAAGCCGATCTCGTCAGCATCTTGAATTTTCAAAATGGCCGCCAAATGACCAAAATTGTACCAGACTGTAACTTGCGTTATGGCCTTGCGTAAAATGTGAATAATGTACAAAATCTGGGGTTCCTCACAATATTTGTCCAATTTAGTTGAAACCTATAATACAGGCGCGGATCCAGAGGGGAGGGGGGGGGGGTCCAGGGGGTCCGGACCCCTCCCCCATCCTGCTCAGGCTTGAAAAAATTTTATACGATTTTATTGGCGATTTTTAGACCTGTAATTTTGGAATTTACCTTCCGGAAATACGTCAGAATGCACCAAATTGAATTAACCCCCCGTTAATTGCTTTAGCGCCTTATCAAACCTAGACCCCCCCCCCCTGCAAAAAATCCTGGATCCGCGCCTGTAATATATGATTAAATAGGAAATTTTGGCGTGACTCTATCCCAAAAAATTATATTTTGTTGCCTAAAATTCGATCTAGAAATTGGCATTGGTTAATATAGATGTACTTTTTCAAAAGAGAAATCGTCACGGAGTAATTTGTGCAAATTTTGATACTTGATTCCACGTTTCTCTATCTTTATGCTATAACAGCTTCACTTTACAAAAGCCATGACATTTATAGCATTGTTCCATTCGATCGTTCGATTAACCGCGGTTTATATCCTATTCCAGTTAAAGATCGATTGACTTTTTGTTTTGAACTTGGAAACAACCCAGCGAACACGATAACTACCAGACTGCTAAAATTCTAGGCATTGACACCATGAAAATTAAAAATATCCGTGTGTGTTTCATCCCGTCTTATTCTGCTAAGATGTTAACCATGTTTCTTTACTTTACGTTAGAGTTTATGTCCTTTTTGGCTGCTGTCGAGTCGTTGGCGTGCACGTAAAAGATCCCTTGACGGTGGGAATTCAATATAAGAGTAGGCCGTAGTGCCGCTGTCCGGACAAATTTCCCCCATAACACACTGTATGGCGTATGCCTGTCTTCATTAGCCCAGTTCAGAGCACAACAGTAGGACGTTAAACTCCATTTCATTTCATTTCATTTTTTGGTCTGCGATGGAGATGCTTGTGACAAATTTTCTTGTATTTGCGTGGGTTTTCCCTGGTCCTCCGGTTTCCTCCAACTGGTAAGAAACCCTACGGGCAAACGAATTATTGAAATAACATTAAACCATATTATTAGACCCGAAATGACCCGGTTGGTGTCGAGTGGATTTTAAAGTAGCTAAGTCTCTAACTCAATATCATCCAAAATCTTCGACAATGAAAAGACAAATTATTTGTCAATTTAATTCAACATTGATGTTTTGATCTTACCGAGAAAAGATGGGATTTAAGACGAAATAAAAAAAATTATCATTGGTATATACACGAATTGTGTACCATAATCCGTTTCAGGCCCATTTTTAACAAGGCGCATGGAGAACGAGGCTAGACGGTGAAGCATGGAGAGCATACGCAGTAATGTAGACTCGAATAACCAGACGCTAGAGATTGGCATGCTATCGAGACTTTCGCCAAACATAAGTGATTTTAGATTAGAATTATTTTATGCGTTGCGACCCATTGGGTTAAATTTCTATGTCCCAAATATTAACGATTTAGCCCCTTTAAACCCCATGTCTCACTCTCTTATGAATTAAATATTTACAGCGAGCAGACTATATTTTTTAAAACAAATTAGGAAATAATATTTGTAGAAAACTAAAACAAATACCCTCGGTGCAATGCATGTACTTACATCAGGCAGACGATTAAAATCCACATCCATATATTTAAATCCGGATTCTGGTTTGAGAACATATGTATTATCTTTACAGTAGAATGTGTCCAATAGTTGACATGTTTTATTTTTATGGTAATTAATAGATAAACATCTTACATCAGTAGCACATAGTTTTACACACATTACGGACGAGGTCAGTGTTTCTTCTATTGGTACAACATCCAGATAGTGATCTGTAGAAGGAGCGGCTCGCGCGTTGACGTATCTTGTACTAGCTGACACATCCGTGGATGTAGCTACTAATAATAACACTGCAATAAACGGAATTAAAAAGTTCATCTTTTCAAGTTTATAACTCAAAATCTTTCAAAATCTCTGAAAACTCCTCTGTTAACTCTCTCGAATCGACAGTGCGCTGAAAATAAATAAAACCCCAAACGGGAATCCTCCTTATAAAAACTTTATGACATTGCTTACGATGGTCCCATTCATATACTTTAAATGAGCTGTAAAATTGTTAAACATCAAATGGCCATTTTATGTTGTAATGAACCAGTGGAAATCGGGTTGAAATATAAACATTATATATTAGTCAACCACGATATCGTTATTATACGCACCGATAGATCTAATGAATTTATGGCATCAAAATCACACTATGCACTCAACGTAATCGATATAGAAATTGATTTTTGGTAGCCCTTAGAATCAGAGAAAAAACACAACACTTAGTTGTGGATGTCTTAGAATATTCTATTCAAATTAAATTAACCTTTCATTACCGTTATTTATGTATCCATCAATGTTCACTCATAAAGATGTCTAAATTGCGACTAGTAAGATTTCGAACTGATGTAACCGGAACTATTTTGTTCTGATTTTACGGTAGATTAGTCTAGCTTATACGTTTAAGGATTTAATAGTTTTAAAATGTCTTAGAGATAATAAATGAGTAGCCATAGAGGAGCTCATCAAAAGAGTTAACTTTGATTGTTCCCTTTTGAGAGCCTACAGTTTTGTTCCTAAATTATATTCAATATCTTATTGCACTTCATAGACCATCATAATACGTGATTTTGGAGTACTGATATACATGTATTAAAAATTATGACCGCCATTTTACGGTACTAAAATATATCAGAAAAACGATGGAGCTATAAAAATAAATACTTTCGAACGGAAGTGAGGAACACTGTGATTTTTTTTATATTGTAACTGGTCTATATGAATAGCACATAAAAACAAAAACAATTGAAAGCAAACGCTTAAATGGCACTAGTCACAACGAATTCCCGATGAACATGCAATTTTATTTCTTCAAGTAGTGTGGAAAAATTCAACTTTTTATAAGATTGATGAATAAGCTACGGAAGAAAAAAAAACTAAGGATAACCTATCTTGTAATTACACTCCTTGAAGCCACAGTGCGCTATTTATACTTTTCGGATTTGATTTTGATTTTTGGACAGTAAGTAAGGAAAATGATATCAATTAGGGGATACAGTTAATGAGAGTATGGACTTAATGATGCCGATCCCGTAACATACAAAAGTACTTCGTTCGGCCAGGGGAGGGGGGTGTTGGATGACCGATTGGTTAGCACACGCGCGCTGTATCATAAAAGCCTGAAATTGACTCAGAATCAGTTGAATGTAAATCAGTTTTTATACATTGATATTTTATTTCTAGTTGCCAAAGAATAGAGATTTAGCCCCCTTTATGTCACCCTGGCACCGTCTTTACCATCCATTTATCATGCCTGTCCTTGGACGGTTAAACTCCACGCACTTACTGGTAACTCAGCATCTCACGAGTCACATCCCCCCAACTAATTGCCTACTCAGGATGAACCGTTCCAGGTTCAACAAATACGGCGGCCTACGCAATCGAACAAAACTAAATTTATTTTATGTATTTCGACCCGATTTGGATTCAGTTCAGATTAATGTTTGTGTTTTGTTTCCATCTTTTAAATATGCCTGTGCCAGGTGGAATGAAGCAGTCGAGTCATCCGTCCAGACGATTATATCTTTAGACTGAGCTCCTCCTCCCACTAGGCTATCGAGTGGACTCGAGCATTTACCACACTGCGGAAGTACACGGAGAAGAACTTGTATGCACCATTAAAGGCGCGTAAGTCTTTAATAGTCTTAGGGGGATTGCACACGTCGATAGGGTGGCGATTCTGTGAGGGTTTGCAGTTAAAGATCCTTGACACTAGGTCCATCCAAGAATAGGTGCGATGATTGTTTTAGAGGCCTGTGTGTAAGGCACTGAGAACAGCCTTTAGGAGTTCGTCAGGAGTATTCCCTCCACAGTACAAATCATCAGCAATTTTGGCGACAAATCGCTGTTGTATCAAGTCTCCCAGTACACGGCACATTAACTCTTCTAACGCTGTCTCTGAGCCCGGCATACCCATGGCACACCTAGTATATACCCAGATACCCTAAAATGGGGTAGCGACACCGCAAAACTTCATAGAATCCGCGGATAAGGGAATTTGGTAAAAGGCATTTGATAAGTCTGTAGCAATTTTGTAATTCCAGCTGGCAATTGACTGTAAGGTTGAATCAATATCTGACATCAGGGATGGTTGTGGTTTAGCATACTTGCCGACTTCGACAAACGCAGTCACCAGCCTGTATGTACTATTGGGTTTTGATCAAAAATGTAGGATTTAAGTATTCGAAAAATAAAAACCAAGTACGAACAATCCAAGCCATTAGACAAAATTCGAAGTTTTACTCCATGCGGAGATACCTATACAGATTTACCCTTCTTATATTGGATACCATATCCAGATCCTCGGGTTTCCGGAAGACTCCGATGCTCTCAAGCTCATCGAATTTTGATTGTAGTCATCTAGCTTATCTTTAGCACACTGGGGGGCACGCCCTTTTCTTTGGGGTGGAAGGACTGGACCCATATTGACTTTTGCGGTGAAGTGACCAAATGCGCCGTTATAGCCCTTGGGTGTAGTGCTGAAAACAGAATCGTATTGTCGTAGTAGGGTGCGAAACTGCTGGTGAACAGGAGGAATACATAACTTTCCGCCTATCGATCGTAAGACGGACGGAGTAGGCCATAATGCTCCTGTCTGTTATCTAGCCGGGGTTTTATGGCCACTGTGTCAATGTTGTGGAGTTCAGCTGGGACATCTACTTCTATGAATTTAACAGACCAAATAGTGGTAGCAGTATTCGATCTTAAAACAGAAGCTTGAGTTTTTTTGTTTTTTTTGGAAACAATATTTTATTTCAGAAATACATGAAATGGGATCAGGGAACAGAGCAGTGGCGTTTTAAGGTTTATTCGACAGTAACAGTGGATTCGACAGTAACAGTGTAAAGAAAATGATTGACTCGCACACGGGGGGGGGGGGGGCTTTTCTCAGACGAGGGGCCCTTTTGTCTGCCTTTAGGGCCCTCCCTAACTAGGGTACATTTCTTTTTTCTCATCGGTTTTAGCATTTATCTCCTGTTTTATTTGTTCAACTTCTATAAAACGCCTTTGGGGAACAGGCAAAGTCTATATCACCCCTCTCCTCATACAAGGAATATAAAACATATAGTAATATATACAGATCGTCTATGTACACATTATACAATAGTGGTGAAAATCATATGAAGTTAAATAATTTTAATATACATACTATTTACAACAAATAAAAAGGAGGAAGTGCTGTTATATAACATGAATAATAAGTTTCTATAAATAGAATCAAATATTGAAGCGTCTGGTAACATCGAAGTATTCATGTACTATTTTAAAGATATTATTAGATGTAGCCTCATTTTCTATGCCAAAAAGGAGTGGTTTAATTGATTGCTGGTGTGATGGTAAAAGAAGTATTGTAATTTTTCGTGCATCTGAGTACAGTGGGCACCAGCGGAGAAATGTTCAGAATCTTCAAATCGATGACCGCAGCTGCAGGATGGATCCTCGGAGATATGTCGTAAAAATTTATGTCCGTTTAGGTCGCTACAAGAAAGTCGCAGTCTGCTGTGAATTATCTGGTTCTCTCTTTTGCCCCGTAGAAATGAATTTGGAATTATTGGATCGTTTAGTTTTAGATTTTGATTGAAAATAGTGAGAGATGGAGAAATTTTTATATTGATATCAAGTTTATTCCATTCTTTTGTTGATGAGGGTCCGAAAGAGTTCGAAAAGATTGGTATTCTGAAAGGTTGTCATTGTTTCGAAGTTGATAATTATTTGATCGGTATAATATTAAGTTCTTAAGGTAAGCAGGTGTCAAGTCATTAATGATTTTATAAATAAGTGTCAGCTTGTGTCTTTTGCGTCTTTCTTGTAGCGTAATAAAACCAGTTTCGTTATATAAGAGTTTATGACTGGTACCCCTTACAGCCCCACATATTGTTCCTAGTGCATCTAATTGTAAGTTTTCTAGTTTTTTAGTATGGTCATTTGTGCACCCATCCCAGATAACGTCACAGTAATCGAAATGGGGTAAAATAAAGGAAGTGTACAGATTGTGCAGGGATTTTCGAGTAAGCCTATATTTAAGTGACCTTAAGGAGTTAATTAGTTTGCTTGTTTTATTTATAATTGAATCTACGTGTGCGTGCCATTTACAGTTTGACTGAAGGATTAAACCGAGGTGTTTATGTTCGTTGACTTCTTTTATAGGAATTTGATTTAATCTAAGGGCTGGAAGTGGAGAATTTTTCTTGTTAGTTAGTGCCAGTGTTTCTGTTTTGAGGGGGTTGAAGGATACCAGCCATGTTTTAGCCCACCTGTTTAATTTTTCTAGGTAAATATTGATTGTATCGGCATCAGCAGCTGGATCATCGATTGTGAGATATAGGGTGGTGTCATCTGCAAATAAACGAATGTTGGAGTTTATATTTTCTATGATATCGTTAATGTAGATGGGAAATAGAAGGGGACCGAGAACAGAGCCTTGCGGAACACCGGGTGGAACTGTTCTGGGGGTGGAGGAGGCGCCATTCACAACAACTCTTTGTTTACGGTTAGTTAGATAATGTTCGAACCAGTGAAGTACGTCTCCTCTGACCCCAGCCGCCCAGCATGCCAGACTCTCTCAAAAGCTTTGCTTATGTCGCAGAACACTGCTCTCGTATATTTGCCTTGATCGATGGCTTGACAAAACGTGTGTGTTAGATCAGTAAGTTGGTAAACAGTAGATTCGCCGTGAATAAAGCCGCTCTGAAGATTAGTAATAATAGAATTGTCATGGAAGAAGTTAAAGACATGTTTGTATATGCATTTTTCGAAAGTTTTGGCAAGAATACTTAAAAAAAGAGATACGGGTCTATATTTTCCACAATTTGTCGGATCGCCTTTTTTGAGGATAGTGGGAGTTCGTCGTACCGATGGGCTTGTCTTTGAAGAAGAGGAATCGTATGGATAAATATGACCACCTATAAGTACGTGTTGCTTGGAAGGTGGCACGGCAACATCGTTGACAGACATGAAAGGGGTTCCTCCAAGTAGTTCCACATCCATAGAGGCCACGACTAATGCGGCGAATGATAAGATATGGTCGTCGTCTCTTGTCAACTCGAAGCGAGTTTCTTCCACGACGTTTAACAATGTTCGTCCATCAGCCTGAGTAGCGTATTGTGTACTTTTAGTAAGAGGAATGCCCAGCTGGAGAGCAAGAGGATGACTAATCATATTCGTTTCGGAACCAAAGTCGACGGTTATGCGGATGGCATGATGGTCCTAGAATGCATCGGGAGACTGGTCGTGATGAAACCGACAAAGCTGGAGTATCAGCATTATTAGCATCTGAAATGATATCAGTGTTCTCATCATCGTCAGAATCGACGAAAACCTGCCTGGCTCGTGACATAAACTTTCTGTCGCTCTCGGGCAAATATGGACATAGACTGAGGTAATGATTGGTGGAACCTCTGTTTGATTGTAAGCATAGAAGGCAAACAGTAGGCGATCTTTTTGTAAAACGTTGTGCCTGGGCCTTGGCGGAGGGTTATGTAGTCAGGAGTCTGGGCGAAACGGTGGTCTGGAACCCATACGCATGCAGCGAACCTCTTCTGCAGTTTTCACCTCTTCTAAAAGGGATGACAAGGCCATTGATATTTCTGGTTTAAGTGACGCGATAGTACATGTACGTAATTGGATTCCATACCGTTGTTTAACGATCTTGGGCAAACCGGGGTGGACTAAACGAAGCCATAAGACTATTACCAGATTTTCTAAGGATGGAGACATTTCTTCTTCGGTAACTTGAGTTCCATAGGATGTAAGACCGCATCCTGCAGTTAATAGATTGTCATCAACGAAGGCGATCAGCCTCTGAAATACGTCGTCTGGTTTTTCATCCATTTCGAGTTTCATATCACAGATGTCAAGGAATTGTGCCCCACTGTTCTGAAATCCATAGTGAGCACAGATAGACTGCCAAACAGAGCTTATAGTCACAGACTTGTGAAAAACGGTGTTGCGGGCTATCACCGGGCAAAAATTTGCGATTTGACCCAACATGAGCTCCAAAAAAACACCTTTCCACGTTTCTTAGATCATGCAATATCGGGAGCGAAAAATGGGGCGAAGTTGTCATTCAGAGATAAAATGTATGTAAGGTTCTGTTTCCAGGCCTCGAACGATGTGATAGTTTCATCTTTTGTCAAAACACGCTGCTTTGGGGCGCGAGTTGTATTGATGGGGGTTCGTCTTAAAAATTATAAAGATGGCGTGCTTCTACGCAAGCCAACAGAAATCTATTTACAGTACACTGCAACCTGCCTGTTGATATTTCTTGTTTGCCGAGTCCTGCAGTTCACGGAAACGTAAGGAATAAATCCAGAATCAGCCACCACGGCAGTTTAGTGGGAAGTACTACAGGTACAAACACAGACAGCAACACTTGTTGATAACTTTAATAGACATGCCACCATTACAATAACAATATATAGATAACCCGGATGTCTCGTATCACGAGAACTAACAATGAACGAAGGCACTCGGCAATCCTCAACAGATTTCGGAACCTACAATGCCTACATCTAGTCACGCCTGTATGACGAATTCCGCCATATTGGAACTACTTTAAAGGTCCCGGATGAAACATAGCTGCGCCCATGGTGTCTTGGAACTACTTTTAAGGTCTCGGATGAAACATGGCTGCGCCCATGGTGTCTTGTTTGTTTGTAATAGCGTCATGTTTTCCTGTTAAAGTAAACCGGTAGCCGCATCGCAAATGTATGGGCGTAGGTACATATCACTTACAGTCATAAAGCCGAGACTAGATGTAGGTTCCAGAATGTTCCGGAATCTGTCGAGATTGGCCGAGTTTGAACAAAGGGACCTGTAACCTACAGGGACTTGTAACATATACAATTAACTATAATGGCGCCCCAGACATCACGACACCACGACAACCCAACATCACGACATTTTTTAAAACCCGTTAATACGACAGTTTTTAAAATCCGACAATACATTATTTTTACGCGACATTACATTTTTAATGTGGTGGTTTCTGCTGAAAAGTGGTATCGTCGAGTTAAAATGTCGTGATGTCTTAGTGTCGGGTTAAAATGTCGTGATGTCGGGTTGTTGGGCTGTCGACTCGTGAAGGGCGACACCACATCACGAAATGATACCAATCAGCCAACATAGTAATTAACCTCGACGCCAGGCAATAAAAACTTATTATCTGAAAGGGGCCTTCTTGGATATATTTTACTTGTGTGCTAAAGTGTTTAAAAAAAACATTTTCTTTGTCCCGTACAGTTGGAGTTACGTGATATTTTGTCGCAGAAACACAAAATTGGGTAACAGACATTGTTACAATTGGCTAAAAACTGGTTTCGATTTGCATGATGTAGGGCCTACATTAAAATCCCGAATTATCATTCGAAACTAAACCAAACAAGTTCTGTGAAAATTAAACGTTTAAGTACACCATCGTTGTCTGTATTCAAAGTCAACTGATTGTTTGAATGATTCGGGGTTTACCATGTCTCGTGTTAATGATAGCACTGTACAGCGCTGAATTGCAGCATAATAAACAATCCCTCTACAAACAGTATAATAGTTGGAAATGCAATAATTTTTACAGAGGCGGCTTTTTGCGTGTGTCGTTACTTCAATGATTGCCGCTGTCTGATCTATATAACCATCTATTCTGTTGTGATAACCAACTCCAAGAGAACAGTCTGAAAAAAAAATAACATATCATTATAAATGGTAGTTTGAATAAAATACCCAGGCCGATTGTGTGAGTAGAAATTACACATTAGAGGGATATCCTTAATATGATTGGCATATAATAATAATAATAATAATAATAATAATAATAATAAGTCTCAATTTGTATAGCACAAAAATACTTTATGGCAGTTTCTATTGCGCTTTGGCGTAGGTGTTTATTAGGCCAATTCCTTGATGCATTTTCTGCATAAGGTAAGCAGAGATAGCAAATGGGTTGGTTGATACTTTTGGACAACAGCAATCAGGGCCGTATCTAGCGGGGTTGCAGGGGGTACATTGCACCCCCCCCCCCATTCACCCAAAAATAATAATTTTACAAACTTTCAATTATAGAATAATACATATAATAATATGTGACCAATAAAAAGGCGAAACTGGCATTCAGTTTGCATCATGTTTGAAGAATCTTGGTGTACTACTGGATTCCTCGTTAACCATGGAGAGACGGGTCGAACAACTTTGTCGTACGTGCAATTACCATCTTCGATGTATTGGCAATATTCGACACCTCTTGACAGTTGAGGCCAATCTGTTTCACAGAGAATTATTTACTGTAGCGACCTATTAGCCCGAAACATGTCCGCAAAATAATAACAAGAACACAAAAGTATTCTCATATAACTCCAATCTTAAAATCACATTGGTTACCAATAAAAGCCCGGAAGAGCTGCATATTTGTTCATACAAGCTCGATGAAAAAATACAGTAAAATCTGAAGGATTTTTTTCCTCTGAAGAGGGTTAGCTTGGTGGGGGTGGGGTGGGGGTGTACTGTGTTCTAGACTGAAGAGCGGAGAATTAGTAACCTTCATAATGCGTTTTTTTCTAAAAGATCCCGGTTGTTATGACATTTTCACTTATCTGCCAATTAATATTTTCGATAGAAACTTATATATGTGCATATGCCATTGATTTACCAATGATGCAAGAAAATGCGAAATTACACGTTATAATATACGTTTTAAAATGTGTTTTACGCAATTAGTCTCCGAACGTACATCAAAGCTAATGGAATAGAATTCTGGAGAAGGTTGTCAAGCAGCAACTTCTTAGTCATTTAGAAAAATTTCAACTTCTTGAGGAGATCCAGTCCGCTTATCGCTCTGGCCACAGCACTGAGACAGCACTACTGTGTGTTCTTGATGCCATAAAATCATCTGTTGATGAAGGAAAGATTGGAGTGCTGGTCCTGTTGGATTTATCAGCAGCTTTCGATACTATTGACCACGGCTACCAACTGAATCGACTTTCATCAGACTGTGGACTAACTGGAAACATTCTAAAATGGTTTTCATCCTATCTCACTGGACGATTTCAGTATGTTGAAGTTAACAACTCCTCATCAAGTCATCAACAACTCTTATGTGGTGTTCCCATAGGATCTGTCTTGGGCCCGATAATCTTCACAATGTATACTAAGCCGTTAGGCAAACTTATTCATGATGACAATCTGCTGTATCATTTTTATGCTGATGATTCTCAGCTCCTTGACAGCTTCAAGCCACTTCCGATCGATCAAAATGCCGTCATTAAGAATCTGGAAGGGTGTCTTGAAAATGTCAAAAAATGAATGTCATCCAATATGCTTAAAGTCTTATCGTTAACATATCAATCGATAAATAAATCCGCGCCAGGTTACCTTCAAAATCTAGTATCACTGTATCAACCTAAACGATCATTAAGATCAGAAGGGAAACTATTATTAGATGTACCTGCCTATAAATTTAAATCTTTTGGATCTAGAACTTTTCGATACAGTGCATCAATTGTTTGGAATACACTTCCAGAAAATATCCGACAATGTGAATCTCTGTCGGTTTTTAAATCCAAAGTGAAAACTTGGTTATTTAGTCACTATCATTAACACTCCAAAGTGAGAACATTTTCTAGCGCCTAGTGCATTCCCTAGTGGATTGAATAGTTGCGCGATAAAAATATCATTATTATTATTATTATAATGACAGAACATTACCTGTACATTTAGGAGAACATCTGTTACGGGAAACACAGTCAACTGAATTCTGGTATTGGTTCAACTCCTGAAATTCCAAGGATATTGTTAAAGTTGAACATTCGATAGAAAAACGGTAGAAAATCAAACTAAAATACAGTCTGGTCTGGTCGCCCATCCTTGTAAGGAGGTAAACAACAATTCGTTTTTACCGTTCGGCATATTATGACTTCCATCATATGGACATAGATGCCCACTTTCCAGAATATTGGTGTCTTATGATATACAACCAGTGGTAATTTATTAAAATGGGTTCGTCCGTCTGCCTGTCTGTCTGTCGATCTGCCCATCCGTCCGTCTGTCCGTCACACTTTTGGGGACACATCAACTCTACTTCTTATTGAGCTAGCATGTAGGTGTTTGGCATAGGTGTTTATTAGGCCAATTCCTTGATGCATTTTCTGCATAAGGTAAGCAGAGATAGCAAATGGGTTGGTTGATACTTTTGGACAACAGCAATCAGGGCCGTATCTAGCGGGGTTGCAGGGGGTATATTGCACCCCCAGAAAAATAAGGCGCCCCCACCCCCCCATTCACCCAAAAATAATAATTTGACGAACTTTCAATTATAGAATAATACACTTGATCGTGATCACACAGTGATGCTCTTAAGGTACTGATCAGTCGGTCGGTTTTAAGGGCGCCCTGATCCAAACTTTCATATATCACTTACGTGGAGGCAATGGCGCCCCACCACTCTGCTGCACCCCCACTTTTAAACTACTACATACGGCCCTAATAGTTAATATTTTGACAGTTCTATACGAATAATGTTGATATTAAAAGATGTGACAGTTCTTGCACATGAAGGTCAATAATCTAAAATAATGCGATTTAACAGCTGATTTATCGATAATTGTGGTAATATAATTCACAACGTATTTACTGCATCTTTATTTACCTCCCTGTCTCGAATTACTGCTCAGCGAAAGTGCTGATTACGACAAGTTCATAAATAATTTATTTTTTAATATTATTAAACCACGTAAATGACACCCCATTTATAATCATCTGTTATCAATAGAAGGATAACAGCGGACCTCAACTTTTATCGCTTTGTCTGTAGGTGTAACTGCGATTGGGCAAGATAGTAATGAAATTGAAATTTTCGTTTACATGAAACGCATGGATGTACGATTTAAAGGGTATTGACAGTGAAGTATAGTGTATTGTGTGTAATATAGTTTATTTTTATACGCCCACATGTGGTCGTATATTGTCGTCGCCCCGTCCGTCCGTCTGTCCGTCCGTCGATCCGACTGACCTTAAATTTATACTCAATGTTTAAGGTCATGATACGAAGAAACCTATTGATTTTCAACAATATCCAATAATTACTGCCAGAGTTATGACCATTGATCACTTTGAAAAATCTTGTGAACGCTCTACAGGCTAAAGTTAAAGTTGCTTTCCTGGGTACAAACTGGGTGATTTGATGATATTAGGACTAAAAACATATTCAAACTAATTAATTTATCATAATTTTGCTTCAAATCCTTCTCAAAACACTGTAATTGCCAAGTATACCCCGCTATGAAAATCGATCAATAGAGGCCATGTTTGCGCCAGGGGATTACCCTTCTCCGTCCCTATGGCAACCGCGGGCGGAGACGGGTGAGAATTCATTGCATACACAAGACGTTGTTGTCTGTAATCGCTAGCTATTTATTACAAATATCGAATCCTAATTAAATTCTCGGATTATCCACTGCCTGCGTCTTTTCCCGTGATTTTTACCTCAGAAAGTGTTGTAGGTCTAACTCTTTATAGAGTTTATCAACATGTACACAAAGCGCTCAATGTGCTCATGTAGACTATACGCGTGGGTATAGCCCTAATCGTCGGGCTGTCGATTAGGGGAACCCTTACATTTTTGTTCTGTGTACGCTCAATGAGTGTTTTTCAGTAAATCCAATATTTTTCTAGTAAGATTGGATATCTTTACTTTCCATATATACCAAAATTGCCATACTTTTATTGGCAATAACCACCCGATAAATACTTTGCTGGGAACCCATCTTTATTATCCGATTGACTTTTAATTTATACACACAGTGTTTAAGGTCATGAGATGAAAAAGCCCTTGACCACTCTGAAATATCTCATGGAAGAAGGCCATGAGACAAACATTCGAAACAATTCTAACCATTTCTGATAATTACTTAACAGGCTATTACTCGTAAATAAGATTTTCATGTGTTGTAAATGTTCTCCTCACTGACAAAAGGAAAAATATGTGACAGCCCTTGTTGACAGCCCGGACGACTTGGGCGTATGTTTCGTTGCCTGGCAACCTATCTTTATATTTTGCATCCAATGGTCACTGTGTTGAAAAATACCATCTTCAGCCTTGTTGGTGTCGCGACCATTTTTAAACAAGTTGGTGTCACTTTACATTGCCCTTATAGTCCGCCACATCCTTTATCTCAACATACTGAAAACCTTTCAGGTTCACAGTCAGAAATATCGGAACACATTGCCTTTAATCAAATTTCCTTGTCACCTGGGAAATCGAAACCACGTCACTTGACTCAATAATAGACCTTGTGATCCAAAGCGCATGCGTTATCATACGGTCACTCAACCCCCGGATCACTTTGTCCCAGAGACATGTCAAAATGTGCAATGTATACACGTAAATCCACCGACGCCCCGGGGGGGGGGGCGAATGGTTCGCGCGTGCACGCTGCGTCATAAGGTCTGTCATTGAGTCAGCTGGCGAGGTTTCGATTCTCCGGTTGTACGTGACAAGGAGAAGGGTCGCCTCTCCAACCTTGTGGCTTTTCTCTGGGTCCTCCAGTCCCCCCCCCCCTCTGTTAAAGAGCCCTACGCGCAAGCGCATTATTGAAATAAAATTATTGAAATAAAATTATTGAATTAAACCGGATGTTAGTCCTGAAATTACCTAGTTTGTGTGTACATTGTCCCTCCCTCTCCCTCCCCCTCTCTCTCTCTCTCTAAAGAAGGGCTCAGTACACAGTACCTTGATCAAATCAAAGAAACGCTCCGAGGGAAAATTTTTAAGAAAAAAGGGTCCCGTTCACACCGCCCTGTATGCATGTAATGCAATTTTGAAGTACAATGGGCGAATAGAAAATATTTGAAATTACCACGATTCTAAAATAGTGATTTGACAGCCTATTAAGCAACAGGTTCAATCCATGATTACATATCTGGCTAAATCTTTATCAGGATTTGCTTCATAAAAGACGCAGGTTGTCAAGGAACGTCAGACATCTTACGCGTTTCTGACTCACGGTCAAGGGCTTTGGCACCCATCTTGCAGAAACTTTTGTCATTCCTACTTGGCTAGCAGCAATGTGCTGAACCCTCTGATGAGAGATGCCCACAACACTGGTAATAATATGTCGAGTGGTCAATCGTAGATGAGCAATCACCATGTCATGCTGCACCCAGGTAATCTTTTCTTGACTAGTTGCTGTTGGTGGCATTTCAGGGCGCGGATCATCGTTAAGACAGCCCACCTCTTTACTGTGGAAAAGGAACGGGTGTCATCCCTCAAGTAAAAACCATGATGTTTGCGTGCATCTGCGTTGAGGTTAGTCCTTTTATTTGCAGGTACTTGATGACAGTCAGTTTTGTCTATTTCGGGTGATTTCAACGGGTTAGGTTCACAAGATAGCCTGGTACAAAGACAATAATAACGCCACATTTGCAGTTCTTATGTCTATGATTCATTCAATGATTTTACTTGTTTGTGACAAAAGTTTGTTTCAACCCAGTTAATCTATCCTTTTCAGGCTTAGAACTTTACTCCGGGTTCCTTCAACTGCTGAAGACTATCGATATCATCGCTAGCCTGTGATATTTACTGGATTAGGGTCCGAATTGCTGATCAATTTTCATTCATGATTAAACCATGAAATGGATAACCGAGACTGTGTTTTTATTGCACCGACTTTACTAATGATGATCGAGGCTAGTTCGAAAATTCAATCGCTAAATTCTCGGTTCAGAGTTAATCAATTTGGCTGAAATTTTCAGCAAATTCCGTTCATATAATCTAGTTTTTAACTATTATAGTGAGAACTGCCGGGCCTTTATTTAATCTCCCATAATGTATCTTTAATTAATGTCTAATTCATAATTTTTAGATAACATTTCAGGCCTAAAGAAATATCTGCAGTAGGAAGATTTAGCTCTTGCATAATGTGTTACACTATAGACCCTATATTATACTGTAGGGGTTACCTTAGATTGTAAAATATCTTCTGGTTTATGTATTGAAATTGTTAGTGACAACAAGAACTAGGCTAACAAGAATATGTCTGGAAGTTTAAAGTGGGGCAATGACATCATAAGTCTGATAATCCAAATATGGTAATCCCATGAGTTAGAAACGTGGTTATCTACTCTCCTATGTGCCCATATAAGTACACTGTCTTAAAATCCAGGGTAGTGTCTGTGCAGCTGACCAATCCGATAAATGAAGCACCTGGTCAATTTCCCGGGGCTCAATTCTGACTCATGCACGTAACCTTTTTATAAGAACATTCGCAGTTTAAGTTTCTTTAGATATCATGATGAGACATCATGAAATAGATACCATTGGGAGGTTAGGAGAACACCACAGCCTTCCCGACCGAGAGGCGAGGAAATGCCACCTCAGAACACAACCTAAGGATATTGAACACAACCTAAGGATATTGAACACAACCTAAGGATATTGAACACAACCTAGGGATATTGAACTCAACCTAAGGATATTGAACACAACCTAAGGATATTATTCAATAATATTGTAGTTTCCTGTACCTGTAACCACTGTAGTTTGCTGTATTTGTTATATAAAACTAGTAAAAAGATAAACGGTTTTTTAGACTTAATTGATCATTGGATATAATTTTTTAACAACGTGAAGTCGAAGAAAACTCTAGAAGAAAGGCTAGACGATCATTGTCACCTCTGTGGCCTCATAGTGTCACAAATGTATGTTTAAAATGGATCCTCAAGACTTTATTTATTAATGTAGTAGTGATACTTGTCAACCGAGACTATTTACGCTATGATTTTCTCTTAATTTAAAAAACCCATTTCTTCCATCAGAACAAAGTAATCAAGTATTCATTTTTCTTTATCTATTTTTGAACTATTATATAGCAAAACCCACTAGCACTTTATTTAAATCTTACATAATGAATCTTCAAGGAATGTGGAAAGACAAGATTAATGTTCGATTCATTTCATTATCTCTGAATTTATCTTACAGTATAGAATAGATTATTCTATCGATTCATATGGACCATGCAAATGTTTTGTTGACTTAGCTGCATGTATTATTGTTTTAATCAATATTATGTTTTACGGTAAGATATATTATTTATGTGTGAAAATCAAATAAGTCAAAAAAGAAAAATTATTCTTAAGCGACTACGATTCTAGAGTGACCCATATAGACCAACTTGTTCCACATTAGATGATTTAAACAAAGTTAGAGAATTAATTCTAACTCACTTTTCAATTAAAATTTTAATTAAAGTTACAGTTATAATTATTCTTAGAATATATTTCAATGAAGATTGGAATTACAAAAAATCCTTAACTTGTTGTCATATCTACTAATTATTTGGAAAATTCCCAACATAACGAATATTTTCGTTCGCGCTGTGATCTCCCTATCCAAAAATTCAGAACTAATATATCGGTACGTACTTTGCATTCGAAGGAAGCTCTTATCCAAACTAAAGGCCTAGAAGCTGTTCATGACGTGAGGAATGACGACGAAAAACGTTAAAATTGACGGCTGAATTCACAGGCGTGCAAAAATCAATAGAAACCGGAAAGTTTTGACAGTGCTCGAATCCGATGAGTTAGCTCAAATACTCATGGAAATGCCATCATATCTTATTGGCCTGATGACAACATTGTCCTGCCTTTCCAGCAGACACTAAAAACCAATCGCACTCAATGTACGTATATACCCCCACCAATCTACCCTTGGTTCTCAGCCTCATTGGTACAGGAAACCAGTTAACGCTCATGCTTGTAGCTGGTATCCAAATGTCTTGATATTCGTTTGCAACATAAATGCAATTTAGCATTTGGAGCATGTTAAAATTGGCAGGGGTGTGCTGGGTAGCTTTGGGCCTAGAGACCAAATGGTTTCGTTGGGCCCCTATCACGATGAAGAATATGTGACATGACGAGAAAAGGAAACTAGTTGATTCACGATCAGTAAAAATGTTGATAAAATGGTTAACTATTTTCAGGAAAAAAATTATCAAATACTTACATCGGGGGAACGATTAAAATCCACATCCATGTATTTAAATCCGGATTCTGGTTTGAGTACATATGTATTATCTTTACAGTAGAATGTGTCCAATAGTTGACATGTTTTATTTTTATGGTAATTAATAGATAAACATCTTACATCAGTAGCACATAGTTTTACACACATTACGGAAGAGGTCAGTGTTTCTTCTATTGGTACAACATCCAGATAGTGATCTGTAGAAGGAACGGCTCGCGCGTTGACGTATTTCATACTAGCTGACACATCCGTGGACGTACACAGGAACATCAATCCAGCAGTGAACAAAAATAAAATGCTCATTTTCTTATTTAAAAAATACATTTTTTATGGTGTCTTCTTCGATTTATCGGGGAGTCAGAGGACATGAAAACCAAACATGGACATTTCTCTCATTTTCTTCTCAAATGCTATCGTTGACTACATCCGTGTGATTGCAATGAAATGTTAAAGGGAATGACTATATTCACTTTCTCATCAGTTAACCACGATGATACCGGACTTACGCCGGAAAAGCTTAAATGAATTCAGAACAGCATAATCAAACTATCAACTCCACGCAATCAATACATCATCATTCTGTAGTTTTAATAGTCATCGATTTTGATGACTCTTCGAAGTAATCGAAGCGCACAAAAACACAACACTCAGTTATCTATTAATAAAATTTCACAAATATTCTGTTTAATTAAAGTTCTATCATAAATTTCACCTGGATATGGTTTCGCTGATGGAGTTGACACCGATTATTCACACCATATAAATCTGTAGTGGATTAGATTTTGAAAATTCCTGTCAATGCTTGTTTATCTTAGATCTTATAGCACTGGTTCTTTTCTTGGTAGTTTGATTTTATAACATAAATGTCTTAATATACACCTTGGATATATCCAGAATCCTGCCAGTTTATAGACTTAATTTGGCTCATGTGAAATGCTTAGAGGCGACAGAAATGAATTTTATTAATAATGGTCTAATCGTAAAATGTTTTATTCTAACGAGTCTATAACGCAATGACTAGGTGCTCAGTTTCGCTCGGTATCTTATTTTTCTTAGCCCTACGAGACACAAATGTGAAATATTATTCGTAATAAAATGGAAAGTTGACATATAATACTTTTTGCCTATTAATATAAAAAAGAGAGTAAACAGATGAATAAATACAACACGATAGCAAAGATTTTATCTAATTATAAATAGTTTTTTAATCCATCGCTAGTAAAGACATTTAAAAAATAAATCAAAAAGATAAATCAATCGACTGTTATAAAGTAATTATGTAGAAGAATAAAATGTGAACCCAAATAGATGCGTCTGCAATCCACACTTCCCTGCACTGGATCGCCAGGAAATTTCTCTCCCGATTTACGTGTGTTACGTGTACAGTTCCAAGCAACGCAATAGACCATTCTGATTCTTGTTGTTAATACAAATAACATGACGACACATTCACAAGTAGCCAAAGCCCTGTATAATTAATTGTCAATTTTTTCAGTTGGGTATGACTTGTAATATATCGAATATGCCGGCTTTATGGTTGCTGGGTTATATTTGTTTTTTGTTTTTTAAAAACCAGCTTATTGTCCAACATTGGGTTTAAAACTTAATTTCAGATAGGATTGTCACAAATCACATTTTTGTGCGTAAGCTATGAAACATCAAGACAAATTACAGAAACATTTTTATGGCGATCAGTTTTATAAAAGCGTTCGTCACTTCCGATTCATGAAACCTTTATTATGTATCTATCGTAGCAATGATCTCTGTGTTAGAATTACATTTGGAATGTGTTTAACCAGTTCTATCACATATGTGATAATGACTGACACCAATATTGTCCTTTAAACATGTGGAAAATATATGTTGGGGAAAAGAAAGACTGAAGAAAACAACCTTATAGAAAAAGAAGGCCGAGTGTTTTCTGTCGAAGGTTTTTTTTTCTGAAGTCTTTCTTTGAAAGAGAAAGTGATGCACTAGTTCATACCTGTTTCAAATTCCTCCAGTATATGCCAATGGTAATATTTTTATTTATGTTCTCTAGAAATTGTAAGAGTTAAAGGAAAAATAAACGCTCGAGACACCAATCGTTGGCTAGATACTATAGCCGATAAGACCACTCTGTATTCGTAAAGATGCTGAACTCGAGTACATAATTACTCGATTCTATATTAACAGAGAAAACAAAAGAATGGCTTATTGTATAAGACTCTTCTACACATCCTATGACAATTCCAAATCTAATTGTTCAGATTCCCAGAGATTCCTTAAATAAGATTCTTCAAAATATTTTCATATAGGCCAAAGCAAATGGTAAGGCATACGTGTCTTACCTGCGTCTTGGATTGAATAGATAGCCGGATTGGCATGGTTCCTTTTCATTAATGGCTAAGTGGGTAAGCCGCTGGCTCGCTAGCCTGGAGGTCGGGTGTTCGATCCCTGCATTGGCCGAGAAAGTTCATCCCAATTTTCCGGCGTGGTTTCCCCTTTTCTTCAATGATGCAGAACGGAGGGCCTGACAAGGACAACTGTCTAGTCGTTCGGATAGGACGAAAAACCGAGGTCTTGTGCAGACATTGCGGTGCACGTAAAAGATCCCTTGGAAGTTGGAATTCGATATTAGAGTAGGCTGTAGCGCCGCTGCCGGGGAAAATTCCCCTCATAGGACACTGTATGGCGTATGCCCGTCTTCATTAGCCCGGTTTAGGAGCAGAACAGTAGGAAGTTAAACTCCATTTCAGTTTCATTTCATTTCCTTTTCTTTTGGGAATTCTTGTGAAACCACATCGGTTTTCCGATTTCTTATAGAACAAGTTTACCTGGTTGCTTCATTGTCTTTCATTGCCTGTGTGGAACTCCCTGATAAAGTGATATTCAAAGACCTCAACAGTTTATAATTACTATGAAAAATTCATAATGTTTATTTTTCTAAGGGCAGTCAACTACTACAACAATTGCAAAATCATTCTAGTCTGAGCTAATAAACAGTAAAGTATACAAAAGATTAACCAGGTACGAAGTCAAATCGCAGCTGTTAATTATGTACTTCATTTAATCACAATTCTGATGTTGCCTATCTATTCTCTTCCGCACTACGCCACTAATTATTTGGGATTGTTTGGTAAATCATCAGGGGGGTACTCTACTTTTGCTACTTCACTGTAATAAATCGAATCCCCGGTTGTACGTGGCAAGGAGTAGGGTCGCCTGTCCTCGTGGTTTTTCTCTGGTTTTCTCCCACTGTTAAAGACCCCTACGCGCAAGCAAATTATTAAAATAAAATTAAACCATATGTTGCGATGGCCTAGTGGTCTAGAGTGCCGGGCTTCGACCTCAAGCTTGCCCGTCACCTCTGGCTTGCGGCTATGGTTTCGATCCCTGGTGTGAGCGTATGTGGCATGGAGATAGGGGCGCCTTCTCAACCTCGTGGGTTTCCTCCGGGCACTCCGGTTTCCTCCCACTGCTAAAGACCCCTACGCGCAAGCGAATTATTGAAATAAAATTAAACCATATGTTAGTCCCGAAATGACCTAGTTTGTGTCGAGTGGACGTTAAACCCCATTTCTCTCTCTCTTTCACTCTCTCTCTTCATTGTACATAAAAAGCCAGTCACACTAGGAAGGCCTAGTGGTCTAGAGTGCCGGCCTTCGACCTCTAGCTTGCCGGTCACCTCTGGCTTGCGGCTATGGTTTCGATCCCTGGTGTGAGCGTATGTGGCATGGAGATAGGGGCGCTTTCTCAACCTCGTGGGTTTCCTCCGGGCACTCCGGTTTCCTCCCACTGCTAAAGACCCCTACGCGCAAGCGAATTATTGAAATAAAATTAAACCATATGTTAGTCCCGAAATGACCTAGTTTGTGTCGAGTGGACGTTAAACCCCATTTCTCTCTCTCACTCTTTCTCTCTTTTC
This sequence comes from Patella depressa, assembly GCA_948474765.1. Classification (NCBI taxonomy): domain Eukaryota; kingdom Metazoa; phylum Mollusca; class Gastropoda; family Patellidae; genus Patella; species Patella depressa. The sequence goes on from OX419717.1 coordinate 57,223,835, forward strand.
ATTGTACATAAAAAGCCGGTTACACTCACCGATGACCACCGTACGTAACTAACGTACGAAAATTAATTGGTGGCTTTTGTTTCGCACGTATACAGTGAATGGCTATTTTGCACAGTAATCGCAGCCAGAATTTGGCTTTTTTTTTTAAATTTTCGTTAAAGTTTAAAATATTTGTTTAGAACTGAAATAAATGCACTATTATTCAATCACGCTAAAAACATTAACAGAATTGATTGTGTATATCTGAAATGGACACGACCGACGCACAACATAGTGCAAGACGGCGGCCGCCATGAACCACCATTCGCTGAAGCGTATAAGTTGTCTTTACTAAGATGTTGTTCTTGGTGTTTAACGTCCGCTTCCACCGAAGGGGATATCGCAGACAAGTCTTATTTTTTCCATTTTCATTATCTTAGCGCACGCGCAGGGGTCTTTGCTGTGGGAGGAAACCGGAGTGCCTGGAGGAAACCCACGAGGTTGAGAAGGAGCCCCTATCTCTGACACCAGGGCTCGAAACCACAGCCGCAAGCCAGAGGTGATCGGCCAGCTAGAGGTCGAAGCGCGGCACTCTAGACCACTAGGCCATCCCAACCCCCCTTTACTAAGATCTGGAAGAGGTGTTATATAACCCGCGTTCTGTTTGATACAAGGAATTAACCAATGAACGGTCTGTTGCAGCGAGTTCTGGGCGTGTAATACACGTAACCAACACTGATTGGTTAATTAAATGTCACATGCCTCTCGTATGACCCCCTGACGCGACCTCCCACTGTCCAGATCTTCTTGTAGCAGACGCCAATGAAGGTGTGAAAAACAAAACGAATTATTGAAATTGAACCATCTGTAATCCTGAAATGAGCTAGTTTAGTGTCGAGTGGATGCTCTCTCTCTCTCATGTTCTCTTTGATTAGATGTTAAGATCATTAACATAAAATAACTTAGGCAAGGAGCAAAGAGTTCTAAGAGATTATATTTGGTTTTTGATGTAGATTTCTACATTGTTATTAAATGAAAAAAAAAATAACCAAAACAATCTTGATATTCGACCTATTGTTACAGTAAATGTATCTATTAAGGGATTCTGGGGACCGTTAGAACAAGGATGTAAGTTTATAATATAGTCTGCATCAATACACTCAGAAAACACAGTAGAGTGAACAAAGGATTGATTTAACATTAAAATCAATATTAAAGATGCATTATTCAAGAGCAAAATTTGCCAAATGCATATCGTTCGTTTGGCACAAAATATTGGATAAACCATTAATTATACATTTATTTACATCTTAAGCCCATAATCAACTCTCTAGAGCTTCGGATGATTTTGATTTTCAACAGATTTAAAAACGATTCGTAGCTAATATAGTTGTTATCCGTACGGTATAAAGAATACATATGCCAAGTTCCAAAATGATCCATTTAGAATTCCAGTCTGTAGACAAAAAAAAACCAGAAAAAAAATGGGCGAGGCTCTGCCCATGGGGTTGGACATTGACCAATATAAATAGGTATGATGAATAATGCAATCTGTACATTTTTTACGGGCAAATATTAATAAAATGTGGGTGTGGACCGCCCAAAAGGGGAAAGGGACGATCATGCACCAAAGTCAATAGTCGCCATCTAAAAATATCAAGTTCCAAGATAATCCAATCAGAATTGCAGCCTGTAAACGATAAACATAAACATTGGACGTGGCTCTGTCCCTGGTGGTCGGAACACGCATCAAAACCAATAGTTGCCGTCTTTGCGCTATAAGGAATATATAAGCCAAGTTCCAAGACGATGCAGTACATATTGTAGGCAACACACAGGGGTCGGGCATCCACCAAAAATAAAAAAAGGGTCATCCCAAGGGTATAAGGAATAAGTATGAAAAGTTTTCAAGACGGTCCATTAAAAATTGCGGCCTCTACGCCACACACAGAAAATGGGCGTGGCTCTGTCCCTGGAGATCGGGGCATGCACCAAAATCAATAGTTGTCGCCCTTAGGTTATAAGGAATACATATGCCAAATTACATGATGATCCATTCAGAATTGCGGCTTGCATACGATAAACAAAAATGTTGGGCGTGGTTCTGCTCGTGGAGGTTGGCACTTGCACGAAAATCAATAATTGCCGTCCTTAGGTTGTAAGGAATACAATGTCAGGTTTCAATACAATCCATTAAGAATTGCGGCCCGTAGGCAGCAAACCGACACACACGGAAACAATTACTGGGGCCCCTGGGTGTCAGGCATTCACCTATAACCATAGGGACCATCCAGGGTCATAAGAAATAAGTATGTACATTTTTTCAAGACGATCAGTTAAGAATTGTGGCTTGTAGGTTACAAACAGACACACACACATACGTATAAAAACATAAACTATAAATAACTTATATCTTTGAATGCGGGAGCTTTGTCCACTGGATTACCACAACGCTTAATACCACGTATGAAACAAAGTGCCTTTAAAAGTTTGCAATAATCACAATAAAAAAATATAAACTATAAAAACAAAAAATACATTTTACGGGACCATAAAATGAATGTGCTCGAACAGATTGACTGTTGGCTTATTTATGTGTATAATAGTTATTGCTTTTTACCTCTAGTTTCCAATTCAATGCTAAATATCAAGAAATTGAAGAGCGAATTCTTTGAGTGATAAAATCTCAAAGAGCACTTAAATGTTCTTTGTGGTAAACAGTCTGTGTACTTACTCTTCTCAACGTAGAATAGAAATATTGGCAATAATTAAAACCTGCTTAAGATTAATGACGACAATGTCTTGTTATTTATTACCTTCAAACAATATCACTATGGTATTTTATATAGAGTATGCAATTTCGTTGACGTCACGTTGATCCCTGAGACATATTTTTTTCATAACTGAAAACTAGCGTGGGGTGGATATGTAACATCTGTGCACTTCCGGAAAGAAGCGTGAAAATTTGACCTAGGGGTTTTTTGGGTATGCTGATAACTAAAAACTAACGTGGGGCGGATATGTAACATTTTTTGGTTGAGTTGTGCACTTCCGGTAAGAAGCATGAAAATTTGATCTTGGGGGTTTTTTGGGTATGCTGATTTCAAAAATGGTGGGAACCGTGACTTCACTCTCGTTGTTCCCGCCCAAAGTTGAGAAATTCAAAATGGCCACCATAAAACACGTTCCCGTCCGTAAAGTTGATGTATGTGCCGCGATTTCAGTGATCTTGATGTCTATACCAATGTTGCTGAGGCCAAGGAATCCAGTGGAAACTAGCTATTATTACTCATCAAACACAAACAATTTAATTTCATGTCAATCACCATGTTGTATAAGCACCCGATAGTGTTGTAAAAATATTCAATGAACATCTGAACTTTCTTCATCAATCCGATATATTTAGTGAAAATACATTTAACAAGGTATCAGTATCATTCTATTTTCCAAAAAACCAAGTGATGGTCATCTAGCCATTCACCTACCATGTCTGAAAGACTTAAACTTGCTCCTCGGGCATGTGCTACAGTTACATCTGTTCAACCGACCAACTGGGACATGTGTACTCGGTATCAAGGACGTGGTGGAACACTCATAAAACCATCAGCAACGGGTAACTCGTCTCTGGCAACTAATTTATCTGTCATTTTCGAAATCAGCATACCCAAAACCCCACTAGGCCAAATTTTCATGCTTCTTTCCGGAAGTGCACGCCAATTTCACAAATCCGCCCAACCTTGGTAAATTAATCAATACATAATTAATAATTTATGTTACATTTCAAGAATACAGAATTAAAGACCCGCAAGGGCAGATTTAACTCTTGTATAATGCCTTTTTAATGGATCGAGCACAATGCGAGGGAAATAATTGAAATTTGATGACACCTGTATTAAAAGACTGTTACTAGGTTAAGTTGGCTTGTTGGATCACAATATCTTAAAGGGACTATCCCGATTTAAACAGAGTCTCAAAAATAAAACTTTGAGTTCGTATGAAATTTAAGAGCCAAAATTTACCTTGTCTCAAAATTCCTGCTCAAATAAACGTCAAAATTATCCGGACACGGAACCCTTTTAAGATTTTTCCAGGGGCGGATCCAGAGCCCCCCCCCCCCTTGCTCAGCTACACGAATAAAAAAATAATGCTTGCATCAATGAAATTACATCACAAAGGGATCCTACATCAGTATAAAAATGATTTCTCTGTTTAAAAAGCTCAATTTGTATGTATGCCTATGTAATTCAGAGACGATGATGGCAGATTTCCGTGACAGAAACCTGGCAAACCCCCTCCTGCAAAAACTCCTGGATCCGCCCCTGATTTCGGGTCAATTTTTACGTTTGGTGACCTGATAATCGACCGGTTTAAGTTGTTTGGAAACGTATCACAAATATTGGGTTAATTTCTCGGTCCCATGGTTATAGGATTTTAAGGGATTTTAACACAAAATTAAGCAGTTTTATTCTCAAAAATATTATCGGGATTCGCCTTTTAATCGACTCGAAGAAAGGGTTTAATATAATGAAATAACAAGTATGTAATAAAGTCTTCTATTAACTTTAATTGTTTAGAAACCGTGGCTAACGAAATCAGTGGCACCACCTTCTGCTTCTGAGTTCAAACTCAGAACATCGCCTAGATTCTTATACTCTATCTTCTTGTGTACCGGGTTACGGTTACCAAGTATGGGGCAACTTTTCGAATTTTGAGTACCCAGTAGTTTTCGAATTTTGAGTTAAACTTTTCGAGTCGACACTTTGAAGTTGAGGATTTATCAATTTCTTCTAGTCCACCATTTCAATTTGAAATTTTTGAGTGCTTGTTATTCCAGTGTATTCTTTGTCAACAATATATATATAGGGAGAAGAGCTTTGTAAGTGAATCCACTTGTCTTTCACCCCTTTGATGATTTATGATCAATAAATCAATAAAATATGTTTAAATTATATATATATACTGAATACAAATCAAGATCGTTTATATAAAAACAAATAAAGGTCCAGTTTACAGTCATTCTTCAAATAAAAGTGTGCAGATAAAACGCCAGAATGAGGGCTGGGATATAGCCGTTTTACCCGTGGAGCCGATTTGGTCTAGCATTGCGTTATTATGTATGTTGTGAGAAATTCTTCTAAAACATACCAAACATTTGTAGACGACCTGGCCCCATTACCTTCAAGATATACCGGCAAAGATCTACAGAGTTATGTCTCTTTAAGTACATTTTTGTGGATTGGACATCATCATCTTGGTGACATGTTCCTTATTTAAACACCAAAAAATGTCAAGGGCGTATATTATAGTAGATAATAAAGGGTGAACTATATATACCTACAAACTCCTATATTAGACTCTATAAATAGTAGGCCTCGTAATGGCTATGTAATGACCATAAAATAATATTCTCGTTACATTGGTAAAATAGTTTATATTATAATTTATAGTCTACTTGTATTAAAGAGACAACATCTATATACATCCTCCAGACAAATACTATATTAATCTAGCAAAGTGTTTTATAAAGAAAATGAAAGATGGGCTGGCACTGCCAGGCAGGATACGCCCACATTTTTGAGAGATGGGTAGAGAACAAGCAATACCGAAAGTGATTTTTCCTCATTAAGTCCTGTATTTCATACTGTATTGGGAGCAGCCATTTTGTTGGTCAGTTCCAGTCTGATATTAATGAAATTTGAAGCCGACAATGATTATGGTGTGACGGTACACAACCTAGAAATGTTACTTTTCGTCTAAATCGGAAAAAAAAGATTTTTCGGACAATAGGGGCCATAATTCAGGAAGTTACGATCGCATATGTGCAAATAACGAAAGGAACCAAGATGTTTGGGTTATAACCATGCATTTCAAGTTTCATCAAAATCGAATTTAAATTGTAACCTCTACAGGGTCCACAACCATGATATACAATTTTTTTAACAGTATTCGCGTACAAACGGCGGCCATTTTGTCTGTCAATTTTGGTCCGATTTTCCCGAAATTCGAACTCAACCTTCCTTACGGTGTAACGGTAATACTATCAACCGTTTTATTAAATAATAATTGTGACCACCAGAGGGACCACAAGCTAAAATATGGCGATTTTGCGTATAATCAGGGGACATAATTCAGGAAATTACATTCCGATATGCGCAAATATCGAAAGGAACCAAGATCTTTGGGTTATTACCATGAATTTCAAGTTTCATCAAAATCGAATTAAAAATGTGAATTCTACAGGGTCCACAACCTTGATATACCATTTTTTAACAGTATTCGCGTACAAACGGCGGCCATTTTGTATGGCAATTTTACACCTTCCTTAGGGTGTAACGGTGATATAATCAAACGGTTTTTTAAATCGGATAATAATTGTGACCTCCAGATGGACCACAAGCTAAAAAGGGTGATTTTTTTGACAATCAGGGGCCATAATTCAGGAAATTACATTCCGATAGGCGCAAATATCGAAAGGAACCAAGATATTTGGGTTATAAACATGCATGTCAAGTTTCATCAAAATCGGTTCAAAATTGTAACCTCTATAGGGTCCACAAGCTAAAAACGTGATTTTTCGTACAATCAGGGGCCATAATCCATGAAATTTTCATCCGATACATGCCAATATCGAAAGCAGCCGAGATCTTTTGGGGATAAACCTATATTTCAAGTTTCGTCAAAATCGGATAAGAATTGTGACCTGTAGAGAGTCCACAAACAAATTGTGGACGGACGGACGTCCGGACGGACAGGGGCGACGACAATATACGTCCACATAAAAATGTGGGCGTATAAAAACATTAGTGACAAAAAATGAAAACAAAAAAACAATTCTCAGTCGAATAATTGGATCCATGTCAAACGGGCAACAAAAAAGATACATAACTAATCCGGTTTCTTTTGAGTATCATAAACTAATACATACTCCGCGCAGTGTTGCGTTTGATTAGAGGTAATCCAACTACACACTGCTATTATGAGTGGATATTGTTGTTTTAAATTTTGATTTGTCAGTAGTCCGTCTACCAACCAATCACTAGCTGCCAATATTGGACCAAATATGTTTACATAACGTTACGTCATGACTCACGAATTTATTATGCCTAATTAACCCGTGCATAGCAGAATACTGCAGTAAAACTAATTGAGTGACAAACGAGGCTATCAAGTCGAATGAAATGTAAACAATACTGTTTGGAAACGAACATACTTTCACCGTTTTGAATACCTTAAATCACTTTCCAAAGTTTTAGGGAAGACCCAGATTAAACGAAGGACTATCATGTTGCTGTACTTAAGTGATAGCTTTCATTGAACGGAAAGAATAGACACACTCCCGCATAAGTTCAAGAAACAGACGCTATTCCAGCAATGGTCAGAGAGGGATTTCTCGGGCCATTGCTTCAGGAATATGAAACTAATACAACTTAAAGAGGTTCAAATTGCGTCACGGGGTAGCCCTTCGTGAAAATAGTTATAATATTGTAAGACACATGTATGTTTTCAAGAGCCAATAGCTTACTTCACTCCGTGATCTGAATATTCCGATGATCAAAAATTTTATAACCATAAAGTACATGCCGGCAGATTTCTGATAAAACAATTGTGAAGGGTTGAACATCGTGAATTTTTGCTGCGTGAGTAGTCCAGTCAATCTACGGTAAATTTAGGGCAACCTAGAACAAATTTGCTTCTTGGTGCCATTCTTGGATCAGCCTCTACAACATATCCAAAGTTCTCTGATAATCAGTGTGGTTGAAACAGTTTCGTTTTTTTACATTTCACAATTTTCGGTTTACTTGTCTTTATTGGGATTAGTCAATGAAACGGTCTGTTACGGCGAGTTTTTGGCGTAAGGGTAGAACTGTGGGTAACCCACTAGAAACATCAGCGCTGGTTGGTTAATAAAATGCCCGACGTCATAGGGTCAAAAGCCACTACAATCGGCCAGATCTTCATCTAGAGGCCATCGAAAGTATGAAAAAACGAAACGAAATATAGATCTGTATTTTAATCGACGGTCTGATATTTCGCTACGATTTAAACATATGTAAATCAGTTTATACACACTCATAATTTCATTTATTTGTACCTTTTGACCCTTTTCGTTCATTTTAGGTTCCAAAGAATTAAGCCCCTTTTATAATGAAAGGTTGTAACGTCTGTTTGAATCCTGCTTAATTAAAGATGCATTATGCAAGGGCTAAATCTGTCTGTAGCAAGTCTTTATTTGGGCTTGCAATGTTATAAAAATCATTTATTCCCGTGCCAAGTCAATAATCAACTCTCTAGACAACCGGCTTGTCGAGATTTAAATGGATATGAACACTCGCGAGATAGTCTTGATTGTTCATTATCGTTGCTACAACAATATCTACGCTTCATCTCGTCGAAACTACAAACATTCATAACTTCGCTTGGAATAAAATAATTTGAATGAGGTTTACAATAATGTTCATTTTTCATTATCTGTTTTTCCAATTATTGCATCAGGTACGACCAGCCTTTTGTTTAATACTCACATAACACATTTATAATGTTACATAAGTAGACCAAGAATAGCAGATTTATGGATATTATTTTTAAAAATTCTAATCATATGACAGAACTCTCAGGGGCGGATCTAGGAAATTTGAAAGGGGGGGGGCGCCGCAAAATGAGGGCACTGACCGCGGAGACGGGGCACGCCGCTGAGAGGGGGGTGGGGCCCCAAGAAAATTATCCGTCATTTCCTTGCATCTGTAGCCAATTCAAGAACTATTTGGCTGATATTTTCGTCTAAACGTTCGGAAATCGTAGAAAAAGAGCCTCAAAATCGAGCAAAAAAGCTAGTTGAAAGGCACTTTCAGTAGTAAAAAAAGGGCACTGTCGAAAATTCGGGGGGCGAGCGCCCCTTGCGCCCCCCATTGAATCCGCCTCTGACCTACTTATGGTTTGACAAATGATCTGACAGACCGACATTTTGAGCCCTGCACGTGTAGTGAAGACTTTGAAATAAAGATATTTAGAGTTTTTATCGATTTAGATGAGATGTCACCTATTTCCCGGTGTCAAATGTTCCTAATTCGCGCAGCCATTCTTATGGTGAAGACTTTTAAATACAGTTATTTTGAGTTGTTCTAGATTAAGATAAGACGTCAATTATTTCTACATGTAGGTGTTTCATAAAAGTATAATATAACTGTTGGCTTTCGACTTTTCAATTTTCTTTTTCTCCGTTTAAACTTAACCCGAAATAGACTTTTTAAATATATAAACGACAAGCATACTAATGTTAAATCGATAGTCTAAAATCAACTATGTGAAATACGAAAGGGAAGGGGTAAAGCATTAAAACGTATTGATCAAACGTACGAACTCTTTAAATTTTACTATTCCTTCGATTTAAACTGTAGTGAAATGATTTCTGAATGTTTCATTCATATTTTATAATATTTGGTATGGGTAAACTAACTGATGAAAGGAATCACTTTTGCAATTAGTGCCAACATTGTCTGCAATTCTTAGAATGTTGTGTGTATTGTATTTTTTTCTGGTAATTGGTTTGTCTTTTTACGTATTAATATGTGTGTAAATACAAAGGTCTATATACAATCTTTATAATTAGATCGTTTATTCCATTCGTTATTCCATTTGTTAGCGGTAGCGCATCTATGGTTGTTAATATGAAGGGCAGTAACAATTCTGGCTCATTCAAGATCTGGTCGATGGAAGTCAATATATCAAGTTTCATCACAATTGGTTAAAAAATGTAGACTCTATCGACTTCACAAGCATTTTTTGGCGTATTTTGGATGAGTCAGTTGGCGAATCGCATCTAAATTAGAACGCGTCTGAGATCGTGAGACGAAGAAGCCTATTGATTTTCAACGATTTCTGATTATTACTGCAGAGTTATGGCCCTTGATCACTTTGAAATGTTTTGAAGGTGCTCTAGAGGCTAAAGTTAATATCAGATTGACTTTAGATTTCTATACAGTGTTTAAGGTCGTGGGACGAAGAAGCCCAGTTATAATGATTTTCAATCAATTTTTTTTTAAATCCTCCATAGTAAATGTTTTGCATACTGCACGTTAGCATATGACAGAGCTAAAAGTCCAGCAAATTGTAATGATTTTCTGATAATTACTTGATGAGTTGTTACTCTTAATCCGATTTTAGTGTATTATAAATGTTTCAACTGATGTTGACTGCGCGGACGACATAGCCGTTGTGGCCGTATGTTTCGTTGTCTGTTGATTAACACTTTATCGAGGTCAAAACCCAGTCGCAGCACTCGCGCCGCTAGATCTATATATATATATATAATTACCGTGAAAATTTCATCTGGAATTTGAATTGTTTCTCTTTCTTCCATGAACCGCGGGAACCTAAACCGCGGGGCCCTGGGCCCTGCCGGCAAAAGCAATTTTAGATGTGGGGGCTACCACCCTAGGTCTTTTGGCAAGAGTCCAGGATAGGGTCCAGATCGCCGGGGACGCTTTCTGGGCGATTTCTGGCTAATAAAATTACAATGAAGCGAAATTTGAATTCATTTCTAATTCCCTACCACGAAAACACAGTCGATGGTGTTTAATCCTGTGATGATGACCTTGACAAATATGTGCATATATGATCCCTTCTTTTTAGCGTAGACGTTACAAGGTTTATTTTCTTGTAAAAAACCGTTTAAATATATCATAGTTCCATCATAATTACGGTTCAGTTCACGTTTCATGTAAATCGGACCGAAACTGTCCGACTAAAGCCTGTAGTATCCAGGTTAGATTTAAATTTTAAGACCACCTGCAGATTTCGTCAAGACCTAGTTCTAACTCACAATACTGGGCAAAAATCAATGTTCACTATGTAACCCTGTTTATATCTCGTGACCTTGCCGAAATCTATCGGTGCCTTAATAATTAGATCTGACCGTAATACAAAAACAAAAGTCAAAACAAAATCTATCGCTTTGCTATTTTTAACAAATAAGGATCAATGAACTTGACATTTTCCATGGAATTGATCTTGACATTGATTTATTTAAAGGAGCTAAATCGCTAACATTTGGGACCTTGAAATTGACACAAGTGGGTCGCAACGCATATAATACTGTAATATGAATGTATATAAACTGATTTACATTCAATAGTTTCCGTTTTTACCCTTATTTCAAATCAGTTATGATCGGCGAAATAAGCCAGCAGTCTCCATCGAATGCAAATTTCTAGCGCCTGGTTATTCCCGTCTACACAATATCTATAGCGCCGTTTGATTTGGTGCAATGTGTCTAGCCTCGTTCCTCAAGTCTCTTGTTACAACTGGGGCCGAAACGCATTATTGTACACGACTCGTGTAGAAATGGTAAAATGTTTATTTTGTCTTAAATATTGGATATCAGAAGCGTACCCTTTCAAGGTAGGATAACAACATCAATGTTGATTTAAATTGACAAATAATTCACGTTTTCAATGCTGAAGATTTTGGATGATGTTGAGTTAGAGACTTAGCTACTTTAAGTATGACGTTTACTAAGTACGTAGTATTGATTGGCGGGAGAAGATTTTATAGTTCAATTAATATAAGATAACAAAAATATATTACGATTACAAACAGTTCTGAACTAGGTGAAATCTCCCACTCGACTCACTTAACATTAGCCACATCCAGCTCCACAAAAAAATGCCTGATCTCCCCTCCCTCCCCGGGGCCCTGTGTTGACTTACCCGAAGCCATACCCAGCTCCAAAAACTAATACGTTGTCTCCCCTCCCACCTACCAAGGCCTGCATCACACCCACACAATCCTTGTGTTCAGACTGACAACACCCGAAGCACACGTGATACACCATTCGATCATTTCCACACCACTGGCTCAAAGGTAACAACACCGAATTATATATTTATACTTTATTTATTACATATTCTATTATCATTGTTAAGATTATAAAATAAATTTATGTCCAGTTAAAATAAAACATTAAAATCAAAATTAAAATGCCATGTTTAGTACACAGTAAAGTGATGAGGTAGATCTACATCAGTATACAGGACCTAATATAGCAGACACGCTTTTTTAAGCTCCTTCATTCGCCGGCCCCTTTATTCCTAAGCCTGATTCCAACCGCTTTCATAATCAAAGGGCTTTGATTCCTACCGCTTTCATAATCAAAGGGATTTGTGGTCGCTATACCCATTACTGAGCATGGCGGTTAGGCTCTTGTTATAATCAAGGAAATTGTTCCTAACCATTCGTCTCCATTCAGAAGTATCGAGAAATCAACATTGTAAACACACACAAAAGAGCTTTTCAGTAGAAATTGGTAAGGAAGAAATTCTTTCTCCCGCGCATGACGCGGTTTGGCGCTGACGTGACGTAAGAGTTTTTGGGGTGGTTTTTTTTCAAGAATGTAGTTATTTAGAACTCATAAGCGGTATAATAATTTGTAAGCTAAAGGATATTAATATCCTAACAGGGAGGCTTGTACAGATGTTCGTATCCGGTTAACTGACTGGGCATAAATGTGAACATACATGTACCTACTCCTTTTCAGCAACTATAATAACTTCATCTATTACTAGTGCCTGACACAGGATTTCTGGTTAGGGTGGCCTTGAAAAATCAGGTGTCAATGGCGATATCCGGACGCGAACATTCAATTTCATGGGGCGAATCACCCAACCAACAAAAAGCTCAAATTCACAGAATAACAAATGAATAAAGACACCCCCCCTCCCTCCCCGTCAAATTATCAATACAACAATATGACGTGCAAAAGAACATTAACCCAACCAGTGCAAGGAGCAGTTAACTTATTAATATGCATTAAAGGCCTACATGCACACGCTTAATTTTAGTAAGCGACGCTCTGTTGGACAAGTGATTTGTCATACACCATACCGACTTTGGTCACGGATTCGTCGGCAGTGTAGAATTCTCCATAGCCTTCATGATTACATGTTGGTGTCTACGACAATTTGGTTTAAACGGAATTAAACATAATGGCATCCACCAAAGGTTAAATCAAGCACGATCTTCTATATGACAGCGTGCATGCTGAAATGGATGGGTGAAACCCGATGGTTTGTCCCGGGATGGTTTGATTGCCATACAACCAACGTCAGGGATAATCTGCAGGGCTGTATAATTTACCGTAGAGCAATGATTATTCTTTTGGTGGAATATCGACGACAAACAATTATTGTCAGTGCGACCTTTAAATGTGAGAGAGAGAGAGAAATGGGGTTTAACGTCCACTCAACACAAACTAGGTCATTTCGGGACTAACATATGGTTTAATTTTATTTCAATAATTCGCTTGCGCGTAGGGATCTTTAGCAGTGGGAGGAAACCGGAGTGCCCGGAGGAAACCCACGAGGTTGAGAAGGCGCCCCTATCTCCATGCCACATACGCTCACACCAGGGCTCGAAACCACAGCCGCAAGCCAGAGGTGACCGGCCAGCTAGAGCTCGAAGCGCGGCACTCTAGACCACTAGGCCATCCCCCCCCCTTAAATGTAATATAACATGCTTGACTCGTTAGATAAAACTGCACTTGTTTCTTTGACACAACACACCTTACTAAAAATGTTTGATTATCTGTAGTTATTGTAAGACTCGCGGTGTTGAGTAATGTCAGATTCTGTATTACACGGAAACATAGTTGCCAGGCAACGAGAAATAAGTCCATAAATTGTTTTCCTACAATATTGTCCTACTCCTCGATATAATAATTGTAATATCCATAAATTCATAATCTCATATTTATCAAAATTAATCACAAGAACGTTCTCTAAAGCACTCAACGGTCAAAAATTCTTGTAGTAATTATCAGAAATAGTTGACTTTTGATAAGCTTCTTCGTCGCACCCTTAAACAATGCATGGGCAATACACCTACTTGTGAGTAACAGAAATGAGATTCTTTGCTTCGCGAATGCAAAAAATGCATGTAAAACTAAAATGTTCGGGTAATGAATGCGAACTCAGGGATATAAACAGGGACTTACAGTAGTTAACAAAATCGGACCACACGGACCACATAAATATGTGTGGATATAAATATAATAATACTATAATGGCACCCTCTGACTTTATGTTGACAACTGAATGGTTGGTATGTTGACAATTTCAAAACTCCTGAAAGACAATGCTGACGTTAAGCCGATCTGGTGTAGAAGTAATCAGTCATTGCTCGCATGGACTAAGATTGAACACCTCCAGAACACGCCCTTTAGACGTTAAGATGATTTGGTATTGCAATCCTTGGTCATTGCTGTAATGAACAGAGGTATAACACCTCCAGAACACATCCCATAGTCAAATTGACGATAAAAATGCCGTTTTTTTTTGTTGCAAAATGTATTTCAGTCAGTCTGACCGCCGAAAACCATTATTTCAGCTTTTATTTGAGCAATGCCCGAGCAGTCACTCGTTAATAAGGATTAACTTCTCCATAGCCGTAATCTTTTAAGTAAAGAAAACTCGATATTGATGAGAATTTTGACACATGCTAAGTTGTCTGACATGTTTAGTCTACAGGCGACCACGATGTCGTCTCTTTTTACGAAACAAATGTCGTATTTCCTTTCTGAACGTGTAACTAGTCAAAACAAAACATATGAAATTTACAGAATAGCTAGCTAGTGTCACCAGATCGGCCAACAATAACGGTACGGAGTTGCTGTTGTATGTATGCCATTGCCCAGGCCGTGGTTTCAAATTACTGACGTTCCAGAAGAAATCTGAATGGGTATTGACAAAATATTGTATCAAATGCACAATTGCGTAGCATAATTCACTCACAGCTAACCACAAAGATATTGCCAAAAATGCTGCGTTGATTGATAGTTTTTCTGGCACCATCGATGTACTGTAGGCAACACTGTGTGTCCTTCTGCGGCGACGCACTTTACACAATACTGATATATTTATAATTAAAATGGCGAATATTGGCAACATGAAGAGTATTCCCAAAACACACATTCCGTAAATCCATAGTATTCGAGACGGTATGTTTGCGCGATGGGCGCACATATTGTGTTCATCCACATGCCAGATATACCCTTCCATGAAACTACAGACGATCGACAGAGCAGCCATAAAGACGATCGTTCGTCGGGTTCTACACACTGTCAGAAGTTTATCGCCACCCAACGGGTGACAAATTTCTATGTATCGTTCTGTAGATAGACCTAGAACTAAAAGAATAGCAAAACACTGAACAGCTAGGAATAACAAATGGACGACTTGACACAGACCTTGTATGTTCAGTTGATGAATGTTCTCCAGAGCATGAGTTAATAACACCAAGGTATCCGCCACACTTATTGCAATAAAATATTTCACGGGCGAGGATTTCACCCGAGCCCGACTCCACACGATCACAGCAAAAACATTACCTAGAAGACCGATGACGTAAACAATCTTGTATACATAGGTGGTGATGACGTATTCTATAGTGTCGTAATTTGTATCATAATAATCCGAGGAATTGAGCTGCAGACTTGAATTTTCCTCCATCTTTTCAAGGCAGCTACCTACAAACACACAAAAACAAGAGAGATAAGTCTGATGTATATCATGGATATACACTTAGTCAAGTCAAAATGATGGACGGCTTTCTGAAACAAAGAGGTTAGGCCCCTGACACCAAACGTCAGAATGACCAAGAGGTGTTACGCCTGGGGGTATTTGGTTGTATATACACGAATGTTAAACAATAAGTTTATAACAATACACCCAATCTCGAACGACATAAATGAAAAACATTCTTTAGCACTAAACTATTTACTTCGGGCTATATCAATCAACCACACAGGGAATTATATAGCTCGAAAATTTCACACGCATCAATTTCATATCACTTGCGGCGGATACTTCAAGAGTTTTGACTTTTCGTTCTAAAATCTTACAAATCAGATCAACTAAGTGGCCGACACACCGTGTTCAGCAAGTGCACAATTGTGTATGTAACATACAAAAGTTAAAAGGAAGGATCTTATTTCAAAATTAAATGAAATTAAAGCGTAAGATATAGTTTAGATTTAAATATTGATATGACATTTAATTATGTGTGCACTTCAAGTTACGATATCTCTATATGATATGATTGACGTAAACCGAAATGTATCTAAAATTACAGTAGAAACCGTGATTCGTGTTCTAGCCAACGCTGCTACCAAGGCTAGAAAGCTAAATCACATTGAACTTTTCGAGAGATTTCCTGTGGCGTATGCAAAAGGGCACAGGATTTATTAATCTTGGTTGTTTAGCTTACCATTACTTATATCGAATAAGTAAAAGTATACTTTGTCATTTTAGCAAACTACATTGTACAATATTGTAAAATATGAATCTCTGATAGGAATAGGGTCGAAAGAAAAAATTAAATCGCGTCTATATGTGTTGAATTGAAATTTCACCGATCTACGTTGCTCGCTGTGTACTAAATCCACTGCCATTTTATTGTGGACTAACTATCATTGACCTTTTTCAAATCCTGTCGAATCAAAGACAGAAGATTATCTAGCGTCCGTAGTTTGATTTTGTTTTCTTAAACATACATTATGCAAGAGCAAAATCTGCCTTTTGTAGGTCTTTCTGTTTAGGCCTGAAATGTTATATAAACTATTAGACATTAATTAACTTATCCAGACCATAATCAGCTCTCGATGTCAAAGCTAGCATGCAATATTTGTTGGATTATAGTCCGATTAACATTCAAAACTTTCCTTCGTGGTTAACGATTAATTGGATAATCGAGACTAATAGTTTTGTCTTACCGACTTCAGTAATGATGACCGAGACTAAGTGGAACTTACATCCGCTTCGTTTTCGGTTCATAGTGGATCAATTTGACTGACATTTTCAGCAAATCACCTTTACATTATGTATTTTTTAACTATTATAGTGAGAACTGCCAACTCGGTATCTAATCTCCCATAATGTATCTTTAATTAATATCAGGGGAAATACAAATGACGCATCCTTAATTTAATGGAATTAAAGGTACTGCTAAAATCAGTTAATATTCCATTAACTTTACTGAATTCCAAAACCAAAGACAAACGTCCTTGGCACGGGTAATTATTTACACTGCTTTTGAAATGGTTAAGATATAATGTTGAACAGAATACTCTCTTGTATTACATACAACTTACATATCGATGACATACAGTATAGTCAGAGGTTTACTGAAACCGGAAAAAAATCATAAATAATTTCCAACGCAAGTTGCTAAGAATTATCGATACGTTAGTTTGTTGAAATTTGTTCCACGAATGCCATTTAAACCCTTGGCGGGACGGATGTGGCCCATAGGCCTCATGCTTGACATCCCTGTTTTAGATTATATCCAAGGCAATGCCAAGGTTTGAGGCATTGTCATGGGCGTGGTACTTTTACTTTTTACAACTGCTCGGATTGTTATGTGAACACATATTGCTTGACTCCATCAAATATAAAGTATCCTTTCGAAAACAGAAGATTTCGATACTATTGTGTGCTTTTAATTATTTGTAGAATAGAACGATGTTCCAGTAAACCAAGTCGAAATTACACATCAATTTGGTGGAAACTTTGTGTATACGAACCATTTTATCCTATTTTATTCTCCCTTCCCATTTCTCACTCTTTAGACGTCTTCAGATGTTTTGTAAATGACATAACATTGATTTAGCTTCTATGTAGGGTACATACAGAGGATACGTATTATGCCAGAATTGAAACCAATCAACTGTCCGCTATAATTATAAGTCTTTGGTCAGTAATCCTCTGTCAATGGCGCGTTCAGAAGGAATGCGCTCGATTTTCAGGTCGAATCTATCGTAGTCAGAGAAAGGTCCGTCTTCATTAGTCCAGTTTAGGGGCCGAACAGTAGGATACATTAAACCTCATTTTCATTTCATTTCAGAGAAAGGTATTTTAATTCGGAAATTCAGATATACATATTATATTTAGATTAAATGGGATTGGGTTTTCTTCAACAAAATGAAGCTAAGTATACATCAAACACCAAATAGCTTATGTGATTGACAGTAATTACCACAAGACACGACTTGGAAAGAGTTCTAATGCCAGACATTAAATCGCCATAAGATATCTGACCATGGATCTTATCCAAAGCACGATATAACAATTCACGAAGACATTAAACATGTTGACTCTATTTTTAGATTCGGTTTTAACTTTCCATTTCACAATTAGCCAACGTAAGACGGTCCGTTTTCGTGGCACACGCAACAGAAAACCGATTTCCTTATATTTGCACGCCATTAAATTAATACTAACCATTTTTGACATCCCTTCGTCTGGTAATTATTGTAAACGAATGTACAACAATCATATAAGCTGCTTTCAATGAAATAGATACACCCTCAAGGGAAACACATTTAAGAGTGTAAAATGAAAAGAAGTTTATTAATGGCTGACAATGAATTAAAGAAGGTGATTAGTACACGTGTTATGTAACAAGGTGAGATCCTGTCTGGAGTGATATAAATGTTCGACGCCGACAACAATTAAGACAATGTCGTCATTATGGGGATGATGGGGATGGATATTACGGACCTATTATCTCGTACACAGTTAAAAAAAGTAAGTTAGCTTATATCAACGCGGAGCAGACAATTATAAAAACACATTTCATTTCTTTTGAAAGTAAAGCCTATAGAGTTTGTGGGTTTCTTTCCAAACAAACCAATTATATTAGCCCCCAATTGTTCTGATTCTGCAACGACTTGAAATTTACAAATATACATCCGCCTGATTCAATTTAATCGATGATCTGTAACAGATATCTTTATAAATATACAATGAATATAAATCTTGATGTATAATCAATACAGTTTATAGTATGGTATATTCATTTATGCACGTCATCTGAATTCAGAAAATATTTAGGAACACTTTATTAAACACCCTATAAAAATTTTATACTGGATGTATGTAGAAAATAGTTTAAAATTACACGATATTATTTTGGAAGGTTTCATTTCTTTAAATGGAAAAACGCTAAATAATGATCAGGAATTAGTACACCAAGTATTGTTAATATTAAAATGTAAGTTATAAATTTGATGTACTTATGAGTTTAATGTCAGTTATACGTCATGCTAATGAGTTTAATGTGCGTTTTACTTCATGTACTAATAAGTTTAATGCTAGTTATATACTTCCTGTACTAATGAGTTTTATGCCAATTACTCTTGATGTACTAATGAGTTTAATGCCAGTTATACGCCATGTACTAATGCGTTTAAAGCCAGTCATACTTAATGTACTATATATTCACGTACGAGTCTGGGATCGAAACACAAACCCCTGATTCAGAAATCCACATGATCTGAAACTCGCACATCGACACTCGGCCAATGTGCACCGACGGCCAATGTTTTCCATTCCATTTTACTGTCCTACGGGCGATTTTACAATCGATAAAATCTCGAAGGTTCACATCCGGCATCGTACCCGGTTTGGCTCAATTTCAATTTTTAACCTATTTCATGTGTGATAAAGTTATGATGATATATCGAAATCTATCGTTTGTTGCCATTTTAGGCGCTCAAACTTTAGAAACGTCATTTAGAAATTCGAGAAACCATGGAAGCTTCACGAAACAGTGCTTAGAAATAATTGAAAGGCTCTTCTGGTGGGTACAGAAAAAAAGTTGGGAAGTTCTAGAATTCCCTAAAACTGTATAAGCCGAACCAGGCCAGTCCGAGGTCAGAGCGTTCTCAGCAGACCGTTGTACAGAACTAAACGTCTGTATTTGATCCACGTGGTCTTTGCTCTCGATTTATTGTTTTACATTGTGCTGTTTCTAGAGACTTGATCTCTCTGTTGTAACCCAAGTTTAGGATTAATGTTGTGGATTATTACCGTGTCGGATTATACCGATTCAAGAATAACTCATTCATCCTGTCAGTTTTGAATCACCAAGAAGACCCTGTGCAATTCTGCCAACGTTGGAATTAGTACGACAAAGCTGAAAAGACACTTTAGGACTGTCTACAAAATATGACTTCAAAGCAGTAGAGGCAATGAGAGCAAATAAAATTTCAGCCGAATACTGGGACTGGATACTGCGAGTGAGAGAGACAAATATGTCCTTTGAACGTCGCACGACACAAAATATGTCCTTTGAACGTCGCACGACACAAAATATGTCATTTGGGACTAACATGTGGTTCAATTTTAATTCAATAATTCGGTTGCGCGGAGGGGTCTTTAGCAGTGGGAGGAAACCGAAGAACCTGAAAAAGGCAATCCTATTCCTTGTCACGTACAACCGAGAAACCGAAACCACGCCAGTGACCAAAGGTGAGACCTTATGATACAGCGCACACGTGCTTACGATTCGGTCATCTAACCCCACAATACTGCGAGTAACCTGTGTATTAATTCTCATCCACGCTGTTATACTCGTACTTATACTCATTTATACCAGTATATTAAAGCGGATGCGATTTGTCGGGTCGAGCTTTTGTGTGGATCCTGAATTTGTAAACTGAAATCGATAATCGGAGGTTGCAACACTTAATCACCTTGCTTCAGTTGTATTTTCATTGCCTTTCTGAAGAACTCTACAAAAGAGATTTTCACCAACCCACCAGTTTATTTCTTCTGGAGATTATTATATACCACTGAGAATTGATTTTTCATGTTAATTCCAGAAATTTTCATTTTCTTAATTAAATACACCTTTAGCCATGCTATTATTCGTTTCTTAAAAATTACGCATGTCTCTATCACTTATGTAACATTGTCCGTTAACATTATGCGAACATTTCTTGGTCTCGGAGACTTTTGTGCTGATTTCAATATAATATATAGAAAGTTTGGATACAAGCTAATATTCTATTCGCATATTATCCCCCAAACACACAGTGGCTTTATATGCCTTTGGTCATACCACGAGATGCAATGGGGTTTAATGTTCTACTTTTATTTCTGCTCCGACTGAGCTAATCATGAAGTCGGGTATATACAGTGTGTTGTGATTTAAATTTTGCCCGAACAGAGTAGCTACGGCCTACTCTTATATCGAATTCCAATTGTCAATGAATCTTTTACGCGGACGCAGATGTGAACGAACACCGAACCTCGGTTGTTCTTTCCATCTGAACATCTATACGTTTCCCTTGTCAGACCCCCCGTCCTGTCACGTCCTGACAATCCCGGTGAACTTTCTCGGCTAACCCCCAGGTTTGCGAACCAAGATCTTACCCACTAAGCCACTAACAAAGAAGGGGCCACGTCGAAAAAAAACCGGATGAACTTAATCGACCACAACAGGAATTGAACTAGGGACCTCTAGGTTAGCAAGCTGCCCTTGCCATATGACGAAGTTTGACAATTCTTTTACAATCAATTACAGAAGACCCAACACATTAAATACCCGTTACTTTCTACGGAGCTGCTAAAATAGAGTCGGCCACTGACAACTTCGAAGAAATAGAAAAGAATCTTAATGGTAAAAATGCTACCCATCATGTCTAACGTTCTTTATCGACGCATTAGTCTGACCACCGGAATTAATATGTATCACGATTTCGGAGGATAAGAAAATCGCTTGAAAGGTTAGTTAGGCATAATAAAATCGTGAGTCATGACGTAACGTTATGTAAACATATTTGGTCCAATATTGGCAGCTAGTGATTGGTTGGTAGACGGACTACTGACAAATCAAAATTTAAAACAACAATATCCACTCATAATAGCAGTGTGTAGTTGGATTACCTCTAATCAAACGCAAGACTGCGCGGAGTATGGTAGCGATCTCGCTATTTAATACTTTAGAGGATATAGCCAATAAATACCAAACTTGTATATTTGACACCATGTGTATTCTAATTTGTAACTTACCTGTGGTCTATAACTTTAATATCTTTGTGACTTCATAGTCCGTTATATAGCGTTGACTTACCACGTAATACATTTATCTGAAAAACACCAGAAAATAAGTTGTAATAACCCATATATCCAATTATTCTGTACGACTTTTTATAGTGATATTGTTGGTATGGCCATAGGTGTTATCTAATTATTTGATGCCAGTGATCTTTTATTTCAAACGAAAATGAAGAATAATGGATATACCGATGTCTGTTTTGTATCAGCAATGTCTGTGACCAACTTGTCGGTCTACTAAACTGTCAGACACGTATTACAGCTTGTTGTCTCTGTATACGCAGACTGTCACCGAGAATTACCCGTAGATTAAGTTGTTGTCTTCTCTTTCATTCCTTAGAAAGTCTATACCGACCTAGTATCGTGAATGGTTTACAGACTTGCCCGAAAATTGGCCTCAGCAACTTTGATGGTAGTGGTGATGGGAGGGGGACACAATCCAAACAAGACAGACCTTGGGAATCGAGACAAAATACAATATTTCATTACGTAGACGTGGTTTTATTTCAAATTTGTATGTGAAAATGTTATAATCATTCCGTTGATTGTATCATTGACTGAAAAAATTCATCATATTTCCGCGGGTGGTTTCCCCTTGTCAGTGATGCAGAGGGCTTACCAAGGACAGCTGTCTATTTGTTCAGATGGGACGAAAAACCGAGGCCCTGTATACACATTGTCGGTCACCTAAAAGATCCCTTCGCAGTCTGAATTCGATGTAAGAGTAGACCACAGCGCCACTGCCGGTGAAAAATTTCCCTCATAGCACACTGACAGGCAACGAAACATACACCCACAGCAGCTAAATCGTCCGGGCAGTCAACAAGAGTTGTCGCATATTTTTACTTTTTTCGGTAATGAAACATTTATATAATACACTAAAATCTGATTAAGAGTAACAACTCATTAAATAATTATAAGAAAATCATAAGTATGCTAACGTTTAGAATACGAAACATTTAATATCATGGATTTAGCTCTTCAGTTATCAAAATTCATTGAAAATCAAATACTTGTTCATCTCATGACCTCAAACTCTGTTGACCAAACTGAAGTCAATTGGATGACAAGTTTCGCCTCTAGAGCTCCACAAGATTTTTCAAATTGATCAAGGGAGATAACTTTGGTAGTAATTATCAGAAATCGTTGAAAATCAATATGCTTCCTCATCTTATGACTGCCGTAGTGTTGTTTTCTAGGGGTTGTAGCTTATTCCAACACTAACGACGAAAACTCAGATAAATAGTTGAAATTGTACTTTTGATAAACGAATGTTTAAAAGTGGCTAACGGTCACAATAACGAGATAGGTATCGCTAGAGCGAGCCGGTCACCAGACTAAAGTTACAGAAGAATACAGAACATATATACAAGCCCAGGATTAAAATATTTATATAATAATATTTGATAAGATGTTAAATTGTACATAGGAAACAGATGTTTAAATACGGAAGACGATATTGACATAGTCAGAATGCTCGTTATCTATAATTACGTAATATATCGTATAAACTCAAACAGTTAAAAGACTTGAAATATTAGTGCGATATCAATTCGGACATTGGTCAATTACTATTTTAACTAAAATCATATAATAAAAGATACACTATAACATGACCTTAAACACTGTATCAATTTAAAGTCATTCGGATATTAACTTTGGTCTCTAGTCCGTCTCCAAGACTTTTCAAGGTGATCAAGGGCCAGAACTCTGGCAGTAATTATAGGAAGTCGCTGAAAATCAATAGGATTCTTTGTCTCGTGGTTTTAAACACTGTGTATAAATTTAAAGTCAATCGAATTTTAACTTTGACCTCTAGAGCGATCACAAGAATTTTTGAAGATATCAAAGGCATTATCTCTGGCAATAATTATAGGAATTCGCTGGCTTCTTCGTCTCATGACCTTAGACACTGTGTATAAATTTAAAGTCAATCGGATATTAACTTTGGCCTCTACAGCGTCAACAAGCAATTGTGGACGGGAGGACGGACTGATGGGAGCGACGACAATATACGACCACATTTCAATGTTAGTGTATAAAAGTGAATTTTAAGGTATTTGTAAGAAAAATATATCTTAAATTATGTTTTTCCAATCGGACCCTTCTGCCAAATAACATGACAGGTCTCGTAAGTCGTTCAGGCCTTCACGACTTAATCATATTCCCCCACAAGCCTAATCATATTCCCCCACAAAGCCCCCCCCCCCCCCACAAAAAAAGTTCCGTAACTTTGGTCCTCCTAGTGCCTATCCTCCTTTGCAGGTCCCAGCACGCATCTATTCTTTTCGACAAATCAGTCCTCGGCAACTGGTTATAAACTTACTTACATCACAGGTATTAAATTTTAAACTTTAAATATATAGAGATGATAAATTAAAACTTCAACCACTACTGGTTTATTTATGGAGAAGTTGAGAGCATTTACCTCATATTGTTATCATTATAAAAATTAACGGCTTTAATAACTTTCGCCAAAACAGACGGAAACGGATTTTGCACGAGACATCATGGTGTGCAGATGAGTAGTTATTGGGAAGATATAATCTTAGTTTATTTCAAAGTTATAACTATACAGCGGCTTGGTTGTATGTTTTTTAGGAATGAAACAGTGGTTGTCATGCAAGATACGCCCACATTTTGCAAAAGATGAACTGAGGGCAAGCTATGGCTAGATATGCACGAATATCGAAAGGAAAATCTTCGGGGGGGGGGGGGGGTATTCCATACTTTTACACTAGTTACGTACAAGAAGCAGCCATTTTGTCCAGCGGTTTAGGTCAATCATCATTAGGGAGTAATGGCCATATATTTGAATGTTAAACTTTTTCTTTTTAAATCCGACTTATAGATGGTCCACAAGCTAACAAAAAGTACATTTTCGGAAAATCAGGAGCCATAATGCAGGAAGTTACGCCTCGATATGCGCGAATTGCAACATAGGAGCCGATATCTTTGGGTTATAAACAAACATTTAAAGTTTAATCAAAATCAGATAAAAATTGTGACGCCAAAAGGGTCCGCAACCTTGATATGACATAGTTTTAGACTATATGCATAAGTAGCAGCCATTTTGTCCGATAGTTCTGGTCCGATTTTCACGAAATTTGAAATTAACCGCCATTATGGCGTAACGGTTATAACTTCGAACTTTTTTTTTTAAATCGGATTAAATTGTGGCCTCTAGAGGAACCAAAAGCCGAAAACGCGATTTTTTGAAGAATCAAGGACCATAATCCAGGACGTTACTATCCGATATACGCGATTATCGAAAGGAACCAAAATCTGTGTGATAATATAATATAGACATAAATTTAAAGTTTCACCAAAATCGGATCAAAATTGTGACTTCTAGGGGTCCACAACATTGATATACCACACCACACTGATTAGCAGTGAATATTCGCTAGGCTGCTACAATCAGTGATAAGGAGGACATCGATGCGACCTAATGAACCACAAATATAAACTTTTTCCTCCGACAAATTAAATTCTATAACATTTTTTGATATACCACACCACACTGATTAGCAGTGAATATTCGCTAGGCTGCTACAATCAGTGATAAGGATGATATCGATGCGACCTAATGAACCACAAATATAAACTTTTTCCTCCGACAAATTAAATTCTATTACATATTTTTTTATGTATTAGAAAAATAACTAAAGACGTTTGACGTATTTGTAGGTAAAAGTATTTCCTATTTAGTGTAATAAATGGGTATTAAAATGAGTAAAAGACACCATTTTGCCCGAACCTGTAACGTCTTATGTAAACAATGATAGAAGCCGCGTGACGAGACGTCACGTGTTGAAGATAGTTATATTTTATACAGATATTATATTAGAAGACTTTCGTAATCGTCAGTGCGTATGACCCCAGCAGTTTCAGTCCAGTTTTCACGAAATTTGAACTCACCCGTCATCATGGTGTGTCGGTTAAATCTACGAACGCTCTGTTTAAATCGGATAAAACCTTGTGACCTCTAGAAGGACCACGCGCTAAAACGCGATTTCTCGTAGATCCGGGGTCATAAACAAGGAAGTTACGATCCAGTATGTGCGAATATTGAAAGGAACCCAAATCATACATTTACAGTGTCCTTAATTCAAACGATTTTCATACAGTCAGAGGCAATAATCTATGACGTTGTCACTTTGGAAATGAATACGAACCATTCGGGAATAAATCTATATTTCCACTTTCGTCGAAATCGAATAAAAATTATGACCTGTACAGTGTCCTCAAACAAAATGTCGAAGGACGGACAATATATACGTCCACATGAAAATGAGCACGACCTCGGCATTTCGTCTTATCTGATTCGTCATGTACAATAACCGGGGGGATCGAACCTCGGACCTTCTGGTTAGTGAGCCACTGCGCAACTCACCTAGATATCTTGACCACCGAATTGCTTCATATTTGTTAGGTTTACTCTTTCTCTTACTCCAATGATATGTTCAAAATTGATAGACTGTTTTACAAAATTCTTTTCAGATTTGATGACATAGGGTGGATGAGCCTTTACCATACCGAAAGATAAATATACATAATATATGGCCAACTTGCGTTTCAGCGCCATTTGTAACAAGGGATTCGAAGAACGAGACTAGACATATTCCACAAGTCATGCCAAACGGTAACGCCTATTTATCTATCTGGAGAGTATGTACAATAAATACTATCGATGTACATAACTGATTGAAAATTACAGTAAAACAGAAACGATTGAATGTAAATCAGTTTATATACATTCATATTACATTATTAAATGCGTGGCGACCCTTTTGTGTCAATTTCTAGATCCCAAATATTAACGAATTTGGCTCCTTTAAATTGACATGTGAAATGCATAAAGGAATGAACAACATAATAATAGCGCAGTTAGGCAAGTTGCGTCAAGTTGGCTTACAATTGGTTTGGAAGTTTAACGACTTATTGGTTGATATTAACCTTAATGTGGCTGATTTAGGAAGCATACATTATTGCGGGCATTCACACTATTCACTATTATCTACTGTGGTTCTGGTGGAAGGATCTGCAAAGCTCATTACAATGGGATCTCAAAGTACCAATATACAATTTGTTTCACAGAGGTATTACAAAAAAATTTTGATAACTCTGTAAAAGATGACAGACTACTTTCAACATTTTCACGGCACATCATTTCCTCGATAGCGTGTGTATTGTTTACATAAGACGCTAATGGTACTATATTCGGGCAGAATGGTGCCTTCTACTCATTTACACTAAATATTTTTATCTACGTATACTTCAAACACTTTTATCGATTTTTCTATGCTTAAAAAATGCTTTAGAATTTAATTTACAGGTGGAAAAAAGTTGATATCGTGAGATAATTAAGCAACACCAAATGTCATCCGTTGGCCTAGCCAATATTCCCTGCTGATCAGTGTGACCATTATAAAGCACTCACTCTGACATTTATATCATATAAACAATACAACTTGTTATCTTTCGTCATTTTTATGACCGGAAGCCATGTAAATAGATATCCTTGTGGGTGCTCTCGGCATATTTCTATATAATCAATATCTAAAAAATATACAATGCATGACCGGAAAATTTTACCGAGGGAGCGGCTCTTTTACCTACTCTCCTTTCAATTCCGCGCACTACGTGTACATCAGATATGTCTATACACAATAATTATAGTCCCGCAGACGCTAACCCAGACAAATGGGATCCACGATTGATGAACAAAATGAGATAACCATATTTTTTTATCACTTCGACACTTCATTTCCCAACATTTGAACCATCTTATGTGATAACACTGAAGAGGTCTGTTTATTAAATAAAATGTTTATATTATCGTATGCTTTTATGAAATTAAATGTTATCGAGTCTGAGTACGTTTCTTTATAGTTATCGTCTATAAAAATGCACCGAGTTAACTTGTATCAGGATATATGCATATGAAATGAAATGGGGGCAATATGCATTAGAATATTCAAACAACCACATTTGCACTCAGTTGTGACCCTCGAACTTAAATTGATCAGACAACCCTAAAAGCATCTGGTCATCTTCTAGATAAAAGGACAATTGATAACAAACTTCTTAAATGTTGCTAGAACACAGTCTTTTGTAAATAAAAACAACAAAAGTAACAACAGGGATGAGCGAAGGTAAGGTCTAATTATTTAGACAATGTGTTTTCATCACTTACATTCTATCATAAAATTTGCAAAACATGTAAACACATTTGACATTAGTTTGCAAATATTGCATATATTATGTATACTAGCGCCCTTACATCACTTTCAGATTCTATACCTTCATAATCGTATAATCTTTAGTATAAATTTACAATTATATCATTCACAACAACATAAATGTATTTTTAAATCAAATAGCACATCAATATGAGATGAATATATGCATGTGTTACATACTCATATATAATTCTAATGTCACTTGTTTTGTTGGTTTAAAGGAGCGGATCATCCATACAAGTAGCTTTGACGAACAGAATTTGATGGGAGTGGAGCGTAACGTTCCTGGCCATTTTATTCGATAAACATCTACCTAATTATCAGCTCCATCCACATTTTATCCGAAAAAAGAAACCAGGGCTGTAAAATCTTTTACCACGACACCCAAACACCCTCCTCCGCTTACCACGGACAGCCAGGGGGCCAAAATCCGAAATTCTGGTAGTGTCAATTCAATTCGGAAATGTATAATAATAGTGATCACCAAACTTGCTCTTACTTGATATGTTAAACGCATGACTTCTTTGGCGTTCTACTTTTCTGACCGAAAATGAAGAAGGGCCACAAAGTCATGCAGTGTGCTATGAGGGAAATCATATCGAAATCCGACTGTCAAGGTTTTTTTTTACTTGCACGACAGTGTGTACAAGGGACCACGGCTTTTTGTTCCATCCTAATGACTATACACTGTCCCTTGCCAGGCCCTCCGTCCTATACTGACAATCACGATGAACGTTCTCAGCCAACAAAAGAATCGAACACGGGATCTCCAGATTATCGAGTTAACTTCTTACTGACCGAACCACTGCGAATGCGACTCGGTCTTGGTAAAAAATGTTTATAACAAGATATACTATCATGACAGAAATATTGCGTAAAATTGGATAACCTTGTCGCCAAATTGACCGCTTTGGATTCATTCATTAAAATTTCGCAGCATTTTCGAGAGTTGCAGGGAACCAGGGTCTATTCACTAAAACGTATCTGGCACAGCTCCTTTGACTCCAATAGAAATGTACATTATTTTATACATACCACTATTTAATATGTTGCTGTTTTCTTCAAATCCTATTGTTCAATCGTAAAGTTCATCTGCATAATGTCGATTAATATTTGTCATTATAAATCGGAACAAATACAGCTTAATGAACCTGATAACAGTGCACTTGATGAGCCACTTAAGCACATTCTTTCTCGGTCGTTAAATTTGAAGAAGAAGATGTAATTCTCACGTTTATAATATATATATATAAGCCTGGCAACCAGCAATCAAAATAGTCAGCTCGTGTAGGACAACACCGAAACCCTGGCTTTACACGACACAATAGACAGTCTAAATGAGATGTGACAGAAGGTCGGACTCCGTATTATGATTGACAATCATTCTCGAAACTGCTTGTCTTAATACTATTAACCATAAATCTCTGGCTTACTATCACCTTCGTAAACCAGGAAAATAACTCCAAATTGCCCATAATTTAGCGTTATCTAAACGAAAAGCAATAAAATTATACTGACCTATACAGTAATCATTTGTAAATAGACCGACAAATGTCAATCCTTTATTTTTAAATAAAAAAATATAACGTAATTACCATTTACTTAGTATATAGATAACTCATCAACGCTCTCTTGGGATTTTATGTAACGTATCTAACCAACAAAGAGTCTTCTATTTCATTGATAAGACTTCTCAGTGTTACTGACCCTTCTACTAGGAGGATGGCACACATTTCAGTTTTATAGACGTATTTATATTTATGTTATATAAATGAAAACTATTACCTGTGGGTCACTGAGCTGTAGCAACACATGGCGCTTTTACTGGCGTAAAAATTGTGAAGCCACAGATAAGATAAATATTGTGATGTTGACGGACTTTTCTATATGGGCGCTGTATTTGAGGGAATCCTTGTTATGTTAGATAGAGAGAAAAATCTATATAATTATTACAGATTTTGGCAATAAAGTTACATTTATTCAAGTAGTAGCAAAATCACGATATATAACCCGTTGGCCGAGACATTTGTAATGCTATAGATAAGTGATCGAATCTAGACTAAGCGTCTAGTTCTTCGAATTATACGGAAAAATCAGGATTCGTATTGGTAGTACGCGTAAAAGTTGGAGTTCCAACTCGGTTAGGATCGCAGTCATCAAATGTTATTGTTACGTTTCCTGTTCAGTGATGACCGAAATAGATAATCAGCAAAATACTCCCTTTCTGCACATTCCACCGCAGTACACTTTCTAGCATTAACCAATAATTCATTTTTAAAAAAAATATATTAGGCATGGCAAGTAAATCTCAAACGTGGTTCAATCATACGTATTACATAACATCATACTCAGATTCGGTCGAATATCGGGGAAGGAGAATTTGAATAATTAGTATAATTCGACATGGTGATTTCCAGGAAGTTTCCGAGAGCGATATCTTATATAACCAGTGCTGTTCAGTGATGGGACAATGAATAGAGTTTATTTGACATCTTACAATACAAAGTGGTTATAAAGGCGAAATGTTCCGAAAATTACAAATTTGAGCAAACAAGTTTAAAAATGTATTTTTTCACACGGTGCAGGCCATTTTTATTAAATGGTAATAAAATGACATTGTCCCCGTACATAATCATGAACTATGTTGTAAGATATCAAAATAGAATCCAAAATGGCAGATTTTAAATCAATCATCATTTTATTCCTGTTAAATATGACTTCAAACTTGTCTTTCCACATGGATTTCGATGTCAACAAATTTAATTTCGAAATCCAAAATGGCCCCGAAAATGATCATTTTCGTCCGTTGGATATGGCTTGTATTAAGTTGTATCAGGTCTTATATGAGATTTTGAGGTTACTAACTTCTACCTAAAAAAATACCTTATTAAAAATAGCCCAGATGGTGTAAATTTAAAATGGCAAACAAAATATAATTCATAATGGTGATTTTTCCCTGTGGATTTGTTTTTGTAAACAATATTTTATTTCATTTGAACAAAACAAACTGGGCCTATGTTGACTCCTCTCCCCTGTGGATATTGCTTTTAAAATATATTTAATAAGGTTTTAATGGTTATTGAATTCTATTTTGGGTTCACAAAAATAATTAAAGAAATCTAAAGATAAGTTTAGCGTTTGTTTTTGAGTGCAATTTGTTTTTCTAGTCTACATTTGGTATGTCTTTGCATATCTTCACCGGGGTTAAAAATTGATTCGATACACCCAATTTGCACCCTGATATTAGTTCAGAAATGAATATGCGATCCGTGCTTACAGCCCTTGTGATTTGTGGTCTCGATGAAAAGGACTATATGGTAGTTTCAGCTAACCAGAGGTCCCCGAACTATATTAATGCTCTTGTGTGTATACATAATAGGACGTTTATGAATATACACATTTAAATAACCTCTATAGTCTACCACCTGTAACACTTCCCGTCAGACTAACAGTAAATTGTTTATTGGAATTTTCGATGAAGCGGAAGCTTTCTTTTAACTGTAAAATACTCGACCAATATACCGATTCTGCATTTACATGTATATGATAATTTATTGTCTACAATGTAAAGCGGAAATTTGTAATACGTTTTAACACCGTATCTTTCTGCCCGAGCTAACAAAACTTGTGTATAATTGGTTAGAATGAAATAATTTACAAATTATCAGTTTATATGGCGTATTTTTACTGATAATTAAAGTAAACAAGTAATGCAGAAGGATTGAAAAAGAGTATGATAGTTTCAGGGGTTCCTGAATTAGTTAATGTTTTAAGGTAGTTTGGGGCCACATTAATTTAGATATGAATTTACATCGCTGTTGGTGATTTGTTAAGGTTGCCGCGCGTTTGTGCTTAAGTTGGAAACACGGGGATAATATACTTTAGAAAGCACTATTTACAGTCCGTTTTTCAAAAGAAATATACTTTAGAAAGCACCATTTACAGTCCGTTTTTCAAAAGAAATTTCGCGGCCCCATAAAGTGGGTACCATTCACGGAGTAAGAATCCGTTTACAGAAAAGAAGTGTCGTGAAGATATGTTAAAATGTATTTACGGCTTGGTTTCACGAAAGTCATGTCTGATTTCCTCTTCTGACAGTAATCGATTCAAAGTCTCCATCATCGTTGTAGCTACTGGTGTCTTCTTCTGTTTCTCCTTGTACCTTTATGTAAGACACAAGCCTTATCCAACGGAAGAAAATGACGATTAATTAAAATTCCACCATCCATCACAAAAAAATGACGATTAACCTAATATCAGCGATTTGGGATTTTAATTTGGTTGCCATTTTGGCTGCCATTTTGAATTACTGCATCGGATTTTCAATATTTATAATTCAATCCAGAGTCTACCAATTTTATTCATATCGATTGAATTTATATTACAGGTATACTTACAATGAGCCAATCTAGTATCGAGAACGAAATGCCATTTTCTTTCCGGATGGGATCGAAGCCACCAATGTTCATTTAGATCAAAACGCAGTTGGAATCAGACATGGACGTTTTTCATTCGACTTGGAGCGAATGGCTTATTTCGAATCCTTTAAACGGTAATTGAAGTTCTAGTCCCTCTGTAATATACAACAAATAATTGTAGAGAAAAAAAGGTTCAATGTGAATAAACATCATCTAACAAACAAAAAAGAGAAAAACAAACAAACAAAACATGTTTTGGTAAATATTCTTAAGCTGGCATATTGGTTGATTTAGAGCCCTTCACTAGATTTAAGCTTGTGTGTACAAGGCTTCAAAATAAATCAACATAGTCGCATTTTTATTACACCTAATAACAATTCTTGATTTACGACAATGGTGGCGTACATAGCCATTTATTAATAATTATTATACCGTCCTGTCGGATTAACTCCATGTTCGTTCCGCCTCCAATCATTCATCGTAAACACAGATTCTTTGAAGTCCGGATGGCGTCTAAGTCGGACAGCATCGATAGTGCAAAATTGAAATGTCTGATTAAACTATACCCTAATTCTATCACAATGAACATTTACCCTTGTACATCCAGCAATTATGAATAATTTAGACACGAAGGCAAACCACGTTTCAAGCCGGAAAATAGCCCACATTTCTGATGACCTCGAATGTTAAAGGGATATTTCACCCTAAAATATCACGTCGATTAACCTACTTTTACAAAAATATAGTTCAAAGGCCCGGTTGAATAGGAATCGCATTTTTATAAAATGTTTAAAGGTCGTCTACAGTCCAGTGTAGTTTGCGACATCGGTGTGCAAGACGTGGATCATATTATCAAGGAAAGGGGGGAGAGAGAGAGAGAGAGAAATGGGGTTTAACGTCCACTCAACACAAACTAGGTCATTTCGGGACTAACATATGGTTCAATTTTATTTCAATAATTCGCTTGCGCGTATCAAGGAAAGGGGGTGATGGTTCAATTAGTAAGATTCTCAAAAGCGAAGTATGCAATGGATTGGGTTGAAACAGAACATGACATCGGATAAAACCGATGGTGGTTACACATTGCATACGATATCGATTATTTTATGAAACGTAAATCTAAAAGTTGCTTTAACATAACTATGACCGTACTGGATTGGATATATATCCTATAACCCCTGAATATCGATGTTTTATTGCACTTAATGTACCGTCAACAAGATTCGTGTGATGAAATTTAGATTTTGATTGATTGTTTGTAAATAAAAACCCATAACTATTCAGACAAGCCCATATTGTTTTACAGAATGAGTGTTAGAAAGTGGGCGCCATAGAAGAAATCACCAGTGAATATATACCCTTTAAATTACATTTCGTTTTATATTACCTGTTCAGTTCATAAATAGCTCTAACCGCCTTTTGCTTTTTAAAACAGACTTTAATAGAAGGAAACTATACAAAAGTCAGTTGAAGTTTTTTCATGCGTTAATAACGAAAACACGGATGGCACCTATTTGGGGATACCTGCAATAAGCACTCTTAAAGATTCGGACTTACACTGAAATAAAATGGGGTTTAACTGTTCTACCCTAATGAAGACGGGCTCACGCCGTAGTAGTTTGCTCAGAGATAAATTATGTCCGAGCAGCGGCATTCCACCACACTATCATTCGAATAACAACTGTCAAGGGCACTTTTACGTGCGCCAGTTTCGTCTTCGAATTTCCGCATGCAGAATCTGCTTGTCAGGTCCGCAAACAAGCACCAACCAGGATTCATTTTCATACGCCAACATTCATAATGTGGACATATTATATACTACGTGAATGTGTATGTCTCTGTTGGTAGTGAATCTTTCCATACTTATTCCTTATACCCTAAGGATGGTCAAAGCGAAGCCCCTTGTTCTTTGTATTTGTTTGTTTGTTGTCTACGGATCATCTTGAAACTTTGCCTTCCTTATAGCCCAGGGATCATCCATATAGCTTGTGGTGCATGCCAAATCCCCAGGGGCAAAGCCATGCTCATTTTCTCTTTGTGTGTCTGTGTGTCGCCTCCATCCCGCAATTCTTAATAGATAGTCTTGAAAACTTGTCATACTTATTCCTTTATACCCATAGGGGCAGAGCCACGCCCAACTTTTGTGTTCATCGTATATATACTGGTCTCAATTTTGAAATGGCTTATCCTTCAATTTGGTATACTTATTCTTATCTAGAGACGGCAACTATTGATGTCGGTGCATGATCCGTCCCGCACGGGCGGTGCCTGCCCACTTTTTTGTTAATATTTTGTCTGTAAATAATCTCCAGGTTGCTATTATTAACATCCAATTCGGCATAATCCATCATGGGGTTGTACGTATTTATATCCAACCCCCAGGGACTGAGCTAAGCCCAATTTTTGTGTTTATCGTCTACAGACTGCAATTTTGAAAGGATGGTCTTGTTATTATAAATCATAAGTTTAATTCTCAAGAAAAAGATGACATGGGCTCTTTAAGCAATATTTCATATTTTTGTCGTTAATTTTTAAAAGATATTTTGTCATCTGTCTTTATGACTGTACAATATATCATACCCAGTTTAAATTTGTCTATATAAAACAATTATTATTATGGTAATTTTTGCTAACGCGTAGAATTTTATACTCGTAAAAACATAATAAAACCCTGATAAAATCTGTTTAAATATTATAACTATGTAAATGCCAGTATTTGTGTTCAAAACAAGAATCTAATACTGGGGGTATATTGGCCCCGTTACACTGCAAGTTATCATTCAGAAATTAACTTTTTTTCAAGTATGTGTGAAGTTAAAACCATAGTAGCGTTAATATAAAAAAAATAAAGGTTGAAAATACCTAAAGAAAGTACTATTGTTTAATCATCTACTTGTACATGTTTCGCCTGAGCTTGTCAAGACATACAAGCTCAGGCGAAACATGTAGACAATTAAACAATAGCACTTTATTTGGGAATTTTCAACCTTTAAATATACAGGACTATTTTCCGATGAGAATGGGGCAATTAAATGTCTCGAAAAGCTCTCAACTCGCTCAGTTTGGTCGTTCAATTATTCCCTGGCGCTGGAATGGACAATGTCTATAAACCGAGCATAACTGGATAACATGGTCGACGATTTAAAATGGGTCTAACATATTTTAAAACGGTTGAAAATGCAGCCTTTCAAGCATTGTGATTGTTCGACTCGGGATCAACCTACCATGATGTTTGAGTATAAATTCAAACAAGATGACTAGTCATCAACATCCCGCGCCCTTGCACTTGTTTGGAAGAAATAGGGAAAAATAACTTCTTTATGCTATTGGTAATCAATATAAATATGTATCATATTTCGCAAACAGTGTCACTGGTCCTAATATTGTGGCCCTGTTTAGTAGATATTGCTCTCTAGTTCTGGAAACTAATGATTGTTTGCTATTTACTAGAGGATTTGAGATAATTTATGACATTAAGCCCTGGTTTTAAAAATCAGACATGACTACATAGCAAATAGAGATATTTTGCAAGTGGAGAGGACTGCAGCTCAAAAAATCTGTTATATATACATGTATATATATTACGACTTTTATGTATAGCTGTTTGTATTGTTTAGGGCCAATCAATGAAAGAATTGTACAATTGCAAATAACCAAATAACATAGAACAGGCATCATATATACCGCAAAATATCATTCGGATTGTACTGCAGACATTTACACTGGCATGTAAATGATTTAGTACAATCCTCACATTTATTCAAGTTTCCTCCTCTCTGCAACACTAATAAATGTACACGCATATACATAACTTATTACAAGCAAGCTTTTTAAACTGATGAATAATTGAATGAGCTTTATGAGGCATAACTACAGTAATAGGTCGATGTATGTTCAAAGTTTCGTGAAGATATCTTGCATGGTTTATGAAATATGCCGCGGAAACAAAACTGTACACCAAATCTAAGTCAAACTTGTTTCTATGGAAACATAAAAAATGTAAATCCCAGAAATTCCTAAATAGCAAAAGGTACAACTACTATAATAAGTTGATGTGTGTACAAAGTTTCAAAAAGATATCCTGGACGGTTTATGAGATATGCTCCGGAGACAAATTATACACCAAACGCTAAGTCAAATTTGTTCCATGGAAACACAAAAAGTATAAATCTCAGAAATTCCTAAAGGACAAAAGGCACAACTACTGTAATGGGTTGATGTCTACAAAGTTTCAGAAATTTATCTCTAACGGTTTATGAGATATGCTGCGGAAACAAATTTATACACCAAAAACTAAGTCAAATTTGTTTCCATGGAAACACACAAAATATAAATCCAAGAAATTTCTAAAAAGCAAAAGGCACAACTACTTTAATAGGTTGATGTGTGTACAAAGTTTCAGAACGGTTTATGAGATATGCTTCGGAAACGAAATCGTGACGGACGAATGAATCCCGTATCAATATCCCTCCTTAAGTTCTTTCGGCCCGGGATAATAAGGCGGATATTACCAAAATATGGCCAGGGATGCCGTTGGAAGACTCTACTATAAAGTATTTCATCTTTGAAAATACCCTTTAATGGCGGGTTTATACAGAACGCGAACGCGGCATTTCGTCCTGGAATGCTCTAGTCATTTTAGAGGCCCCGTTCATACACAGCGCGAGAGGGTTAAGAACATTATACCTAACGAGTTAAGAATAACAAAATTCTACAAAATTGACACCAAAGCTCTCGATTGCGGATTCTTGACGTCCCGTGACAATCTGCGTCGTTTTGAAGCAGATCCTGATAATTGATTGGCCAGATTTGTGTCCATGTGCGAGACCTGGATTCATAACTCAATCCAAAATTCAGTCTAAACAATGGAAGCACCCTGAGTCGCCAGCCCCCCCCCACCCCCCAAAAAAAATAATTAAGAAATCAAAGTCTGGAAAGATGGGATCCCAGGGTTATTCGAACAAGAGTTAAGTATACGATCAATGGATGTATTGTAATAAAACAATAAAGCAGAAAACGAATTTAATCAGATTGCATTAACTCTAGAAGAAACTAACATTGGACTAAATCATTTCACATGTTTTTCAACCTGAATTAAAAAATATAGTTGCATGTAAATGTATCTCATTAATTATAATGTATAGCCGTTTCAGCGGTCTCACAAGGAACTACCTGTACTAAATCATTTCACGTGTTTTTCAAACTGAATTACAAATAATAGTGGCATGTATCTCATTTATATAATTATAACGTATAGCATTTTCTAACGATCTCACAAGGAACTACCTGTTTTTACTTTTAACAGACATTTTCTGTCTTGTAAGGTGGATGTTTAGATATTATCAATTTAATATTAAAATGTTTTCAAAGAGATAAATGTTTGCCTTTATATTCACTGCATGAGTTTGTATAATTGCATTATGCCGATGTATATTTCAATTATTGTAATATACCCCCACCCATCTTTCGATGAATATCAAGTAAATCTATTTAGAAAGTCAAAGACAGGATGCATAACTCCACGATCTTGACGTCTAGGAATGTTTATTCTGTCTTTTGATAATTGGTATCATGTGGAAATCAGATACATTCGAACATTCACAAGAGATTTTTTTTTTTTTTTTTTTGAAAAATATGAATACATTAGATATTGATTGTTTAGGAGACCGGAAGAAAGTTTACTCACACACTATTGTATGCTTTTGTGATAATCTAATTAAAATATAGATCTATATTTCGTATCGTTTTTATATACTTTCGATGGTCTACACTACATGAAGATCTGACAAGTTATAGTGGGAGTTCATGTCAGGAGTCAAACGTTGACGTTTCTATTGGTTTACCCACAGTTCCGTGAATCAATTGGCCAAGAACTCGCCGTAACAGACCGTTTCATTGGTTAATCCCTCACATCATTCAGAACACTTCAATAATAATAACTCTTCCAGATCCCAGAATAGTAAAGACAAGTAAATTGGACGTGTGTTTTAATCAGATTGCCTTTGAGGTCAAAATGAATAAAATTAGGAAATCACAATCGTCATCGCTTCATCTCACAAAGTTAAATCAACACTGTTAGCAACGCAAGACTGTAACTGTATGTTTCAGATAAGCTAGATTGGCAAGTGGTATCGGGTGTTCCGGGAAATGTTAGCATACCATGTCTCGTGGACCCTTTCCGTGAATTCGGCATTCATATATAGTCATTCAAATAGAAATGATGGGTTCGCCGGACAACGAAAAAAGTCTATCGCATAGTATTTATTCTTTTGTAGGTAATGAGAACATAATTTACAAGACAATAAATTGATCAAGAGTAACAACCCATGAAGTAATTATCCAAAATGAATAAAATTGATTGTCTTATATTTCTTCCTAGTGCTAATATGTAAAACGATCGCTGGTCGATTTATTGGAAATCGAAAAAAAAACAGATTGCGTAAAAATGTCATGTCAGTTAGACTTTAGAGTGTGAACAAGATTCTTTAAAGGAATCAAGGACCATAATTTTGAAAGACCTGTTGAAAATTAATAGGTCTGTTCTTCTCATGAACGCTAATAGCGTATATTATGTTCATGGAGGTGACGACCATAATACGACCACATTTCATTATGGAAGTATTTGAAGTATTGCTACTGCATTGGCTGGTTTAATTTATTTTCAATGGAAATCACAAAGTTGGTGAGAAATGCTGAGTTTCATTTTTTTTTTTAAGACATAATAAACTGATTAACCTTCAATAGAGGTTGTACATTTCAAAGAAGGGCTCAAGCGGTGGATTCCGGTCGTTATCGCCATTGTTTTCTATTCGATAGGAATGCTAAATGATATCTCTGACGTGGTGTCGATTGCAATCTGGCGTCGTCTGCTCCGGATATCATTAAGGTCATTTTATCATTATGCGTAGAGGAAAATTTATTCATAATTGTTTGTAACGAACTTGAGATTTATTGATAAGTATGTTTTTCTGTGTTATATAAATGACTTTATTGTCCCTATTCATTATGTACTCTTCGCGGGGCGCTCAGTGGTCGCCGGGTAGTTGGTGAGTAGCCTATCGTATAGTACTCCAGTTAGCACATTGCTTTGCGTTAACGAAGTGCGAAGGCGAAGCGGTTAGCTCACAGGGCTTAATTCGCCTCCACCCTGTGGAAAATCAAACTAAGCCCAGTATGCCAGTAAGAATCCTTGACATTTCCTTTCTCGGCCATTAGCAGTAGTTGGTGGTGGGGGGGCATCAAAATCCCTCGAGGTTGGACAGCAAACCCTACTCCTTGCCAAGTACGCGCTTTGGACCGAAATCAATGATAGATGTTATGATCTTAAGCGCACACATTAGGCGATTCGATTTTACACCGTATTTTGGGTGTACTAAAAATAACTACACGTAAATATTCCTCTTTAAAATGTCTAAATTGTTCAAAATATTATCGTGTATTATACATGTATCTTAATTAATTTGTCTAAAACCAGACGACGTACATACACAAATAAACCAAATTTATAGAACTAAGTTATAAATGTATGAACCTGACTTCAACATTTATTCAGAAAGGTATCTGATTGCTATACGTTGGTTTGATGAGTATAACATTCCAGTTGTTGTGAATTCAAAACAATATTAACCGACGTCAGTGCAATAATTGAAAACAAAAGTCATAAAAGTTACACCCCTCTGATTTTCGCTGAAATCTGCAATAGGGGTATAATTTAATTATAAAAAAGCTGTAATTAAAGGTACATAATTCAACAGCTAAATATGTCTATTTTAATTATTATTTAGACATTTATTAACTTGCTAAAACCGTAATCAACTCTTGATAACATCGGATGATCTAGATTTTGAACAGATTTAAATGATTTGTGGTTAATTATTAATTCAAAAATGGATCATCCAGACTTTGTTGATATCGTTGCTTCGGTGGCAATGAAAATCGAGACTACGCTCAGTATATATTAATTGGAGTGCAATTTTCATTATATTCCCTTTTTATTATCCATTTTTAAACTATGTTAGTGATAACTGTCAACTCTTCATCTAAATCTCACATAATGTAATTTATTATACTCATGGGAGTAAAACTATTTAAATATTTACGTATAATGTTACACTATTATCAATTGTCAAGTGTCAGTTTACACCACTGAAGATGAGGACACTTGACTTGCCACTGGGGCGAAGGTAAACTGACTTATTAACAGAGTAGCAAGACCACAACCAATAAAACGTACATGCATTTAGGCCCACAATCAGCGCCGCATGTAGAATTTTAAATGTGGAGGTGCAAGAGAATTGTGGGGCGCTGTAGCCTCCACGTGAGTGATATAGGAAAGTTTGGATCAGGGCAAACGAACCCATTGGCGTGAGGGCGCCCTTAAAACCAACCGACTGGGCGGTGTCTTAAGAGCATCACCATAGTTTCAATATGGCGAAATTCGTACCGGAATCTGCCGAGGTTTGCCGGGTGTTGCCACTGGTTGACGGAATCACGAGTAGTGAACTTTGATCCTAGTTATTCAATTCTAAAGTGTTTCCCACCTATACGGAGGAGGAATGTCGGCTTTAAATATTTTGAATAATTAACATATCAGGGATTACCCATCAGGGTAACTCAATTGACGTCAATCTCAACTATCCTATATTTTTGCTTAAAAGTTATTCTTTTCTTTTCGAGTTATCAATATCTTTCCGTGTGAGATATTGGTGTAAAACAAGTAAAATCATTTATTGATTGGCTAAATTTCTCTATTGTATTATTGAGTGGCCAATGTTCTACTGTGGTTCAACATCCAACTTGTCATGTCAATACCCCGAGATTAAGTAGAATATGTCACTCTCTTCCTCCATTTTGTCTCAATCCTTCCTCAACAATAGATTTATGAAGATTCTGATTTTGTACTAATATGATCGATTTTAGTCCTTTGTTCACGTCCGGACAGTAGCCTTTCCACTTATTCGTCTAATGAAGGATTAAATTTGTTTTATCTGGACTATCAATTTGTACAAGAAACAATCATGTTTCGCCCCACCCCAACCACCAGAGAAACTTTCCTTGACGTCGGAACGTGGTTTGTTTATGCAGATCTATCTATACTGTTTTGTTACTGTTCTCTTTGAAGTCTAATTTTAGCCACTGGTTAAATAAAAGCCAGATGAGGTCAGTTGAACAGAAACTCCTGAAAGATGAATGGTGTTACAAATGAAAAGGGGTGTAACTTATACTATCCTGCTCCTGACTGAGCTAATTGAGACGGGCATATACGCCATACAGTGTGCCATGAGGGAAATTTTGCTCTAACAGCGGCACCATGAACTACTCTTATATCGAATTAAACTGACAAGGGATATTTTACATGCAAGCAACGGGATCTCGGTTTTTCGTCCCATCTGAACGACTAGGCAGCTGTTGTTGTTAGGCCCTACGCCATGCATCACTGACAGGGAAGAACCACCTTGGAGAATCTGGATGAACTTTCTCGGGAAATGCAGGTATCGAACACCCAACCTCCAGGCTAGCGAGCCAGCGCTTTAACCAGTTAGCCACCGTGACCCCCGAATATTGTTAAAACAAGAAACATCTAGTCAACAACAATAACCACATACAGTTACTGTGGGAATTAATCTGTGACCTGTCGGAGAAAGGAGTAAAACAATGGGAAGAAGTCATTAATATAGCCCCACATCCTGGCATTAAATTAAATAGATTTAATCTAATTTTAATTTGACATCATATTCATTTTTGCTTCTTTTGAACAATAGTTTTCCTGTTTTAATTAGATGTGTCAGCGGTCAACGGCTGGAGGGGACATGTTTGTAGTCAGGTTAAACGGGTGTCTTTACAGTCGTACCTTTTGTTAAACAGTTAAACATTATATTAAAACCCAATATTACCATTTACCGGACGCCTTGTTTAATGTTTTTATCATTAAAAAATACAATTTTAGAGAACATTCGGTGGCTACATCTAATATTGTGACAAACATTTGGTCACCAAAAAATGTCCTGACAAAAAACAATGGTTGCAAAGCAATAAAACATACGACCATCGATCGTTAACTCATTTTTCTCATATCCAGGACAATTATGTGAACATTTGAATGTAGGAGTCTTGTGAGCGACTTCCATGGTTCGCTTTTTTTTATTTACAAAAATGTATTAATCTGTCAGATTGTGCCCCGTTGTGGCAGTTTGATGGATATTGCTATAAGATCAGTGTCCATATACGCCTATTATCAATGGATCTATATTGTCTTAAGACATACATACTTATGTATAGTTACCTCTAAATGCATATAAATAGGATGACAACTTTTAATATGCCAAGTGAAAAGAGCGAAAAAAAACCATATATTTAAGACTATGTGGTGTGGTTGTGTACGTTACTCTTTAACATTATCCTAATACACTGTACGCGCATTCACCTATATACTGGTTCCAACCAAGAAGCCTTGGTGCTTCTAATAATATGTTTCAGAATGTTCCAAATTTGCTCTACCCTAGGAGATAATACAAACGTTTCTTTGAGTGCATGTTTTAAGATTGGATTCATCACTCACAAGGTAAGTCGACCTACTCGCAAAAGTTCAGAATTTGACCAACTCCAATGG
This sequence comes from Patella depressa, assembly GCA_948474765.1. Lineage (NCBI taxonomy): Eukaryota > Metazoa > Mollusca > Gastropoda > Patellidae > Patella > Patella depressa. Next base: position 57,266,976 of record OX419717.1, read on the forward strand.
GGCAAGATCCATAAGAGGTCCCACCCATAGGAGATGGCGAAAGATATTTCCTCAAGCGATCTGAAATCTTGCCAGCTCGGATGAAAACCCTATGCTCAGGATGTATAAAAGGAGAATGATTCCGTATTTTCCTTAAATGAGAGGATCCCAGACTGAGCAAGCCTCTGTTCTATAGTACACCTTGTTGTTATGGAATGTAGCGTTTGTTATATCTGAGGCCTTGTGGTGCCTGGAACTTAAAAACTTGTAACCCTCGGTTTCCTAATTGCAAAAACAAAACAGAACAACATTGTTACAATACCTGACACGAAATAATCATTCATTACATATTACTCTGCAAACACAATATTGTACAAATTTCGTCCTGTGAGTTCCCAAGAAACTATTTGGCGCCAGAAAATTATTTCTAATGAAAACCGAGTCAGAAAACACACACGCGCAAATATCCCCAATCGGCATAACGTTTACTACAGTACATTTATATCTGATTCAACGCTGTAGTAAAAGGAACCTCAATAATAGAAAATCAAATTATTTCTAAAACAACAAGTAACTCTACTCGTAAAGTTTCTGGCAAGTGAGTACATTGACCTCCAACAATTAAAAAAAACTTCTGAAGTGAGAAATATTATATATATATTACCCGTCCACTTGTACATGTGATTTCAAACACCCTGATACTGGCTTATACTCGACCAACAGATCTATCAACCCATATTTCATACGGATATAGTACTTAACCCTCACCGTATAATATATGCTATATTTATGTATGTATTCTAACTAAACATAAGTAAACAAATAGAATGTATACATCTATATTAATACCATCAACAAACCTTCAGTATCCAAACATGTTTTGCCAATCTTGTATTGAAACTACATTTTATTTCCGTAACGTGTATTCGGTTGGTCAGGTCACAAAGCAAAAAGGCAAAATATGGTGGTATAATTTTATTTATGATGAATGTATGCTTGTTGGGTATCCGTTTTGTCCAGCTTGGGTTGTTTTATGAGATATATAAACAGTTAAAGTCTAAAAGATGTATAGGTATCTGTGCCCCCACGGTTTCTTTCTTGTTTCTCGTGCAAAATCAGTCACCACACCCCTGGTCACAGAACACAATATTTACGAAACCACAATTGTTAAAATTCTATGATTTTTTTTGGTCTCGCATTTTCATATAAATTATACATTTATAAGGGAGTACATGCAGTAACCTTTGGAAATAACTGTTCTTTGGATACCAGTAGAATCATCTAAATGAACTGGATTGATAGTTCTGGATTTAACCACTACATATTTTGGGCTGTATTATCATCGCGTGTCTAACTACTCAAATAATAAGAAAGCCATTAATCACGAACTCAATCGTGAAGAAAAAATATTAACAACAGAAAAATGTATGAGCAGATGGAATTATAACCGTCTAATCTAAGTCATAGTAGTTATATGATACAATTTAAATCTAGAATATTTCACATAATACTTTAATAATTTTTAAAGCGAAAGCCTTCTAATTAGAATCTGTATTCATTTAGATTGGCAATAACCATTCCATTTCACGAAAACTTTATTTGTGTGTGTGCTACAATATAAGGTGACTAGCCAACAATGAGTTTAATGTTATGTAATGCTAATGGCATGTTAATTTATTATAATCGCTTTATTGTTTTATAAAACATGTTTATAAAACTTTTATAGACAGAAAGTAGCTGTCAATATGGGCTGTCTGGTGAGTATGCCAATAGTATATTCACCCTTGTTATTATACGTATTATATTGTAACTTAATATACCAATGCTTGTTTATTTCAACACTTGATCTCGACAAGTAATTAGAAGTAATTCCGTATAAATAAGTATATCATGGTACGTGAGTGTTATAGGTCTACCCTACTATCTGCGGTCCTTTAACTGTAGATAATTATTATTATAAGCCTTCAGTATTAAAGAATTGAAGCACCATTGCAGACTGATGTAATTCCCAGAAGGACCCCTCGGTCACACAATCACCATTGTCGATATTATTATTACTAATATAACCTTTATTGCCATGTGTCTTTCTCTTTTTACTTAAAATGGACTTTAAGCACGATATACCATCTTCACATTACCAGGCTATTACGACATTAGTCTGAAATTAGCCAAGAAGAGTGGTGACTGGGAGAACGATGTCGTTCTCTGAATTTACTTCTTGTGAAACCGAGAACAATATTAACCACCCTGGTGCCATTTTAGAGCTCTACCAACTATACAATAGAACGCTTGAACAATGCACACGTATAGTAAAAACTACGGTAATCATCATGATAAGTCAAAATAGAATGATAGTACTGTATATAAACAAGGACATAAACCTGTAATAACATGCATGTTGTTACATAACGCAGACCTATTTATATAGATATTCATATTAATAAACATAAATTGAGATAGTCGTTATAAATCAGTTATTGATACAAGTTGCAGTTATCGCCATGGACACGTGACTAGAGTTTATTTGTAGACCGATGTTGCACTTTGGTTTGGTAATAAGCAGTCCGGTGTCGCGGTTTGCTAGCTTCCTGGTGCATAGGAGTTAGTTTTTAAAAAATGAAATAAAATTTAATGGGGGTTAACGTCCTCTGCTCCGAACTGGGCTAATGAAGACGGGCATACGCCATACAGTGTGCTACGAGGGAAATTTTGCCAAAGCTGTGGCATTATGGCCTACTTTTATATCGAATTCCATGGTTAGGATCTTTTAAGTGCACGCCAATGTGTATACAGGACCTCGGCTTTTCGTCGCATCCGAACGACTAGACAGCTGTCCCGCATCACTGACAAGGAGAACCACTCCGGAAAATCTGGACGAACTTAATAACATTTTTATGGTTCTGTCTTCTCTACGTGTATTCAGTGGTGGAATCCTGGTTTTAAAAGTGGGAGGACTGACTGGTGGATTGTATTGACGGCGGAGCCCTGGCGCCAGCACGCGATTCACCGGAGGGGGTCTCCCGCGGGAAATTTTAAAATCTAGATGAACTTGTCCATTCTTTTGCAACTGCACAAGAGGGAACACGCCATTACGAGTACGATATTGTATGGTTGAAAAAGAGTTCTTCATCACCAGTCTATTTCAATGTCTGGAAACTTGTGCGAAATTCACCCAGTTCATTGCGAGTTCCAAACAATAGCCGGACCCAGCTCTGTGGGCGTTGTCTGAAGACATGTTGTCTTCTGAGATGAGCACCAGCGAGGAAAATAAATGCAATAGCGGTATCCTCCTCATCCTTCCGATTAGTAATAGTTGACTTCATCGTCGAGCTATCAATAAAACAACTGATAGTTGTGTCTTGTGTTTATTTGCTTTCTCATCAACGTTCGTATGTAGACTTTTCTTTTACCTATCTTTCCATCGTACTTTGCACACGCAACATGGGAACAGCCTATGGATACGGTCGGGTACAGGATCAGGTCACAACGTCACAGCGTCACAAGGGAACACGCCACAAGGGAACAGACTGTGGATACAGAGCGTAAGTCAGTATTGCCGAACATTTGCAGTGGTAGTAGAATCGGTGAACTTAGTCCCTTTTATCGATGATGAACCATCTCATCGGTGCACCAGAAAACTGTGGAATGTTTCTTAACATAACGTACTCCTTCGCACAAGCATTTCCATCTATTTGGTATCTATACTCTTCAAAAAAAGAAACGCACAGCCCATTTTTCATCATTTTTTTTATTTGAAAGAGGTCGTTGTTTCGAAAAATCTTACTTGTTTTTAATGCCATTAAAAATCCATTATTGGTTTTAAAGAAAGGGTCACTTATTGTGACTGATCACACTTTTTCTGAAATTTGTTTTCGCTTAATTACATCAAGAGTTTAACAACTCCGTGAGCTATTCGCACGGAACCTAAATCTATGGTCTTTAAAATCAGGGGTTCTCGGTTTCCAAATCAGTTGCACATGTAAACACTCAACGAACCAAGTAGTGAGTAAACGAATGGTCGATCGGCTCATGTTGGATTCTGGTGGTCATGGCTATACTCTGTCATCGAGAAACATTTGGCCGTCAGCCAGTCTGTGTGGCAACTAACTTACTGTGGCGCTTCTCGGTGTTGAAACCTTGGTCTATATCACACCGCGCGCTCGTCGCTTTGGATTTGTCTAAAAACTCCAGTTTCGGTGGGGTTCCCAAACAGGCGATCTGGCTTTTCAGAGGAGTTGTAACTGCATCAACTGCAGTCGTCAAATCCATATCATCGCGCTGTAGTTTTTCTGAGGCATACTTAGACCGTTCGATTATATAATTTATATAATTCCTCTAGGAACAGTCTTTGGTCGGACCGATCGTATTTTTGCATAAATCCCTGGACCCACAATTTTCGAAAAGTGCCCGCTGTCGCTCCACCGCTGCGTGAACTTAGTGTTTTTTTTATGCAACTCAAATGTTATATGAATATATTATTAATATTAATTTGTCACATGATGTTGTATATCGTATTTAATTGGCTATATAACTTATTCACTTATTATTCAGTTTACTTGGATCTTTTAAGTATTGTATTTTTACATTATGCGAGCTACTAGTTTACTCGCAAAATGTCTAAAAACTAAGATACCGAGCCAACCTGTGTACTAAGTCAAATCGATCATACCCATAACTGCCGTCAGATCAATTCAGTGATTCGACAGTAGACTACCACTGAAACACATCCGATTGCGAGGTATATGAAAGTGAATAGATACTCAAAGCCAGACTTTGTTAAGTTGTTCGTCTATTCTATCGAAAGCAACGCGCGATACTAAATGATATTTAGATTTTTAAAAGAAAAAAAAAATCGCCTCTGCAGATAGTCTCAAAGCTACTATCTTCAGTTTAGTTCAAGCACTGGGTGTGATAAGCATGTTTATATCAAGCGCCAATTATATTTGTAATACAGTATCTAGCGAGAATTATCAATAATCAGAATAATTTTGCCTTCAGCGTTACTATGTCGCCACGTACACGTCATGTTCCCCATAGGCGTACGAGTCGGGGGGGGGGGCAATATTATTTCATCTACTTTTCAAAATAAAGTGCCCGAAATCTAATAAAACACTAATTTTACGGGCTCTCGAAGAAAAACGGGGCTGCTGTCTGTAAACTTGAATATTTTTCGGGCATTTTTAGTTTTGCTTCCCTAATTGTCATCGAACCCTAACAAAACATTAATTTTCTTTTCTTTTAATTGAATACCACGAATTGACTATGGATTAATACATTTTGTCGGGAGCCACTCTACAATTGGATACTCTTGGAGTTGCTTACACACGTGCTAGAATAGCAGAAAACGCATTTGCGGTGGTTAAATTTTCAAAATTTTCTCCGGAAGGGTGAGGCCCCCATACCCCGCGACGATTGATTGGTTGTTTGGAATCCTGGTCAGCAGGTAGGCTGCATTGGACCAAATTGAAGTTGCTGTATTCACTTCCTGGAATAGCATGAAGACGCGTTTGCGGCAGTTAAATTTTCAGAATTTTCCCGTCTTCGCGAACTGTAAACGATTGATTGAAACTCGAGTCAGCCACCTTAATTAAGCTATATTAGACCACATTGACGTTGCATTGTTCACGGGCTGAAATAGCAGAAAAACGTGTTCGCAGCCGTCAATCCAAAATTTTCTTGAGGGGGGCGGGGGCGCTGTCTATAAACCTGATAATATTTCGGGCAATTTGGGTTCTCCCCCCCCCCCCCCCTATGCATGTTCATTAAGCAACGTCCGGGAGTTTTACAACATCTAACTTGTCAAGTATACGTGATCTTTAACAATGCCAAGAATTCGTAATGGCTATATATAAATAAACTGAATTCATTTAATCGAGGAGAGTGCAGAAATATAAATTTTCCTTATGCGACCACAAGTTAATGTTGTCGTATATTCTCGTTACCACTATCAACCCCGTCTTGTAGTGGATATCGGGCCCCGAGTTCACAAAGCATTCTCAGAGTTAATTAGAGAAGTTGCTCAACTTTCAATCACTGTTTAAGAGAAATCTTTAATCCAGAAACACAAAACTTTGCACATAGCTTGTTTTTGATATATTTGATACATTAAAACAACAAAAGTTTTTTAAATGGTCATATTTTAGTTTAAAGAAGGCAAACAAGTTTGAGTAAATTCTCAACTTAAGTCTGAGAATGCTTTGTGAACCCGGGCCCAGGGCTCTTTCGACCATTATAGGTTGCAAGTCAACGAAACATACGCCAACAGCAGCTAAATCGTCCGGAAAGTCAACACGAGTTGTCACATATTTTTACTTTTTATGGAAAAGATAGGTTGCCGACCAACGAAACATACGCCCACAGCAGCTAAATCGTCCAGGGCCCGGTTGCTCAAAACTAAGTTATTTTAACGATCCGTTAAACTCTAACGGATCGTTATCTTTGTAACGTGTCGTTTGTTAACGGTCCGTTAAATTTCTGTTGCTGGAAAGTCAATTTCATTATCCGTTAGCTAACGGATTCATTAAAGTTAATCCAAGAGAAGACTGTTTGTTCATTGGCTGAATTTAAAAATTTTAATTTCAATGTACATGTATAACAACTTCATAGAAGTTACTATTAACAAGAAACTGAAGACAGCGAGAAAACTGTGCAGTCTGTTCACAAAACTAGGTTAAAGACAAAAAGATGACTGTAGAATTTACAACAGAAAAACTATAGAATACTTTATTTTTTCCTTTAGAAATTTTAGCGTAAATCTGTAAGAAAAATTATGGGATTTGCACTACAGAATTATGGGGCCATTATTTCCTATGGTCCACCAAAATTCTGTAGAACAGTATAGAATTTCATCCTATAGAAAACAGGCCCGCATCGCCCAACCCTCTAGAATGTTCTATAGAAAACTACATTGGTAATCTATGACTTTTGCTACAGCCAACTAATGTCATCATTAAACAGATAACGGAGCCCCAAACCTCCGTTAAATATAACGCCAAGTTAACGACACATTAAAGTTAACGGGACTTCCAGCAACAGTCTTTCTCTCTGTTAAAGTTAACGATCCGTTAACATAGAGTTAACGGATCGTTAAATGATATCGGAGCTTTGAGCAGCCGGCCCCAGGCAGTCAACAAGAGTTGTCCCACATACCTCAGCTAAAGGCAAGTTCCATCAGCCCCGGAGATTAACTCAACCATAATAATAATAATATATATAGTCAAATCTACAAATCGATCTCCTATATAAAAAAAAGTATATACAAAAGTTCATTTGCTCTAAGTTTCTTTTTTGTTAATACTTGTATTGAATTTTGAAAAGATGAGTTTTTAATCGAGATTTGAGATTCACAAAAAAAAGTCACAAAACGGAGTTCAAATGGGAGTGAATTCTATCTCATTGTCAAAAGGTTGCAAGTTACTAGCTCTTTGTCCAAAGGTTGCAAGTTCCATTTTTGGTACCACCTACTGGTTGAGATTGTCTTAACGCAAATGTCTCTTTGTAATATACTGTTGAACCCAGATCCTCTCCACTGACACACTGAAATGTTAGGCAGATTACTTTAAGGCTACCCAGATACCGACTGGTAATCGATAAGGGCTTTGGAGAACTGGGGTTATGTGACAACCACATGGAGATCTTGTTACCATTCTTGCTGTGGGATTTTGGATTCGCTGAAGGTGATTTGGTTGAATTTGGGATGGGCCGGTTTGAAGACTATTACAATAGCCTACTCAGGATATAATTAATTGTCACACTAGAGCTCAAGCAGAATCCTGTGTGAAAAGATTGCGGATGGAACTGATTTTCTTCAGATGACAGTAGCATTTTAGACACAGATCATCAACTTATTGTATGAAGGTCAGGCAACTATACAATAGTACACCATTTTCTTTACCACTGATGATGGAGGAAATTCAATATCTCTCATGTCCAATGTTAAGTGCGATAGGTGGATAATCGAGTATTGGGGTCGAAAAAGATAACTTCGGAATTATCAGCAGTTAGTTTTAAGCGATTTGAATTCATCCAGGTTTTAATTGACCCAATAGGTGTAGCCAGTTTTTGTCAACACCTGTTTGTTCTGATCCAGGAATATATGAATGTAAACGTTGGGTATTGTCAGCTTAAAGACGGTGACATACATAATTTTGATTTAAAACATCTCCAAGCTGTTTTGTATACTTGGTAAAGGTCCTTAAACAGAACCTTGAGGAACACCACACTCTAGAGGAACGCATCCTGATTTGACAAATACAGACGGATGGCGAGATGACATATAAGGTCTAAAACATCTCAAAATAGCGCCATTACTACATGTACTTAAGTCTTTCTGAAACCGGATGATCTTCTGTATTTGAACTTTATAAACAAAAACGTGCAATGTGTTACATAAATTTGGCAACAGGTAAAGTGTAGTACTGCACTACAATCAATCACTCCAATAAAGGTGTGTTTGTCTTCCAAGTGTTATTTCCGAAAAAGGATATAAGGCAAAATCTTGTCCTCTTCACAGTCATTTAAATCGTCAGGCCCACATAATCCGCGTTTGGTTGAATGTGCCCTTTGAATTTGAATCCACCCAACTGAGCTGGGTCGCATTTTGCTCTTACCGCAACTTTAAGGAATTAAATAACACCGTCCCCCAACCAGGCTAACAAAGATCACGGAATGTATTTGCATTCTTACATCTACATGTACATGTATTTACGTAGTATTCATGGGGAATAACCAGTCTCGGCTAATTGTAAGTGAAATAGAGAAGACTTAAACCAGGAGGTTTCGTATCCCACATAAACAGCAGAGGACCACCAAATTACCGATGATCGGGAACCGTTCCCTAGTCACGAGATATCGCAAATAGTTTGGAGGAATTTTATCGGTTAGGGAGCCAATGTCTTGCTCACAAAACTACCCATGTTCCTTAAGCAACGTCCGCGAATTTTACAAACATCTAACCGTTGCTTCAATACTCAGCAATTCCCGAACTTTTACGCCCGTTGTGTTTACACGTGACTAATTAGCATTGTCCAATCAGAGGTCGTGGCACATAACACACTGTAAACAAACATGGCGACCTCCATAGGAAAAGAAACAGACAAGTTTACAGCCGTTGAAAGTTTTTTTTTCAATTGAGAAACTTACCGAAAACAAAAAAAAAAAAGCAATTGAAGCAGTTTTAGGAACTAAAGATGTGTTTATTTGCACGAAAACCGGCCGTGGCAAGTCTCTTTGCTATGAATGTGTTCCGATAATTCTCCGATATTTTTAACGAAGGAATTCGATAGGCTCCCAAGCTGGGCTTGTTACCCAATCAACCTTAGTGCCGAAATATGCAGGGTGTTACGTGAAGGGCTTGATAAGATGTATGTAGTTAAAACGAGATCAAGCCTTCTATTGAAGATGAAAACTACCGTGCTTTCATTTTCGACTTTCGTAACATTTTCGGACATGTATAGTTAGTATTATGATAATGATGTTACATATAACAAGTGCGGGACAATTGGTTTTTTTTAAACGATAACTGAAGATTCTTTGAGATAGTATACAGATGATTCAAATACTTATTCAAAATGTCAAATCTATGTAAATCAAACCATAACATCTTTTGCGGCGGAGAAACAAAACAATCTACATGTCATTAATTTGACTTCCTGCCTGTCACATTTAATACCTTGACGGCAGGATAATAACAATAATCGGTAGCCCTGCAGCCAAAACTTCTCCCATTAATTAACCTACATTGTCTCAGGGGCGTAGGGCGCTGATTTTGTATGACGTTTTAGATGAACCCAATATGTCATTATGAGTTGTGGTGGGGGTGGGTTGGAGCTATGTGGAACACGCTATACCCACGTTATATGTTAGAAACTGGTTGAGCAAGTCCGTGTCAATTGCCTGTCATAATTCGTGTAAATACTCCGAATGCGCCCGGGGCAGGAATTTACCATGGTCAATGTGGATATATAGAAATATTCTATTAAAGAAATTGAGTTGGTTAAGTGCTTTCTCATACATCCACTAAGAACTACGATAGCGGCGCCAAACAACTGAGAAACTGGAATACAATGTTTGCATAGAAAGCGGTCGTCTCTGATAAATAAGAAGTGATATCGTGTGTTCTGGAAAGAGTAAAGTTACCCTATCCAGTATATCGTCACTAACGCTAGCACTACAAAAATAATATTGACATATGGGCGTAAAAGGCAAAAAATAAAAAATAAATAAATACTCACATGCCTTACTCTTGAGAGACCAACCAGCCGTTTAAATACCGTGTAACTTAATGTTAATTCAGAGATATCAAGTCACGTCTGATTCTTTGATAGAACACAGTCTGAATATATAGACACGTTTATCAACTTTAACTCAGCTTCTTATTATAAGTCTGTAACATTTATAACTGCATAATATAACTGATGCGCATGGTAGCTCGCTCGTATACGTTTATTGTACAAACTAAAAGTAGGTATGCATTATTAAAGGACGTATCGAGTATAAATTGTCACTATATCTAATGGAAATTAGAGCCCAAAATATGAAAAACATACTACATCATTTATCTGTAGCAGATTAATTCTGTGAGATTCAGCTAATCTCTTATACAATTAACCTTAACCGTCATGACTGTAACTTTTGTTCATTTATTATATACAATACATGTATTGTTTAACCCTTCGTGTAGTATACATGCATCAACATTTCAAGTTTAACAAGCCAACAGTGAGGCTGATGTCCCCCGCCGAAATCCCAAAATAAATAGAAGACACATATTAATTAATCGCACATTTATTTTTTTCAATGTATCGAGCAATCAAACTGTACACGAAGTGTCATCTAAAAGTGTTTTATAAAGAAAAATGCTAAAACCGACGAGAAAAATGAAAATGTACCCTAGTTAGGGGGACCCTAAAGGCAGACAAAAGGGCCCCTCTGGCCAAGGGAAAGGGCCCTCGTGTCCAAGTCAATCGTTTCTATACACTGTTACTGTCGAATCGATTACTAAATGAGAATGCAGTCATTGTATTGGCATAAAAATCATCAATCAAGATGAACCTAAGTTATCTTGTCCCAAAGTATCAACCAATCAAATTGCTTATCTCTGCTTACCCTAAGCGGAAAATGCTCATCTTCGAACTCCATCAAGGCATTGACCTAATAAGCATATACACCATGTTTGAACATTTTAACTCAATTAGAAGGAGAGTTATTGTGTTCCAAAGTCTCGACTACTCTCGACCAATCAAATTGCGTATCGCTCTGCTTACCTTGAGCAGAAAATGCTCATTATCGAACTTAGTCAAGGTATTACTGTAATGAAACTATACACCAAGTTTCGTCACTCTCACTTAATTAGAACTAAAGTTATCGTGTCCCAAAGCATCAACCAATCAAATTGCTTATCTCTGCTTACCCTATAAAGTGGAAAATGCTCATCTTCGAACTCCATCAAGGCATTGACCTTATAAGCATATACACTAAGTTTGAACATTTTTACTCAATAAGAAGAAGAGTTATTGTGTTCCAAAGTCTCGACCAATCAAATTGCGTATCGCTCTGCTTACCGTAAGCGGAAAATGCTCATCTCCGAACTCCATCAAGGCATTGACCTAATAAGCATATACACCAAGTTTGAACATTTTAACTCAATTAGAAGGAGAGTTATTGTGTTCCAAAGTCTCGACCAGTCAAATTGCTCTGCTTACCCTGAGCGGAAAATGCTCATTATCGAACTTAGTCAAGGTATTACTGTAATGAAACTATACACTAAGTTTCATCACTCTCACTTAATTAGAACTAAAGTTATCGTGTCCCAAAGCATCAACCAATCAAATTGCTTATCTCTGCTTACCCTAAGCGGAAAATGCTCATCTTTGAACTCCATCAAGGCATTGACCTAATAAACACATACACCAAGTTTGAACATTCTAGCTCAATTAGGAAGAGAGTTATTGTGTCCCAAAAAGTGTGACGGACAGACGGACAGACAGACAGACACAGACAGACGGACGGACGAACCCATTTTAATAGTCCCCCAACTTTCTTCGAAAGGCAGGGGACAATTACAAGATTCGCCATAAATAATCCAATTATTTGATTTTTCATCGTGAAATTATTTATTGATCAACAAATCTATATTAATGTCACTAGTGTAATGTCGTATGGTGTAATTATCCAAAGAGCATACATTTACACTTTAACCACTACTAAGTCATTCAGCTGAGTGTTATTTCAATATTTTACGCAATCTTTTTAGCTCGATGCCATTAAACAACTTAAAGTACAGACACTATTCCTCACGTGCTTTTCAATGAAATACGTCACGCGAGTCCAATATTTCATTTAGTATAAATTGTGTACGGGGGCGGTGGGACTCTTTCCTTTTGTCGGGGGCACAAACATCAGATAATTATTGTTATATTAATGTTCTATTTATATAGCGCTACATTACACATGGGTGTTTCTAAGCGCATTCACAACAAAACAGTTCAAATACATTTTTGAAATACATATTTTTTTTCAAAAGTTAGTCTTAAAGTTCTGGATGGAAGAGGACTCTCGAAGAGTTGTTGGAAGATCATTCTACATTTAAGCTACTCTGACGGACAAGGCATATTCACAAGAATGTTTATTATGTTTAGGAATCCTCAATATGCTAAGTTCATTTGAAGAACGGGGGTTGGGTTCGGGTTGTATAGAAATAAAAGAATTATTTTAAATATAACTGGGTGCAGTGTCAGAATAAATTGATTTAAACACATTCACGAGAGCTTTAAATTTAACCCTCGCTCGAATTGGAAGCCAATGAAGTTTCTGTAACTTAGCTGATATATAGAATGAGACCATATATTATCATAGAAATGTAATTGTATAATTGTAAAATGAAATCACTCGCGGTATACTTAATACTTATAAGTGGAGCTTTCTGGAATCGTTTTAGTTAAAAATCGATTCATTCTGAAAATTCGGGTCACAAAGAAAAGTTTCGGACAAATAGGTTACAATGCATAATTTTTCCAAAGTGTATTATGAATTTAAAAAAATCAGAATTAAATGTAAAATGTGTATAGGTTATGGCGTTAAATGATGTAATTTGCAAGTTCAGTTACCACGGAAATATGTGCTGTCAACTGTTAATGTCAAAACATGTTTTGTCTGTTGTTTTCCTTATTCCTACTGAAGACAATCTCGAGAGCTTCTGAATAATCAGTTTATCAACTCCTTCATGTTTTATGTTTATGATTCGTGTGTATGACATGTAATATGGCCCCGATTAACCAAGTTATATTATATTTAAAACGCTAATGGCATTATTAGTATAAGCATGACACTAATTTCTTTATTTCCTGATAGCTTTTGAAAGAAGTAATATTTTGAAACCACATTTGCAGGGACTTTCATTAATCTGTATATCCTGAAGTCAGTATTGAAATAAAACCACCGTGGTTCAGTGAGTAGGGCGTTGGCTCACTAACCAAGTGTTCCCATAGATTGTCCTGTGAGAAATAAGGGTGTGCATTGGGCACATTTTATCTTACAAAAATTGGTCAAAAGTACGCTATTCTGGCAATGTTGTTTAACTTCCCCACGAACATAAAAGTTCCCGTATGCCTTTTGTGTGCCCTATACATGTATGTATTATAGAAATGGCTAAAAGTTCGTGCTGTAAACTCGACTTGAAAAGTTTTATAGCGTTCAGTCAGAACCAATGCCTCTGATTAAAAATTGTGTAGGCTAACATAAACCCGTTTTAAAGGAAACCGGATGTATGGTCTACCTACACCCCGTATCTGTAAATTACAACGATGCAGTTTGTTAGATGTAACGACATGAGAACATCACCCGGTTGTAATTGACAGTATCACGAAAGCCAACCCGGTCGCACAGATGAGCAGTAAAGTGGTCGATCAAATCACTCGCTGGCATCAGGTCAAGCATAATTATTCGCTTCCATTTTCAACAAGGATTGGGCGATTTTGTTTCCGAAAATTGTCTTCCATTTATTATAAAGACCGCATTTTATTTTTCTTCAAGGGTTGTATGAAATGCTCACATTGATTAACAAAGCCAGACTAACGGCTGCATATCCTTATGAAGAAGTAGCTCAAGATTTATCTCAGTGTGTCCCAATAGGGTATACATACGACTGAATTGTCAGTTTCAATAGGAATTAACACGGATTTCGTTCGGAATAAAAAGATGAAATGTTAGACTACTCGTGAGCGACGAATCTATAAAACTCAGTCGCCATGGTTGGAAATTGTCGTAATTCTCAATATAGATATTAGATAAAGATGGCATGGTTCATGGGTGAAATGAAGCCAACCTTAGTTATAGACTGCACTCTGCTCTTTTACGAAATAAGAAGTTGGAAGTTCTATTTATTACGTTTTTTTTTCATTTTATACTTAGCTCTAAACGTCGCGGGCCGATTGAAATGGTAAAGTATTTTCACACCTGTAGGAAATTTCGCTATCAGCGGCCTTGCTTTGTAATGGCCCAGCTAGTCCAGCTGTTTACATCCAAAGGGAGCTTGTTGTATTCGCCTCTGCACCTTCCTTTATTTATAGGTTAACCGCATATTTGGGTATAACTTCAACCACTCAAGAATTTACCGAGGAAATGCTACTGGGCATATAGTCGGTAACCTTTCATTAACGAAGATTGTCCTGTTATGATTCGGTCAAGGTGACGAGGATGTCTATCCCGCCTTCTTGACTCAAACATCGAATAACAAGGGGTCTAAGATGACTGAATGGTTAGCGCGTCTGCGTTGTATCATAAGGTGTGTCATTAAGTCGACTGGCGTGGTTTCGATTACCCGGTTGTACGTGTCAAGGGGTAGGGTCGCATGTCTACCCTCGTGGGTTTTCTCCGGATCCTCCGCTATCATCCCGCTGCTAAAGACACCTACCCGCAAGCCCGAAATGACTTAATTTGTGTCGAGTGGTCGCTAAACCACATCTTTCTGCGAGGGACAGGACACAATAGACATTTAGGTTTGGTGCTTATTTGTAAGCTAGACTTTCAACATCTTCCCAGGGCCATGGTAACATAATCAACTTGAGAAAAGAGTTTAAACACCATCTTTCTATT
The DNA here is from genome assembly GCA_948474765.1 of Patella depressa. Taxonomy (NCBI): domain Eukaryota; kingdom Metazoa; phylum Mollusca; class Gastropoda; family Patellidae; genus Patella; species Patella depressa. The sequence goes on from OX419717.1 coordinate 57,282,048, forward strand.
TAAATTATACCGTTGGGGCTATCGGGCTTTCAGATTTTAAGTAAGCCTATATATAATTGAGTGGTGGGGATTTTGAATTAACATGACTCGGAAACCGTCATTTAAATCAATAATCGATTAGAAATGGACTGTATAAATGATCGGAACATCTCATTGTCTCCGATCAGACAACTCAATGGTCTCTCTTCATCTAATAAAGCAATGATAGAAATTCTTGTAGATCGGACGATGTGTTTTCATGGTGGATAATTCAATAGGTTATTAAAGGAACAAGAGCATTAAATCTGGAAATAACTCGCACAATGTTTTCTCATTTTATAAGTGTTATTTTAAATATAGAGTGATAATGAATTATCGCATTTGTCATTATCATTCAGATTATTAAAGGTGGATTTATGCTAACAACGTAAGAGTTGTCCCCCATTCGCTTATACATCGTAGGCCAAGTAAAAATGTGTAGGGAATAGCTGATAAAAATAATATACACCTGCTTGTCTCTTTCAGCCCCACTAGCTGGTTGTTTGTGATTAACATCGTCTTCCCTATTTGTTTACATCACAACACCTTTAAATTTCTGACTCCCAAAATAAAATCATTAAAATGTAGGGTTATTTTTCAATAGTTATATTTTTAAAATGTAATAAAATAAAGCCATAAAAGAGATTCTACCTATAAACAGTCCTGCCTTGTTATTAATCTTATAATTCATTATTGCCAGTTGAGAAAATACCCATTCCATGGGGGTGAATGGAAAACAAGGGAGGTAACTGGGTTATTATTTCCTGTGTCACTGATTTTAATGCCCGGGAAATAATGCCCGTGATCGTATGTTAGTGAGTTGACAATCTTTTGGGCAAAAACATAGAAATAATCATGTTTTGACTTTCTTAGAAAATATGAAATTCCCGCTTTAAGGTAGAAATCGGGGGATACGCTTTAGTTTGGAGGTTTCGACGCTTAATAACAAAATAGATTGGTCGCCAGGCAACGATACATACACAAACAGCCAGGGCTCACACTGGCTTTCAATTTTTTTCCGCCAAAATGGATAATAATTTTTATATAAAGAAATGTTCATAATATGTTTCCGCCAACTGGTATCTTTTATCTGCCAAAAATATGTGATAAAAAATACAATATCTAACAATTTTATGTCTCAGTTAGGCCTATTTTAAAACAATTACCGATATAATACAATACAATATACAACAACTTTAGAAATCTGTCTTTACATAATACATTAGTATAGTATGGATTTTATTTTTGGTGATTTTAGTCTATTTGATCACGTCAAATCTCGTCCAGGGATTGCCAATTTTCTATAAATTTATGTACCGGTACAATAGACCTATTGTAATTTCCAGGTACCGTAAAGGTATCCGAATCTGAATCCCTTATAGAATGATATAGTTAATATATATATATATATATATATATGATGCTTACTATAATTATATCCGTCGTTCACCTTTAGAGCAATTCAGCGACAGTAATACTATACAAATGGCGAGCCGTTTTCTCGCGCAAGAATCACCGATACTCAATAGGGCCTAACTTCTTACGTTTTCGCGCAGTGGTGATAAGATAATTTGAAATAATGATATCCGATTGGCATGCTTGTTTTACGGAATGAAGCCACAGTAAACGGAATTCAACTATCAAAATATTTCATTCTCTTCGAAATAGGAGAGAGAGAAATGGGGTTTAACGTCCACTCGACACAAACTAGGTCATTTTGGGACTAACATAAGGTTTCATTTTTTATTTCAATAATTCGCTTGCGCGTAGGGGTCTTAAGCAGTGGGAGGAAACCGGATCCCGAGTGCCCGGAGGAAACCCACGAGGTTGAGAAGGCGCCCCTATCTCCATGCCACATACCCCCATACTAGGTCTCGAAACCACAGCAGCAAGCCAGAGGTGATCGGCCAGCTAGAGGTCGAAGCGCGGCACTCTAGACCACTAGGCAATCCCCCCCCCCATCTTCAAAAGGAAATGTCGGCCATTTTTATTACAAGCATTAGGCCCTACCTACCATTTTTTTGTTATAAGACGAAACAAAACATCAAATAAGCTAGGCTAATCACTGCTTAAATTAATCATCAGGAGTAGCCTAAATAATGACTTGAGATAATGTTTAATATAATAATATAGGCCCTATCTTTGGCAATTATCAATGGTCTAATCATTAATGCAGTAAAAAAGGGCAAGTCATTGTCGAAAATTAGGGGTGGGGCACCGTGGGGGCGGTGCGCCTCTGTCCCGAATGAATAGAGCCAGGCTGACACTTGCACGACTTTTGGCCACGATTTTGTCGTGCCCATCAGTGTCCACATTGACACGAACTGGCACGACGAGTTTGCGCATTGTTAACGCACTTCCCGCATTAACACGACGAGTTTGCGAAAATCGGACGATGTTGCGCCGACTCGAGTCGTGCCAATTCGTGCCACAGAATCGTGCAAGTGTCAGCCTGGCTTAACTTTTAGAAATAAATATATTTATACCACCGTTGTTAGAATAGTTGACTATTACAGAAGGCCTATTGAGACTAGACAAAAGATTGACAACTTTTAGATTTTATAATAATAGTCTGACATTAATCTAAGCACCTAAATAATTAAAATAACATGACCAGTTTTGAAAAGATGGAGTCAGGGCAGCTATTTAGTTCTATCGTGGCACAAATGAATTATAAAATTTTTTTATAAATTTAAGTTTGGCGGGAAATAGTACGAGTTACATAATATTAGAATGTGGAAAAAGAAATGAAATAAGACTTATTACTAATGATTATAATAGTGAATGGCTTATTCCTTCGTTTTCTAATTTCGTGTAATATGATAAAATATTTTTAAATGGACAGCTCTTTCTAAACCGAGCTAACATTTTCTATGAAAGATTAGATCGTTTCTTTTCGTTTATCTCTCTAGAATTCTAAAATATGCATTAAACCACGACCGGCAGAAACAAGTCCATTATCAAAGGCTTGTGTTATTACTCAGTTTCTGTATTTGTATTTACTTTGTCAGCAATTTAGTTATATTTTATAGTAAGCAGTGGTATCGTCAGAATATAAGCATTCTTCAACATGCCACGGAGAAAAGGTAAAATACAACCGAACTGCCGCCACTGTTACTGCCTGTTACTGCTATTAATTATGTAGAACTATAATTTCATAAAGAAAGCCAATAGTTGTCAACTCACTATTTATTATACAATTATACTATCAATCATAGACATTATTCCCCACACTTAAAAATCACGGACACCGGAAATAATTACCTTCCTTGTTCCCCCCCCCCCCTAATGCGATAGTTATCTTCAAATGTTTCAATTTGAAGTTGAAAATGACATTTTTGCCAAATTGGATTGATAGGATTATTTTTTAACAAGGTAGGACTATTTATAAATTATAGATACCATCTATTTTAAGTTTAAGGCTTTATTTTAATACATTTTAAAAATATTACTTAAAAAACATGAAATTGTTGCTTTAATAAAACTGTAATTTATTCAGCAGCCCCAGGTAAAATAAAAGATGAGCCAGAGGAGGAAGAAACACCAGTATTAAAAAGACAGAAAACTGACTCCACATGTACGAAAGAGGTACAATGGGAATGGGAGGACAATGGAAGCGTTTGGACACCATTAGCACCTGATGTCAATACAAAAGTCAATGATGCATATTTAAAGGGCTTGAAAAAGGTAAACTTACATTTAGTGAAATGAAATTGGGTTTATAATATAATTAACATCGTACATTAGGTCTCGCAGATACACATATAATGTTTACAATGTAGTACTAGTGTGACATAGACATAGGCCTACAAACTGATCCCGCAGTGAATATTCGCTTAGGTGCTACAATCATTGATAAGCATGACATCGACGAGGCTTAAGGAGTACGGCATATTAACTTTTTTACTCCGACAAATTAAATTCTCAAACATTTTTTTGAGGTAAAAAAAAAAATAAATAAAGACGTTTGAAGTATTTGTAGTTAAAAAATATTTCCTATTTAGTGTAAATGGGTATTAAAATGAGTAAAATGCATCATTTTGCCCGAAGCAGTTAGGTGTTAAGTAAACATTGCACGAGCTGTTGAGCCAATGACTACGAGGCGTGCAGTCAACGCACATGTTTTGGACAGGCATCCGTTACAGGCGACCTTTTCTTGTTTGTTTACTTCCTGTTTGACAATTTGACAGTTGAAAATCTTACTGTTTCTTCTTGATCTGTCTCTATGTAGTGGGAGGTCATGTCAGGGGTCGTTCAAACAGCTTTTGACCCTACATGTATGCTGTCAGACATTAATTAACGTTGATGTTTCTAGTAGGATTAGGATAACCACAGTTTGTGTCAATTTCGTGGTCCCAAATATTAGCGATTTAGACCCTTAAAGAATGTTTTGTCATTGTACAGATTGAATTAGATGTTGTACCAGGAGTTACTATGATATACATGTTCAATGAAAGTTTGCAGAAAAATAAGCGTACTGGTTATAGCAGACGTATTAGAGTAGGAATTAAAGATGACTCAGATAAAGGTTAGTTTTTTTCAATTGTGTGTGTGATTGAACATTTCGTCGGTAGGTAGACGAAGTAACTTATCGTCAGTTACGTACGGTATGAAGATACGTCTACCTACCGACAATTTAAGTATAACTGTTCTCCACCCTGTGACCTTAATGTACTGTACTCTTTCAACTCCTGCCTTTACTTCTTGTGACCAGGGTAAAATATTTTTTTAAGCAATTAATGAGAAATAAAGAGAGCTCATGAATCCCCGTTTGAAGGAATGCAGAATTATCTGAGAACCAGAATTGTTTTTTCTATATGGCCTAAGATTGAATTAATTTACTACTTTTTCTTACACAGATTACTATGTCTGGCAATTTCAAGACAAGAATAAAAAGTGGAATCCTTACTCTGTCGAAGCAAACATGAAATTAACAGAAGCTTATAAAGATGACAATACAAGTATAATTACACACAAAGATGCTAAATATCATTTTACAGTTGACCTTAAGAAATTAACTCATATCTGTAAAAACACAGGCTACACTTGTAATGTTGAAAGAACAAAATTATGTGAGTTAGAAATTCTGTTTTTGAGTTGATGGTATTTGTTAGTAACAAGAACTTGAGTAAATGCTAGATCTTTGTCTGTTATTACATGACGTGAAAAAGATATCCACACGAGTGGAAATATGCGCTCCCGGCATCGATGTCTCAACATACAGGAAAACTTTGATGTTGATAAATTTTGATAAAGATCTAGCATCTTTCTAGAAATGTGATCTCCATATTGTTCAAATATTATATCTCTGTAACAGAGAATTTAAGATTACTAAAAAATTCCCTTGACCCCAAAAAACAAACAATAAACCTGCTGGTACTACATTTCTGTAAATAAACCAGTGGATTTGACTGAGTATGTACTTTTGTTGACCTAAAATATCACATTACCTCCTTTAAGTATTTGAAATGAAATTTACATTAATCAGTTGTTGCAATAAGATTTCACTTATATTTTAGTACCAATGCTAAAAACCGAGGCGAATGATGACGAAATTTCAGCTACAAATGGAGCAGGTGATGCACCAGCTACTAAAAGTGGCCGTGGGAAATCTACTGCAAAGTCAGCATCAAAGTCAGGAAAATCTGGTGGAAAACTTAAAAATGATGTCGAAGAAGGTGAAACAAAGTCTGTTGATAAGTATTTTCAAATAGCATTTGTGGTCTAAGGGGAGATAATATGGTTTTAACGTCATGATGGATGAGTTACCTCCCTTTACACACAGATGATATATTTGTGCTAAGAACAGACATATTTGAAAAAATAATAAATCTATCAAAAGTTGCTACAAATCTCTCTCGACCTACTGTATGTTATGACCATTAAAAGTTCACATTTCTTTCTATTGATTATACAATGTATGCTGCCATGTCCTTGACTGTAGAATAACTCTTTTGTATACATGAACATAAGTTCAAGATATTATGTAACCCAATTTGGGGGGGGGGGGGTGTTTAATATTGCTACTTTGATATTTAAGATATAGATATAATCATATTTTAAGACGTTTAACCCCATTTCATATCGTAATTCTGTTGTAGTTAGGAAAATAGTAAAAAAGGGAGAAGCTCCAGTTGATGCAGATTGTCCAATAGGTGAAAAAGCACATGTACTATCAGAAGGCAAGGTTATATGGGATTGTATGTTAAATCAAGTAAGTTACTCTTTTTCGTTTTTATAAAAAGTGAATTTGGACAACTTTTCCAGTATGAAAATCTTTTCATATTGTAATCAAGGTTTCAGGTTTTTAGTTATAAACAAATGAAGCAATAACTTGAGCTTAAGTTTTGGAAACTTAGGTGACAAAATATATTTAGAATTATAGTTATGCTTTGTTTAATTTTAGACGAACCTTGGTAACAATAACAACAAATATTATCTGATTCAACTGTTAGAAGAAGATAACAAGAAGTCATATCATGTGTGGCAACGATGGGGTCGTGTAGGCTACAAGGGACAAAATAATCTTATACCCACCCTTGGAGATTTAGATAAAGCTAAGAATATTTTCTGTAAAAAGTAAGTCAGGTAGTTTTTCTGTCATAATAAATTTAAATTGATAGAATTTTTTTATGTTTTTTTTTAGAAATTAATAAATGATTTAGACAGCTGGTTAAAGTATATAAATAGAGTGGTGACCCTTTAAGACTATATCTTACCATTTATTCACCCAGTACAAAAGTCTGAACATTATTGACTTCATAGTTTTTTCTAGTTATTTTTGTAAATATGGCATAGAATTTAGTTCCAAAGGGTCTCTCCTCTTTTTGTACTTTTTGTCTTTTATTTACTGACTTTTGTTCACTGTATTCTTCAAATTTCGTTTCTCTCAAGTGAATGTTACCTACTTGAACTCGAATCATATATTTGGTATATTGGCCTTAATAAGTGATGTTAGAATTGGGCAAACATGACTTTGCCTTGTCCTTTACTTTGCTGACAATGAGCAATAGGGAGGACTTTTGACTGGCCAGTTTTTCACACCATGCATCTCATCGATTTGGCTTATTCAAAACTGACTAAAAATAACTTGGTTCTTCTATCACGTTTCGATTTCAAAATCCGACATCAGTCTTGTGAAAGCTTGTATAATAGTACATGTATTATTATTCTTAGCCTCAGTCAGTTAAGGCAAAGAAGAAATGTCTTGAGTTCACAGCTATTTTTAATTTTAAGAGAATCAGTGCATACACCTTAATATATTTCATATGACATTCACCTAGTTTTCACTATATCATTGTACTGTAAAAAATTTTATGCACTGTATACATGTAAATGTAATAATTTAAACTTTAGATTCCGTGACAAGACTTCTAATGATTGGAGTGACAGAGATAACTTTGAAAAAGTTGGAGGAAAATATGATTTGTTAGCCATGGATTATAATCCAAAGGTACCATGTTTTGATTTATTTACATATTTGTTTCTGTCTTGATTAAATTCTACTTGAAATGAATAACAAATAAGTTCATTAAGTCCCCTTACACTTTACAGATTTAAAGATCTTTTATTCAATTTATTATCTATTTTAAACTTTTCTTTGTTACCTGCATTGGCTGAGAAAGTTCATAGAATTTTCCAGTGTTGTAAGGTACAATGTATAGTCATTTGGATGGGACAAAAAACAGAGGTCCCATTTACACATTGACCGGCACGTAAAAGATTCCTTGGCAGTTGGAATTTGATATAAGAGTACAATGTATGAAGGGTTATTTAAAAGTATCTGCATATTTATCAAGTGTTGAAATAAATTACATTTTTACTTTTTAGGAAGAAGATGAAGTAGATGCTCCATCTTTAAAAACAGAGAAGTCTGATACTAAATATCCAGATTCCAAAATAGCTAAACCTGTTCAGGTAAATTAATTAAAAAATTGTTAAAATCAGTCAGAAATAGTGTTATGGTTTAAATTACTTTGATCTGCAATAAAGATATAAAATGATATAATTTTTTATTTGTAATAATAAATGTTATGAAGTTGTCTAATTTTATATTGATTGACATCATTTGACATTCATTTATATAGTTTAATATTGATATAAATAAGACAGTGTTGATTCATGTAGTTTAATGTTGATCCACATTATTTCATTTATATTTTAGGATCTTGTAAATCTTATATGCGATATAAAATCTATGGAAGAAGCTGTTATTGAAATGAAATATGATGCCAAGAAGGCTCCTTTAGGTAAAATAATACTGTTTGTTAACTGTTAACATTTTGAATGACCTGCAAGATTTGTTATAGTTATAAGTAATCACGGGGGTCATAATGTTTGAAAATTAACGCTAGCTTGTTTGTAACATATCTAGTTTATATTGTTTGCAGAGTTTGGGAATGTTGAAAAAAATACAGTTCTAAAGGAATAAGACTACTTTTGGATTTGTACTTTTAGAAATTTAACTGTCACAACATTGTAGTTTGCATGGGATTCCTCAATCCATCAAATGGCTTTCAGAGACATTAATCTGAAATCACTCATTTATGGTTATAGAATTTAACAAGTTACTGATGCTGTAATTTCATCAATATAATATTTCAGGTAAATTAACAGCAGCTCAGATAAAGGCAGGCTACTCTGCTTTAAAAGTAATAGAGACATTGATAGATAAAAATAAGATGGGTCAAGAACTAGTTCAAGCCTGTGATGCATTTTATACCAGAATTCCACATAATTTTGGGTAAGCAGTTGTTAAATATATGTATTTTATCAATGGTTTTGTCTGCAAAAATTATTTAGTCTTGAAGTCAGTGATGTGGCTATGTTGACATACTTCATATCATTGTGTGCATAGAATCAGTTCAAAGTTTAAAAAAAAAGGTTGACCTCCTTATTAATACTTTTATTAATTTGAGCAGAATCATAAATCAGAGTTTGAAAGGTGCAGATTTTAAAGGGTATCCATTTGTAGAATTGAAATTAAAATAAGAATTTACTTGAAATGTAAATATAATTTCATATTTTTAAGTATGAGACAACCTCCGACCATCAGAACTAAACCTCAAGTTAAAGAAAAACTACAGTTGTTAGAGGTAACATATATCAACTTTATTGTCCCCCGCCTTTCGAAGAAAGTTGGGGGACTATTAAAATGGGTTCGTCCGTCCGTCTGTCTGTCTGTCTGTCTGTCTGTCTGTCTGTCTGTCTGTCTGTCTGTCTGTCTGTCTGTCTGTCTGTCTGTCTGTCTGTCTGTCCGTCTGTCCGTCACACTTTTTGGGACACAATAACTCTCTTCCTAATTGAGCTAGAATGTTCAAACTTGGTGTATGTGTTTATTAGGTCAATGCCTTGATGGAGTTCAAAGATGAGCATTTTCTGCTTAGGGTAAGCAGAGATAAGCAATTTGATTGGTTGATGCTTTGGGACACGATAACTTTAGTTCTAATTAAGTGAGAGTGATGAAACTTAGGGTATAGTTTCATTACAGTAATACCTTGACTAAGTTCGATAATGAGCATTTTCCGCTCAGGGTAAGCAGAGCAATTTGATTGGTCGAGACTTTGGAACACAATAACTCTCCTTCTAATTGAGTTAAAATGTTCAAACTTGGTGTATATGCTTATTAGGTCAATGCCTTGATGGAGTTCGGAGATGAGCATTTTCCGCTTAGGGTAAGCAGAGCGATACGCAATTTGATTGGTCGAGACTTTGGAACACAATAACTCTTCTTCTAATTGAGTAAAAATGTTCAAACTTGGTGTATATGCTTATAAGGTCAATGCCTTGATGGAGTTCGAAGATGAGCATTTTCCACTTAGGGTAAGTAGAGATAAGCAATTTGATTGGTTGATGCTTTGGGACACGATAACTTTAGTTCTAATTAAGTGAGAGTGATGAAACTTGGTGTATAGTTTCATTACAGTAATACCTTGACTAAGTTCGATAATGAGCATTTTCTGCTCAAGGTAAGCAGAGTGATACGCAATTTGATTGGTCGAGAGTAGTCGAGACTTTGGAACACAATAACTCTCCTTCTAATTGAGTTAAAATGTTCAAACTTGGTGTATATGCTTATTAGGTCAATGCCTTGATGGAGTTCGAAGATGAGCATTTTCCGCTTAGGGTAAGCAGAGATAAGCAATTTGATTGGTTGATACTTTGGGACAAGATAACTTAGGTTCATCTTGATTGATGATTTTTATGCCAATACAATGACTGCATTCTCATTTAGTAATCGATTCGACAGTAACAGTGTATAGAAATGATTGACTTGGACACGAGGGCCCTTTCCCTTGGCCAGAAGGGCCCTTTTGTCTGCCTTTAGGGTCCCCCTAACTAGGGTACATTTTCATTTTTCTCGTCGGTTTTAGCATTTTTCTTTATAAAGCACTTTTGGATGACACTTAGTGTACAGTTTGATTGCTCGATACATTGAAAAAAATAAATGTGCAATTAATTAATATGTGTCTTCTATTTATTTTGGGATTTCGGCGGGGGACATCAGCCTCACTGTTGGCTTGTTTAATATCTGTTTTTAGAGTAATTCCTCATGGAGAAAAATAACCTTAATTTTATATTATAATATAAAATAGATGCTAAATTAGATCTCACAATCTCTGAAATTTGTTTACATGTTTCAATACTGGAGAATTAAATTTCATCACCAAAAAATACCCCATGATTAAACGATGGACAGCTGAAAAAACAACGTTGAAGTATGCAAATCAAATGCCAAATATTGTTGATGGATCTCAGTTTCTCTACAAAATATAAATGTTTTATTGTGATTATATTCTAGGCATTAGGAGATATTGAAATAGCTATCAAAATATTAAAATCTGGTGATAAGAGTGAAAATCCCATTGATCGTCATTATCATTCATTAAAATGTGACATTGGTGTACTGGATAAAACTCATCCTGATTATAAGGTTCGTATATAATATGTATTAGAAATTTTTTTTTTTGTTTTGAAAATAAACATTTGGGAGGTTGAATGCATACTTTGCTTCCGATTATGAATTTAAGCTGATAGTTGAGTTTGAAGTGGTTACTCTGTTCCAATAAATATTTTCAACAAGTGCTGCTGTTTCTTGTACTGAAATTGTAATAACCACCAAATTTTCACTTAAGCAATTTGTCGTGCTCTCATGCATCATGGAAAAGGTTGTTTTAGGTAGGTTTATTCATAATTTTGTATCTTCGAATGTTTGGTTAGAATCGGTCATAATAAGCATCCATTAATTTGTTGGATTATTTTACAATTTTGAAATTAGTATGTAAAATTTGGCATCTGTCCTTATATATGAACTGACAAGGTATTTATGATTGCTATATTTATAGATATGTGAACAATATTTACAAACAACCCATGCTACCACACATAACCAGTATAAGATGGAGTTATTGGATGTATTTACTTGTAATAAAGATGGGGAATTTGTTGATCATGGAAACAGGTAGGTTTTATCACTGATGTCAATTTATGATGTAGTCTAGGTCACAAAGAACCTCCTAGTCTTCCTTGTATGCAAAAAGTGTAAAAGTATATAATACCTGACAAAATGGTTTCCCCTTCTACGCAAATTGTTATGATACAATGTAGTTTGAAAATAGATAATGTAAAATAAATTGAAAATTTTATTCCAATTACTCTATTGTGAGCGAAGATATTAGCCGTGCAATAACTGCGACCACCATACTGGTTGTTCGAAGTCAAGTCTCGCTCCTCCATTTTTGAATTGAACTAAAATATGGCTGAACCGTTCCAATCTATTTAACATAGGAGAAATCTGATGCCATCAAGAGTTGATTATGGCCTGGATCAGTTAATTAATGTCCAATCAATAATTTAGAAAACATTTCAGGCCTAAAGACAGACCTGCATAGATTCTTCCATCCTTATAATTTAGGAAAATGTCATGCATCTGAAATAAATTACCAGTTAAACAAAAAATGTCCTGTTGCATGAAAAAAAGAACCCCAACATAAATATATGTTGTGTATGAAATAAAATGGAAGTAGCCATAGTAATAATGTATTTTGTAATATTTTAATTCAGGACTTTATTATGGCATGGATCCCGCCTAACTAATTGGGTTGGTATATTAAGTCAGGGTTTACGTATTGCTCCACCAGAAGCTCCTGTTACAGGTTACATGGTAGGTGAATATCTATAAATCCATTTGATGCTTAAATTTAAATAAATAGGTGAATTTCATTTAATTTGAAAGATAACACAACTGTATGGTTAAATCATTGCCTTATATGCCTCATGTAGAAATCTGTCTTGGATCTTTGCCAAGGATTAACCAAATGTCATTTGCCACAAAACTTTTAAATGTGAGAAGAATAATACTTGCAGTATGTTGATGCGAGGGCAGTGACTCCATAAGTAATCATTGAACATTATGTAAATAGTTACTGTAAGAGCTTTCAGACACTTTTCCAGGATAAAGATAGATTTTGTTATAGTTTATCATCACATTGTCTCAGCCAGTGTCATCATTTATTATCATCATCATTGTTATACATATTACAGTTTGGTAAAGGAGTTTATTTTGCTGATATGTCAAGTAAAAGTGCCAACTATTGTTTTACATCTAAAGCTAAAAATATTGGATTACTTTTACTATGCGAGGTAAGAGAAATTAAATAATAATTTATATTTATGTAGTAACCCAATCTTGTTGAATAGGTATAATTGTATATTTTAAAAGGACATAAAGCTAAGTCTATATGATAACTGATTTATAAAATGGTTGCATTTCCTCTACCATAACATATATGTACATGTATTATTTGAATTTAAGTGTATATATATATATAAAATGTATGAATTTTTAAACAGTGTTTGTATATTATATAGGTATCTCTAGGTAATGTTAATACATTATTAAATGCTGATTATACTGCTGATAAACTACCTAAAGGTAAACATAGTGTATTAGGTGCTGGTAGAGTCGCTCCTGATCCTAAATCGAAAGTAGTCACGTAAGTATATTTCAATCGTTGTAACTGTACTACAAAAAACAACAATATAAATATAGTCAATCTGCAATTCCAATTCTGTTAACTCATACAAGCTGTAACTTTCTCACCTAATTTAAAAATATTGACTGTTGCAAAAACGTGGCTCCTTTAAAGACCCAACATGCCAGAATAAAGTTTAAAGATAAAGAGTTTGGTCCAAAATATTAATGTTTACATTGTTTCTGTTTCACACTGCCAGCTTTATATGTCTTAGAAAAAAAAGTAATGATAATTATATCTCTTAGAAAAAAAAGTAATGATAATTATATCTCTTTTTTCATATAATCCAGTACATCTATTTTGACTTTTACCTTTAAACATTCACATAGCTTACTTCCTGTTATTTATATTTGAGTTTTGGGGGGGGGGGGGGAATGGTGGTCTTAACGTGTTTAAATCATCAAGTCTGTCATTAGGTAAACTGGTTTCGATTCCCAGTTGATCTTAACTAAAATTAAACCATGTTATGTTGGTCCCAAAATGATCAAGTTTGTGTTGATTGGAACTCTCTATATAAAGTATTATTACTATTATTTGACATATTTCAGGAGTGATGGTGTAACAGTTCCTATTGGTAAAGGTCAGGATACCAAGGTTGTGAATCCTAATGGTTATACTCTAAATTATAATGAATACATAGTGTATGATACCAAACAAATCAAAATGAAATACCTATTGAAAGTTAAATTCAATTACCGATAAGATATGTGATATAGTATCTGTCCTATATGCACCAGGCTTCTATTCACAGGATTAAGAAAAGGGTGTGAAATTCTGCATAAGTTTAATACATTCCAATTTAAAAATCCTTAATGTAATTGGAGAGAAATAACATGGAAATTATTTTGTTACTAACCAACCAAGATATGTCTGTTAGATTGTACATAGTCCTCTGAATAGAAGCTCAGAATTCACCACTTACACACTTCAGTTTATTCCTGCAATCATGTATATCATCTTTATGGCAATTGCACTTAAGATTTAGTATATTAGACATTTATTTATACAGATTGTCATAATTATTTCACTTCATAAAAACAATCATAAAACATTGTAATGTCTCAAGTTGGTCATTCTTATACTATGCTGAAAAATGATATAACTTGTCCGTTTTAAATTATCTGTATGGAATGGTGGTATTTTGTAATTAAGTCATTTCTTCATCTATTCATACCATTACAAATTCGTATGTAACCATTTTTCTTTTATTTTAGTATACATGTATAGTTGTTAGTGACTTTGTTATTAAATTTTGTTGAAATTGTACAGGTGAATTTGTTTCTTTGTAATTTACATCAAAAATAGTTAGCTTAATTTGGGGAGTCCTGGTTGAGGATAGTGTCATGTTCCTTAAGCAATGTCCGTATGTTTTACAACATCTAACCATTGCTTCAATACTTAGAAAGTCCCGAACTTTTGCTCCAGTTGTGTAGACACGTGACTAATTAGCATTGTCCAATCCGAGGTGGTGGCACATAACACACAGTAATCAAACAAGTATACAGCCGTTGAAAGTTGTTTTTTTAAATTGAGAAACTCACGGAAAAACCAGTAACCTTGACATTGATCGATCTTTGAACTTTACATGTAAATATTTTAGCGTGAGTCTTGATATTCACGATGGCCGATGAATCTGATAGGTTCCCAAGCTGGGCTTGTTACCCAATCGAACTTAGTGGCGAAATATGCAGGGTATTACATGACGGGCTTGATAAGATGTATGTAGTTATGGCAAGATCAAGCCTTCTATTGAAGATGGGATAGTGTTGGCTTTGCCCATTCTATTTTGATAAAGACTGGACACAGCGTTACTTTTAACAAAATAATATTTTACTAAGCTTTGTGATTACAAACGGTAGCCAACCTTACAATATCACTTCCACTGTGCTGGTGTTCTTGAAAAAAGTAACCATATATTGGGATAATAATTTGGCCCTGGAATTCAGAAGCCAAAGTCATATTTCAAATGCTTCCAATAGTCGGGGGGGGGGGGTAGTTTAACTATCTAAGTAACCACATAACTAAGATGAATTATTTAAAAGATTTCTTTTATTACACACTTAATTGCAATATCGAGAACATTTTGTGTAATTTATCTTTACAATCATGACACGTAATCAGTAGGTATAAATGATGTAATGACTACAATGATGGTAATGAATAAAACATATTAAGCTATGCTAAAAAAAAAAAACATAACCAAGTGGTATTTGTTTTTCTTGAAGTAGCACTTTGTATACTTATTTTAGATGAGGTACATGATGTAATTTACTTTAAGCAGATAAATTTTATAAGGTATTGGGTAAATGTTTCATTTACCCATAAGCCTTAAATTCTGACTAGAATTTCTGAATTCCTGCTTGAAATTAATCTAGAAGAAATGCTGTTGACAATTGAAAATCATGAAGCATCCTATATTTTCTTAAAATAAATGAAGATAAACAAAACTTAATAAAAAGATAATACATAACATAGATTTGTACACATTACAAGGTTTTAGTTTATATAACCATTTTAATTACATGTATAATATAAATAAAATAATCATTCAAATAGTATTAAATTAGGTTTACTTTACAAAACATTGTAACTTAAAAGCTGATCAAGATCATGCATAATTTTTTATGACCAACTTTTGAGTTACAGTAAAAGATGTTTGACAGTATATAGTAACTTCTACAAATTAAATGACTTAAATCATTGAGGGGTCTTGCTGAAACTACTGTTATCTGATAAACATGATTATAACAGCAAGCCAATTAAGCAGACAAGCACTATACAATATGTGTTTTAATTTTCACTGAATGCTATTAAGCAATGTCATAATTATAGATAAATTAAAAGTCTTAATAAAACACAAAAACACAATGTATGTCAGGAATTTTGTTGAAAATTAACATACATCTTCCATGAAATGCACCATTAATTTAATATCCTGGTAAGTTATCTCTATTTATTATTTTTTTATTTACAATTACTATATCACAGGAATAATATATTTGACCCCTACTCTCTCTCATGCTTACCACAGTCACACTGAGAAATTTAAATTTACACACAAAAAGAAAGAAAATGAACAGCACACATATTCCACCACTCAGCTACAACAAAAACAATGTACAAATATACATGCTTATTATATACTGCAAAACAAGAAATCAATGTGAATATTGTTTCATTAATAGATCTGTTGTTAGTTGCAATAATTTCAATTAGCATCTGACTGATATCCGGAACATCTTGCATTATTTTTTTTTTATTCTGTTTCTAATTTGGTTAGCCTAGTTTACATTAAGATCAAATTTGAGTCACGTTTACAACAAATTTTATACTTGAAACAGGAATAAATTAATTTAGACTCTGATAATAAATTAATTTAGACTTTGATAATCTAAGGTGAATGAAGAAAAAAAAAGGATTTAAACTGGTCAGATTACTTTCATGGCATTTAAAGTTCTACTTTTACAGTATTTCATTATTTGTAATTGGTTGAAATTTTATTTAATAATCAATCAAGATACTTCTTCTTGTGATTGTTGACGTTGAATATTAATATGTTCGTAATTCACCAATCTTTGTCCAACCAAATATCTGGAAAATACAAAAGTTTTAATAACCTTTTATTAGATCTTTCAATTGAGAAAGTCTATAATAATAAAACATCTTGCATATTAAAGAACCATAATATATAACTCTTTCATATCGACATGAAATATACATTTTTAAAGCGTTTTTTATTGCACAATGAGCTACAAATGTAATCATATTTAGGCTGTTTCAGGTGTATTTTTTTAAATCCACAGACAAGATAGGTTGATAGGCAATGAAACATATGCCCACAGCAGCTAAATCATCCAAGTAGTCACATATTTATTCTTTGTAGGTAACAAGAGCATTAACAAGACACTGATATTACTTTCATACAGATCAGATGAAAACTTTTGTTGTTTGTTTAATTTATAGTCATTAGTGGTCTTATAATGGACTTCATATACTTACTTATCATCTTTAATGTGATTGTACAGGCGTTTAAATTGACGTAGTTGGAATGTACAAACACTTATGATAATAATACAACTAAGAAGATATGGATAAATTCGTCTTTCAACAAGTATTAGAGTTGCTTCATCTATATCTGAAAATAAATGGAATTGTACTTTAGTCGCTTTGCCGTTTAAAAAAAAAAAAAGAACAAAAGATTGGAGGCATATTGGCACTTTCTAATCTTTGCTGGTTGTTAAAAAATTTGAATTTGATTTGAAATGATTTTATTATATAATGTGGATATGATCATGATGATACATGGATTAGATTGTAGGTGATATTGGAGATAAATTAATTGCCAATCAAACATCAGACAGCTATGAAATAGGGCATGTTTATTGATACCACACTCCCACAGTGAAGCATTTGAGAACAGTAGTATTATACTCACCAAATAAGGGCACAACACTTTTTGAGAGAACATATGGTATAGCTAGAGCCATTCCTAATGTCATGACAACTGGTAAACATAGATGACGTAATATATACATAAGATTCATATTCCTCAATCCATCATTATACACCTATAATCATTAAAAAAAATAAAATATGGACATGTTAACAGTTGTATTAGCTAGCATAGTTGTTAAAAGTTTGTTTAAATTATGAATGGGTTTTAAGTGGTAGCTTATTCCATAAAACAGGGGCTTGAAAACTAAGAGACTAGTTAAACAGCTTTATCTTTAAAAATGATTCTTCTAAAATACTTAGATCTGTTTTATCGTAAAAGTATGTTATTTCACAAAAACGAAAGAACAAGACAAAAATTTCATAAGCCTACAATAATAAACTGATGTATTTCTGACTTTTCATCCAGATTTTTGCATCATAGATCATATTGTACTCGCAGGCAACATCTGCTGATAAATATCAAAATCTGTTACGGTAGTTTAAATATATTTTCCAATTATTGATAGGTTGTATAGTTAAAATCTTGGCTGTAAATGAGAATCTCTAAATGTACCGAAGATTGGAACTAAATTTCATTAACTTTGGGCGAAAAATTTGAACAAGGATTTTAACTTTTAGCCAATGAAAAGGATTTAT
The DNA here is from genome assembly GCA_948474765.1 of Patella depressa. Lineage (NCBI taxonomy): Eukaryota > Metazoa > Mollusca > Gastropoda > Patellidae > Patella > Patella depressa. Next base: position 57,300,191 of record OX419717.1, read on the forward strand.
CTGCAAACATTTTAGCTTAAGTTTGCAGGTATTGATGAAATAATTCAGCAGATAATAGTTTTGGGGGAATGTTAAACCACCCACCTGTTCCATGACTCTTTTTAACCACCACTGTGGTCCCATCATAGTAACAGCACATATTATTTTAGCATGTAGAACACCTAAAGCCCAGTCCTATACAGTTGTAAAAAAATGTAAGTATTAAATAATCTACAAACTGTTGTGAATATGCAATTAAAATTTTATGTACAGTGGATAGAATGTTATTACTTAAAAAAATGCCCCCCCCCATCAAATAAATTATCTGGACACAATATCTATATAAATCCATTAACTTAAGACCATCAAAACAATTTATCCTGCCCACAATATAAGACAATATTGTTTGGGTAAAAACACACAGCTTCATATGTTCTTAGAGGGGTGCAAGTGGTTTTTTTTTGTTTCCAATATTTAGAGTTGAATAGAAGCTCTACAGGTAATACTAGACATTGTTTTAATTCAAACCTGAATCAAATCTCAACAACAAATTAAACAAGATGACTCAGTCATCAACATATTAAAGGAACAAGATATACTGTAATGTTTATGAGATACTCGCGGATAACCCGCCGCTGCCCAGACTGAGCTCGTAACTCTGAAATTGGAAAGAGCAGGCCAGTGTTATTCCCCGAACAAAAATGATCAATATTCAGCTTTCATCTCTCTTTTCCGCAGAACAGAACTTGTGAACGTGTTAGACACTACTGTTTTATAACATAGCTTTAAAGTCATATTCGGTGTAAAGTAGTAGAAATAAACAATGAAATTGGTTGATAAGAGTTAATGCAATTATAGTGACCATATGATTGTAATATTTATGTATTACCTGCCAAGGAAAGAAGACCGGTGATTGATCTAATGGAACACGGAGGGGTGCCACTACAACTAGTTCAAATAATAAACCCAATAATAATGGTACAGCACCAATTAACATAACAGCAATAACTATAGATTTAACGGCCTGTAAAATAAATCACATACATTCTTATATCATGTACGTGTAACTTGGGTTATTAAAATGTGGGTATATAAAAACAGCGACAAAAATATAACTATGTCTTTGTAATGTTATGTATTGATAATTTAAAGGTAAACTGACTTCCTGTCATCTGATATTTGATGGTCAGGGTTTCCTGATAAAATTTGACAGAAATTTGGGACCATAAAATAGATTAGAAACAAAATTAAATACCATATTCTATAAATAATTAAGTCAACGCAGACTAATCTACTATCAGGGTTAACAAAAAGAGTTATGTTATTTTCAGCTCATCCTGAACACAATGAAGATACATGTCAACTTACCAGTATTGACCAATGTCTGAGTTTATTGACTATAACAGTCCAACCTTGTGGTATCCAGTTATACAGAAACAAACTGATACGTAATGATAACCAACACACATATAGACCACAAGCCGCTGTATATAATTCATGTATTTTAGCTTCTCCCATCCACACAGACATTAAGCGTCGTCCAATAAAAACTGTAACAAATTAAATGGTTCATGTTCATAAAATGATTATATGCAGAATGGATCACATATATATTTCAGGGTTTTTTTATCTGTTATCTAACCAATAGATATGACCACATATGAACTAAAGGTCAATATATTTTACAACAAAGCACTTTATTACTAACAAATGGTCTTGAAACCTACTCAGTTATTTATAATATCGAATAAACTTGGTTTCATGGTAAAATAAAATCAGCCTTAAAATTAGAATCCAATTTCATAATGTTATTCACAGAGTAAATAGTGTGTACCTGGTAATGTAAGAGACATAAGACTAGCAGCAAATAAAGTAATACACATTAACACCACTAACATAATTACCTACAAATATAGAAATGTTATAATAATATATATACAGAGTAATACAAATTGATGAGAGAAAGGGCTAAAAAAATTCAAATGTGCATATAATTAATGAAAGTCAAAATATCCAAGTATTGTTTATATGTTATCATTCAGATTAATATTGGAAATCATGATCAACAATTAATTTTATTGTTAATGTTGAGTTGCCCTAACGGATTTCAATTGTTTGCTTACTGAATAGCTTTGTTGAATCCTTAATCAACATCTACAATTTTACATACTTCTTTCAAATCAAGAAAACTGTTATAAAGTAACAATCTGAATTCTATAAGAAAACCAGAACTGTCAGAAGATAAACAAATGAAATTAGTTTGAGAAATCAAGAGACAACTTCTGTTAGTAAGTTTCTAAGAATGATAGATACCCTGACAGCAAAGAAATTTGGTCTTTTATATGGTTGAAATCCTGTAGGTCCTCCACCCTGTAACATGGCTTGGTGTGCTGCTCCTAGCCCCTCTCCATCACCTTGAGGTTGAGCTGGTTGTGGTGCAGCATTATTAGGTGGTGGATTAGCTTGTTGGGGAGGTGGTTGATCTCCATGTATAACTTCATCCTAGCAAATAAAAAGAATTAAAATAGCATTATGCAAGATCAAAATCTGCTTATTACAGGTCTTTCTTTAGGCCTGAGATGTTATCTAAATAATCAATTAGACATTAATTAACTTATCCAGATCATAATAAACTCTTGATCTCAAGGCTAGCCTTCGATGTTGGCGGATTAAATTCTTATATGCCGCTTAATGGCCGTTGATAATTAAATCAATCAAGTGGATAATCGAGACTATGCTGTTTATATTAATGATTTGAGTAATGATGATCGAGGCTATGTGAATATTTCAAACACTTTTTTCTCTGCTAATAGTGGATCAATTTGACTGAAATTTTCAGCAAATTATCTTTACACTATCTAGTTTTTAACTATTATAGTGAGAACTGCCATCTCTTTATCTTATCTCCCATAATGTAACTTTAATTAAAGGGTTTGCATATTATCTAGGGAAGAAAACATTCAAGAAAGGATAAGCATACATCAATCATTACTTCACACCATCTTTGATCGCGCCCCATCAATGAGTAAAGCCATCATTAAACAAAGCATTGATTAATTAAATTGTTTATCTCAGCTTAGCATGAGCACAAACAGTGAAAAAAGTCATTAATTTTAAATAATATATTCAAAAGGACACTAGATTCAGCTAATTAATAAAAAGAATGAATAAATTTTCAAGAAAATTACAAAAATATTTGCATGAATTCTATTTATGAGTTACAATTCCAGTATCTTAGCCTTTCTCAAATTGTTCACAGAATCTAATAATTTGAATACTTCCAATGCAGCTGCACTGAAATCCCAGAGTATAATTCCTCTCTTAATTTATATTTTTCACGATAAAATATGTACTGACCCCATCTTCAATAGTAACATCACCAATAAGATATGATCGTAGATTTAATAACCAGGCTACACCAACAGTCCAAGCTCGTACCATACTCTTCATCCATAGTCTAGTATGACCTTGTTCTAATAAAGCTGGTAAAACTACTTGTAATAATAACAGTTCTAATGATAATTCACTCACTGGAGCATCACTGGCAAACAAAATAAAAACATCATTTAAACAAATCACATTTAATGTACCATAAAAATCATGACACCATCTTACTTTTTTTTGAAAGATTAAAAGGTCAATGCGGAATACAGTAGTAAGTCATTTAAACAAATTTATCCTAGCACTCAGAGTCGTTCGATGATTTAAATATTACATTAGTCGAAGGATAAAGAATATCACTGATGTTCTCAACTTCCTTGACAAGTCATATGTCTGCAACTTATCGCATTTTCGCGCTACAGTAAATATACTTGCACTATCCTACCAGCACCTAATTTAACATACATGGGTAGGCCAAGGCCAAAATATATAGAGATGTAGCATCTTATTCAAGGACAATAGGAATCAAAACCAAGCTTAAGTGCAGCTCAAACATGAACCCATGTGATTTCTAATCAAGTTCGCCAACAACTATCCTCTTTCTATCTTTCTATCATGAACAGCCCACGATAACGCAAAGAATGTTCTTTTAAGTTAAATGATACTCTACTTTTTAGTTTTTGTAGAGTTTTTGATAATGATTGATATATTTCAAAAGAATCAAATTATGGCAAAAATATTTTTTGACAACAACTCTTGCGATTGAGGAACATATTTTGATTTAATGTAACATGAGTTTTGTATTCTTACCTAGATAACATAACATGATAGGGAAGAAATGTAACAAACAATTTTCGAATAACTCGTATTGGTAACCATAACATTAACAATACAGTACTACCAAATATAATCTGAAATACAAAATACATCCAAATTTGGAATAAAACAAATAATAAAATACAATATCAATGATTAAATACAATCAAACAATCACATACTAATTTTCATATAACTCTTAGGCAGCCATGAGAATATACATGTATACAAATATTATTTTTATAAGAAGGTAAACTTACCACTGATGCTATAAATCTTCTAACATGACGATAAACTGGTAGGTGAATCATCTGAAAATAAAATATCTCACTTAAAGCAATGTTATTGTGTCCCAAAGTCTCAATCAATATAATTCTCGTCATCAAACTCCATAAAGGCATTCACCTTATGATTATGAACATACAGTGGACTCTGTCAAATCCGACATCGCACGGAATCGTTTCAATATGTCGGATGTCACAGAGATCCAGAATACCCAGTTTTGTCAAAACCGGAAATATTGTAACTTCATTCGAAAACCGGAAGTATTAAAATAATTTTGCTTCGAATCACCAGAACGTTATTCCATTTAACAATGATAAACTTTTCTGTACATTCAAAATTTTCTAACATTAATATTTATTTCATCAACATGCGTAGGCATTTTGAATAGGTCGAGTTTCTTCGTCGTATTCAGTTGGTCGCACGCTTATGTTTGCTATCACGTGTTCATTGATAATCTTCCATTCTATGTCAAGGTCGTCGTCATACGGTTTGGTGAGATCCGTCGTAGGGTGAACACAGTATGGGCTGAAGGGAGAACGCTAGATCGGAGACGGTCCTACGCATATTATGACGTCATATATATGATTGTGGGTTAGGGTAAGGGTTAGACTTAGTCAAGGTTTAGGGTTAGGGCTAGCCCTAATTACGTTTCGAGACTTCGGCAAAATCTACAGGTTCTAGCCCTTACCCTAACCCACAATCTATAAATGACGTCATATGTGCTAAAATGCGTAGGACTGTCTCCGATCTAGCGTTCTCCGGGCTGAAGTGAGTGGACGTTACATTTTCAGCGGCCGTTTTATAACCTTGACACTCATTCAGCTCAACATGGACAAACTAATGTTATTCAGGTTCAATCGGCATGCGCAACAAAGTTTCTAGCAGGTGCTAGGAATATTTGTACGACCAAATTTGTGGGGAAAATATGTAGATATCTGTGAGTATTTGTCACAATTACTGTCTTACAAGAGATTATAAAATTATCAAGGTAATCAACAAAGATCTACACGATAGTGAGTTTTACTCTTACCGATAATTGATTGGTGATTGCTTGTTAATCTTTTGTGGCTTCACACCCATCAAGTTTTAATCGAACAAGCAATTGCTTGACACCTACCGATTTAAGGCCGGATTATACGGTGAAGATTCAATGGAAATTATAATGACGGGACGGCTGATTGTTGTCGAAATCCGGAACTCACAGAATCCGGACTTATCAGATTTTTTTGGGCTGAAGTAATAAGGAAATAAATCCAGACATGAAAATCATGTCGGATGTCACAGAAATCCGGAGTGATCAGACATCGGATGTGACAGAGTATACTGTATACACCTGGTTTGAACATTCTAGCTCAATCAGAAACCAAGCCATTTTGACCTAAAACAGGTGACATACAGACGAACGAACCCCTTTTAATAGTCCCGACTTCCGAACAAATAACCATTAAAGAGATGAACTTACTTCTTGTATGGGATTGAATTCTGGATCATTATGATTTCTAAGGAACCACAAAACACCAGGTCGTAGAACCTCTCTCAATAGGAGAATAAAGGAAGCAAAATAAAAAACATAAACCATTCCAACAAGCCAATGTATAAACATGGATGTTCCTGGTGCCAGATGGAAACTTGTCTTTCTGTCTTTCAACATGGCATCAAACATCGACTGAAATAAACAAACAATATCCAATATAAACATGTAATTTTGTATCAGTAATCTGGACATTATTACACCATCCCTTTAGCAGATGTCCCAAATTTTTAATTAACAGCATAAATAGCAATGTAAATTAACAATACATAAATATTATCATTATGTCCCTTTAAGTCTAATAACTTTATACTTACTAATGAACAAATATCCAGCCACCAACCACATATCAACGGGAAAAATCCTATTTCAACAACCACCAATAATTTAACTTTTACCACAACATAACATAATCCCAATACCCTCCGAAACCTAAAAACAAGACAAACATTTTTATTAATTTAACAAGACGTAAAGACATTTTGAAACAATTCTTTAAAATTTCTTCTGGGGACTTAATTCATCTTAGAAAAAAAACCAAATGATTGAGAATGATTATTGCCCTGATCATGTACGGTACCCAAAAGTAATAAGTACTGGTAATGCTTTCTATCCCTATATCTAATCAGAATTAAATTACTCATTATCTTCTTTGACAAGTCTCTTTTTTATACTATAATTCTAGTTATAGTGATGCAGTCGTTGTTTTTTGTATTTTAGAGGAGAGTCGAAAAACGCTCCCCTTAAATGAAGAAATTGAAAAAATCGCTCTCCTAAAAAAAGCTCTCCCAGTTTCGATAAGAAGTGTGATTTAGAAGTTAAGGAGAGTGATCTGATATTAAGAAGAGTGATTAGTTTTCTGTATATTATGGAAAATGGTTCTTAAGATCAATAACTTGGTGCAAGGGGTCATTCCTGTTTACATAATTGATAATAGGCCTATACATCGTCTGCTAAATAATATCATTCGTTCGTAGTCGTACGGTCAAGAAAAAACTTCTGCTATCGTCTATAACTACTTACGGTATTCCAATAGAAATACTTGTCGAAATTTCTAAATATATATAATTATTTTTAGTAAACATAATCCTCATTCAAAATATAATCATAAACGCTTGAAAATTCCATCAAAATATAATCTATTTCTTCCGAAATTATTCGCATTGGAAATTTTTACGTGCCATCTCTCGTAATTTCTCACGTCTCGCGAGAGTTCTACTTTTCATTTCAGTTAAATTAACCAATGGCGCATTGGCGCCATCTATTTTTAGCAACATATTCATCGGAATTTTATTACCATGTGCGATCACATACTAATCGAATACACCAAATAATTTAATTTCACAATGACAGTATGGCGGAGATCGAATACATGTCCATGATTTACAAATCTGGCGAGCGATTTTCAATTTTAAGGCGAGGGAGAAAAACCGCCCCTCGGCCGACATTCAGGTGCGCGGCAGGCGCTCGCGAGCGATCGCGCGCCTCAAAAAACAATGACTGGTGATGGCATATGTACGATTCCAAAGGCTTCTACAATTTTTAATCAATGGTGGTACGATAATAGCCCACAATTTAAAAAATAACTGCTAAATTGATGAAGAAGGTGGTCGATCTGAATTTGCACCACTCAACGATTATCATTGTTACTGCGAATATTATTATAGACTAAAATGATGGAGGATAGTAACCTGTTGCTGCCCTACTTATAGTGTTTCCTACACCATTTTAGAACTAATTCTCAATTTATATTATACTTACTTTTTTAATTTAGCCAACGAACAGAGTAGATATAGTATAAGTAATGCTATACCAATAACTACATAACCGGATATTGTTGTTAACAAACCTTCAAAATGCGATGCAGTTACCTGTAAAATGGAAGTAAAATTTATCAACTTTTTTTTATATTATTATGAATTTTTAAACACTAAATTACAGTTTGGAATCATGAAGACGTTAAAAAAAAACATTTGGTGATAGAAAAAAAGTAAAGAAGAAATATGACAAAAAGGAACTTACAATATCATCAATTTTGCAACCGACCAACGTAAAATGGCCAATATGATACGGACAAAAAGCTGAAAGAGAATAAAAAAAAATATATATATTTCTTTGAAAACTGGTACATATGATTTTAAGAAATGAAAGCCAATATGTACTTTAGAAATATAAACGAAACTTACCAAAAACTAATATAAATAATGTGTTGAGTGAAACAACCCAGAAGACATGCTCTAGAAATACTAAAGATCCGTCTAAACCAAGTAACTGAAAAAGAAAAGCCCAATGTAAATTAATTCATTGATATATTGATATTCATGTGTAAGAAAAAGATAGGCTGGCACTGCCAGGCAGGATACGCCCACATTTTCGAGAGATGGACAGAGAACAAGCAATACTTAAAATGATTTTTCCTACATCTTTAAGTTCTGTATTTCATACTGTATTGGGAGCAGCCATTTAGTTGGTCAGTTCCAGTCTGATATTAATGAAACTCGAAACCGACATTGATTATGGTGTGACGGTACACAACCTAGAAATGTGACTTTCATCAAAATCGGATAAGAATTGTGACCTGTAGAGAGTCCACAACCATGATATACCATATTTTTACACTCTTCGCGTACAAACGGCGACCATTTCGTCCGGCAATTTTGGTACGATTTTCACAAAATTAGAACTCAACCTTCCTCATCAAAATCGAATTAAAATTGTGACCTATACAGGGTCCACAACCATGATATACCATTTTTTTAACAGTATTCGCGTACAAACGGCGGCCATTTTGTCTGTCAATTTTGGCCCAATTTTCCCGAAATTCAAACTCAACCTTCCTTACAGTGTAACGGGGATATAATCAAACGTTTTTTTAAATTGGATAATAATTGTGACCTCCAGAGGGACCACAAGCTAAAGAAAGGGGGATTTTGCGTATAACTAGGGGCCATAATTCAGGAAGTTACGATCCGATATGCCCAAATATCGAAAAGAACCAAGATCTTTGGGTTATAACGATGAATTTCAAGTTTCATCAAAATCGAATTAAAATTGTGACCTTTACAGGGTCCACAACCTTGATATACCATTTTTTAACAGTATTCGCGTACAAACGGCGGCCATTTTGTATGGCAATTTTGGTCTGATTTTCCCGAAATTCGAACTCAACCTTCCTTACTGTGTAACGGTAATATAATCAAATGTTTTTTTAAATCGGATAATAATTGTAACCTCCAAGCTAAAAAAAAAGGCGATTTTGTGTATAATCAGGGGCCATAATTCAGGAAGTTACGATCCGATATGCGCAAATATCGAAAGGAAGCAAGATCTTTGGGTTATAACCATGAATTTCAAATTTCATCAAAATCGAATCAAAATTGTGACCTCCACAGGGTCCACAACCTTGATATACCATTTTTTAACAGTATTCGCGTTCAAACGGCGGCCATTTTGTATGGCAATTTTGGTCCGATTTTCCCGAAATTCGAACTCAACCTTCCTTAGGGTGTAACGGTGATATAAACAAACGGTTTTTTAAATCGAATAATAATTGTGACCTCCAAGCTATAAAAAAAGGCGATTTTGTGTATAATCAGGGGCCATAATTCAGGAAGTTACGATCCGATATGCGCAAATATCGAAAGGAAGCAAGATCTTTGGGTTATAACCATGAATTTCAAGTTTCATCAAAATCGAATCAAAATTGTGACCTCCACAGGGTCCACAACCTTGATATACCATTTTTTAACAGTATTCGCGTACAAACGGCGGCCATTTTGTATGGCAATTTTCGTCCGATTTTCCCGAAATTCGAACTCAACCTTCCTTAGGGTGTAACGGTGATATAATCAAACGGTTTTTTAAATCGAATAATAATTGTGACCTCCAGAGGGACCACAAGCTAAAAAGGGTGATTTTTCGGACAATCAGGGGCCATAATTCAGGAAATTACATTCCGATAGCCGCAAATATTGAAAGGAACCAAGATCTTTGGGTTACAAACATGCATGTCAAGTTTCATCAAAATCGGTTCAAAATTGTGACCTCTATAGGGTCCACAAGCTAAAAACGTGATTTTTCGTACAATCAGGGGCCATAATCCATGAAGTTTTGATCCGATACATGCCAATATCGAAAGCAGCCGAGATCTTTTGGGGATAAACCTATATTTCAAGTTTCGTTAAAATCGGATAAGAATTGTGACCTGTAGAGAGTCCACAAACAAATTGTGGACGGACGGACGTCCGGACGGACAGGGGCGACGACATAATACGTCCACATGAAAATGTGGGCGTATAAAAAGGAAGACAAATGTTTTTTAATTTTTACCTATTATTATACTAGGCTAAATTTTGAAAATGATTATCAGTCTAGAAGAGATTACATATGAAAAACCACATACAATACATGTATCTGCATTGCATTTATTTGGCACTGTTCTAGGGTAATGCTGTTTTAACTTACTAAAGCTAATAATACTTACTCTCTCCCATGTTAATTCTTCTGCAGCTCTATCCCATTCTATTGGATTCCAATTAATATCATCTGCAATGCAGTTAAATTGTAAGTGTATTTCTATTATCATAATTATAACTTAGACTATAAACTTTCAATTATCTTTGACTGGATGAATCTTCTTACTTAACATTCACATTGATTTAAGCACAATATCTTGTTATATGTAAAAGACATTGACAATGGATGTCATGGTAGTTCAAATACACTGTGCTGTGTTTATGTTTTACACGTAATAGTACTGTACTGGTTTAAGAGACTTATTATAAATAAATTTAGATTTTTAACTAATTATGAATGAACATACCTTGGGCAGCATTATTTTCATTATTCCCTCCGTCATTACCATCTGCTCCTTCCTCACCCTCTATCTCTTCTTCTACCTCATTGGCTGGTTGGTTATTTTGATCATTCTGATTGACTTGACCTCTATTACCACCTCCAGCAATTCCACCAATAAAATTATTGACAGGGTTTCCATCAAGGAAATTCTAAAAAGAATAAAATAGCATAATCTAGAGACATCAAAAGTTATTATATTATATAAAATGAAATATTTGTGTCTTCATTTTGATATCCAAGAAATTTCAATTGAATTAACTGTCATGTCTACTCTTATTTACCATATTGAGAGATCAATGACTTTATCTATAAATGTAAAATTTTCAACAAAGGACGTGCTGTATTTCACAAAAAAAAACAAACAACTAAATTCTATTAAAACAGGCTTAGTACTTTCACACAGATTTTTCTTTATTTGACAACAGCCAGACTAAATTTTCATTACCCTTTGTTGATTGGCTTGTTGATTATCCTGTTCCAACCAATCAGGACCTCCACCATGTAATATCTGTTCTCGTAACCAGACCAAACTAATAAATGCACACAGCGTACATGTGACAACAAAACAGCCTTGAAAACAATCAGATGCTAAATTTTCTCTGTGGAAATATAAAAAAAAGCACAGTTAATAAATGATAATAATGAAAGTAAAATGCTGTTGATAAAATATTAGACAACTTATCAATAAATATAACATTTCTTTTTATTATCTTATCTACAGACACAGTACGATCATTTTGTACATTTTTCATGTACAGTGTATCATCATATATATCTTGGGAAAAATATCAAAATAACTCATTGATAAAGTTACAATTTTTCAGATATCATGTAGACGGTGGTATGGTCTATTGTTTATTTAGGTTATATGAAATTGGTGTGGTTATCAATCTACAAACATGCTACAAAATCATACCGGATTACACAGCATGTCAGAATATTAAATAACCTCAATACTGGAAGTATTATTGTACCTTTGAATACCGGAATAATTAAATCTGATTAAAACACAGATCCTATTTCGTATTATTTTTTACATTCAAAACAATCACACTTCATGAACACAATAGGCTATCATAATGATAGTGATTCTTCATCTCAGCAATGTCGTTGTATTTGACAGGAGAAACTAAATTCAAATACAGAGTGCTCTCTAACAAGAAATTATAAAATTTTTAAGATAATCAATCACCAACGACCAACACATGTTTTATGCTCACAGATAATTGATTGGTGATGCTTGTCAGATATCATCCACTGATTGAAGGCTGCATTACCCAATGTTAATTGAACGCAAATCGTGTGACGGGACCGCTGATTGATGTTATAATTCAGAATATTCAAAACTTTTTGGGTTGAGGTAATAAGGAAATGAATCAGGACATGAAAATGATGATGGATTTCACAGAATGCTGTAGTAGTCAGATGCAGAGTCCACTTCTATCTACTGCCAATCTTAAAATAGATGGTAAAATCAAACACCCAGGGGAGATGCAAAAGTCTTCTCACAATAGTAAATCATGATATTAAATTTGTATTTCACCTTCTCTGAACCGTTATATTTTAACTACTGATATTAAGTGTTTAGATCTGATAAGATAGTATAACTTACGTTGATAACATGTCTAATGGTAAAGTCAATAGAGAACTAACACTTCCAGTAAACAAACATCTATAGATTCGACCTGTAAATGAAACAAAACCACTTGGTGTTAGTTTATCAAATTCTGTGTTGAATACAACAAGAAAATGGTATTTTAAAGGGGGCAAACTAAGAGCTTTAATATAGAATCCATTAATAAGACGTGATAAATTCGTCATTTGATAATACATACAGAGAAAAAGCTAAAATTGATAGCAAGTTTTCTTAAACCTACTCCTACAAATCCCTGATGAAGACAAAATGTGATAAACATCATTCAGGCTATTTAATATTCAAAAAAAATATCTTTATTTAGTATATCTTTTTCAGACAAAGTTATAATAGAAATGTAACATAGGATTGAAATGATTATTTTATAAATTGTGCCTTTAACATATTCAATGAAAAGTTCACATATTTACTGAAATCGATGATGCAAAAATGACAATTTAGAATTTTAATAGCACTTACATGCTGTTAAAGGGACAACCCCTAGCCAGGCAAAGGCTACCAATGTATAATGGAACCAATATCGAACAGCTCTGGCCATACTTGTCACAAGGCCACTGCAGATGTCTTTGATGGGCAGCCGCTTCGGCATGTCTGGTGAATAAACTGTGAAGAAAAATCATACAAAATGATTATCATCTCAAATCATCTGTCTCAAACTTGATAATGAACAACTTGGAACACATGTTTGATTTTTTATTTTATTGCTTTTGTATTTTTTGACAGTATCAGTAGGCAACAAATCTTTTAATATTAAAGCTACATGGCACACTAGGTAATTTGGGGACTAACATATGGTTTAATTTTATTTCAATAATTTTCTTGCGCGTAAGGGTCTTCAGCATTGGGAGGAAACCAAAGTGTCCAGAGGAAACCCATGAGGCTGAGAAGGCGCCCCTATCTCCATGCCACATACGCTCACACCAGGGATCGAAACCACAGCCGTAAGTGTGTAATAATAAATTTCTAAACTTACTTGGAGTAAATGCAAATCTGTGCTTGCATAATTCACAATATTCTTTACGACTGTATGTCAACCACTGAAGAAGGCTGTAATATATTATATTAATAAATAAAAAAAATCTTAATATTATCAATGTCTACCTATATATTTCAGTTCAATCAAATACTTTTCAAAAGATAATGCAAGAAAACAAAAGTTTGTGTATTATTTAATGTATTATTCAGTGATCATCATTACACAGGTGTAATAAAATTAGCCATTTTGATAACATTTGACAGTTTTCACTATATAAGTTGATGTTTTACTTACCAGTCTTGGTGAATAAATTTGATACTTCCAGTACAAACACATGGATGATACAGAGCCTTGTCCGGGGTGCCTTCACAGCGACACACCCGACATATATCTGACAATATAAAGGAGAAAATTACAAAACTAATATTTAATGATTAGGACCCACTGGTAAGAACCTGTGCACTTCTCACCTACATATACATGTACATAATCGCTTACTTACATGAGCAGTGAACATCCATGTTAATAATAATATAGCGCTAGTACTCCTTGCGTGGAGGAATGCTCACAGCGCATACAAGTTAATTTTAGTAAATCATGAAAACATTTCTCAAAAAGATGGGTTTTCAGTCTTGATTTAAAACAAGAAAGAGTTGGGGATAATTTAATGATTTCTGGTAGGTTGTTCCACTGTGTAGGTGCATTAACTGAGAACGACCTGTATCCGAATGATTTTTGCGTCCACATTGGGCAACACAACTGATGAAGTCTGTTTGATTGGAGGTTACGCGAGGGAACATGTATTTACATAAGGTCGGATAAGTATTTTGGAGCATGATCAGTCAAGGGCAGAATTTTGAAAATGATTCTTTCATTCATTGGCCGCCAATGAAAGGATTTCTGAACAGGAGTTATAAGAGAATATTTTAATGATTTGGTAACAATTCGAGCTGCGGTATTTTTTACAAGTTGAAGTTTTATAATAATGGAACTAGATCTTTCTGCTAACAAGCTTTTACAGAAGTCAATCCTTGAGAATACCAGAGAACCTACAAGTGTGGCAGTTGCCTTGGCAAATCAAGTGTCTTATATGGCCAATGTTTCTGATCTGAAAATAGCATTTTCCACACCCTTAGTTGTTCAGTGTCTGATGGTGCAATTATTGCATCTCCTACAACGGCACCATTTGAACCTGATTTTTCAGACAAGTATTTGGACCAAAGAAGATACATTCTGTTTCACTGTCATTCCATTTCAACATGTTTCTTGGCATCCAGTCACAAAAAGGACCAGTCCTACAAGATTTAAGAAGCCCATAATTCAATTTTCCAATTACTAGCCTATTTACACATGAATATATGTGACTGCTTAAAGACAAATATATGCAAGAAGAAAGTGGTGAACAAGATTTTTGGCTTATGTGACCTTTCCTCCACTGGGACTCCAGGTCTAGAATCAGTTCTATGCATTAATGCTGAGTGTCATATACATGTACATGTACTTAATTCTACTGAGGAACCTCTTTTCTACTCATGATGATATGAAAAATACTTAGATCACAGATCAGGGTTTCCACGAGAAAAATCTTGATGGGGTACCCCCCTCCCTAGAAATTTTTTCTTTGCAAACGCTGTAAACCCGTTTTCCAAGCTTCTCAGACAAGAAAATTCACTGACAGACACACAACTAGCAATTTAATATATGATTCTTATGTCATTCTCCAATAAAATTCACTTATTTAAGTAAAGCAGGATTGTTCATTGCAATGCATGTTTTGTTTACATGCAGATACGTGGCAGACTGCACATGCTCAGTCGGCTATTTGATATACCGGGTAGCCAAGTAATTGATGATATTATATAGCAGCTTTGCCTTGCCATCCTGACTTGTTTACATTCAATGGTTTCTGATTTTACTCTATTTCAAATCAGTTATGTTTGGCGAAATAAGCCAGCAGTCTCAATTGAATGCAAATTTCTAGCGTTTGGTTATTCCAGTATACATATGCCTTTTGATTTGGTGCAATGTTTCTAGCCTCGTTCCTCGAGCCTCTTGCTAGAACTTAGCTACTTTAAGTTTTCTTAAATTTTATAAGCAAATAGTGTTGGATTACCAGGAGGCTATAGTATAATCTTATATCAGATAAATGTAGGCTATGTCATGTCTAGTAATCTACATTTGTACATGTATGTGTGGAGGGTCGAGGGATTATTGCTTTTGGTGTACAAAGATTGAAAGGATTATGGTGAAAATAAAAGTGAAGGACTCCAAAATAACTTTAGATTAGAACAGAGGTGGGGTGGAGCAGTATTTTCATACTGATGCTTAATAAGGATGGACAGAACGATCACTGGACTTCCTTTATTCCGAAAGGATCTTTTTATCATGATGACCCGGCTGAGGCATCTTCTAAAAATATTATATTTCTATTAAGTCATCAGTGCCTATGCTTTAACCTTGTTTGCTATATAATATGCATTGAGAATTTGATTATTCTTTCAAATGTTTCATTCAATGTCCTGGATTTTTTAGTCTCAAAGTCAAATGCAAATGTTACGTTTCAGTTGCCTAAAGTTAAAGCCTAAAGATTTTTCCAGAATTTTTCTTTCTGACAGTGTCTTTGAGTTTAGCTTCAGTCTCAGTCTGCACTCTCGACATTGCACAATATTAGATCTTGACAGATCTGGAAAATATCTTTCCGTGTTTATAGCCACAATTCTAACCCTTAAGAAAAGTTTTACCAACAATTTGACATGTAAATTGTAAACCTAACGCTTCACTTGGCTAGCCTCGACACTGACTCAGTGACTGTCCTGATCTCTTTTCTGTGGGGATTTTGTGGACAGTTTCTGGTAGTAATACGACTGAGGCATGATCTTTTTGGTGTTACCCAATTTCGAAGCACGTATATTTATCAGAAAATAAGAAATGAAACCACAAAGAATGGTATATATCTATTGTTTTTGTCAAAGAAATATTATACCTGGCTGTCCCGTGTCATCCATATTGAATAGGTGCTATTATTATGTCGTAAAAGTTAGTGTCGTTAAAAGCAACATTTCTCATAAAAAAACCTCTAGTTTCTCAATTGTAAATTACGAAACATAATATTAACTATATCTTTTTATATGATTTGCACAAACACAATGAAATTATCTCCTGACCTTAACCCTAAAATTACGACAACGGATTTGTAGTGATAAGAACGCTTTCTGGCACACAGATGGAAACGAAAGTTGAAAAAAGAAAACAAAACCAGAAAGAGGGACTGATTATTTAAAAATTGATTTACAACCATCTTATGATTAATCAGTTACGGTAGATACTTTAATGAAACAAAAATGCAAATGGTTCATTTCGTATTATTGGTCTAAAATAAGATACAGCACGTCAGTAGAATTAAAATAGGCCTGCTCTACTAATTTAAATTAGTATTCTAAGTATTTATGCTATACTATTACTATTACTTAGTATTAGGGCCTGTTATATTAATTCAATGGAATATTATCAAAAAGGTGGTGCACGTCCCAGATTTCATACACATTCAAACAAGTAGCTGGCAAAATGTGAAAAAAATAATCTTTCAGCACCGAAATATTGAGTTGTTCAGAAGCATTTAATTTTAATTCATTTATGTGTCAAGAGATTTCACAGTCTGTGTAGTGTGTATGTGTTGTAATGTCATGTGTAATGTCTACTAAATTTACTATTCTTGATATCACGTGGGTCACTTACAAGAGAGAAATGGGTAATAAGACATGGTTCAACTTTATTTCAATAATTCACTTGCACGTATGTCTTTACCAACGAGGTGGGACAGAATAACTCACTCCTTGTCGCGTATAATCGGTGAATCGAAACCACGCCAGTTAACTCAATGACAAACCTTATGATACAGCGCGCACACACTAAACATGTAGCCACCCCCACCATCCACTTACAGTACAGCTTATGACTTACAAATTATGCTAAACAAATGACTCTTTGGGATAGTGATCCATTTAAAAGTGATAATTTGCATTTCTTTGAACAGCATATTTTACCATTCAGGCCACAGAGCTTCGGGTTATAGTAGTACCGGTACAGGACTAAAAAGATAATGCATTCTATGAGTCTTCCATGCAGAATTAACCTGATTCTTTAAAATATACCCGGGACAACTCCTTGAAACTCATCTGCATCAGCTCATATTCCCTTACCCATGAGACTAAGTAAAGTCCCGTCCAGGGTGCTCACTGTCATAGTATAACATGTTAACTTGAATAAAACTGCTTTCTGGCGAGATAGCGATCGGCGAGCAACTATAGAGGTAATATATGATCTATGTTCTAATGGGGTGCTCAGTGTTATAGCCATTATTTTGTTGACATTCACTGTGGGGTGGAATTGTTGATGGTGCCCTAAATTTGGACCCATCCATCACCCCTCCTCCATTTTCTGTGCCATTCTTTTCTTTATGACATAAAAACACAAGATCTATTTTATTTCTAATATCTATATAATTCCTTTCAGCTTGCATAATAATGATGCATCAAAATCAGTATTACTCTTAAAAGTATTTGGTGGAAGAACATCAATATTTCATCATGTCTGCTGATGACCAGCAGTCATTGGCAATAGCCAGAGAATTAACAAGAGAGTTGAATTTAGCTAATTCAAATCAGCAACAAGCACAATGGGCACATGAAGCCTTAGCACAGGTATGGCTACTAATTTATGTCAGAAATGAATAAGGGTATAACCATCATGTTACTTCAAAGGGTCTTGCTTGATTTACTTTTGCAATATATGTACATTTAGCCTATGAATGTTATATTTGATGATAAAAGTTTTATTTTGTTTTATTCTTATCTGCTTTCTTATATTGTAAATCAAAATGATATCTCTTTGTCTTTGATAGGAAACATGTAAGGCCTAAACAATTTAATTGATAAATAAATAATACTAATAATAGCCTTTTGCGCCTTGTAAAGAATGATTTGTTTGAAATCTCAGGTTGAACTGTAATTTCTATGGCCTAAAGAAGTTTTATTTTTGAAATTTTAGGTAATTTTTACATTTACACAATGGAAAATAGATTGAGTACATTATTAGAATGAATGTTAACTATTCATTTGAATTAATGCGTGCGCAAGGCATGGATTTTATTTGTATTTTTTTATGATTCTTTTTAGGTTCAAGTCAGAGTATTTAAAGAACATAATGATGTAGTTAACAGTTGTCAATTTTTTAAGAAGGATATGATATTAACAGCATCAAATGATCAAAGTGTAAAAATCTGGGGTTCTGAAACAGGGGAAGTAGAGAAATCATTTGATGGTATTCATAGTGTGGCTGTTAATGAAGCTAGATTATCAAATGAAGATCAGACTAAGTAATTCCATGTATTTATTTTTGTATTTCACTGAAATGTCTTGGTGTTCTTTCTTGAAACTTATTGAAGTAAATGTTACCCAAAATGTTTAATATAACTTTTCACTTACTGTGTGTCAAAAGTGGAATACAAAACTATGATTTATTCCAAATCAACAACAAAACTAATTTCATCCCACAAAACAAACAAACATATATAATCCAATGAACTTGACAATTTATTTTTTACCCAAAATATTGTCAATAAAATATTCAAATACTGTTTCATTAAGGGGGTTGGATGGCTGTATGGTTAGCGTGTGCATGTTTTATCATAACGTCTGTCATAGGGTCAACTGGCATGCTTTCAATTCCCTGGTGGTACAAGACAAGGGGTAAGGTCGTTTATCCAACCTTGTGGGTTTTCTCCGGGGTCCTGGAAAATTGAACCACATATGTTAGGCCCCAAATGACCGGGTTTGTGTTGAGTAGGCGTTAAACCCCATTTCTCATTCTCTTTGTTGCATTAATTTTTTTTTTAAAATTTTTTTATTAGATTTGTAAGCTGTGGTTGGGATAAGATTGTTAAAGTTACCGATATTGAAACAGCAGAAACTTTGGTAAACTATGAAATGATTAATTTAATTTAATATAAGTTTGTACATCATTGAATTTATGTTGATAAAAAGTTTTTTGTATTTCCCTGATAATGAACAGCTAACAAAACTGAAGCTTTTGGTTTGAAGATAATATTCCTCTCTGTAAACTAAGATTATGTGCATAGTTAAGTGGGATGGGTGAATGAGTAGATTGATGGCAATAATGCATGCACTGTAAATCATAAGCCTGCTCTCTATGCAAGCGATGGGATCAATCTTGGAAATGTAAGTGAGTTTTTGAAATAGAACTATGTTAGTCCCGAAAGACCTTACAACGGTCAAGTGGAAGTTAAATCTAATGTTAATTTCAATGGCTATAAACAAAACAAATTTGACTATATTTGACATCTTTATTGATCGCTGCCCTGAGGCCATATTTGAATGGAATATAGTCTTTTAATTGTTTTTGTAAGACGCTGGCCGCTAGTCTGGAGGTTCCTGCATTGGCCGAGAAAGTTCATTCAGATTTTCTGGTGTGGTTTCCCGTTGCCAGTGATGCAGGACGCAGGTCCTGACAAGGACAGCTGTCCAGTCGTTTGTATGGGACGGTGTATACATTGGTGGGCACATAAAAGATCCCTTGGCAGTTGGAATTGATATACGAGTAGGCCGTAGGGCCACTGCCTGGGCAGAATTTCTCACATAGGACACTGTATGGTGTATGCCCGTCTTTATTAGCCTAGGTTAGGAGCAGAACAGTAGGACGTTAAACACCATTTCATTTTATTTTTTACTTTGTATAGTGGAGTGGTAGACATGAAGGTGTTATTACATGTTGTAAGTTTTCACATAATGGTAAATATGTGGCATCAGGCTCAGATATGGACAACAGATTACAAATATGGAATGCTAAAACTGGAGAGGTGATCTTTAATCTCAAAGGTATTTCTCCTGTAATTATTTTGTCTATTCAAGGTCTAGTGTATACCTTAGTATGTGTGTACTTGATATATGTATGCATGGGTAGAAATTCTATGAATGTAGGATTTTGAAAAAGGGTTTGCTGTGAAATACAGCTGTTTAGACATTATGTTCTCTCCCGATATATACATTGAATTGGTGAATACAATGTTAAAGATGCAGTATGCAAGATTTAAATACAGAACTGGTTGTCTTACTATAATAGTTCAAAAATAGATAATGCAAAATGAATATATTGATGATTTCATTCAAATTACTTTATTCTGAAGCAAGTTATCACTGTTTATTGGTATTTTTTAAAATTAAATCATTAAATGGCCAAAGTGTTTTAATCTATTTAATGGACCAGGGAGTTATGTTATGTGTTATGTAAAATTTTCAGAATAATACACTCAAAATGTATCTGTTAATCGCGTGTGTATATATTTTATTGTTGTGTCTTTTAGACTACCATGCTAGTACAATAACAAGTATATTGTTTTCACCTGAAGATGATAAAGTTATAACTACATCTATGGACAGAACAACCAAATTCTTTGATTTGAAATCTTGCAAGAATACCATTAAATTAGAGTATGTATTCATTTAGCCCATTGGGTTTATATTTGTCTGTCTGGAATAAAACAACTGTAATTAAAATGAATGAAATTTAAATTTGATTTCTTTGTAAACATTATCACATTCAAGAAAAAGAATTTAAAAAGTAACCTAATGACCTTTAGAGACATTTATCTGTACTGGTGGAACTCTTGGATTGTTTCTAAAAATGTTTTCTTTTTTTTTTCAGAGGTCATATAAATGTTGTATCTGATTGTTCTATATCTGGTGGAGAGAGAAAGTTTGCTACAACATCCTGGGATAAATCTATACAAATATGGGATATAGCCACTGGAATGTATAGGTTTGTATTATAGGAGATGATTTTTCTTCTTTATTTTACCTTTCTGGATCTTTTCTTGTTCTTTGATTTATTGTGATTGAATGAGTATTTTTTAAAAATAAATAAAAAAAACCCATCAAATTATTGTATAGTATATAAGAGAGTTGTTTACAAATTTGCGATTATGAATTACTTGCATAACACAGTTTATTTTTGTCATGCAAACTGAATAATCATTAATATTTATTTCAATATAGATCAAGAGGACCTGAATCTCTAAGAGGAGGACATGAAGGTTCTGTCAGCTGTTGTGATTTTACTCAAGATGGTACTTTTTTTTCAACTTCTAATTTTAAAATATGTGTCCAAAAGTATAGCATTATGGACCTCTAAACTACATGTGAAATGTTATGAGATGTTCTAGAGAGATGTTTCCTTTATTATATGGCTATATAGTTAACTACAGTCAGACTTTAGTGATTCTACTAATTTTGGGTTGATGAACAAAAAACTCTCTTTTACCAGGTTATGTTGTCAGATAAAATATAAAGATCATATTAAATATTAAAACGAACCAAGTGCAGTGCTGTTTATGAACTTGGTATATTTCACCTACTGGTATTGCAGAAAATAAAAATATTATTTAAGAGTAAAGACAAGCATCTTCGTATTGCTGATTTATTAAATGTAACTCAATGTATTGTACCGGTAATCGGCTTTAATGTTGGTAAATTTTGTTGTTGACAGGACTGACATTAGCTACAGGATCTTATGATAACAGTATTATACTATGGGATGCTGATAACTTTGTCCAAAAAATCAGGTTACAAGTTAGTATTCTTATTTTATTTTTAAAAGATTCTCTTTGAGCTTATATTGTAAAATTGTTCCACTCCAGGTATAATAAAGATTAAAGAAATCTGTTTCTTGATAGCTCTAGCAGTGATTGTATTCCATATAAATGGTTGTGTTTTTATATATAATATTTTATGTATTTACAGGGACATACAGGTTGGGTGAATGATATTGTCATCAGTGAAGATCAAAAATGGCTTCTATCTTGTTCTAGTGTAGGGTTTATTATCATCTGTTAAGCTTTTATATAGATGCAAAAGAAAAATTAATATTTTCCGGCAAAGTGATGAAAATATAATTTTTAAATATAATATACATACATGTATGTAGAAATAATAATTGGAATCCAATTAATAGGAATATTATTACATGCAATAATAAAAAAGACTGTTCAGTGCAGTTGCCCAACAAAATCTATAACAAACAGTGCACAAATACTGTAACTACTTGGACAAAGTATTACATGTATATACTGATGTATTTGAGTTTTTTTATTCTGAAATATTATTGTAGGATAAAACAGTTCGATTATGGAATATAGAAGATACAGATAAAATACCTGTTGTATTAGAGAACAGAAAGTCAATTGGATTAAAAGTTATAAAGGTATGTGGTTTAAACTTGTGCTATAAAATACAAATCAGAGATTTAATTTGTGAGTACCCATCAAAGTATATTCTTTTTAAAATTTTGCTTGAGTACATCACCTGTGCACACATTGAAATTCATAGAAAAAGAACTTTGACATTAGGAATCTGAAGAAGAGTTGGCGAAAAGGCCAGAATCTGAAAAAAATTCACCTCTGTAGCATTGACTGTGGTAAATTACCAAAGTATTCTGATATTTTTAAATGCCATTCCCCTCTTTATAAAGAAAAATAAGAATTTTAAATTAGATTTATCTTTTTCTTTTTCAGTGTTCTAAATGTGGTAAACCATTCTCTATGGCTCAACTAGATACGTTTGGTGATATTACTGTTTGCGTCTTTTGTCGTCTTGTCAATACAGAAGAAACATGGCTGCCAGTAGCTGAACCAGAGATTTGATAATCTCAATGTTTTAGAGTGCACATCAGTATTTCATGCATAATGTGATATTATATTTTTTTTATAATATATTCCCCTTGATGGCTTCGTGAAGTCTTGTGAACACTTAAAGTTATCATCCGAACTGCTAGAATTTAATTAATTTTGTTTTAACCATTTCTAGAGTTATGGGCTTATTCATTGCCTGGCAACCTATCTTAATTACAAGATAAAGTTGTTTTGTGTTGAATAAAAAAACAAATATTAAAGTATAAACGAATGGTTGACCAGTATTTAAAAGAATATAAAGACATACAATGGACATGGAAATCAAGGAGATTGTAATTTAGACGTGAAGATTTTTAGTGTGGGAGAAGGGGTGTGGGACGTGTAGACGTCACAGAATTTTACATCAACAATTCTACTTGACGTTTTAAGTTTGCCATTTATTTATAGAGAATGATTTATGTTCCCTTTTAACTGTGATAAATTGTGTTGACAAACAAAAAGCATCCATTCCATCCATTTTAAAGCATTTATTACTGTTTAAAAACAGTAATTTACTTTTTTTAATTTTTTTAAAAGCTGAGTTTCTGTACAGTCAAAATTTAGATTGTAATTTTATGTAATCCATGAAATAAATTTTAAAAAAAGAATTTATTATTATTTGTTTTTCATGATATTATTATGAAGTTTAGCTTTCTTGACCTGGTTTCTCAATATCTTAACTAAAGATAAAATCTAAATTTTAGTAGATACTTCAATTATAATATAATATTGTCCAAACTCCAAACAAATTATGAAATTACTTAAATTTGGATTTAATCTTAGTTAAAATTTCATGAAACAGTCCCCATGACTTTAGGTCTAGTTCATGTCAGATTGGGTTTGAATCGGCCCGTATGCGTAGCCAGCTTATAAAATTAGGGGGGGAGGGGGCTACAGAACTTTTTGGAGGGGCTAAGGATGTGGCCGGCTAAGAACACTAAGTCTAAGAAATCATTATTGTTGGTGAAATATTTGGGGGGCTAATTCGATTGGGGGGGGGGGGGGGCTAAGCCCTGGCTAGCACCCCCACTCCCCACCACCCCCATGGCTACGGGCCCGGTTTGAATATAGCTATCGGTACGAACTGAAATTTTTATTCACATTTTTTTTCATTTTTCTTCATTTTGTTGTGTTACCCCACAAAATTAAATCTATATTTTTTTTTGTTATCCTATAATTAAATTATTGAATTATTAGTCATGTCTTTCTTAAGTCTAGATAATCATTCTAATATAAGGGGGAGAGAACTCTACTTACAATATTTACAACATGGCTGTTTTTTGATGTAAACAAAAACACGTGGTAAATAAATCGTAAATATAATCAGTTTAAATCTATTAATTAACGAAATTAACGCGATATTAGTTGAAAGAAATGCTCCCTTGACTGTTGGGAAAGTAAATATTGCGAAGAAAACAATTGTCAATATTGACGAATTAATCTGAATCAGATCGGATTCCAAACAAGAAATTAATTCTTAAAATCATCAAGATTGTTATATACCCCCCGTCCCCAATAATATTCAGAAGTTGGTCTAATAATGGATTAATAATATACAAAAATGAAAGAGTTGTAGAATAGTAGATTTATTGTGTCCCCAATCTGCAGTTGATACTATAGTCATAGTTACAAATACATATAGTACCCTACATGTAACACTTACACAGTCTGAGTTTTTGAATTAACAATTGAATGGCAAGGCGGGTGAACTGTTACACAGTAACTTTGAAGTAAGTAAGGCACAAGCTCACAACTCAGGATTTCCTTTTGTTGGTGGTTTGTTGAAGGTACTGCAGCATCTAGTTGTTTAGATCGAATGGAAAATTAATTAAAGGTCACATGTACATTAAGGGGATGCTCGATTCACAGTCCAAAACGTCCCGAATCGACAGAATTACAATCGAGGGGCG
Organism: Patella depressa; assembly: GCA_948474765.1. Lineage (NCBI taxonomy): Eukaryota > Metazoa > Mollusca > Gastropoda > Patellidae > Patella > Patella depressa. Next base: position 57,325,319 of record OX419717.1, read on the forward strand.
CAGAATTCAGTCTTATCACAGTTCTGCCAGTCCCGACAGTTGAGGTGGATTGGGTAGAATTGTGACTTATTCCTAGGTAAAAAATATGTTTCAGCTGTCATGATTGGTATGAAATTTCTGAACTGCATTCTGCTATACATTACCTATGACACAATTACAGCCTTACATACCGTACATCAATAGCCAATAAAGTTCAGGACATAACTAAATTCCACATGAGATTATTTTCAATCATAACGGCTTTTCAGTGGTTATGTACTGTGCCCATCTCTCCAATTTCCCAAAACCGAATTTTGTTAAGACAAGCAATGTTTATGCCTACATTTTTTTTGTTTCCATTTGTCTATATCAAGAAGTATCCATGTACAATCCTTTTAGATTGTGCTGGTTTTCAGTACAGTAGAATCAGGTTTTAAAAATCCTGAACTTCTGAACTGTCTTCCTGGCACTTGAAGGAGAAAGACAGCTTGTCTGTCACGACCCTGACACTCCAAAAGCAAGATCCCTCTTACAAAACTGCTCAGTAGCAATCCATTGGAAAGGGGTGTCAGATGCTTTGGTAAGTGTCATTTAATCATAATTTACACTGTCTTTGTACTACACCAACTAGAACTTGTAGCATGTCGACTGATTGTTATTACAGGCTAATGAAGACAAATGAAATACATCATCATACGTATGAAAGGTTTTTGTTTTTTTGTTTCTGGTGTATAGGAAAGCATTGCTGTATTTCTTCATAAGACTGTTGGAGAATGGAGAATTTAGCCAAACTGTTGGGACAATTACATTTGACACATAAATCATCAATATCATTAGCTAAAACAGAACCAGAATATATATTAGCAATAGCGGCACAGAATCAAAGGTACTTCTTTCTTTATGTCTGTAATTTAGGAAGGTACTTTTTCTTTTATTTACATCTATAATGTAAGATAAGGCAGAATTACATTTCCGTTAACAAATAAATGTAGAAAATCACCAAGAAAGATGAAGAACATTCTCCTTGCAATTTAAAATTAGAGACATCTTAAGATTGGAGACATCTTTTCTGTATCAAGCCCTGTATGTATGTCTGTATGTTGAACATAAGAAATATATTTTATTGAAGTCTATTAAAATGAATGGTAACTTATTGACCGTAGTACCAGAAGCTGACTACGACTTTTTGATAACTAATTCTGGTTTCTGTTAACCCCAATCAAAAATGTCTGTCTCCACGGTAGAGTTTTTGAAACAAAAACCGTGATATGTTTCAGACAAATAGTTGTTGACAATCTACCAGAACTTCAATAGTAATATCTTTATATTAACAGTGAAGACAATGACTCCTTAATAGCAGCTACAAGTAGTAATTACTCTATACGACTATATAATAAAACAACATTAGCTGGTGCAAGACAAATACAAGGTAATTATATGATGAGATTAAATAAAAAAAATAGAAAGTATATGCCTTTGTTAAAAATAAAAGAAGAAACTTTATGCTTTTGTTAAAAATAAAAGAAGAAAGTGTATGTGTTTGTTAAAACTTGTATTATGTAAAGCTTGATGTAAAGCATTGATGTAAAATTTGAAATAAAGACAGATTGTCATTCCAAGGAACGAATCAACATGTAAGAGAAATCGTCAAAAATTTGACCCAAATTAAAGAAGTCTAGTCATTTTAAAATCTAAGTACGTAAAAAATGACATCTTTTAAAAGTAGTACATGCACATGTATGTATAGAATAGTAGCAAGTTTATTACGATATATGTATATTAATTCTATATTTTAGGTCATAATAATGTTATAACTGGTATATCATTTGGGAAAGAAGATCCAAATATATTATTGTCTTGTTCCAGAGATAAAACAGTCAAGTGAGATATATTAACATTACCATGCAAATCTGTCTAGAGTGATAGATAGTTTAGTTTTTACTGTATCTGGTTGTAACCATTCAGTATTTAAATCAATGACCCAGTCTTTGTGTTGATTATTTTGTATTGATTAAGAAGTCATTGAACTCTTCCGATAATCCTTCGCATTCATACATTTAAAAGACTCAGCAAATGCAGAATCATTTTTTCCTTGTGCATGATTGAAGTAATTAGCACCTCTACCGTAACCATAAAATAATGCTTAGTAATTATGAATGGCATATCCAGTAAGTAGCTGACTGGGTTTCCGTATCTTTTCAACAAACATTCTCTACATACTAAAATATAATGTGCCATACTCCTCTGTTTTATCTATTTTATCTATCGCAACAATTTTTGTCTATCACATTAACTGCAGCAGTGCATATTTAAGAAACTGGACAGTTTTGTATAAAAAATTTTATTCTGTTAATGTAAAACTTATTTGTAGATGTTGGGATTTAAGATGTAAACCAGAAAATGAAGTTCAACAATTTCAAGGTTTGTATAATAGTTCTATAGAATCTTCTAAAGTTGATGATATCTTCCCCTTGCTTGGAGCTCTAGCATGTCAGTCAAAGGTGGAGACTCAAATAATGAAAAGAGGTGGGGTGGGTGTGAACTGAAAACTTGACAAAGAAAGGGGTAATTTGATCTGATACAAACTTAACACATCCTTTCCTGATTACTTTTGTCATCTACATGTTAATATACATACTTTATCAATTTTTCTGTAAGTGGTATAAATAAAGGGAGTAGAAGTTATAGTTATTGTGACCACTTACCAGGAGATGTCACTGAAAAGGAGTGGCTGCTCATACAGATTCTATTGTGTCCATACGTTCAGATATTGATTGAAAGTAAAAGACGAAAACTGTTATTAGAGCTTAAATGGATACAGTAAAGTACTAAGATACATTACCGCATTTGTAGTCCATAGATATTTCTATAACTTTAAACTATATTTTATTCTTTCCTAATGTGTCATTTTATGATGATAACCATTTTCTGAAAGAGATGTTAAGAATTATAAAGGAACACCATAAGGAGGTTTTAAGAATTATGAAGGAGCACCATAAATTTTTCTTATGTTTATATATTCTAGGTAAAACTGATGTAGGTTTTGGCAGTGTTGATATAAGCTCTAATGATAGACTGATTTGTGCTGGTACAGATGTGGATTTTAACAAAGATGCTTATTTGATATTCTGGTAAGTACACATCATATTAATAACAGCTTGCTTTCATCGCAACAATTAGTTAAATTATTTAATCATTGTTTGTAGTTATCATTTATCCAGTGTAAAAAAAAATAACATTTGATCAAATGGTTTGGGTTTTTTCAGGGACAGACGGAAAGCAGCTTTTCTTGGTTCGTATAGCGAATCTTTTGACAATGAAATAGTACAGGTAAAGATGACAATGTTTCTAAGATCTATCCATATCAAAGCCGATATAAGAATAGTAACATGTTTTAGTAACATTTAGTAGTTCAAGAAATAACATCTTTTAGTTGATTTGTAGATTTTGTTTTCAACCTTTTAAAACTGATCATGTCTGAAAAGTTGATATTATTTGTACAGCTCGTCTTTATCCTTGTAAAACAGACCATGTAGCAGGGGCGGATCCAGAGGAGGGTGGGGATCCAAACCCCAAGCTGCTCAGCTACATAAAAAGAAATTAATGCCCAATTTGTATGTATGCCTATGTAATTTATTTAGAGACGATGATGGCAGATTTCCAAAAAATGAACCTGTCAAACCCCCTCCTGCAAAAATTCCTCGATCCGTCCCTGTGTATAAAATAAATTGATGGTATTTCTAGAGTGTAATTTCATCCTAGTAAAACTGATGATGTATGAAAAGTTTATATTATTTGTAGAGGGAGTTTTTATACTTGTAAAACTGATTATATTTTTGTAGGTGTGTTTTCATCCTAGTAAAACAGATCATGTTGCTAGTGGAGCATCAGATGGTTTAGTTTGTATATTTAATCTAACAGAAACAGATGAAGATGATGCTTTAATAACTACATTAAATACTGAATCTTTTGTGGTAATTATTAGAATTCTCTACCAATGTATCATTCAAGTTTATTATATGGAAGGCTATTTGGTGGAATGAGGTACAACTGGTCACCTTCATTATATAATTGTAACTTCAAACTGGAATCTAGGAATTTTTACTTTTGATAGAATATTCTAAATTCATAGGCTTGTTTTTAGGATGATGTGAAATGCTTATCGTAGGCATCAATTAGAATTATTGAAAATAGTACCATGACCCCCAAATCCCTAATTATTGTTCAAAAATAGGTTATTTTTTCCTGAATAATTTCTGAACATATTTGTGGACCACCATGACCACCTGTCTAATTCACCGATGTATAAATTTCACTTTGAAAAATATTGAAAATAATATTACAATATCAAAACTAAGTAGTACAAATCGTGTTAAGCTATACACGAAATCTCAGATAGATTTCTGGTTATGAAAATATAAAATATTTTATTAAACAGGCTAGAATAGGATGGTGTGGTGTGGGTAATGAAAATATATACTGTATAACAGATGTGGATACTTATCATAGTTGGGATGCATTTGAGGTTTGTTCAACACTTTTCTGTTTTATCTAGGCCTATGAAATATTGCTGAAAGGAGAACACAGATATGTGAAGAGTACACTATTTGTTTCTGTGTTGTCTGACTTAATATCTTGATTAATGTCCACTAAAAAATAATCTTCTTCCGTGTTAGAGATGCCAAAACAGTTGGAATGGTTAAACACGATTGTGATGACAGTAAAAAATCTACAATAAGTGAGTTTACCAGTAATTAAAATAAATATATACAATAATAGATAATGTTTTATCAATATATATCTATTTCCTATATTACAGGGCGATTTATTGAAAGAAGTTTTAGATTTTAAAGATAAATTAAAGGTAAATTACAAAATAATAGAGTGGGGGAATTCTGTCTTGTAGAAATGAACCTTCAAGGAAGTATAATAATATAATAGTTTGTCTTAAGAACTTGGTAAATGCCTTTGTCAGCTATGCAAATTTGTCTGAATAATCCTTGAGTCAAAGTGGTTAATTCAAATTGTTTAAAGCGAAATATTTTGTTGTTGAAAGAGGAGCATCAATTCCTACTCTCATAACATTTGCTCAGTGGAAAAATGCTTTTATGAATCAAAGTAACTCTCGGAGGCCGATGAAAGACATTCAAATTGTATTGATTTCTTAGTTTGATTGCTGTAAATATGGGAAAAAGTTTGAAGGGCGAAGGTTTAGGGAGATTATATAATAGAGGTTATATTATTTAGGGATGGTGTATAGTTTATCTAATAGATGTTATATTACTTATTATAAACTATCTAATAAATGCTATATTATTTAGGGAGAAGATAGTATAGATTATCTAATAGATGTTATATTGACAGAAGATAATACACAACAGATTATTGCTGCTGGCAATAAGACGTAAGTTCAATGCTATTCTCATGTAGATCTGCAGCATGGAAAACCAGCATTCTCCTATTCAATGCCATACCTTTGGAAACAGCTTACTGCTAAAGTAAAGTGTTAATCAAAAATAACACGTACAGTAGGTCAAAAGTTTAGACCTACATGTACTATACGTGTTATTGTTGATTAACACTTAAGCTCTAAACAACTATTAACTATTTTATACAAAAATTATTGTATTGGTGTCAATATTTTACTAAAGTATCTTATTTGTCAATAGCAGCTCTATCAGCTCATCTCTGTTCTTATCACTAGATTATAAAATATACTGTATATTGCTTCATGCCACAGTTTCCGACTGTCAGTGTAGGAGAATGCTTACGGTAAATAGTTTTTTTATATTCATTGATAACAACATAATTTTATATGCATTGATAACAACATAATTTTATATGCATTGATAACAACATAATTGTACTGTTGTTGTCCCATTTTATTAGTTAATTTGGATTAATTTTTTTGTGCATTCTTTATAATTTTAGTGGTACAATAAAATTGTTAGATATTTCTAGTAAAAGAACAGAAGTTATTTCTACTCTATCAAAGGGTCATACAGAAATAGTCCGATGTATATATTATAATAATAAGGTTTGTTGCTCTATATAAACTACCTTCTTGAATACTTTAAATTAAATTGAAGTTTACATTATTCTCCATGTGCCAACATAATTGTTTCTCCTATGCAAGAGGAATAGGATTAATAAAAGATACTAAAATAGGGCTTGTGATGACATATCACAGTTTTATGATGTGGAAAAAATGTTCATTTAGAATCCCAACAAACAAGTATAAACGCACTGTATGAACCAGGACCCTTCCATGCCAGAGAAATTTCATATTGATTGCTCAAGTGTGTCCCCAAAAAGGACAAGAACAACAAGAAATTTAAGTGTTTGGAACCAGTGTCATTGTCATTGTGTTGTAAAGATTGCCTATATAGCAAGTAACACTCAGTTCAGTTATTGCACTGTGGTGATTTTTTCCTTAAGCCTGTTTCCAGAAGAATGAATAGAGTTATGAACACACAATTTCAATAAAGTTGTATTAAAATGTTCAAATTATCTAAAGATAAGTGATAATAGCTGCTGTTTAAAACAGTACCCTAAGCATTATTATAATTAATAATATCTTGTAAATTATAGAATGGTACATTAATTACTGGTGGAGAAGACTCTTTATTGTGTTTATGGTCATCTGATCCTGTTACTACTACTTCTAGCATAGAACGCAAGGTAAAATATTTCCCATCTCTACATTTGTAATTTTACCAATCCGGTGGTGATATATATATATAGGAGTCAGATAGCCTTTTGGTTTTCAGATTTTTAAACAAAAACTGTTATTGCGATAGAGGCACCGGGTGTTTACATTTTTTTTGTTTAAAGCATTGGGGTCATGAGAGGGCAAATCGTTTTGGAGTTACCCCCCTTTTCTAAAAACTCAATTTATTATCAGAATTCCATTCCATCTGTAAATCTTGTTGTAATGATGAAGGCTGCTGTTTGTAACCTATTTTCTCAAATATGGTGTGAAGTCTTGGCTTCCCTTTCTGAAAACCTTGTTAACATGATAGTGATTATTGTTTTTAACAGAATTTCTCAAAATGTGGTGTGAGGCATTGTCATTGGAGAGGATTTCAGCATTCTAGGACTTTATTTTCTAATGATATATTATGTGTTCGGAATAGCCTCTGAACACTACTGAGATTAGATTTTTGAATGCATAAAGAATCCAAATCAAATTGGCTCAACATTTTTTACTTTTGGATAAGCTGCTCTCTATGATCATTTTTTGAGACATAGTTACTGGCAAACATAATTCCATGTTTTGCCCGGCTTTCTTCTTAATAGATATGAAACTCAGTTGATCCCAACCAGTAGTCACAATGCAAAGGTCAATGGAGGAATCCAGTAAAAGACATAAATAAATTTTAATATTTTCTTGATTTCAGGGAAAGTTAAAGATGAAACAAACACCATCAAGAAAATCTCAACCCTACTCAAGATGATCGTATAAAGTATCATTATTATCTTGTGCTAAATCAAGTTAATCTCTCTGAACATCATTTAAGGGACTGTTAATCCCTAGCAAGCTACAATTTAAGAAAGTGTAATTTCTACCTGAAATAATAATCAGGTAGCAAACTTGAGAGCATGTGCACCACTCCTAATGGCCCTGTCACACTATTGCTTACAATAAAAACTTATAATTTTAATACGCACAAAATGCCCTTGAATGAATACAGACTTGAAACATATACAACCTGTGCCTAACATATGTCAGGGTATGACAGCGTATGAGAGATATTAAACAAATGCTGGGATACACAAGTATGATGAACAATATTGTGACAGGACCTAAACACAGTGATTGTCAATCCCGTAGCTGGGCATCTAAAGTTGATAACTGAATCTTCTTGTTATAACCTATTATTTTTGTATTATTGTATAAAGTGTATGTATAAATGTAGGAACTATTTGTTGTTATAAGTCTACGCGACAAAGAAGCTTATTGATAATTTCAATGGAAATTATTTCATTTGATTAATCTGAAAAAGCTTTTGGGTGCTCTAGTGTATTAAGTTATCATTTGATTGATTTGATATTGAGTGCCTAAGTAGGTGCCTAAGTAGGTGCTGGTTGAGAAAGTTCATTAGGATTTTCTGGCGTGGTTTCCCCTTGTCAGTTGCACAGGATGGAGGGGAGGGGCGGACAAGGACAGCTACCTAGTCATTAGGATGGTATGGAAAACTGTGGTCCTGTGTATACATTGGCGTGCATGAAAAAGATCCCTTGGCAGTTAGAATTCGATATAAGAGTAGACCGTAGCACCGCTGTCAGGGCAAAATTTCACTCAAAGGATACTGAAATTCTACTGATTGATAATTACATAAAGAGTTATGGCCCTGTCTCACTTTTTAGGGGATGTTCGAATGAGTAACAACCGGCTGAAAAAAGGGATTTCAGGCTACAATGCAAGCATGAACTGCAAGAGTGCTGAAACATATTTGTTTATTTAATTACGTCACGATTGTACTCAAATCACCTACGTTGTCTGGAGCATCCCCTTAGACAAAAGTGATCATTCAATGACTTGAAATCAATAAACATTCATTATGTTTCATCTTTTAATTTATTGTTTATACAGAAGACATCAGTCTCACTGTTTGATTGTTATTCTCAGTTCTTACTTGATCTACAGTCCACTTGGTAACCCATCCCCTTTTCAGAAGTGATGCCAGAAAACTGAGATCCTGTGTAAAATACGGTTATATATGTAAGATTCCTGATAAGTTGGAATTTGTAAATGCAGCTGTCTAGGCATAAACCTTTACACTGCAAAATAAGCAAAGTATTAAACTTCATTTTACTTAGTACTACATTTACCTCCTACAGCTCCTAGATAGATTTTTTCTCGTGTTTTACATACCAGTGAGATTTAAATGTTCACACATCTCATGCAAGCACTTTATTTAATTATCCACTCACAATACCTACCTGGGATTTTTATGATTATTGCAGATATAAAGAGGTCATCAACATGGTGATTGATAAATAACAACATTAATCATGGGTTATTTCGGTTTCAAGGTGACTGTGTATTGATTTTCAATGCAAATGATGTGTTTTTATGTCTTACATTAATATTGATTGTAACCTTACAAGTGATATGTCAACAACTGATCAGATTGTTATAATTATATCTTTAGTTCACAAACCACTTTCATGTATAATAATAAGCATAGCAGACATTCTGTATGTTATGACATCATTACAGATTCAGGTCTTACTTCTTATTACTAAGAACACAAAGGTACCTCTTCCGTTGTTCTTTCTTTATATTTCCTGTAACTATCGATCTAAAGTGCTTGGTATTCTTTAAGACAATAGATCAGATCTTTTGTCATACTTTGTAAAAGGGAAAAAAGACTTCACCCTAAAGGCTGAAAACAAGCTAATTTGTAATCTGATTATTGTTCTTCACACTATGACTGGAAATGTTACTGAGGTGACAACCATAACAGTATAGTTGAGAGATTTTCTTAAAAACAATCAGCTCAGTACTTTAAATTATAGATTAGTCTTGCCAGCATATAAATCAATCAATACAGCTTTATGTCACAATTGTTTTGCTATAGATCACGCTAATACCAAATATTATAGATAATGGTAATAGTATTAAAATAACTCACTGTTATTTTACCTATACATAAATACTATAAATCAGACTAATTTTATACAGATAAATGAATTTTATTAAACTTAACACATCTTACAAATTTGGACATAGCAAATATCAGATTTTGATTGCACTACATGAAATTAATTCTCCACAAATAAATTCACAATTAACAAATACATTAATCAATAAATTGCCACAATTATAGACATTAATGGTTTTGTAAGTATAATACCTATAAAGTAATCTTAAGTAATGGTTTCTATTCTATCATTGTGGGCTATTGTTGCACTCAATACACTGCCATGTGTGTAAATATACAATGTATATAGAATTTCTGTTTTAGATCATAATCAATATTGTTTTTTGTTTAACATTAATGGATCTACTCAGATCAAATCATCAAACATTAAAAAACCGATGTCCTGTTTGTTTCCTTAGAAAATAGTTTTAACTACATTACTAATTATTTCAATTCTAATTAATATTTTCAAGGAGTCATAAAGTTCTGATGTGTAACCATAAACAGATTTTACTCAAATTTCAGTCACTTGTTGATAGTGCTCATGATAAATAAATGTGCAATTAAATACACACACCAATATTTCACTTTTCACCTTATATCAAGCGGGTCCTAAAATTGTGCTGAAACTAATGTAGGAATAGTACAATCATAAATTAAAGTAATCCTAAAGTTTTTGGCCCTTTTAAGTGTGTCTCTGCATGACAACAATGTATCCAGTGAGATGTTTATATAGTTTACCCTTTGAGATGAATTAGATTTTGGGGGATCTTATCAATTTATTCCTGAATAAAAAAAATATAATGTATACTCTTTCATTCAAACAAAAGTTAAGGCTTAATTCCTCTTGAACACTAATTACATCATGAAATTAATGACAACAACTGTTGTTGCCAGAGACAACTATATTCTTATGTTCTGAATATTACTATCATAGATTATTTCATCAGTTTCAAAGTTTCAGATGGAGATCAATGTTCCATTACTAATAATTTTGTCAACTTATAAATATATAGACGTAAAAACTCATGTCTGAATGTCTGGTGTACCAAAACTTAGACTCGGGGGTTGAACAGATTAAAATTGTCAAAACTCTAATGCAATACCCTGACAGGATTTTACGATAATAAATTGAACCATTAATCTAATTTTGGATTTTACAATAACAAGCAGAACAAACTAATAATTTGATCTGCATTATACATCAAAGTAAACTAAAATTGATTTTTTGATGAATCACAAGAAGTTAAAGTGCATGAAATTAACAAATCAATTAAAACAGTTACATGGAAATTCTCCTAGTTAATGACTTTTCATCGAATTTCTATGAAGAACTGTTTTGATTTTTTGTGAATTGCTATCTAGGCTATTTACTTTGAACTCAATTATTTAAACGGACGGAAAATGTATTGTGTAAAATTTCCAGAAAGACGTGTAAACGTTTAGGCACAGTGTAATAATAATAATATAACAATTTGCAATAATAACAAAGTACCTAAGGACGGCTTCAACTTATATCTACCTTGTAAAACATGTATAAATTCAATTAGAATTTCCAATGTGATTTTAAAAAAATCTTATAATTGATATGACTAATGACTAAAATTGTAAGCTATATCAACTTCACCCCCTTTGAGGTAGAATCTAGTATCTTTTTTTATCCAAACTGACAATAATTTTCTTCGATTTTGAACACTATTAGCTTTAGCTAAAATATTCAATTCAACAAACTGCAAAACATATCAAGTAATAGTGAATCACTGTGCAAACATAATAACATGCAGTTTAAACATGTAGAAATGATGTGTTTTGGATAAGAATCTTGTATAATTCATGTAAAATAACACAATTGTAAAGTTCACTAGGTAATGTTTTTGTGTGTGTTAATCTTATCTTTATCCATCAGTTGGGGTCAAATGTCTGTTTTATATGCCAAAATAAAGTAGAAGGCTTGTATTCTATTCTCATTAAAGTGTGATTCATGTACATTAATAATTTACCTCACTAATCAATCAACTAATCAATGCCTTTACATGATTTCACATTGCGATGAGTCGACTAGCAGAACTAAAATCTCTTAGATCCTGATTTTAATCAGAGTAAACCCAGACGTTTATGATTCATCTGATGACAGCACAATGATTCATTATCACATTATAATAAAACATAACAAAACATTAATAACATTGGTATACCTAGTATTACCAAGAAATATATGTATCTAGAGAAAATAAAAGAACATTTTAATTGCTTGGCACTACAAGATAATTTGGTTGCACTAGAGCATTTATAGTTATTTACAAATTAAACAAGCAAATTAATGTATAGTATAATAGACAATATAAAACTTCATTTACATATATATATATTTAGATATAATTATGGTATTTACAAATAAACATCATTTTACACATACATTATATATATATATATATAAATATTATCAAATTGTTTTCTTGAGACAACCAAGATATATATTTTTATCATATTTACCATGTCTTGTAATAACTTAACCACACTTCATAAACACTTGCCATTTATAGGAAATGTGCCAGGACAATAAACAATCTGAGATTCAATGTTCTTTGCATGAACTTAAAACTTTATTTTCGTAGTGAATTTGAATGTTTAATAATTTATTCTAAATTTCAGAACACCAAGTATCTGTAATAATGCCAGCACAATCAGATCTGTTTCGGGTAATACCATATATTTTCATTGCTCAAATGTTAATGTGGATTTAAATGTGTATAAAAATAAAGTGAATTCTATACAAATAGCATACTTGGATCACATATAACTCATTCTAACACAGTACCTTACCCTTTCAGACACAAATCTGTAAGAATTACCACTGTACAAAGATCAATATGATAATTGATAATTGCATACTGTAAATTAAGTTCATTGTTACTAAAGAAGTGTTGTAAGTAAAAGATACACCTGATTAACTACAAAATTCCATCCTAGTATTGATGTAAAGATGCTATATCAGCCAAAACTTCTGGATCTTTGTGAAGTTCATCGATTTCTTCTGGGAGAACTCTGTGAGGGTCAGAACGCAACGATCCCCTTGAACGATTACTCTTAACTGATTTACCCGACTTTGCACTTTTTGCACTGTTCCGGGTTGACTGCCGTTGGAGGAGATTTTGACTAATTGTTCGGTGAAGATTTTTATTGCTAGATCCAGATGCGTTTGTTAAAAGCCAAGGATGTTGTTGACACTGGATGGCCGTTATACGCATATGAGGTTCAAGCACTAATAATTTTCCAATAAAATCTTTAGCTGAATCAGACACATCCTTCCAATGCTGCAAATAAAAAACAGATCATTTTCACAAATTGTATATTATTTCTTCAACAGTAAATATGATAGGGTGCCAGGTAAAGATTCATACACCAACACCTCAGCAGCTGTCTGAGCACTAGTGAGCAGGACTGTTAATAATGGCTAATACTGTTAATTTAATCAACATTATATTGGTTGCATTTTGTATAGAGTTTACCAGCAGCTGCCAGGCAGGATACGCCCACATTTTCGAGAGATGGATAGAGAACAAGCTAAACAGAAAGCGATTTTTCCTACAATCAAGGACCATAATTCAGGAAGTTACGATCCGATATGCGCAAATATCGAAAGGAACCATGATCTTTGGGTTATAAACATGCATTTCAAGTTTCATCAAAATCGGTTCAAAAATGTGATATCTACAGTGTACACAAGCTAAAAATGTGGTTTTTTGTACAATGAGGGGCCATAATCCACGAAGTTACAGTCTGATACGTGCCAATATCGAAAGGAATCGAGGACTTAGGGTGATAAACCTATATATCAAGTTTCATTGAAATCAGATAAAAATTGTGACCTATACAGTGTTCACAAACAATTGTGGACGGACTAACTGGGGTGACAACAATATACGTTTACATGAAAATGTGGGCGTATAAAAATATTGTGTCCAACCTATTTATAGGATTCTGCATGTCCAAATTACTTATCCTATCTTATAACAGCAATGCCCACCGCATGCATAACTCTTTCCATTGGTGACATCCTGGCAAATGACTTTTCAAGAACTAAAATATTGTAAATCTCTGAACTGTTTCAATCACACATGCAGAACTTACAAGGAATCCAATGTCAAAAAGTCAACGATGCAAGCTTTAGTTAAAGCTATTGTTTACCGTTTTAATTTCATACACATGTTGACAAAGGCTAGATTCTAAAAAAAAAAAAAAGCATAAACTTTGAATTCTTTATGTGAATGTTTGGACAGTCTTGGGAGAATACTCTTGCATACTAAATAAGGACATTTAACCATTTATTTTGTATCTAATAAATATAACAAATGAATAAATTCTTTAACAACAAGTTTCTGATTTGGTTAATAATATTTGTATCTGGCTAAAGGTTTTGGAGGCAAAGGAGGTCAGTGTAACAATAATTAAGAACTTCTAATCATAGACCTGTGTCAAAATATAAGCACCATTTTTATGGAACAGCGTAAACTTTCCTCAGGCTCTTTAATGGGTCCCACACACTGTACCGGTCACTACAGTATATTTGCACATGGTGTTTTCGCTGATGCCCTTGGCACAAACACCCCCCCCCACCCTCATTGTTTCTAGTCTGTATTTGACTTACAGGGTTAGGAGGGCTTCAGACCTGGCATAGAATCAGGGAGCTTAAAACCCATGTTTTTATATCTACTACAAGCTGTAAGCCAAAAATGATTAGTATCTACATGTATAAATAATTACTGTATATAATTTTGTATATGATTGTATATTGTCCTTCATGATGGATGTAACATGCAAACAAAAATTTTGACGAAAGTTGTAGGATCACATTCACTATCCTTAATACCAACAAATGGGTGTGGCGATGTAAAGTGCCATTGAGATATTTTTTATTCTAGATATCAAGAGTTACATCTGTTTGTAGTAACTGACTGTATGAATATGTATTATGTACTTATATACACTGTTACTGATAATATTTTCTGAACTTAAACAAAGATTTATTGCAGCAGGAATTACTTTTTAAATCGTTTAATTTCAAACAATCACTAAAGTCAAAACAAGTTTGTATAAAAAGCCTGAGGCTGAGCACAAAATGGTCTACATTTCTTTATGTGTCAGTTTATTTATAGCACAAAGTTTCCTAGTGCTTGAAAGCCCTCCCAGTCTAACAACCTAAACTGAACTTCTTCCTATCTTCATGCACACAACAGAAGATATACTATTTCAACATGGCTGCTCAACAGGTCAAAGTCTATTCTAGGCTACAATGCATAGAGATATAGTTTCAACAGTTTCTCCTGCTGCAAATTATATGTATACCTCATGTTCAAGATTTGTCTTCAAGAGATCAGGGCTTTACAGTTCTATTCCTTTCTAAGAAAAACAAGAAATAACCAAACAACCCAATCCACTACGAAACGATTACACATACTCAACTGTAATATGCCTACATCAGACATCAAATATAAAGACTACACATGGAATCAACTAGGAAAAAGATTTTTATCTTTATTTACTTCCATAACAGTGTATAAATCTTGACTAAATCAAATTCTAGCGTTGCAACTCCAATAATGCCTCAAGGGTCTGCCTGGGATATGGTTTTCATTTTGTCAATTAAGTGTGGCAACTGTACTGGTAGTCATATATGTAAGGTATTTTATAACATTAAATGTTCCGAGATTGATTTCTCTCAAATACTTTGCAAAGTGTCAATCGAGTAAAGGCAAGAATTTCAACCAATCATCACACTACAGGTGAAATAATTACATCCTGATTCTCCTCACACCACATCATTTATCAAAACTGGTAAAACTGTACAGGTGTCCAGTGCATCAATTTGGGATTGTCTGCACTGAAAATCAAGCTTCGCCAATGACATGATTGGAAATGTTGGCGCATCTGTACAATATGAGCATTGGCATAGTGGAAGATCTTTTGGGTTAAGACCACCTGTAAGAAATTTTTCACCTGATTCTTGGTATGAACATGTGCCATGACAAATTTTTTGTATTTGTATGTTTATGGACTGAATTAATGGCAAATTAGACATTGGGATAGCAGGTCAAAAATAAGTAACGAAACATACGCCCACACCAGCTAATCAGAGCAGCAATCCATGAAGATTATCTCACTCTTTAGAGTGCCAGGGGTAAGACGCTGGAGGTCTGGTTTTTCGATCCCTGCAGTGGCCAACAAAGTCCATCCATATTTTCCGGAGTGATTCACCCTTCTCAGTAATGGAGGATGAAGGACAGCTGTCATGTCGTTCGAATGGGACAAAAATCCAAGGCCCTGTGTACAAATTGGCTTGCACGCAAAAGATTCCTTGACAGTTGGAATTAGATATCAGAGTAGGCCACTGTCTGGCCAAAATTTCACTCATAGTACACTGTATGGCGTATGCACGTCTTCAGGTCAGAGCAGAACAGTGGGAGGTTCAACTGCATTTCATTTCATTTCTTTATAGTGCCCAAAAGATTTGTAGGCCTAATTAATGACTGTAATCTTATAAAGATGAACAAATTAAATCTCTTGGGCTAAAACACTGTGCATAAATTTCAAATTTTTTGAAAATGAACATGCTTCTGTTTTTATAAGTATGAATTGAAAGACAATTGGAAGATGATTTATCAAAGTGATCAAAGGCCATAACTCTTCAGGTAGTGATCAGTAATAGATGAAAATCATTAGGTTTCTTTGAATAATCATTCGATTTCAATAGGATTGTTAGTGTCATGAATGATGTGAATTAAATTTATGGTAATTTCAAGTCATATGGTTTGATAACTTTAGTCTCTTGAATGTCTACATGATTTTTCAAAGTGATCAAAGGCTATAACTCTTAAATTATCAGAAATCGGTGAAAATCAATAGCTTTCTTTGCCACATTGACATCAGCACCATGTTTCAATTTCATTTGGATGATTACATTAGCTGCTTCTTTCTATTCACAAAGCGCGATTGGAATTGAATAGAAACAAATTTTTATAAGTAAAGGTTGATGAGTAGTTTTAGTGAATTTTAGTTGCAGTGCATCCTATATATAATTGATGTGTTGGAGACATAGGTCACTATTTAAGTGTAGCACAGCTTAGTTGAACACTGTAAATACATGATTGATAAGCTTTATATTCATGATTAAAGTTGAATGCTCTAAAAATTTCCAGTCATGGTGCCAAAAGCACAGAAGTGGGTAAGGCATTCTATGGACGCAATCACATTTCTCAGCCATTCTAGCCTATCAGTATAGTGATTTGAAAGATGTCCAATATAGCCTTATTATGTGGCTTTGCAAACAGAACCCCACTCTGTATCCACAACAGATTTCTCACTCTATGCCCACCTCAATTCCAATCAACCAATTATGAAAATCTGATGGTTACAGCTGCATTCACTGCACACCAGATATTTATTTGACCTTCCGAAAGATAGGTTGCCAGGCAACGAAACATACGCCCACAGCAGCTAAATCGTCCGGGCAGTCAACAAGGGTTGTCGCATATTTTTACTTTTTTCAGTAATGAAACATTTGTAATACTCTAAAAACTGATTAAGGGTAACAACTCATTATGTAATTATCAGAAAATCATTAGAATTTGATTGCTTTTTATAAAGTTTTACCCCACGCTAACAATTGAATTAGTATATATACATGAAACATTTAAAATCATGGATTTAGCTGTTCAGTTATCAAAATTCATTGAAAATCAATATACTTGTTCGTTTCAACACCTTAAACTCTGTGTATCAATCTGAAGTCAATCAGATGATAAGTTTGGCCTTTAAAGCGTCCACAAGATTTTTTGAAGTGATCAAGGGCCATAACTCTGGCACTAATTATCGGAAATCGTTGAAAATCAATAGGCTTCTTCGTCTCATGACCTCTAACACTGTGTATAAATTTAAAGCCAATCGGATATTAACTTTGGCCTCTATAGCGTCCACAAGATTTTTTTGAAGTGATCAAGGGCCATAACTCTGGCATTAATTATCGGAAATCGCTGAAAATCAATAGGCTTCTTCGTCTCATGACCTTAAATACTGTGTATAAATTTAAAGTCAATCGAATATTAACTTTGGCTTCTAGAGCGTCCACAAGAATTTTTGAAGTGATAAAGGGCCATAACTCTGGCACTAATTATCGGAAATCGCTGAAAATCAATAGGCTTCTTCGTCTCATGACCTTAAACACTGTGTATAAATTTAAAGTCAATCGGATATTAACTTTAGCCTCTAGAGCGTCAACAAGCAATTGTGGACGCCGGACCGCCGGACGGACGGGGGCGACGACAATATACGACCACATTTCAATGTGGGCGTATAAAAACTGATGATACAAATAATGAAATGTTGTGAATTAAGAACTATTCTAGAGTGGTGCAAATCATTGTTTATTACACAGATTTTAAATGTTTTAAATTTTTATCCATTAGTCAATTTAATGAAAATTTGATTCCACAGAAATTGATGAAACAAATAGCGACCGCTAAAGCAAAGCAGAGTGGCTACAGAGCAGGGCTCACACTGTCGGTCGCCAAAGTCGCAAATTGCGATAAAAATATGAAAGTGGCGATTAAAATTTGATTTTTGCGATAATTTTTGCGATAAAATTTTACGGTACTGGCGATTCTTTTCGAGAACTGTCGGGAAAAAAATCTTAAAATTCTAATCTTATGTATCCTGTACATAATTGAGTGTCGATCACGTGGCTAAACACAATAATAAATTAATCAACTGGCTTAAGATCCGGATCGCGTCGACGAGTAATACTAATCAATTGTCTCGGATTAATGATTATTTGATTGATAATTGCCAATGATGTATATTAAACCTATCTCAAGTCACTATTTAATCTTCATGATTAAATTAAGTGGTGATTATTTGATGTTTCGTTTCGTCTTTTAAAAAATGAAAAATGGTAATACATGTAACCAAAAAGAAGTAAATATTGTGATAGTTCAATTCCGTTTACTGTGACATCATATACGGCATGTAAAACATACAAGTATGCCTATTGGATATCATTATTTAAAAGTATCTTATCACCACTGGTCGAAAACGTACGAACTACTTGAATATCGGCGATTCTTGAGCGAGAAAACGGTTCGCCAATTGTATCATATTTATCGTCGCTATAATTTTCTAAAGGTGAACAACGGGTATAATTGTAAGCAACTCTTACAAATATAATTGAAGTACATATCATTCTATCATTTTATAATAATCCTTGTTGAGACATAAAATTGTTAGATATTGTATTATTTTTTATCACATATTTTTGGCGGATAAAATATTCAAGTTGGCGGAAAAAATATATGAACATTTTTTTACATAAAAATTATCATCCATTTTGGCGGAAAAAAATTGAAAGCCAGTGTGAGCCCTGCTACAGAGGGTTCACAACCTTCATATTACCTACTTGTACACAATTTGTGTACAAGGAGTGGCCTTTTTGTCGGGCAGTTTTTCGATTTTCCCGATATTTGAACTCAACCTATGGTGGAAGGAACGTTAATACATTAACACGTGATATGTTTTAAGTTTCATTAAAATTGGATAAAAATTGTGACCTCTTTTGAAATTACATACTTCAAAACTATTTGCATACAGGGAACGGCCATTTTGTCCGGCATAATAGTGCAATGTTGATATATTTAAACGCTCTTTTAAATCAGATAAAAATTCAAACTTCTTGAGGGACCACATGCTAAAAATATGATTTTTTGTTTGTTCAATTATGGGCCATAATCCAGGAAGTTACGGTCAAAATATCGGAAGGAACCGAGATCTGTGATTAATAAACATACATTTTCAGTTTCATCAAAATAAGTTAAAAATTCTGTTTACGAGCTAAAAACAGATTTTTCGTACAATCAGGGGTCATTACCCATGAAGTTAAGATCCAATACATGCCAATATCGAAAAGAGCCAAGATCTTTGAAATATAAAACTATATTTCAAATTTATCAAACTCAGATAAAAATTGTGACCTGTAGAGTTTCCACAACAAAATTGTGGACTGACAGACATACTTGCTAGTCCTCTTCAGTTCCTTCCACAAAGGCATACAAAACATGTACCGTTAGTGAGATAATAATATTGTCCTCGTAGGGAATTCTTTAAAATAAATAAGTCTATAGCAATAGAATCATTTTGAAAAATCTAAACTACAAGGGATTATTATAATAAATCTCTCAGACAATAATACATGTTTTTCATGAAAAGACAAGAGAATCATTGTATAAACCTAGCTTTTATTGTTTTCCATAGAACTGTTGTGTAAATCTTAATGACATCAATTACTAAACCCCATTTAAATAGTATTTTAAACATCGTTTAATTTCATCTATACAATTTAACTCTTAAAAGAGGAATTTACATCTCAACACCGATTTCGTCTGGAATTTTAAGCAAATGTGTGATGGTAGTTTTAATATTTTGTGCCATCTAACAATCTGACCATATTCACTAAAACATACATTATGCAAGAGCTAAATCTGCCTTCTTTAGGCCTGAAATGTTATAAAAACTATTAATTAGTTATTAATTAACTTATCCAAACTGTAATCAACTCTCGATGTCAAGGCTAACCTGCGATATTTGCTGGATTGTAGTTCGATTTGCAGCAAAATTTTCCTTCAAGATTAATGATTAAATGGATAATCCAGACTACTAGTTTTGTCTTACTGAGTTTAGTAATGGTGACAGAGGCTAAGCGGAACTTTCATTCGCTTAGTAATCAGTTCATAATAGCACACTGTATGGTTTTCATTAGACTGGTTGGTGAAGAAAAGAATGACCTTATATCCTTCTTTCATTTAGTCATTCATTCAGTACCTTGGATTCCTAATTGAGGGTCATTCTTGAGTTTGTCACTCTTAACCTTACTTATGCCTTTTAACAAAAAAGGGAATTTGCTAATAACAATATCCTATTTCTGTGGTGGAAATAATCTTGTTGAATACTGGTGAAACCAGTTGATATTGAAATTTAAAAGAAATGGACATACTATAGAATGCTTTGTTATGAGGTTACATAATATGATTAAAAAATATGCAGTTGCTGGACTAGAGCTAATTCATTGTCAGAATTTATTTTTTAATGATACATTATGGGAGATTAGATAAATATAATAGTTAAAAACTAGACAATGTAGAGGGAATTTGCTGAAAATTTCAGTCAAATTGATCCATCCGAACTAAGAATTTAGAGATTGAATTTTCAGCCTAGCCTCAATCATCATTGCTAAATACATAGTCTCGATTATCCATTTCATGATTAAATCAAGAATGAAAGTTGAGCAGCAAATCGGATCCTATTCAGTAAATATCGCAGGCTAGCGATGACATCAAGAGTTGATTATGGCCTGAATGAGTTAGTTAATGTCTTATTAATAATTTAGATAACATTTTATTCTGGCCTAAAGAAAGACCTGCAACAGGAAGACTTAGGTATTGCATAATGTATGTTAATGGAGTACATTTTGTTTCTGTCGATGTCCATCTTGTAACTAGAAACTGTTGCAAGTGTGCAAGTATAGTAGAGAGAGATGGTTTAACTAGGTCATTTTGGGATTAACATATGGTTTAGTTTTATTTTAATAATTTCCTTCGCGTAGGGTCTTTAGCAGTGGGACGAAATCGAAGGACCCAGAGAAAATCCACAAGGTTGGAGTGGCGACCCGAATCTTTATACAAGTGTGGAATCAAAACTATGCATCTGACTTAATGATAGACCTTCTGATTCAACGCGCATGTATTAACGATTTGCTCCCCCCCCCACCTTAGCAAATAAAGCAGTGTTTTTCACTGTCATGCTCTTTACATGTACGAGGTTTTGTTAAGTGGCAAGATGTCGGTAGTACAGATGTGTGGAATAAGCTACTTTGTCCATTTTTATAATCCTTTGATAATTTGGTCCGACTTAACTTATCTAATTCACACTGAAGCATAATAGGACAGAGGGCCTGGCAAGGGACAGCATGTCATTCAAATGGGACAAATAATTGAGTTCCCTTGTACATATTGCTGCCAACAGCTGGAATTCAAAATAGCCCACTGCATGACATATTCCCATCTTCATAGCCCAGACACAGCAAAACAGTAGTACATTAATTAAACCCCATTTCATTTCAAAGGAGAGGGTGGGTGGGGGGTCCTAAATATGTGTATGACCCCCTTGGGATATTGTAGGCCTACTGGTACATATTATTTTGAATGAGAGGACTTCCTCAATGTTTGCATACTTATGACAAAGGACTTAAACAGGAATGTCTCAGGTTCGAATCATGGTTTTCATCATTTGGGTGTAACACCTGTAGGTCTGAATTGCTTGGGGATGAAAAAGCATACCAAGTACAGAATGGCAGTGTACATTACAGATCCCATGACAACCAGAATTTAAAGACATGCAGCTGTCCTGGCACAATCCCCCACCCCCATCACCATGAATGCACACCAACCATAGAAATAAAATTTGCACGTCAGTCTCAAAATGACCAAATTATTGCATTGACATTTAATTTCCGATATTGATTAAAATAACCAGTTAAAATAACCAATTGAATAAATACATTTCACTGAAACTGAACAGTCTCAATCAACATGCTCGCACAATCTTCACACAATTAATCAAGCACTATGAACTACATGTATTTTATATTACCTCTCCAACATAACTGAATTTTGCTTTAAGGATGAGTCGGTAAAGTCTACTTCGATTGTCATCATCGAATGGCATTGTTCCACTGAGTAAAATATATGTTATAACTCCAACAGCCCACAAGTCCACTTGGCACCCATAAGGTTTCCGAGCCAAAATTTCTGGAGCAATATATTCAGGTGTACCACAGGTAGTCATCATGTAATTTTCAGACCCATTTCTCATGATAGAACTTAATCCAAAATCTGTTATCATTATTTTGGAATCATGTCCTGGATGATAATATAATAAATTTTCCGGTTTTAAATCTCTGTGAGTAATTCCCAATCCATGTAAATAAAGAACACCATCTACCACCATATTCAATACCCTTGTGGCATCTCTTTCTGTAAAACTTCCTTTGGCAATTATTCTATCGAAAAGTTCACCTCCCGTGGCTAGTTCCATTACCATATAAACTTTTCCGGGAGTTTCAAAAACTTCAACTAACTGTATAATATATTTGTGCCGAACACGTCGTAAAACATTGAGTTCCGATTCGAAAACTTCTTTTCCTTGAACCCTGTCTATCATTTTAATGGCGTAAGGTTGTCTAGTCACTCTATTTTCAACCCGTACGACTCGACTAAAACTACCCCTTCCAATTAGCGCCTTAATGTCATATTTTGCCGTAACTCTTGGATCAAATTTGTCCCGATATTTTTTCACCTTTTTATTTGTCCTCTGTCCGGGTGGAGCGTTTGTGACTGTTGGGTCCCTGGTGGTTCTCGGCTGAAGTTGTGTTTGTTTGATTTTTGACGTACGGTTTGCTTTATTCTTAGCATCTTGGTGCCCATAAACTGTTTCCACCAAATGTGCATTCGGCGGCGGCGCTTCGGGTACTAACTTACTATTCACGCATCCCATTGCGTGTCGAAACAATGACTGATAAAACTCTTCATCCCCCCTGCACATAGAAAGGGGCTCCAATAAGTGAACAGAGGCGGTCCAAACGAAAGTTTACCGTTATTTTAGTTCCACATGGGTTCCACCATACTTTTCTCTACAGACTTCAAAGAACATCACCACCGAGCACCTGCTATTCTCCGCGCCAGCAAGTAGTTCTTGATTCCTCGATCAATATACCTGTAAGGAGGCGTGCGCGTGGCAATTCTATTGATATTTCTAGGACTTGAGCTATGAGAGCGTGTATCTGGCATAAATTATGAATATTATCCCGATCATCTCCAGAGATATTTGGTAAGGCGGATATATATCTACAAATAAACAAGGACTTATTGTGACACGGTCAGAATAGGCACGTGACCATATCTTGACGTCACGAGTTGTTATAACAACAAAATCAGTCAAGAATCTCAGACTTCTACAGTTCTTCAACTCGAAAATCCAACTTCCCTTTCTCCACTATAAAACATTTCAATATACCCTAGCAGTCTGTGTGAATTACAATAGAATGTATACGCACAGGGATTGCCACAATCATTTCCTTTGTGTTAATGAAAAAAAGGTTTGGAATATTGACCTAATTCGCATTCGACGTCATGGAATGACTAGATTTATAATTGGAATGATGCCAAAAACCGATTCCCATTCTTGGTTTCAATAGTTGGCACATAACCAAGAAACTTTTTTCAACAAAGTTCCTCTTTTTTAGGGGGCAAAACTGAATTATATTTTACTGAAATCATGGTACCAACCCTGTATTCTTTTAATAATTATCAGTTCGTAATTATTAATCTAAAAAGTTAAACAATGTTTCTCGCAGTCATTATTATAAACGTTGATTAGAATCCGATACATCGTTATTTGCAGCAATCATGAGATTTTTCAATTGATACAAAGTATTATTTTTTCTCCAGTCATTATGTCAAATATTTCCAAGGGTTATAAATATTCTGATCATTTCATTACCGTTTATTTTTTAGTTACCTTACGAAATTATATTTAAAATCTTGAATTAAAAAATAAAATTAATATCGGTATATGTGTGAGTGTTCTGCATATTTTTTTTTAACCTAATAATGCATATCTGTAAATACTAATTGTGAAATTCAAGCAGAACTTTAGAAAATGTAAAGTTTACGTATATAGATAAATTACCAGTTACTGTTGTCGCGTGATATATATAGGCCTATTCAACGGTATTAATAGTCCCACACCCCAGCGATAACTTATTTGTCTCTTGTGTATAACGCCTGGGGTAATTTATTGGTCGCGTGTGTATTACACCTACGGCAAAAATGACACCGTGATAATTTATATGACGTGTGTGCTTTACTCCAACGGAGTAACCGACTGATCGACGATAATCAAAGCGGGTTCAGGAAGGGACGTTCAACAATGGACCACTTGGTGCGACTACAGCAAGTCATGTCTCGGGTGCTCCTTTCGGGGCACCTGTTATGTGCCGTGTTCGTAGATCTAACCAAGGCTTTCGATTTAGTTTGGTTAGACGGGCTGCTTTTTAAGCTAGGCCGAATCGGTATAACGGGCATAATGTTTCGGTGGATTAAAAGCTTTCTGAGCGATAGGATACAGGTGAACGTTGGCAGATTCCTGAGTGCCGAACAAACATTCAGGGGTCGGTCATCAGTCCCACTCTCTTCAATATCATGATCAACGACATACAGAAATCGTCATATCTCGACGCCAGAACTGAGTTGGCAAAATTTGCTGATGACAGTACAATATGGAGAAAAGGGACGAGATTCTGTGAACTACAAGATAACATGCAGAAGGCTTTAGATAAGTTCATGGCATGGGCAAACGACTGGGGATTTAAAGTCTCAGAGAAGAAAACGGTCGGCATGCTTGTGAGCAGAGATAGTGGTATAAGCAGAATGACTCTGTGTATGAACGGGAAAACCATCGAATTTAAAGACCAAACCAAGTTCCTTGGCGTAATCTTTGATCGAAGGCTAACCTGGAAACCGCACATCGACTGGACTGTAGACAGATGCTCTAAAATCCTAAACTTAATGAGAAGAATAACGGGCAGTTCATGGGGAGCCAATAGAGTTACACTAATGATGGTGTATCGTGCTTTAATACGCTCTGTATTAGACTACGGCCTTCATGAATTGTGCGCCAACACTCTTAAGTAAACTCGACACCATCCAATACAAAGCTCTGTGTATTGCGACTGGTGTAGGAATTGGGACTAAGAGAGAAGCATTACTACGAAGCATTACTACAGGAAGCCGGAGAGTTGCCCCTATCTATAAGAAGAAAAGAACTAGCGACAAGATATTTGGCTAAGATCTCACAACTTTCGTCAGCTTAAAGAAGACAAAATATGTAAGAGATCCAAGAAAGAAAAGCTTCGGCCATGGTATCAGAGAAACAGTTATGGAAATATGACTGGAGGAGCTCGTGATAAATGAACACGACCCACCAGCTGTCGCCCCTTGGACACCCCCCATACCTACAGTTAATCTAGATCTACTTCAGAAAACCGACAAGAAAAACAACCCCATTGCCGCACGTGCTCTATCCCTAAAACACCTGGAAGACAACTGGCCGTCTGATGACTGGGAACATGTTTATACGGATGGCTCTCGCAATCCTGAAAGGGGCACCAGCTCGTTTGGAATATACCTGCCAAACGGGGAACAGGGAATAAGCAGGAAACTGCCCAATAACTGTTCAGTGTACACTGCAGAGATTGTGGCCATCCGTGATGCTATATCATGGATCTCCAACCAAAAGACTGGTAAATACGTCATCCCAAGCGACTCTCTGAGCAGTCTGATTTCAATCCAAAATGACACTCAGACTCAAGACCAGAAGACATTTTGGAAATCAGACAACTGTACCAGAGGGTCCTAGAGAAGGGAAGTAAACTAGAGTCGTGTGGATCCCATGTGAACATTAGAGGGAACGAAGAGGCAGATCGGCTCGCCAACGAAGGTCTCAGGGACACAGCACCATTCCGCACCATAGACTACGGCACCACGGAAATCTACAGTTTGGTTAAACGACAGGTCAATTCATACTGGGAAATAAATCACCCTAGAAGAGATATATGCTAACTTATATCGAAACTCAGGGTGAAAGAACGATTGAGAGACCACAAATACCAAGTCATCGTCTGTGAGCGCGGAGAAGAATGTATATACCACCAACCATGTCCTGGTAGACTGTGAGATATACAAGGAAGAGAGAAAGGAATTAGTGGGATTGCTGGAGGCCAACAACATACCGCTCAACACTAAGAACCTGCTCTTTCCGAGGCCAGATCTAAAGCTACAAACCTTCGAGCTGATCAACGATTTAATGAACACAGTTGGATTAAGTAGAATAGTGAAGTAAGAGGGGGCTAAGATTAGACGGGCTCGGCATCTAAACACTAAACTACATATGCGAAATATAATAAACTAGCAGGATAGTGGAGTAAGGGGGAGTCACGATCAGACGGACTCGGCATCTAAACACTTCTTCGCTATAAAAAGACTGTTATCTTCATATTTTCACATGAAACATTTTTAAATACTGTGTATGTATTGATAAAACATTGGTTTGTAAGACCTTGTTACCTCGTCGGGTAGCGCCTTTATATTTGCACAAGAAACAATTTTAAATATGTGTACGTTTTAATAAAATATTGGTTTGTAAGGGAATTGAAATTAACAGCCAAGTATCTCGTTACCTCGTCAGGTAGCGCATTTGAGCGTAGAATGCTTGACAGTTAATTGGAATTTCTTTGTAGACTAATCGTTATTGGAAGTTAATTTGAATTCCATGAAAAAAAGACCACCAAACTAGCAGGATAGTGGAGTAAGGGAAAGTCACGGACAGACGGACTCGGCATCTAAACATTACATCTCAAAATGATACCAAATAATATGCAGAATGGGACAGTTGAGTAAGGGGAGACCATGTGATAAGACGGGTCTGGCACCTAAAGACTAATCCCATAAAGACGACATCAACCAATCCAGAAATTAGAAGAAACAACTACCAAATAACTTGTTTTTATTATTAAATAAAGGGAAGACCTTCCCACTAACCCTACTCCATGGCCTAAGGCCGCAAATAGAAAGATAGCAAAATCATATTCTAAAAAGGGAAGAAGCTTCGGCTGTCCTATATCTAGTCTGCGATATCACTATGTGGAAGCGGACGTTAAACCACCAGAAGATAGATAGATTTACTCCAACGGTAATTTATTGGTCGCGTGTGTCTTACTCCCAACTGGACATTATGCTAAAAGGTTTGTAAACTGTGTTAACCTGCAGTAGGCTCTGAAGCTCGATGGAAAATAGTCTCTTATCATCCAAACAAATATTCTACGAATATTAGTCTGGATGGGTCCTCAAAATTTGACAGAAAGTCGGTCACTGTCTGGATTATCCAGTCTTTTAAGTTACCACGTGCTGAATCTATCAAAACATCTCGCTTGTCAACAATGACACTCTCTAAAATTTTGTTTTAAAGTTTTTAATTGAAATGGTAATTTTCTCTCGTCATGAATCAAACGTAAGGCTTCTCACAATCTCCTTAATCACGATTCATGCTGTTGTATCGTCTATATTTTGTTTCTAATAATAGATGTGCCGAGTGAATTGTGGGATATATTTTATCCTCACCTTATAGAATCTATCAAAATCGGCCCGGCTTCATAATATCTATCACTTACCGAGACTTTAGGCAAAGGGTTCAATTGCCCATGCGTAACCGGGAGTTTGGTTTTTTATGTGGTAGATTATCCAGTAATTTTCGTCAATAATTGAGAACCGACCCAGACCCTCCGTGCGTTGAAGACTAGGGGGGTCTGGGTGACCGAGACTAGATGGAAAACGGGGATTTCTAATTTGTTCTAGATGGGGTCGAAGCGTCGTTCACAGCTGACAATGGCGTCATTATTACTATAAGAAAATGATGACAGGCTAGATCTTGGTTGTGTGTTGTTAAGGTCAAAAATATGCGCTAAAAACTGCAAAGTTTTACATAGTGACTTTGTTCTCCTGATCCATAAGGATGCTTCCACTGAAAGCTAGTAGGGAGAGAGGTCTTTAAACATTTTAACAGTAAAACCAGTTTAAAATCGCAAAATTTTAGGGGTTCCATGGGAATGTTCTACAAAGGGTGCAAAGTATGAGCTGTAGGTGCTTAAAACTGAAAAAGACTTTCAGGGACTTTGCTCCCTAGACCTAGATAGAATGCTTTTACTAAAAGCTAGGGTAGAAAAATGCAAAAAATTTCGGGGACTTATTGATTACCCATATAAAATGACAAATATTGGGGAAGATTTCCAAAATATAGCTGTCAATTGCAAACTGCAAGGCCTTTGGCTTTGGTCCCTTGACTCTGAAAAGAATATTTCTACTGATAGTTTTGGGTTCAAAATTGTAAAATCTTTGGTGAGCTTATTGACTATATAAGGATAGGTATTTGGTCCCTTAGGAAGATTTACCAAGGTGCTGACCATACCCCAGCTGCTTTACTTTTGACCTTTGATTGCTGCAGCTACAGACTGACAATAGGAAGTTTCTGTCCTTGAATACTTGATCAAAAAAAAATCAACAACTTCAATATGGCAGTAATTTTTATATTTTATTTACATATAAACAAATGCTATCTTCTGCCTTTACCCCTTGCTTTCGTATTTTTACCACCTCCATTTTTCTGAAACTTATTTGGTGTGCTCTTTTTGCCGACTAAACCCAGGTCTTTTCTTTCCTGATATGAGGGTCTGCAAATAAAAATATATTAATTATTGATAAAATATTCAATCTATTGCTGTCATTTTGTGTTGTGTATTTTATTTTTTGCTTTTATTCTGCATCAATCTGTAGATCTGAATGTAAATATCAACCCTTTGTTACTGATGAGTAGAAGATTATTGATTAGCCAGTCATATTATATTCTATTATATGCAAATTTTATCATTATATTGTTGTTCAAACTTGAAGTGGATTAGAGAGAGAAATGAGATTATTGATCTACTCGACGCAAACTAAGTCATTTCATGACTAAAATATGGTCAATTTTATTTGAATAACTACACTTAAGGATCTTTGGCAGTGGAAGAAACCTGAGGACCCAGAGAAAAACCCTGGGGTGGGAAATTTCTCCTTGTCACATACAGGCAAGGTTATTCAAAGTTTGAATTTCAAACGTAACATCATTGAGATGAGAGATAAAAAATAGTCATTATTCCAGAAGAATGCAAGTACCAGATCTTAACTGTGACCTCTATAGGGGACCACAAGCCAAATTTCAGGAATTTACTGTCCGATATGCACAAATATCATAAGGAACTAAGATCTCTGAGTAATAAACATGCATTTCAAGTTTTATCAAAAGCAGATGAAAATTGTGACCTCTAGAGTGTCCACAAGCTAAAAATTTGATTTTTAGTACAATCAGAGGCCATTGTCCATGAAATTATGGTCAGATACATGCCAAAATACCGAAAGGAACCAAGTCTTAAATTTTTCGAAGAAAAAACATGGAAAAAGATGTGGGCAAGGGATAATCCGAGAATTTATTTAGGCTTCCATATTATGGTAAATGGACAGCAATCAAAGACAACATTGTCTTTTATATGCAAGTCACGTAACACAAACATGAGTTCTTCAAATACATTTTTATTGCTTGGGAATTTCCTTGCAAATACAGTTCTGAGAGGAATTTGAAGCAAGTTTTTGATAGATTAATTAGTTTGAATGTGTTTTATATCATGAAATCACCTCTAGTTTGACCATGGGAAGGTATCTTTAAACTGTTAGACTTTCTGAATTAGTATGATTAAAAGCTGATTTATGACAAATTATTCTGGCTTGGATAGACTTATTACAGCTTTAACAGGACTGCAATTTCAGGATCAAAATTAATCCTCATGTGAAATGCTTAACCGTAGAAGGATAGATATCCGTCTTTCTGTTTTACACTGACATATAAAATTCTACATACCCTTTTCTAAATTTCTTTAATGCTGGTTTATCTGTACTTGTGAGTTCTTTGTCAAAAGATTTCTTTTCTGAAGATTTTACTAGTTTTTTCTGTTTATTCTTAGAAATTCTATTAAGTTTATCTGCAAATAAACAAATCAACAGCCTCAATATAACTTGTCAT
Source organism: Patella depressa (assembly GCA_948474765.1). NCBI lineage: Eukaryota > Metazoa > Mollusca > Gastropoda > Patellidae > Patella > Patella depressa. The sequence goes on from OX419717.1 coordinate 57,355,717, forward strand.
TTGATTAAAACTAATAAACACATATTTGTCATTAACTTGTAGATCTATCATCAATTTTTATTATAATACAACAACTTCCACAATTAAATACATATCTAAATTTTATCTGTTTGGTATATTTTACATAAACTGTACACTACAATAGAATATAAATTATAGAAGAGATAACAATGTAGGGATCTTAAAATTCTAATGTTTTGATTTTTCTTACCTGATTTTTCCTTTGTTTCACCAAATGCTCTCATTCTTGTCTGCTTGAAATTTTTCTTACTGACTCTATTACCATACAGCTGTGCTGTTTTCATTTCTTTTTCCACTCTTTCTTCAGGCTTTTAAAATAAAAATATAGTTATGTTAATGCCAATATAGTACGGAATGTTACATTACTATCTTCAATCACACTAAGTTCAAGTTACATTCTGAAATCATTTTTTAATTTAACACAGATTTTCACAGAGAAAGCTAAATAATGGAGTAAAACAAACTATAAAAACAAAAATGAATCTCACCGTTTTGAACTTTTTTACTTTATCTTTTGATTTTGATTTAAAATCTGGTTTCTCACCACGTCTTAGGCCCTCTAATAAAATAAATAAGAATACATTTCATTTTCATTGGCAATGCTTCATCAATCAGTGTTATACATGTTTATGAAAATAACCATCTTCCTATTACAAAGGCAACTTGAACTTTCTCATTTGAATCCTTGATATTATGAGCCAATATTTTTGTTTTAATTGCTTTCGGGCTGGCAACAATACAAGGCAGAAGCGGATCCGGGGGGTGGGGGTGCAAGGGGTGCAACTCACTTTCCCTAAGTTTTGACAGTGCCCTTTTCTACTGCTGAAAGTGCCTTTACTAAGACCAAAATATGTTTCTTCCCAACCCATTGCAGGCATCCGAAATGACTCAAACCATCGACTAAAACACATAAGTCTGGTCTAATTGATGCTTCCACTTTCAAACAAATTCTTTTTGTTTAGCTGACGTTGCCCTAATCCTATAGACTGACTATAGACAGATATCAAGTTTACTTAAAATTACTTAGCAATTTGAATGGAATTTTCAATATATTAATTTTGCAATATCTATTTTTGAACTAGTATAGCAACCATTGCCAGCTTTTTATCTAAATCTTACAGAATGCATCCAAATGAAAGTTGTCTTGATAAAATGCAATAAACTGTGTTCAATAAAGAACTAAATAAAGAGTGGCAACATAATGCTAAGATAAGCTAACACAGAGGGCCTCTTACAAAGGAGATGAAAGTTTACTTGTTATCGGTTAATATCTTTCAAAGGGAGAGAACTACTTAAAATGTTCATGGTACACCATCATCATATAATTACTATGCCAAAATTAGTATGAAAAGATAGGTTGCCAGGCAACGAAACCCACACCCACTACAGCTAAGATCTTTGGGCAGTCAACAAGGGTTGTCGCATATTTTTTTTCATTTGTCAGTAAGGAGAACGTTTACAACACATGATAATCTTATTACGAGTAATAGCCTATTAATTAATTATCAGAAATGGTTAGAATTGTTTCGATTGTTTGTCTCATGGCCTTCGTCCACAAGATATTTCAAAGTGATCAAGGGTCATAACTCTGGCAGTAAAAATTGGAAATCGCTGAAAATCAAAAGGCTTCTTCGTCTCATGACCTTAGAATAGTTAATTAAAGCTGCTCTTTGGTAATATATAATTGAAATTAAAGATGGCAAAATAAAACTACAATTTTTATGCTAACGTTTTCACCCAATAGCTGCTCATCAGGCGTTTTATTAAACAATATATATGCGTGTACACATGTAATGTAAAATATCATTTTTTGCCCTTTCTTAGGGACAAAAAACATCTAGCAATGTTAAAGTTTTCACCAATATAAAGAACCTACTCTTTTCTTGACGTCTTTCTTGATGTGTTTGAAACCAAGTGCGATCCATTCCTGTTAGATCATCCTGTTTCTGTAATCTGTCCTCAGCTTTGTTCACTTTCTTTTCTGTGGCTTTCAACTCTTTTTCTTCCTGCTGTTCCAACATAATTTGAGAAATATCTTCTTCCATACCGGCTATTTCATCACGGTATTTAGATATCACCTCTATAGTTGTACAAATAACTCATTATTTATTTAAATACAATGTAAAATGTACCTGTATTCTCTTTTATTTTAATTTTTTTACAAACTATTCAAAATAAAAGGTTAACATCTCAAAACAGAATAAACCGAGTCTCATTAATACAAGCCAATAGTGAGACCGATGTTCTCGGCCTTAATCACAAAGTAGACATATTTATATTTCTATAAAGAAATCAAATTAATTATAGAAAATGTTCATTATCAGACTCACTCAAAGTACTGATGTAATGAAACTATACCCCAAGTTTCATCACTCTCAGTCAATTAGAATGAGGGATATTGTGTTCCAAAGTCGTGTGTTCAACCAATCAAAGTGTTTGCTTCTGCTTAGTCTGTGCAGAAAACGCCCATCTTTGAACTTCACCAAGACATTCACCTACTGAACATCTACCACTATAAATTTGGAACAATTTACCTCAACTAGAAGCAGTGTTAATTTTTTCCTAAAGGTGCGACAGCCAGCCAGCCAGATAAAGAGTATGTAACACTATAGCCCTAAACAATGAGGTAGAATGGACTTCATTTGCCTTCACTTGACTTACAACATAAAATATAACTCTATGTTTATAATATCTGTATAACATCATTATCAAAAAATCTATTATAAAGTTCAACAACAATATGATGTATAAGGAGGTACTATTAACTTGATTGCTCAATTTGAGATCGCTATACCCTGGATTATAACTCTGACCTAAACATTGTACTAATAAGGAACCGTATGATCACTTTTCTAGGAATTAGCAGATAAGGAAGACATAATTATGACCAATTTTCGGGCCTAGCCTCTTACTCCTTAGACAGCTGACAAATCTATTTAACCTCAAATCTTAGCTGTCAACCAGTTGTGGGTAGGTCATCGATACACATCAATAAATACACCCAAAGAAAGAACAAATATTTATCTCTGAAGTGGCGAAATGGCCATGAAAATTGTCATACCTTGTGGAACTATTCTAACTTTCAATGGTGTAACAGCTTTCTTAACAACTTCTTTTAACATTTTACGTTCTTTCTCTCCTACTAACGTCACAGACCTAAAACAATATTCAATTAGATGATTGCAAAATCAAAATATATTTGTAGCCTACTTATATAAATATTATATGTAATATTCAAAACATTAAATTTTTAAAAATAAATTTACATAGTCATTTCCTATTTCCTTTTCTAACCTTATTATCCTATGATTCTATTTGTTTATTTACATACCTTCCACTTTTTCCAGCTCTAGCAGTTCTTCCAACTCTGTGTATATAATGCTTGGTTGTGTTTGGCATTGTGAAATTTATTACCTATATATATATATATATAAATATGTTCTTCATCTGTGTATAAATGAGAATTACTAATTTACTTGCACAGTGTGCCAACTGGCATAATAAGAATAGGGAGGATGAACGTTTTTTTTGCACTTATCTTCTTTGATTGGCATTTAGTAATTGAACACATTAACACGAGGTACAATTTTATGGCATTTAGTAATTGAACACATTAACACGAGGTACAATTTTATGGATACACAATTACTGAGTTTGATACGTTTCGACGAGGATACTTTCGTCTTTATCAAGCAATGCATAAAGCAGAGAGTATCCTTGTCGAAACATTGCTTAGTAACAAACTCAGTAATTTTGTATCCATAAAATATGTACCTTGTGTTAAATGCATTTAGTAAACATAAAGTATAAATTAACAATGAGAAAATATATAACAAACTGAGTAACTGGGTGACTAGCAGAAGAAAAACAGAAGATATGATTGTATCCCATAAAAATTATGTTCTGTTACTGAATTCTAGATGACTTACTGTTTTGACTTCTTTTATATCTAACCCTCTAGCTGCTAAATCTGTAGCTAACATGACATCTACTAAACCATCTTGAAATTTCTTTAATGATTCCAATCTCTGAAAATAATAATATGTACAGAACATATTGCCAAACAACAAAGCCTTGTTCATAATAACATGAGGAAACCATTTATGAGAAGAAGGAAAAAAAACAACCCTACCTCTGCCTGTGAAAGCCTCCCATGTAGCTCTCCAACATTAACACCAAATAGTCCTAGTAGAATATGCATTCTATGTGCTTGAGCTCTAGTCTGTATAAACACTAAACATCTATCACAGAAAGTTCGACTAACTAAAGCTGAAAAATAAAAGCCCATTTAGAATAAAAATGTAAAGATTGTGCAAATCAAATATGTTTTAGTCATATTTAAACAAAGAAACATTTATCATTTAGAATTATTTTGCAATCCTAAATTATTCATTTCCTAGTTTCTGCATGAATAACTATTGTCCCAAATTAGTTGTACCAGAGATTCTACAAGAAATTATTACAAAAAATAAATACCAGAAGACAAGACATACCAGCTACAATAGCTTCTCTATCCCCTTCTCTGTTTGGTCGAATTCTAATAAACTCCTGACGTAATCCCAAAGCTACATCAGTCGCTTCATTCATAAATATTTTTACAGGATTCTTTAATGATACTGCGGCAAGTTCTTGCACCTAGAATGAAATGTAAAGGCCTGTCAACTACAACTAAGTACACATAACATCTGATCAAGTCACTAATCCAATTCAGCATTCATGAAATTTGTATCATTTTCATTTAAAGCTTTCTTTATAAATAATCTATTTGATCAAATTCAAAATAAATCAGACCACTTTCAAATCAGTTGTATCTTTCATTAAAGCTTTGTTATAAACAATGAAATACTTACACCTTCTGTCATAGTGGCCGAAAACAACATAGTTTGTCTCTGATAAGAACACATTTTTATAATTTCATGCATCTGTTCGGCAAAATATTCATCTAACATTCTACAAACACACAAATCAAGACAAATAAAAAGAACACAAAAGATTAACCAGCAATGGCCAGGCAAGCTGTGCCCACATTTTGGAAGAGATGGACAGAGAAGAAGGTAAACATAATTTAATTTTTTGAACAATTAGGGACCTTAATCCAGGAAGTTATGGTCCGATTTACACAAATATTGAAAGGAACCAAGATTTTTTATTATAAAAACATTTTAAGTTTCAGCAAAATCTGATAAAAATTGTGACTTTAAGAGAGTCCACATCCTTAGTATTACATACTGTCAAGCAATTTCGATCCACTCATCTTGAAATTCAAACTAACCATCATTGGGGTGTAATATGGCAAATTTATAATTGGCTAAAAGTGTTAAATCTAGGGTCTACTAGCTAAAAACATGATATTTTGTACAATCAAGTGCGATAATCCAGGAAATTATGGTCTGATATCCACAAATATCGAAAGGCACCAAGACCTTTAGATAATAAATATACAATTCAAGTTTCATCAAAAATGGATAAAATTTGTGGCTTCTATTGTGTCCACAACCTTGGACTTATTATATACTTTTACACTGTTTGCATACAACTAGCATCCATTTTGTCTGGCAGTTTCCGTGAGATTTTTTTTACGAAAGTCGAGCACAACCTTCATTGATGTGTGACAGTGATATATTCAAATGTTTTTTAAAACTGAATACAAATCGTGGTAGGTCCACAAGCCAATAATACCCTTTATTGAACAAACAGCGACCATAATCCAGGACGTTACATTCGGATATGCACGAATCATCACAAGGAACCATCATCTTTGTGATCCAAATCGGATCAAAACTTGTGGCCTCTAGAGGGTCCACAACCTGAATATACCATATTTTTACACTATTTGTGTACCAGGGGCAGAAATTTTATCTGGCAGTTTTGGTTGTAACAGTAATATATTCAAACTTTTTGTTTAAATAAAATTTTCAACCTTCGAACTCCACTTTCATTAGGGAATAATAGTGATATTATATTCAATCGTTTTTTTTTAAATCAGATAAAAATTTGGACCTATAGAGAGACCACAAGCTACAAACATATAATCAAGGACCTTAAATCAGGAAGTTACAATCCATATTTTTGTATTATCGTCATACGGCTTATGCCTACTGCTGCATTTCAGTCTTGATCTCTCTCAATCTTGATCACTGTTAGCAGTATGTAGTTCTTGAATATTTCAAGGAAATGGTCATGAATTTTTTTTAATATCTCTGTGATTTAATAGATTATAAACTAGAAAGTTTACAAAAATTCCTAATATTTGGGAGATCAAGGATTTCTACTTGGCAATAATAACTTACCTATCTGCTTCATCTAGCACTAAAATTTCTATAGACCCAAGACTAAAACCAGGTGAATTATGAAGATGATCTATTAATCTACCAGGTGTAGCTATAACTATATCTGGTCCTAATCTTAACGCTGCTTCTTGGGATTTTAAATCCAATCCACCTAGCAATGGGAAAATTACATGTATATGTAACATTTGTCAATAAATTTGTTATTGTAAACCTAACAAAGAAGTTAACATTTTCTAAGGATCAATGTATAATTCACTTTTGGAGAGAGACACATGAGATGAAAAGGTCTTTTTATTTCATGAATTAGATAGGTTATTTTATGCAATGTCTTTTGATGATCACCCCATCTGAAGATAAGTTTTACAAAAATTTCATTCTGTGGCATCAGATTAATAATATCTTTATATCAACAAATCAAAATAATCCAGACAACAATTCTTTTTGCTAATCTAAATAATTCTTTTTTTTTTGGCTCTTAGGACATTTTTAAAAAAGTTGGTGCAATTTCTAATTCACAGCTTTGATTGGGCTTTGGATACTGAATAAGCCTGAAAACCCCCTCCAGATTAATATGTGGGTGACTAGAAAAATCAAATGGAATCTCAGTAAAATTTTAATTGGGCTATCTATTAATACAGCTTTTTGTTCTTTTGCATTTATTCTTATAATTCATATTCGTTAATCATTCAAATAATACTGTGAGAATAAACAAGCAAACATACCAACAGCTAAACATAGTTCTATTGTACTAAACTGTGCCAACTTTCTTCCTACAGTATGAACTTGAACAGCTAATTCTCTAGTGGGTACCAGAATTAAAACTCGAGATACAGAAGAGTTTTTAGGTTTGTATAACAACCTCTCCATTATAGGTAACATAAACGCCACAGTTTTACCTTACAAAATAAATGAAAATTTCAATAATTCTTGCTACTGCTGAATCCATTACAAATTTTAATAAAACAAATTTAAAGCAAATCAATCTCTTAATAAAATGATTCAATGCAACAACTTTCTTCAATTTAACAAATTGATATCTTCTTATAGGATGTCCAATTGAAAGAAAATCAATTTATATACCTGACCCAGTCACTGCACAAGCACACAGATCTTTACCCATCAGAGCTTTAGGTATGGTTGCTGCCTGTATGGGTGTTGGTTTTTCAAAATTCATTACACTCAATGCCTAAAGAAATGAATGAAACAAATTAATGATAAACTACTTTATCATTTTAGCGAAAATTTGTCCATCAATAAATCCTTGTGCATATGCCATTTTTAGGTGAAAGAGATTAGACTTGAGCTAAAAATCGATCTCCCAAGAAAGGTAGGTTGCCAAGCAATAAACATATGGACCACAACTTTAGTGGTTTCCGATGGACAGTAATTATCAGAAGATGGCTTCTTCATTTTATCAACATAAATGAATCCATAAGTCATGAACAAGGACCAGAACTCTTGAAAGTAATACCGTAATAAGAAATTGTTGAAAATCAATATACTCTTCTTAGTCCCATGAACTTTTAAAACCAAAGTGTATAAATTTCAAGCCAGCCAGGTAACCACTTTAGGTTATACAGCATTCACAAGCAATTGAAGACAACAGAGTGGTTATATTTGCCATTGTGGAATTTACTAAAATATTTACCTTCATTAAAGGTCTTGTTACATTCATGTCTGCAAAACCCATATTCTCATCATAGGTATCAATACATTCTGAAAACTCCATAATCTAAAAAAAAAAAAAAAAAAAAATACTGTAAATAACACATTCTTAAAGTGAGCTAATTCTCTGATTATTTGTTTCTTCTAAAGAATTCCAAATGATTTGAGAAAATTTCAAGGAGGTTGGATGACAACTTTTTTTGCTAGCTTGTTCATAAGATTCTGTAAAATGAACATAGACAACAACTTTGGGGGCAATAGGAATACACAACTACATTTCAAAGTGAGGGTATAAAAAAAAATCAACATCTTTGCTTTAAATTAATTAACTATTGACCTCTTCTTCCTCTTCAACTTTCTTTTTTTTCCTCTTTCGTTTCTCTTTTGTTCGTATAACATCTAAAAGTACAGAAAAGGGGTATACAGTCAGACACATTATTAATTACAGCAATAACCCATTTCTAATTAACAATAATTACATTACCCAGAACAAGAATTAGGCGTAAGAAGAATTTAAAATGTTAGCAACCTGTGGCCATTTCCTCTCCAGATGATGACTCTTCCTCATTGGGATCAACATTAAGTTCATCTTCATTAATGCCATTATCATCTCCAGCTTTCTAGAAAATACATGATAATATACATGTATCCTTTCAGAAACATCTATTTCAACATAAAAAAATAACAAAATTGTGATGTACTTTGCATTTATACAGATCTACACTAAATTAGCAAATGTTTGCAGAGTACATCGGAGATAATTTTCCAAAAAGATATCTACCAATTAATTGCAGAGATTTCTTGAAATCAATAATTCCAATTTCGCAATTGTCAAATTATACAACAGTATGCATAACAATGAACACCAACCTCCCTTTTTCTTTTCTTTCTCACATCTGCTATTTTATCATCTAGAGCTGAAATGTGTTTCTTCCGTTTAGCTTTGTGAATTAGATCATCAAATGAAATATTTTGGTAAGGATCGAACTGGAATAAAACAAATAATTTTATCGAAATTTACACAATAATAAGTAGTCATACGAAGACCAATAGAAACTATGGTCCACTATAGTTCCCATTGCTTTTTATCGATTTAATGAGCCATCTTGTTTTTCTTTAAGATTACTAGCCGACATCTGAATGATAATTGATTTCTATGAACACTTACACCAACATAACATCAAACCTTTTTTTTTTTGTTGGTTATAATCATTTAGATTTCTATGCACAAACACTTTAAATGATAAAATTTAGCCTGGGAAAAACGATTATTCCCATTATGGCGCATTCAGGTTTTAAATAATCCTATTTCCATTCCAAAACAATTAGGACAGGTGGGATTTGAAGATAACACAACTCAGCACAAAAGATAGTTCAGATTATGGTTCAATCGAGGGCAATAATAAGAACATATTTATATGTGGGAGCATAAAAACAAAATAATAAATAATCCTTAGGTACCTGATCATTAAATTGAAATGATATATTAAATTCAGAGTGGTTTGGCTTTTTTTTCTTTGCTGTTTTTGCTACATTGTCCTGTAAAAGATAAGACAATATTGATAAAAACAGTTACAATTTAAAGACAGTATAACAAGGACTCAGTCACAATGGATATGTGGCCATATATTTGTGTGAAATTGAGCTAAGTATACATGTATGAGGTGATATCCTCAGTACCTGTATCCTCTGTGGTATCGTTCCCATCTACTCCACTAACCCCTGGGTCCATTCACGGGGCACACACATAGTTGAATTAACTGCCCTCGATAATTGTGCCATTTCCATCGACCAATCAAAAGATAGGCTGGCACTGCCAGGCAGG